>JAZDUH010000347.1:5360000-6012500 GCA_036419115.1 Scarus forsteni | reverse complement strand
GTGATTCTCGATAACGTTCAGAGTTTTACAGTTTGTTTTTTGACTAATGAGAATCTGATAAAACTTTAACATCCCTATTTGTAACTCTAATAATTAAAAATTTGTTTAGTGACGGGGGCAGTGAGTCCAGGCTCTGTTGTGAAGCAAAACAAACATCCTCTGTTTAGACTGCTGTGAATCAAAGTTATTTGTCTCAAAGCTCAATCAAACATTTAATATTGATAGTCCTGCTCTTAATTATGCATTAATTAATAGAATGCAACGACCAGTGGGATCAATATTGGCTGTTTCTAAGCAACAGTATACAAATGTACACGTGGATTTCTTAATTCACTGGTGTTAATGAATCTCCTTCATAAATCATTTATTACAGTACACGGGGGCTGTGTGTCAGACTGTCAACAGCAGAGGTTGTCAATATTAAGGATGTGTTTTAATGAGCTGAACACATGAGTGAGTGATCACCTGAGAGCAGGGCCACTGATGAGGGGGATAGAAAACACTGAGGCCCTTGTTAATGATAGGTATTTTTTCATCTACAACCAAATACAACTTTTTAAAAAATCCTTTAAAGCATGAAAATACAAATTATAGCCAGAGATTAAATGGAGTTTAAATGTTTAAGTTTGTAAAAAAAAAAAAAAAAAAAAAAAATCATAAAAGGACGCCTTTCACAATACATGTAATTTTGCCCACAGCCCAATTTTTTGTTTATTGTGTGGTATTTGTAGTACACCCAGAGACTCCCAAGAATATACCTTTAGAAAATCCAAAAGTCATCCAGGGCCTGTACTATGACCTATTTTATGATCATTGCCATAGGTGTGAGCCAGGGTGCACACTTTACCCCAAAACTTACTCAAACACAAATAATAAATCATCAAATTGGGTCAAATCACCTTCACTGAAGTCTGGTGCATCTTTTGAAATCAAATGTAAAGCTAAGTATTACAATTGAAAGAAGTTATTGAATTTTAACTGGAAAAAAAATAGTTTTTTTTATGATTTTTTCACCAAATTCAATTCTTTAGAGATGTGTCTGACCAACTTACAGTTGCTGTACAACTAAAATACTTACAAATTATTTGGCCACATATATATATTCTCAAAGTGGGAAAAAAATCATCAAATTCTGAGACCGGTAAAGTTGTTCAATTAACAGGTTGGGTTACTGTGGAAGAATCAGGATACTGTTCCATGTCTTGTATTACATCAAGGGTAATGTTTTATTTCATGCAATTTGCAGCAAATGGATGTTAACTTCAATTTAGTATTGTGCATTCAATTGAATTATATTTTTTTTCATATATTCTATATATGAAGTATATATATTATATATTTTCTACATGAAGTATCCAAACATGAGACATCACCCAAACTGAAGTTTGAAACCTTGTCAGATTCTGACTGCCATGCATGGACTGGCTGGACATTGGTGCAATTTCAGAACATGTATGACATGTGTGAATCTGATCTTGTTTCAGGTTCAAGTGATCGTTCCAGAGCAATAGATTTGCTTCTTTACTTTTGGGCAAAACTGAAAACAAACCTTTCATGGAATCAAATGACCATGCTTACTAATCTTTCCCAAGCTACACTGTCAAGATATTTTCATACAATTGCAGATATTTTGAACACAATAGTTGTTCCCAAATACCTTGGCGCAAATCATATTTCACGCCACGATGCCATAACTCACAACACTGTCTTTACTAAAGCTTTTTATGGTGACCAGGTCACTCTTATCTTAGATGGTACATATATCTACCTCAACAAATGCAGTGATCATCAGATTCAAAGGGCATCTTATGGAGGACAGAAAAAACGAAATTACCTAAAATTCATGTCAGTTGTACTGCCTGATGGATATGTTTTAGACACTATTGGCCCCTACCATGGTAACGTAAATGATGCAACAATAACTGGGCTCATCATGGAAAAAATTGAAATATTGAAATCTTGGTTAGAAGCAAATGACAATATGATAGAAGATCGCAGTTTCAGGGATGCCTTAGATCTTCTTGCTAAGTTGGGGTATGATGCTAGAATGCCGTCATTTTTACCAACTGGTAAATCCCAATTGGATTCCTCAACAGCCAATAGTGATCGTTGCTGTACCAAAACAAGATGGATAGTAGAGTCCTAATTGGTCATTGGCAAATTAGTGCACATAGTAACTGCATGTCTCAATGCCTTCAGAGGACCAATATATGTTTCAGATCCAGATCGAGAGGAACGAGATACTAAGATGGCTCAGCGTATGCTTTCACTTAAAAAAAAAAGACAATGTTTTGGTAAAACGAGTTGCAGAAGACCCAGATATGTCACATAGAGCTCGTAGTGAATAGCAGAAGCTTGAAGCATCTGATATCTCGTTCCCTCATGTGGATCTGGAATATCTTCAGACCATAACATGCGGTACATACCCAATCAAACAGTCCCCTGGCTACATTGCTGAGCATCAAAAAAATGATGGTGACTATGAGATTTGGGTTTACCGGCATGATGCTGATCTCATTTGGGGACAGATTCATTCTCGTCACGGATCTCAAATAAAATACAATGTTTGGATTCAATTTGACAAGAATACATCAGATGATCCTGTGAAGGCATATTATTGTCTCTGTCCTGCTGGAAAGAGAACCTCTGGCATGTGTGCACATGTTGCATCTGTAATCTACTATTTGGGATATTATAAACATTTTCAAAATTAGAAACCCCTCCAACCATACACAAGCAAATTCAAAGACTCCATTCTATGAAATAACCAGCCAATCATACATCTTATGGATTTCTCAGATCCCCTTTCCCTCACTATAGTTCCAGTCTGTAAATTAAAATTGTCCAAGCCGTTGCTATGCAAAAAGACACGAAGGCCATAAAACAGATTACATGTATATATAAGTACTAGAAACAGAAATTGACAGAAGTAATGTTTATGTATTGCTGTCATTGTAGATATATACAATCTGATTACAACAATCCAAAACTGCATCGGTTTTTACTTGTATCAATGGCTCATTATTATCTCATCACAAAGGCATAATATACAGGCCCTTTGTGGCTGTTCAATATTAAAATGAATAACATTTCATGTGAAATGTTTGTTTTGAATCTAGCATTCAAATTCTAAAAGAAATCATACTTAAAGGATGAATTCTGAACAAATCTTTAAAGGTTCCCTGATATACAAGACATGGAACAGTATCCTGATTCTTCCACAGTAACCCAACCTGTTAATTGAACAAGTTTACCGGTCTCAGAATTTGATGATTTTTTTTCCCACTTTGAGAATATATATATGTGGCCAAATAATTTGTAAGTATTTTAGTTGTACAGCAACTGTAAGTTGGTCAGACACATCTCTAAAGAATTGAATTTGGTGAAAAAAATCATAAAAAAAACTATTTTTTTTCCAGTTAAAATTCAATAACTTCTTTCAATTGTAATACTTAGCTTTACATTTGATTTCAAAAGATGCACCAGACTTCAGTAAAGGTGATTTGACCCAATTTGATGATTTATTATTTGTGTTTGAGTAAGTTTTGGGGTAAAGTGTGCACCCTGGCTCACACCTATGGCAATGATCATAAAATAGGTCATAGTACAGGCCCTGGATGACTTTTGGATTTTCTAAAGGTATATTCTTGGGAGTCTCTGGGTGTACTACAAATACCACACAATAAACAAAAAATTGGGCTGTGGGCAAAATTACACGTATTGTGAAAGAGGTCCTTTAACATATATATTTTTTTGTATCTCATTTGGTACATTAGATGTTTTTGGCAACTGATAATCCATTTAATTACATTTTTTATCATGTTATTTTAGTAGCTTGTTGGTCATATTGATTAGATAGAAGTATCATACAAGTACATACAACATATGATACAACAGGCTTTAAGGGGTAATTCAAATATTTGTTTTAACTCCAGGGATTCGTATAAGTTACTACAATGTCCAAAAAACCCAGAACCATCCCTCTCAATAGTTTGGAGTTCAGACTATGGCTTGGGGGCCAAATGTGGCCCATGGTTCTTTTATATTTTGCCCTGTGCACATTCATATGGACAAAATTAAATATGGCGTACTTTTATACATGATGGCACGGTGTGGGCAGGTGATGCAGGTGCCTCACAACAAGAAGATTGCTGGTTTGAACCTTGTATTGGTAAAGCCTCTGTGTGGAGTTTGCATGTTTTCCTCTTGCATGCATGGGTTTCATTTCATCTAACAGATGACCAAAAACATGCTCTTTAGGTTGATTGGTGAATCCAAACTGCCCTTAGGTATGAGTAAGAACGGATTGAACAATTTAGATATCTTTCAGTATGTTTGTATGTTTCTGTCTTCCCGGTACTGATGGGTTGGGACTGGGCCTCTGACCTGCTTGGCATAGAGCTGGACTGGGGATTACTGCCTGTGTCAGGGTACAGGCTTACTCCATTTGTGTAGTGGGTGTATGTTTATGTGTGTAAGTGTGTATATATGTATGTGAGGTTTGCAATGTTTTTGTTTTATTATACAGGAAAAATAAAAAATAGATATTAAAAAATGTATTAAAAAACGAAAATATCTCAAAAAAAGCATTTGTTTGTTCTTCTAAAAAGAATGGTTGACTGTCTCTATGTGGCCCTGTAATTGGCTGGCAATATATTATGTGGAATTTGGGGGAAGTGCTTTAAACATAAAGTCATTACCTCTGCCAAGGAGGTTATGTTATTGCAGGCGTCTGTTTGTTTGTTTGTTTGTGTCTCTGTTAGCAACATAACTCAAAAAGTCATGGATGGATTTCGATGAAATTTTAAGGAAATGTCCAGAATGGGACAAGGAGCAAATGATTAAATTTTGGGAGTGATCTGGATCAGCGTAGAACCGCCATGACGAAAAATTTGATTTTCGTATATAGCTTCTGAACTACAAAAGATATCATTATGAATCCAGTTGCTAATGGTATGTTTTCATGGTCAAGGAATCTAAATATTTAGATGAAAAAGGACTATTTATGGTGAAAATCCCAATATGGGTGAGGACTGAGGCGCTGGTGGAGGTCTGCGTGCACATGTGCTTTTCTAGTTCAATATTAAAAACTAAAAAACAGAGACAACAGTAGAAATGTAGAGATCCTTGAAACCCATTATTTACAAAACTAAAATTGTTAAAAATTTTAGGAATGAGTGGATTTCAGTATTAAACTGTGTTTAAAGCTTATATTACCAACAGTAAGATTTGAAATAAAGAGTCAGGAAAACTTTTAAGGAACAGATTTTAAAAAAGCTGAGATGTAGAAACAAACTGTTACGCTTATTTTATTCAACATAATTTGTTAGTGTGAATGAATAGTGACACAGTATTTGTGAATTTGAACAACTTGATGCTTCAATGTAAAACAAAAAATAAAAAGAAGAAACTCTTTACATGGACAGAATTTTTTTTTCAACTTCTTTTAAATTTCGCCTATACTTTAGGACTTTATAGAAGATGTACAGGTACCAGGTGTTTAACACATTATTAGGTAATAATCAGTGGGTAAATTAAAATCAGTATTATGTTTTTTAGTGAACAAAAAAGAGCAATTTACCATCAATGTTCTTTGTATGACTCAAGAAAACCATTATTTTAATCATAAAAAATATCTCTGTTGTTGTATATGGATCTTTTTAATATCTGAACTTAAAGGTGAAGCATAAAGTTAGAATGAAGTGAAGATGGAGGTCCAACTCATTGATTTGTTTTAAAAAATATACAATCATTGAAACAATGTTACCTGGAAATTATATATACCAAACTGATAAGGAGAAGAGCTCAACATAAATGACAAACACCATGTTGATGTTATGGGCAGCTAACCGCTAGCTTTAGCCCTTTGATATCCACTGAACAAAACATAAGTCATCTGTCTTCATGTGATTCTCTCACTGTTTTTGGTTTAAAAATCACTTCTTGTACACCAAGCCATAAAAGGATTGTACTGAAAAGGAGAATCGATGATGAAATATGTATCAGTAAAACCATATCAATTCCCATCCCCATTTAGTCTACATATTTGCTTATAGATTTGAAATAACTCCATATCTGCAGATGACAATTCTGGGAATGTTTTTAAGCTCTGGAAAAAAATCAGAGGAAATTATGTTGACATAATTATGTGAAGGTCGGAGATCATGCTTTGAGTTCACAGAGTTCAAAACCGAGGAAACTTAAGGGAGAAAAGAGGAAGGAACTGAGAAGACAACTTAGAGAAAGAAAAAGATGGCCGAGGCCGTGGACACAAAATATGAGGAATGAGGGCGTGGAGATGAAGAAAATGAATAAACACAAAAAAGAAAGAACGAAGAAGAGAAAAGGTGAACGAGGAAGAAACGAAAGAGACGAAGAATAAGAGGAAGAGGAGAGCTGATGGCTGACCTTGTCTGTGATGGGACGGCAGGTTGACGTCTCCAATTATATTCATGAAGAACAGTCATTAAAGATGCACAAGTCCAGATGTAGAATCTATTTATACCCACAGAGCATCACTCCAGCCCTGAAACACACACTCCTCTAACAGTCTTTCATTTCCGACTTCCTGTTCCCTCCTGAACATCTGATGACTCGCATGAAAAATTAAACACTTACATTCACTCAGACACACATTTTACTCGCTATCCCACCACACACATGTTTAAGTATTAGCGACCCATTTCTGACAGTAATAGATACTTAATAATTCAGCAGCCATCCTGGTTCTGCAAATAATTACAGCAGAGCACAAAAATCAGAGGGATGAAGGTGGGGAGAGGAGGAGAGGCCCGTTTTAGGAGCTTAGCTCCTTATCCTGCAGCTGTCAAACAAAACAAGAAAATGGCTTTGAATAACTGATCAGCTCAGAGACCAAACGGGCTGCTGTTAAAGGACTATACCACTGTTTTTACATGTTTTATTTACCCACAGACATATTCAGCACACACAACACTACAGCCTGCATATTCATTACTCCTGGATTTGTTCTGTTAGCATGTTTAAACGTGCAGAAACACAAGTATGAGCCTCAGACAAACTTCTTTTTATTTTCCAATCCTTAAAATCGCCAAACCAATAACAAAATATTCCTGCAGGTTTAGTCGCAGCAGTTGTCAGTCACAGTTGCCAGGTCTGCTTATTATAGAAGACTTGGTGTTTCTTTTTGTGAAACGTTGCTTGTAAATATTGGCCCTTGTGGGCTGTGTTTTTTTGGCTTGCTCCAGAAGTGCAGTCACTCATTTGGGCTTGTTGTGCCCCCAAACCCAGGAGGGATCCGACGCACACTTTACTGCCAGTATAAACTCAATTCAGAAGTTACACAAACTGTTTTGACCTACTCCATCACAAATGTAAAGTTTAAATGGTAATTGGTAAATGGACTTGAGCTTATATAGCGCTTTTCTAGTCTTTGACTACTCAAAGCTGCTTTACACCGCAGGTCACACCTACCCATTCATACCCATTCACACCCATTCGCACTCACATTCGCTCACTGATGGTTCTGTGTTTCTATGTTAGTTTTTCCATCAGTATCTCTAACACATTCACGCCCTTTCATGCCCATTTACACGCCACTGACGCAGCAGTGGGAGCAACTTGGGGTTAAGTGTCTTGCCCAAGGACACATCGCCATGTGTCGCCCGTAGCTGGGCTTGAACCTGCAACCTCCCGATCACTGACCAAGCGCACCAAGCGCACTATCCACCGACGCCCCAAGTTTACTGTAAAAAGAGGGGAAAATGATGTTTCCACAAAAAAGAAATCATTAAAGGGACTGTGAGGAGAATCTATTTCCGGCGACACAGACTCCGCTACCCATGAGCACACACTGCGACTGTAGTAATGCTGCGTTCCAGTAACCACAGAATTGGGAGTGACATCATCTCTGACTTATCAGCTTTCCAGCTGAAGTCTGAAAAAAACATGCCAATCTACCAGGCTATTGTTAGCTGTTGTTAGCACGCCCTGCGTTGTTGTTCACAAATATCACATGAAGAATGGGATTATCACTATGGCAGCATTTTTGTAAATATAAATCTAACAATACGATGTATACAGCTGATCTAGAGCGACACACCCCAGTCAGAAGTGCAAATTAATTGATTATTACAGGAGCTAAATAACTGTTCACACTGGGGGCATCCATCTTCGATTGTCAACTCGGGGGTGGCGAGGTTTCACCGAGTTCCCAGTAGGAAATTCTGACTTCAGGGATCGTTCCAGCTGCAGTTTCCTACTGGGAACTTGGAAATTCCTACTTCTGACTACAACTGTAACGCACCACAATACGTTACCGAAGCCAAAGCATATGTTTGTTGTGTTGTAGCCCGGACCTTCCTCAGAACTCTGCATTGATTTACAGCTTCTTTTTTCCACAACTTACAGGATGCAAAACGACGAGGTAATGTATCTCTTTCTCGTTACATAGCGGTAGTTTTTGATGTGTGACAACAAGCAAGTTTTGAAAAACTTAGTATCGTAGTTTTGTAGCCGGCTATATATCGCTATTTACAGCCCGGTGCTCTAAGACGTGTCCGAATAATATAAATTTGCTCTAGTTTTAATTGTCTTGTTCCCGAAGTTGAGTATCCAGGCCAGTCCAGTCCAGCCCTGTCCTGTCCTGTCCGACCAGACCAAGAAGCTAAGGAATAGCATTTATAGATAACCTATTTTGATGCTATCAAACTCATCGATAAGTGGATATTTCGATCAGGCATATATCTAAAAGTGAGACTTTTTTGCAATTACTTAGAAACTCCTCACAGTCCCTTCAAAGTCAGAATTAAAATGATTCCTAATGTCTATGTTAATGTTTTCATTATAATAAAGCTGTAGAGGATCAACATAAAACTTAAATAAAAGCCTGACTATGTCTGTTTGGTTACAGAAATCAAGGTTCCAAGGTCCTCTGCTGCTTATCTATGATCACAATGTCCGGTTGGTTGGCCATTACCATTTTGTCTGTATCTGGAAGTCCCACAGGATCTTGGCTTGGTCATTCTCCATCACCTAGGGAGGTGCCTCCCATTTTGACCCCAGGGTCTCCAGTTTATACTCTGCATTTTCCTGTACACTACAGGCCACTTGGTTATGGCGTTTCATGTATGCTTTTTCTGCCAACATCTTACACCCTGCTATTGCTGGACTGTTTCAGGGCCCTCTTTACACAGGCTGCACCTGGGATCTTGCCTGGTGTGATAGATATGGGCCTCTATTGCTCTGGTGCTCAAGGCCTGTTCCTGTGCTGCCATGATTAGTGCATCTGTGCTGTCCTCCAGTCCAGCCCTCTCTAGCCATTGGTAGGATTTGTTTATATCAGCCACTTCAGCTATATGTCGGTGGTACATCCCATGCAGGGGTTTGTCCTCCCATGTTGGTTCCTCTTTTTCCTCCTTCCCTGTCAGTTTCCACTGTCTGAGACACTCACTAAGCGCTTCACCTCTTGGGGCCATCTTCCTGAAATAGTCATGGAGCTTGGATGTTTCATCTTGGATAGTTGCTCTGATGCTAACTAACCCTCTGCCTCCATCTTTGTGCTTAGTGTATAGCCTCTGGATACTGGACTTTGGGTGGAATCCCCAGTGTATGGTGAGCAACTCCCGAGTTTGAACATCTGTGGCCTGAATTTCCTCCTTTGGCCAGCTCATTATCCCAGCAGGGTATCTGATGACTGGTAGGGCATAGCTGTTAATTGCCCGAACCTTGTTTCTACCATTGAGCTGACTCTTTAGGACTTACCTTACTCGCTTCAGGTACTTGGCCGTTGCTGCTTTTCTAGTGGCCTTTTTGTGGTTGCCATTTGCCTGTGGTATGCCTGTGGTATTTGTAGCTCTCCTCCACATCTGCTATTCTGCCCTCTGGGAGTGTTATGCCCTCTGTATGGACTACCTTCCCTCTTGTTGTCACCATTCGGCCACACTTCTCCAGTCCAAACGACATTCCGTTGTCACCGCTGTAGATCCTGGTAGTGTGGATCAGTGAGTTGATATCTCACTTGCTCTTTGCGTACAGCTTGATGTCGTCCATGTAGAGGAGGTGGCTGATAATGGTCCCATTTCGGAGTCGGTGTCGAAGGCTCTTAGAGTCTGATTGACCTTGTACAGCTTCAGACATTCCAAGATCCATGTGTGCGGCATTGAGTCATAGGCTTTCTTGTTATCGATCCAGGCAGTGCACAGGTTGGTCTGTCTGGTTCTACAGTCTCGAGTGACTGTTCTGTCTACCAGCAGCTCGTGTTTTGCTCCTCTGGTATTTTTACCAATGCCTTTCTGTGTCTCTGTCATTTATTGATCCATGTGCCCACTTATCTTTGCCACAATGATGCCTGGCAGTAGTTTCCATGTTGTGGAGAGGCAGGTGATTGGCCGATAGTTGGATGGGACTGTTCCCTTCTGGAAATCTTTCTGGATCAGGACTGTGCGGCCCTTGGTCAGTCATTCTGGGTGGGTCCCATCTCTCAGCAGCTGGTTCATTTGTACTGCTAGGCGCTCATGGAGTGAGGTCAGCCTCTAAAGCCAGTAGGCATGGATCATATCCAGGCCTGGTGCTGTCCAGTTCATCATACCTGAGACTTTTTCTGGATATCTGCTACTGTGATGGTCACAGCATCTTGTTCAGGGAGATTGGCATGGTCTGTTCTTAGATTGTTTAGTCACTGTGCATCGTTTTTATGTGATCCTTCTTTCTCCCATATGCCTTTCGGGTATTGTTCAGTCTCCAGCCTTGGTGGGGTAGCTTGTGTGTTATTACCCTGCCACTGAGAGTATACTTTGCTGGTTCAGTGGAGAACAGCCTGTTTATCCTCCTGGCCTCTATCTCTCTCGTGTACCTCTTCAGTCGGGTGGCCAAGGCTTGGAGTCTTTGTTTAGCAGTTTCCAAGGCCTTAGGTATGGGCATCTGCCTGTACCTCTTGGGTATCTCTTTTCTGGTTGCACCATTCTGGAGAATTCTCTCTCTCTGTCTCTCTCAAACTCATTAAAGCTCAGTGACATTTATCTTTTAAAGCCCCCATCCATCTTACCTTCAAACCACCTTACCCCTTTTCTGAATCTTAAATTGCACTTGCTCAGACAGACACCCCTACACTAGCAGGGCTTCCACTGTGTGGTATCTGCTTGACTTCACTCAGTTTTTCCTGAACGTGGAGGGCAAGATTTCCTTCTCTGTTCTGGTGAGGAAAATGTCTAACTTCCTCAAAGAGGAAGAGGAGTGTGGATTCCTCTACTGGCAGAGCAACCAACTCCGAGCCTCGAGAGACAGTACACACCAGAGCTCTCAGGCAAACAAATGGGGAGGCAGTTACAGATGTAGCTGACAGATGGGCTGGCAAAGATCAATGGCAGCCAACTGCCAGGTAAGCTGAAAGTGTGGTGCTACCAGTTCACACTGTACCAGCAAATAATGTGGCCCCTCAGAGTCATTGAAGTCCCATCATCGGTGGACAGCAGGATGCACAGCATCTCCAACAAGTACATCAGGAAGTGGCTGTGCCTCCCTCCATGCTTCTCAGATGCAGGCCTCTTTGGTAAGAATGTGCTGAAATCAATTAGCATTGGATACAAACAGGAGAAGGCTTGCCTCGTGGCAGAGTTGAAAGAGTTATGTGACCAGCTAGTGCAGAGGTGACTGTCCGCACAGGGTACAAGTGGAAGGCACAGGCTCAAGGGGATGAGGCAATCAGCAGGTTGCAGCACAAAGAGGTCCTGGGGAGAGTGCAGCACACCTGCAAAGGGCTGGGCTGGGGGGAACCAGTCCAGTACTGGTTCACAGCCACCAGGGAGCAGAGGAAGGCCATGGTGGTGGATAGGTGACACAGGTAGAGCAAAAGTGCTACCTTACCAAAGCAGTTGCCCAGGGCAAGCCATGGACATGGGCTTGATGGGAAGAAACCACCAGTCGGTCCATCAGCTGGGCATACCTCAGGCGAACACCACAGGCTCGGCTCAGCTTCCTGATAAGGGCAGTGTATGGCACCCTTCCCTGTCCCCAGAACCTCTCCCCCTGGTTTGGGAGAAAACACAGATGTCACCTGTGCAGCAAGGGCAAGACAAGCCTCCAGCACATGGGTGCAAGGTTGCACTTGCACAGGGACGTCTAAGATGGCAGCACAATCAGGTCCTGAAAAAGCTGACAGAGCTCTTAGAGGAAGCAGAAAGGGAACAACTCTGCAGGTCACCCATACCAGGTCACTCCCTTCGTTCGACCAGGCGATGTGGGAGAGGCCAGCAGCAGGTAGATCATCTGTCCTGCTAGCTCCTGGGAAGGAGTGGGAGATGCAGGTCGACCTTGGCAAACAACTAGTCTTCTCATCAGAGATCACCCAGACAACGCAATCACAATAATCACAAAAATCACAAAACACAATCAGACGACCTGATATGGTGATGTGGTCAAAGATGGAGAAGAGAGTCCTCATCATTGAGCTCACCATCCCCTGGGAGGAGGGAATGGCAGGAGCATACGAGAAAGTGGCTGAAGTACTCTGACCTGGTCGCAGCGTGCAGAGACCTGGGCTGGTCTGAAAGTATCCACCCAGTGAAGATTGGGTGCAGGGGCTTCATGGGTAGGTCAGCAATCCAGCTTCTACATGCAGCTGGAATGACAGGAACAAACCAGCAGAGGGCGATCAAAGAGTTGGCAGAGGAGGTGGAGAAAGCCAGCTACTGGTTGTGGCTACAGAGGAAGTACATGGTATGGGGTCAAACACCTCAATGAGAGCAGCTGCAGGGGGTGGTGGGGAGATATCCCCATTCAGCCACCAGCGCCCCAACCAGGAGATGTACTGACTAGGGGGAAAAACATCAGTAAATGGTGGCCCCAGCTGATGACCCTGCAGCTGACCTTATGGGCACAGAAGGAGGTGCAACAGGCAGAGATGCCAAGCAGAAAGAACACCACCTGTACAAAGCTTTGTATTTCCATCAGGGATATGGCAGTCTTCCAGACACTTCCAGCGAGGTTTCAAGTGAGCAGAGCTGAGACTAACACCTGATTTCCACACAATCCATCTGCACAGCAGTTCATATGCGTTGTACATTCAGCAGCAAATCGCCCTTCGTCTCTTCAAACAGTCTGTTTCCACAGCCTGAGCCTCACATCTTTGGTGCATAACAGCAGCATCCTGTTGCGCTTAATCACTTGAAATTCGCAGAGAGTCTATTTTATAGGTGAGCTGCATCAACTCTGGGTTGGTCTTGGCCAAACGGATCAACCCAAAACAGGAATACAAAGAGCTTCTGAAACATTTGAATATATATATATATAGGAATATCAGATCATATCCTAGGAATTAAAGACATTCAAAATAACTGATCAGTTATTGAGCGGATATATGTTCTCCCTTGTAATAGATTCAAAGTCAAGATAATAAAATGTAAACACTAGACATTCAAGGTATTAATAGGCTAAGAACATATAATGTTAAAACCTTTTGAATTGTGTAATGTACTCTCTGTACAGAGAAGGCACTGAAACAATAGTACAAGTAATCAGTGGAAAAGTCCTTTTCAAAGGCGGGCTGGCTGAAAAACCAGTTGTTTACATATTGCTCTTCCTATAATTACATAGCTGTTAACAAAGGACATCATGATTCTCTCCTGATTATGGTCCTTGCTGTGGTACTGTGGTGCTCTGCAGCACTGCGCTTCTGCTGCCAGTGGGCGAGATTGAGCGCCATCATTCAGACCAAAAACACTGCTCATACGAGATGCTGCATTTTTGGAGCAAAATCCGGGGTAAACATGAAGCAGAGAAACTGCTGAGCTCTGAATTGGCCAAAGGCCACAAAAGGGGTGGCAGCTCTATCTCCTCTGTTTTTCTACTGTTTTTGTGAGAATGCCATCGTAATTATGTGCTTCCATGCTATGCTTGTCCCAACTTCCTCAAAGCAGTAATGATACATTCTGTACTGTGACAGAAAACATAGAAGGTTGTATACAGACTGTGCAGTCGAGCCGACTGGAGCAAATATCACAAATGGAAGAGCACCATAATGGACCTTCAACACCCTTAACACACTACAGTCTGTCAGGAGTACCTGCGTTTCTCATCAGTTTAGTTTTTACTATCTGAAGTGTTTCTACGTGTTATTATTCTATTTTCCCTGCACCTTATCAGTAGTTCTATGCCGTTATGCAGCAACTAAATTAACATGAAAAAAAATAATCTCACCTTTAACAACAATACCCGTTTGCAACTGTTTTTGTTATATGGAGGACTTCACACCTCATAAGATTTAAGTTATAACTTAAGCCTACATTGAGACTATCTCAGGTGTAGCAGAACCTCAAACACCAGCAGAATATTAAGTGAACTTCACTTTTAGACCAGGCTGCGTTTAAACCTCCGCTCGGCCGGTGTGACCCACAGCACTTCTGATCAAGACTTGATGCCTGAGAAAAAAAACACAGGGCGTATCAGTGATGTCAAAAACAAACATTTTAGTGTTAAGTTTTCAAATCCAAAGACTTTCATAAAGTAAGACTCTGCAAGACTCCATAAACCTGCCGTAAGTTCATCAATCAAAATAATCGATCATTCGGTGGGTCAGTTGGTGAACATTGGTCTTCGGTGAGAGTCACAATCAGAGGGCTCTGAGGGGGGCAACAGGCCAACATTCAATCGGTGACACAGACCTCAGAGAATGAATACTAACTGAGTAATGATAGATTTACAAAGGTGGAAGGTGCCAGAAACATTCAAGGCTGATAGGAATTTCCCATGGAACATCACATTCGCAGCTCCTGAGTTTCCTTTTTACTTATTTGGGACGTTTAAGTCTCAGGACCCTTTTTTAGCTTAAACTTTTCAAGGTGGTCTCATACAATTTTAATTTTTTAAGACAAAGTTATTCTTAACTAACTGAAACAAATAAACTTATGTTGCTGTCATTGTTGTTAAATTCATTTAGTGCCTGTGCAACACATTCCAGAGGACTGTTTGTTAGACTTGTGTTATAACAGACACTATTGATTTTCCTATAAGACCAAACTCTGCTTTATGTTTGGGGCATCCCGCTCTTCCTATGATGTGTTTAGACAAAAAGAGAGGTAATTTATCTGTGTGTATTTGCAACTTGTCAATTCAGATGTGCCAAACAGCCTCATGTCTGGGTTTATCACATCATCTGGAGAAGCTAAAGGTTACAGCCTTTTTTTCGTGTACCTTCCTTCACAGCTGCCTTAAGCTGCACGGTAAATGGTAAATGGACTTGACTGGCTTTGTTAGTCTTTGACTACTCAAAGTTGCTTTACACCGCAGGTCACACCTACCCATTCACTCTCACATTCACTCACTGATGGTTCAGTTTCTATGTTAGTTATCAGTCAGTATCTCTAACACATTCACACCCATGTACACACCACTGACGCAGCAGTGAGAGCAACTTGGGGTTAAGTGTCTTGCTCAAGGACACATCGCCATGTGTCTCTCGGAGCTTGGCTTGAACCTGCGAGCTGATCACTGACCAAGCAAACTATCCCACTGGCGCCCCCTGCATGAAGATGAACTGTAAGCTAGGATTAGAACACAGCCTAAAGTCCACTGCATCATATTTTATCATGTTTATTATAAGAAAAGCTAGGGACAGAATTCAAGTCATCTTTGTATACGGACTGGATTAAACATTTAAATTTAACAAACAGGACCGAGTAAAATTGGGGATGAAATGACACTGCAATGTTTTGTTCCTCCTGTGATATATATTTCTATTCTTTTTTTTGGGGTGGGGGTGGGGGGGGCTTAGACAGACAGGACTGTACAACTCCAGCCTGAGGCCTGTCAGTCCTCCCCTACTCTCTGTCGCCCCCTCCACACGCCTATCCACTGTCCCCAAAAGCCTTCTTTTCTCTAGAATCTCAATCTTTTTTTTTCCTTGAAGGCCGCCTAATTGTATTTAAGAGAGGTGTCAAGCTCTCTTTTGACTTTCATGGAAAAGTTAAAAGAGAGCTGGTACAAAATGATGGTAATTTTTAACTCTTCTCAGTTATAAAATACAGCAAAAATGAGTCTGAAAGAGACATGTGGCTCTCAGTTAAAGACCTCCAAAGAAAGTTTGCAGTATGTGTGATGTCATGGTTTTTAATTGGGTTTCTAAAGCTCACTGTTTGCACTGCAGTGCAGCATTGGCTGCTGCATTTAGGAGTGGGTTATATAGTAGGAGTCCTGATGTATAGATGGTCACTAAAGATATATTCTGTATAAAACCATATATTTTTTTTACAAACTATTAAAAAAAGGCTAAAGAGGAAAATCAATCTTTTAACTTTGACACCATAACATCTGTGAAGAGTGTCATCTGTGGTCTCTCACATTTACATGCAGGTTTTGCAAAAATTGGTCTTGTCTCTTCTCATGGTGACACTGGAAAGAGTGATAGACATTAGCAACAGTCTGAATTAATGTGTTGTAAGATTCAACTGCAAGATGAAACAAACAAAAAAAGTGAAAATGAATTTAATGCAAACAAGTTGAATTCGCACTTTTGTTTGTTATAATGTTGTATGTCAAATTAGAAAAAACAAACACAATGTTGGTCTAAACACATCAGTACTCCTGTTGTGTAGTTATTCAAATATATATATGTATATATATATATATATATATATATATATGTATATATGTATATATGTATATATATATATATATGTGTGTGTATGTATATATATATATGTATATATATATATATATATATATGTATATATATATATGTATATATGTATATATGTATATATATATGTATATATATGTATATATATATATATATATATGTATATATATGTATTTATATATATATGTATTTATATATATATGTATTTATATATGTGTATATATGTATATATATGTGTATATATGTATATATATGTATATATATATGTATATATGTATATATGTGTAAATATATACATGTGTATATATATGTATATATGTATATATGTATATATATATATATATATACACACACACATATATATATATATATATATATATATATGTATATATATATATATAAATATAAAGGCAATAGCGTTTTATTCCAGCTAACTTCCTTTTGGAATTTTAGGAAATGAGTTCCTCTTAAAGTTAACTGATGGAAAGTTAACATGTTTTTCTTGAACAAGTCATTTAATTAGTATGGGCAGCAAACCTTATTCAAACTAAATTGAGTAAAAAAAAGACATTTTAATGTTTTTACAGCCGTGATTCTGGCACCAACAGACCTCTGTGAGACACTTGAGCATTTTAACATATTTACCAGACTGATCAAAAACAAAGAAACAAAACAACAACAAACCAGCCCAAACAGAAAAATAATAAAATAATCTCTTAATATTGGATTATACTCCAGATATCATTACAGAGACAATATAAAGGAAAGGTGATAGCAACAACAAAAAATTCTGATGGTTACATTCCAGGTGGGAGAAGCACCGCCCCCCTGCAGGTACAGTCAGGGTGTGTGCAAGAGGGGAAGGGTGTGTGTGTTAAAGAGGGCTATAACCCCCCCTTACAAATCAATCAGGTGGCTAAATAATAACACCATGACATGAAATCAGTGATTAGTGTAGACAACAAAAAACAAGTTTGACCTTCAGCAGGCCCTACGGCGTACCTTCCAGAGAGAGAGAGAGAAAGAGAGGGGGGGAGCAAGAAAGAGAGAGTGAGCAAGTAACAGACAACTGGAGGGAGAGAGAGAGGGAAAGAGAGGGAGAGAGAGAGAGAGAGAGAGAGAGAGAGAGGCACTGAAAGTCTTAGTGGTTTGTGTGTGTGTGTGTGTTCATCCAGGTGTGTCTCATCTGTTCTTTTCAAAATAAAAGCTCCTGGTCATAAAACAAGGCAAAGACATCTGATCTGCAGAGTTTGTATTTGAAAAGTTTCCATTCATTTTTTTCTCCTTGGACAAAAAGAAAGAAAAACCTAACACACACACACACACGCCCGAGCACACAGAATAGACCGATTAGGTTTAACTACTGATTGTAACACTGATCATCGGGACAGTAGGTTCAAATATTTTAACAGTTTGATCAGCTGTATACACACTTTTGGTCATGTTGTTTATGTTTATGTTGCTACTCAATCACACATTGCTCATCCTTGAGTACGTTGACTCAAACATCTCGACAAATTCAAAGGTTTGTTAACGTCATCAACAAAATTCTGCCGGGTTTCCTGGTACTTAAAAAAAAAACTCATAAATTTAACACTGAACAATTTCCAGTCTTTGAACTATTTACCTCCTGAAATGAAAACATGAACCTCTGCTGAAGAACACAACATGCCTTTAAAGGGACAGTTCAGGATTTCTGGGGTGGAGCCGTGTTAAGTAAATGGCATTAGCCTGAACATAAGCCACAATGACAGAGATCTGCCTAGAAGGTAGGACTACATGTAACTGCAGATGGTTTCACTACTGCTCTGCATAATATAAAGAACTGTTTGGTAAAAACAGTACAGGGTATATACAAGAACATTTATAACAACATGGTTTTCCACGTGGATGCAGCTTTATTCTGGCACGACATCCCAACAAGGCACAGCCAACGTGTCCTGCCTGCAGTCCCAACCAGCTCGCTTTTCAAAAGGAAACCAAAGCTACTAACTGGATTAATGTGTGCTTTTTCAGGGAATAGGACTACTGTTTACTTTAAGCACTTACTGGGAATACTGGTTTGAACTGGAGTACACAGAGGAAACCTCTGATGGAGAGTCAATAGGTCTGAATGAAAAATGGAGCTGACTGCTATGAGACCTAGAAGAACAGAAACTCAGGTTGTGTCAATCATGTAACTTTGACAACTGGATCCTTCTGCTTTATTGTCTATAATCAGGCAGATCCATCTTGCCAAACTCCAATTTACAATGACTGAGGCAGGGCGGCCCAATCAGAGTCCTTTTGAGCAGGAGGAGTTGGGAGCTACAAGCATGATAACAGCAGGAAGTGACTGCTTGTAGAGAGATTTTCATTGATGCTAAAAGTTTCAGTAACAGAAAATTGTATTTTTGCTCCACTTCCAACATATTTTGAGCAGATTTTGTTCTTTTCTACATCGCAGCAGAAGCCATACTTCATTATCTGATAGGCCCGTTATGATTGTGACTGGTGGAATGATCATCCAATCAACTGCTGAATATGCTTTTGAAGGTTCTGCCTAATAACTGTAACTTTCTATGGGCTGCTGCTCAGATGGACTAGTGAAATATACCGAATGGCCCATATGGTGTGTCATGTTATAAATCACAAGTTCATATCAACTAGATGAAATAAAGTGTGACTATTAAAATCACTTCAGGATGTTTTAGGATTAGAGGATACCTATGTGCCTCTGCAGTCCTCAGCTCTCATCAAGCAGAGCCTCTCTGCTGTGATGAACAATCATACCTACAAAGACCAGATTCCCATTTTTGAAAACTATTAGGAAAAGACAGAGAAGCCTTATGAAAGTTAACCTTAAAAGCAAGTCTTTACATTATACTGATTGTTTATTATGTAAGACTGAATTCATGGCCTCAATGATAAGTTTTCTCCATGATTACACACCTTGTTTGTTGTTGAGGAGGTTAACTGAGCTAGAATAGACTCTTTTCAAAATTACTGCACTTGATCAGCATGATAAATCTTTGAACATTTAGCTAATCTTTATTTAAGATGTAGTGATGTTGGTGTACTCTGCTGAATTTAGGTCTGACTGCATGTTGATCAGAACATTGCACTAAAGGAGAAGTTGGCTGTGCTGTGAGGAAAGTACTGACAGAACATAGTGGCTTGGTAGGTGGGAAAGTAATTTGAAAGTCAGTAAATGTTCCGTTTATAGCATGTAATCACCCCAATATTGTTGTAGCTTGATTTTACCTCACATTCTTTAAATTATCTAGAGTCTGTGGCACCAACTGTAGCGATGTATTGTTGACTATTCCTGCACAGATACAGAGTTGATCTCTGTCTCTGTGGCTGATGTTCAGGCTAATGCCATGTAACTTATATAACTCCACTTTAAGAGTCACAAACTATTCCTTTAAAATTCCGAGGGTCGACGCTGTCAACATACTTTTGACGGTTTGATGGTTTTTGATACATTTTTTGACAGGACTGAGTATTTTTCTAAAACTCTCTTTATTTTCAAAAATACTGTTAGAATTTATTTTGATACACAAAAATAAATCTCTTTATTTACCTATCGATCTGATCAGCTGATTCTCTGGGTTCAAATCACTGATACAGAAGCCTACATATTGATCCAGATCTGATCAATATCCAAACTGATCGGTCTGACACACTCACAAACAAGCACACACACACGGTGAGCTCGGCAGCATACGGTAGAGTATGGCTATATCCTGATGGGCCTGACCTCTGACCTCTATGACAGACAGGCCAGTTGCCATGGAAACAGACAGCAGCTGATGGAGCACAGTGTGAGGTGAGCAAGACTTTCTTAGGCTCTAGGGAGCGAGCGTCAGTCCAACAGGGTGCCTTGCTCCTGGGCTCGGGTCAGACTGTCCTTGCGGTGCAGGTGGTGCACGCCCATCCTTTTCGGGCTCTTCTGTGGCCGCTGTGGAGGGGCAGCGGAGGCGTGAGCTGAGTCAAAGTCCAGGAGGCGAGGTGAGATGATGGGCAGGTCATGTGGGAGGATGTCTCTCTCCTCAGCCGAACTCTCCGCCTCCTCCTCATCCTCCTCGAAATCATTCCTGCAGGTGTCAGCGGGGCTCGTCACCACAGTCACCGCCGTGTCTCCACTGCCGCCATCGTCCTCCAGGTTCATCAGCAGCCTCTTGCCCTCCTCTGTGGAGCCGTCTCCGACACTATAGCGCCCTCTCCTGCCAGACCGTTGCTCAGTGTCGGTGTCTGTGTCAAGGCTGGAGCCCCGGCTCGGTGTCCAGCTGCGCGCCGAGGAGCCCTCCTCACCGTCTGAATACGCGGCTCTGTGGCGATCAGTGGAGGACGAAGCCCCGCCCCCTGGCGGCTGCCTCCTCCTCTGCAGCTCCTGGGCTGTCTGACTACTGAACGATGTGCGGTGGACCATCGAGCTTTCACACGTTGGCGCCATTTTTTCGACAAACATTCTCTGCCAGTTGGCCAGCAAGTCCTCCTCTGAGCTGGCGGAGCTGGCAAGGACGCTGGGAGCCTGCGGGTGAAGAGGGGTGGGGGCAATAATTGAGACTTAAATCTACGAAACAGATTTTAATTAATGACAAACTGATAACAGGAAGAGAAAGATTTAATCAGAGACAGCAGATATCATATCAGCCTTGTGGCTCATGCTATCACCTGACACTGTCATGTTCACATACCTGCCAGTTACTTAGATATGCTTGTTTTACTGCTCATTGAGACAAACAATCAGTCAATCACATGGCAGCGACTAGACATGACATAGTCAAGGTGAACTGCTCATGCTGACACTTGAGCATCACAATGAGAAGGAAAGGTGATAGAAGTGAATTTAAACATGGCACTGCTGTTGCTGCCAGCTGGTTAATATTTCAGAAGCTGCTGATCTACTCAGGTCTCCATGACAACGCAAGATTGGGAAATGTTGCCTGGTCCGATGAGTCTTCAAGTTCTGCTGCCACAGTGAGATGTTTGGGTCAGATTTTTGTGTAACATCATGAAAGTACGCACCCATCCTGCTTTATATCACCATCCAGGCTGGTGGTGAAGGTGTGATGGTGTGGATGATATATTTTTGGCACAATTTGGGCACCTTAGTACCAACTGGACACAATCTAAGGGTGTTTTCACACCTGAAAGTCCAGACCAATGTTTGTGTGTTTGTTATGTTGTATACATTTGATCCAGTCTGTTTGGGTTTCACGCTGTCATTACTGCAAATGGACAGACAGACTTTACATGAGCCTACATGATACTGTCATCAACTACATGCTTTGCATATCACTGCAGTTTACATTGATTGGTCATTTGGTCTGCAGGATGATGCCAACCTGTTGAATAACGTGGGTCTTAAATGTTGTAAATATCAATGAAATTGTCATTCCCACCATCATATTATTGTTGATTTTCTACAACCAATAGTGACAACTTGAAGAGCTGTACATAAGGCTGGTCCTAGTTCATCTTATGAGTTTCATCATCAGACAGCAATCTGACGTCTGACATCAAATATCTGTAAGACATTTCAGGTAGTCATGTCGTCATTTTCTATCACTGATGCAAAGGTCTGAACCTTTATATATAATGCTTTCACAAAGTGCATAAACCAGATCACCTCCTTTGGCCTGATCAAGGTCCAGGGGATGTTTCACAACTATCATTTTGGTTTGGACCACATAGAAAAGTCAGAAAGTCTGGACCAAAGTTGGTGTGAAAGTTCCCTTAAACTCCACAGCCTGCCTGGGTCTTGCTACTGACCATGTCCATCCCTTTATGACAGTTTACATCTGCTGTTGTCGACTTCGGTAGAATAACACTCCATGTCTCAAAGCTCAAATCATCTCAAATTGTTCTCTTGATAGTTAGAATGACTTTACTGTACTTCAGTGGCCTCCAGTGTCACCAGATCCCAATCCGCTAGAGTGCATTTGTGATGTGACAGTTTGTGAAATCTGCAGTAACTGTGAGATGCCATCATATCAAAATGGACCAAAGTCTCTGATGTTTTCACTACAAAGAGTTCGGACAGTTCATTTACAATTCTATTTACTAATATGCAGATCTATGAAATCATTAATTAACCACTCTAAAAAATATACACAGTAAAAACAATAAAAGAACTCGGTAAGTTACCTGTGGTGGGCTACTGAATGGGCTGGACTGACTGGACAGGGGCTCACTAGCGTCTCGTTGTGACGGCGGTGTGCGCTGGTGGGCCCCTCCCCCAGAGGAGGAAGAAGGCGCCGGGCTGCCTGTGGCCTGTCGCTCGTCATCGTTCTGGACCAGGCTCAGGGAGATGGCTTGGCGGGTGGCGTAGGTGCAGTTGGGCAGTGGGGAGTTTTTAGGTATCTTAACTTTGTCATCTGAGGAGAACTCAATGACCTTACGGCCAGGATAGAGGGGGTGGGGGGGCGGTGGAGCAGGGTATGGGTTCAACTTCTCAAATGATGGAGCCCCACACACCTCCTCGCTGGCCACCTGCCCGTCTATACTGCTCTGACTTCGACAGGATCCATTCTGCTGAGCCCCTTGACCACTGCCATTCTCCCTGCTGTGGCCCTCAGCCCCCGGGGGACCCGTCATATCCACATGCACAAAGACATCCTCAGCAACGGGCCGGCCGCAGCTGCTGGACTGGGCAGAGTTGAGGACCAGCGGCTCAGGTTTCTCCAGGACACGAGCAATGACTGAAGTGGGAACAACATCTGCAGGAGTTAAGCTGAGTGTGTCGGGGTCCTGAGAGCCAGGGGCCGGGCCCCGCTCGGGTAGGCTGCTCTTCATGTGTTTATTTAGCATGTCCTGAAGCTCGTAGGGCAGCTGCAACACAGCGATACACACAGACACATAAGAACAAATATTGAGCATTCGAGGGTGTCCAGGAAGTGGGTGAATCAGCTGAGTCTTAACACACTCACACACACACACACGCACACACACTGATGGGTGTGTGATGCTGCGATTTGATTCACTCTGATCTTTTCTTTGACACAGCTGATGACAAAAATAGAGCGAGGAGCTGCTTTACTCTCTAAAAAGAAGCTTCTGAAAGCTCCATTAAAAATGATTTTCTCAGTGATGATACATTTGACTGCAGAGTTACTCACATCAGCAAACTTATGGTTCCTAAAGTGCGACTTGTTGCATTTGAGCAGCTGGACAGCCAGGTTACAGTCCTGCCTGTACCGCTCCTGAGAACAGAGAGAGAGAGAGAGAGAGAGAGAGCAGCTTATTAGCACAGCCCCACATGAGACCACGCTGCACACTCGTCAACCCTGACAGGGAAAATGATCCCTCATTTACACATTTGTTCATATGATGACATTCAGGCTCTGGTTGTGCGGGGCTGTTAGCTCAGACTCCTTTTTTTTGTTTGATTATGAAACTGCCTCGTGGTCCCTGAGTCCATGACAAAAGCTCACTCATTCTGAGGCAGCTTAGTGTGCTGTGAAAGAAGCATGATGCCGGAGGATCACGACGATTACAACACTGAGACTGATCGTACTCCTGATGCAGCATGTTGGACAACCTGTCATGAAGCTGCTGATCACCAAACACGACCTGCAGAGGAGCTTTATAAAACATAATCACAGTGTTTACACGGAGATGGGAGGCATTCATCCTCTTTTGCAGGATGGTGAGATGGTTACCACGGTAACCACACAGTCTGGATACCAACTCTACGTTAAACATGCAGCTCAGTGGCACACTGCTGCAGAACAATTAACAGGACTGAATTTATTACTTCAATTTTTATCTTCATTTTTGTCCATAATAAATAGAAAGCTGAAAATGTCAAAGTGAGACCAGAGGGAAAAACATGAACATGTCAGCAGCTGTTATGATTGGTCTTTCACCAACAACGGCCACAATCATCAGCTCCATCGTCATTTCTTTAAAACTGTTGGTGGTTAAAATAACATTTGCTACATTGAGATGAGTTGTTAGTATTTTATTTATCTTAGATTTTCTTTAAGTCTCAGACTGCGGTTCACGCTGCTGTTTAGCAACTTAAAAAAAACTGGGAGGCAGATAGTGAATGTGCCTCATAGCAAGAGGGTTGCTGGTTCGATCATTGGGCCAGGAGGGCATTTCCCTGTAGAGGTTGCATGTTCTGTGCATGTGTGAGTTCAC
The DNA here is from genome assembly GCA_036419115.1 of Scarus forsteni. NCBI lineage: Eukaryota > Metazoa > Chordata > Actinopteri > Labriformes > Labridae > Scarus > Scarus forsteni. The sequence goes on along the minus strand of JAZDUH010000347.1, from coordinate 5,987,758 downwards.
TTGGTCAATCCAGATTTCACCCACAGACCAAAAACATGCTTGTTAGGTTGAGTGGGACTCTAAATTGCCCTTGTGCATTAGTGTGAGTGTGAATGTTTTTTCTGTCTCCTTTTGTCGCCCTGTGATTGGCTGGCTACCATTGGCTGGATGCAGTAACCTGAAACCTTAATGATTTTATGCAGGGAAAAAAACTTCTTTTGGCAGTTTTAATACACATCTTTACAGCCTGGTACATTTTTTTTAACATCATGCTCATTTATCTGCTACGGAGGACTTACTAACGATTTCCAGTTTTGGAAATGTGGCGTAGCGACTGGTCAGAAGGCCCCAAGTCTGGCCTTAACAAGGTCTTTCCGTTTGTGAGTAGATGGAGCTAAAGTTCAGTCTCTTCTCTGTACTGGGCTTATCCGCCTGAGCCAATGACCTCAGACTACAGACAAAGAGAGGTAGGACATCAGTCTTGTTAGTGACGTCCTACTCAGCACAACACGTGTTCGGCAACTACTGACACTGTAAACTAGGAAGACAAGGAGGAGTCCTGATTCTGCAAACTTTTCATCTAGTGCATAGAAGTACTTCATCTTGTGGAGGAGGCATAGAAAACACACTAAGGGGTAGGGCTGAACAATTTATTGTTTTTGATTTCAATTTCAAAAAACAAAATCCTGTGATCACCAAAGCTGCAGTTTTTTGCAGTGACTGACTCAGGATCTGTTGTGTCAACATTTTTAGAAATACTAGTTTACAATCTGCAGACCTTCTTACTAATTCTAGTGCTGGAGGTGTTGGTGAGAGGATCAACAACACAAAGCCTCTGTTTAGGAGTAGACGCTGGAGTATCCCTTAAATAATGATACAGATTATTTATAATCAATATTAGATGGTGAATAATGTTTTATGTGTTTTTGATCATTGATTTACTTACTGTTGTCTACAATGTAAACACGGTGAATATTGCACTGAAGCTTGATTTGAAGAAAATTGTGTATTGAGTTGAAATCGCAACATCTGCCAGAAAATCAATTCGATCTTTCCCAAAATCATTCAGCCCTACTACGGGGCATGTTAAATTGAAAAAGCATAATGTTGTCTCTTCAACATGAAAACTTTAATTTTTCTTTTCTTTTTTTTTTTTTTTTTTACCACAACCCCATGTGCAAAAGCTTGATCATAAAAAGTGCCACAGAAGATGAACAACCATGTCTCCTAAGATCCAGCAAAACTTAGCTTGAATATATATAACATCTGTGTATCTTTATCAAGATCTATCTGTAACATCTGAAAACATGTTACACATAGACTGTATTTGTGTTATAGAACAAGCTTGTTCTGTCAAGTTAGCTGTCAGCATTGTTTACCTCACTATCATGGGCGGAAGCAGTTCTGTTTCCAGCCTGTACCCACTTTCTGTGTTTTCTTAAATAGGACTTTAAATGTTGGAAATTCCATCTTGTATTACTGAAAATATACAACTGCATCACTTGCATGACTCATTTAGCAACAAGCACTCATCAAATCTGACTGACAAGTATGAATACATCAGTACTGAACTTTGACCTGTGGAGAATCAGACAGTGAGGATTTTCAGTTGGTTAATATTGCAATAACCTGACTGACACGTACAGTAGAAATCAATAGTGAAGCAGAGTGCATGGTTTTAATATTTTAGCTGATTTAAAGTGGGACATTGTAGTGTTCATAGATTTTTGTTAGGACTGTGGACAAAGAGTTTGAAAGCATGGCGTTGAGGGTCAAACTGAGATGAGTGGTCATCTTTGAATCATTTACTTTGAATCAAAGCCTGAGCAACCTGTGGATGATTCAGTCCTGTGCCTCAAGCTTAAGGTGGATGAAGAACAACAGTGACCAGAAAAAAGTAACATGTTAGCTGCAGTACTTACTTCAGTCATGCTGCAATATTGACAAGACAGTGGCTAACTACAAGACTTCCAAAAACATTGTCAGGTGAATTATCATCCCAGTTCACAGTGCCTTTGATCACAAGTGCCACAACGAAGTTCTGCTGTATTTTCATCTGGACACATTCACATTAATTCCATGAGACCATAAGATCCGTGTCAATTCAATCTGTAATGAGGTTTAAATGCTCACATGCAACATGGCGGATGTCCCTGTATACACACAAATACAGAGACGCTCACTCACTGAGCTCCTGTCTCCTGCTGAGTCCTTGTATCATGCCCTTTCCACTGAGCTAGAGCAGGTGCTGAGTTGGTGCTAGCCTGAGCACATCTACAAACCCTGTTGCTTTGTTCAACGGCAAGGAGCCAAGTGTGAGCTACGTGATTACGTCTCCGGATAACGTCAGTACATCACTACTTACAAATGTAATTACGCATCAGTGCTCGAACAAGAGAACCAAAACAATAAAATTGGGGCTTATTGCAGTTATGAAAGTGCTGTTTTACTATGTTTCCAGGCCTACATTATGATACAGGAACAGAAAATTCAAATGCAAATACCAGACATCTTCATTGCAATTGCAAACAACAGCGAATACATGCCAGAACACATAATTATCAGAGACAATTTAATTCTGAAAGGTGCTATGAGGAGAATCTATTACGGGCGACAGTAAGACTCTGCTACCCATGAGCACACACGGCGACTGTCGTAATACTGCGTTCCAGTAACCTTGGAACTGGGAGTGACATCATCTCTGACTTATCGGCATTCCAGTTGAAGTTGGAAAAAAACATGCCAATCTACCAGGCTATTGTTAGCTGTTGTTAGCACGCCCTGCGTTGTTGTTCACAAATATCACATGAAGAATGTGATTATCACTATGGCAGCATTTTTGTAAATATAAGTCTAACAATACTATGTATACAGCTGATCTAGAGCGACACACCCCAGTCAGAAGTGCAAATAAATTGATGATTACAGGAGCTAAATAACTGTTCACACTGGGGGCATCCATCTCCTGACTACAACCAAAAGACGTGACCCAAGCCAAAGCGTGTGTGTGTTGTGATGCTAATGAATGCAGCTTGGACCTTCAACTTCTTTTTTCAACAGCTTACAGGATGCAAAGAGACGAGGTAATGTATCTCTTTCTGGTTAAGTAGCAGTAGTTTTTGATGTGTGACAACAAGCAATTTTTGGAAAACTTATTATCGTAGTTTTGTAGCCGGCTGTCCAACCCGACCACTTAGCTAAGGAATGGCATTTATAGATAACCTACTTTGATGCTACAAAACTCATCTTAAAGTGTGTATTTCGATCAGGCATATCTAAAAGTGAGACTTTTTTGTAATTACTTAGAAACTCCTCATAGCCTCTTTAACCATGAATACAAGGCATTAGCTGTTGTTAGCTCTGCTAATGACAAATTAACTGACAATAATCACTACCAAGCTCCAACTATACTCACATAACATCAGATTAAATTGCTGTTGACTTTAAGACAAAGAGAGTAATCATTTTTGAGGGTCATTACACACCCCCTGACATTCACTCTGGCTCCATCTTTGAGAGCCCAGGGCTGGTGCTCAGGGAGTGGAAAAAAAGAAGTGGTGCTAGTTTGGTACTGGCTCTGAACCAGCATCGGCTCTAGCTTAGTGGAAAAGGAGTAAGAAACTACCTCTGGAGTAGAAACAAAGAGGTGTCAACTCATTCCTTGTATTCTGTCTCCACATCGTACACAGTGGAGGCAAAACGTCACGGACAGGTCAATATAACACCTAAAAAACAGCAGATAACTCACTTATTTCATGCTGATAAGAAATCCTTAAAATTTCTTGGATCCACATCCTGATTAAGATCACCACCAAAGTTCAGTGTGCCATAACCAACATCCCTTTGAAAGTGTCAAAACTATTATGGCAATTGCTGAGTTATTAAAGTAAATGTGGGAAAACTGCTCTATCTCACATGGATAAGAAATTATTAAAAAAAAAAAAAAAACGGCATCTATCATCTAAGCTCAGATCACCAAAAAAATCCTTTCACTTCTTCCTTGTGCCATGACTAACATTCACTGAAAATTGTATAAAAATCTGTCTGCAGTTTTTTGAGTTATGCCGCTCACTAAATAACAAACGGCACAAAAACCTGACATCCTTGGCAGGGAAAATTAACTCTGTGCAGCAGGGTTTGGACATTTACTCAACCTGGCAACCGCCTGGCCTCCAAAACATAAATATATATATTTATATATATACTTATAAGGGTATCCAGGTATTTGTAGAAAATGATCCTAAGGAATAGCAGGTGTTTGAGGAGGTGGCAGGCTGCACCCTCATTCATTGGGATCGAAATACTGGCCGTCCAATCAGGATGACAGATGACAATAAGAGCAAAAGTGTGCAGTCTCTCAGTCCTCTGGTCGATCAAGTTTTTACACTGTACAGGGTATCCATAAAGTCTCTTTACAATAAAAAAAAAATATTACAAAGGCAGTTGATGAGATATCTTAAAGCTAGGGTTGGTAATCTGATTTAGATAGACTTTTTGTAATACTGGATAAAATGATCTTTATCATCTGATGGCAATCAATTCATAATGTGTTCTTAAAACAGAGCAAAAAATATCTGCCATCTACAGCAGGAGTAAAACTGAGAAAACACCAACCAATCACATCGTTGTAGCACACATTTTAAACCAATCAAATCCCGTCGCCATTCTGCCCGTCTCCTGCGCAAACATTTCGCAGGCATGCACTCACCTTGATTTAATGTAGTCGAGCTGAGAGGGATCCAAGTCCGCTGGAGAATGCTTACCCGTCAAGTTTTGGCTTTGTAAAAAGGGAAGCCCGCTATGAGCCATCCCGCAACCCCAACCAAGCTTCAGTATCCCTCACATTTTAAGACAGGTGTACAGGAAATCTAAAATCAACACTTTGCTTTTCTTAGTTTGTTCTGTTGGCTCTAATCTCGCGACAGCTGCCACGCAGGCTTCTGCACTTGGAAGTTCTTGCAAGGCTTTTACTTCTTCTTTGGTTTTACGGCAGCAGTAATTGGCTTAAAGCTGGTTGGAACTTGGCATTTGGCAGGGAGGGGAATACTGATGCAGCTGTATATTGGCATAATGTGTCTGAATAAATAACATATCCTCCTTTTTGTTGTTATTATTAAGTATTTTAAATGTCTTGTTGAATGTTTCCTATGATTTTGAACAATTTGGCCCTTTGGCAATGATAAAATACCTAGGTGGCCTGTTTTGTCACTGAAGTTGCCTTTCCTTGGTCCGAACTTAATTGTTTAAGTAAAGATTATGGGGAATGAAATTCTAAAGGCGAGCTAAGCAGAAATATGTATCAGATTCAGGGAGTAAACAGTAGAGTTCTACAGTGAAATGTTTAAAGTTTTCAATTCTGAAACTGCACTGATGACGTCGATCAGGAAGTCTTTACTCACATTGAGTTCCTCCAGACGGTCAATCGTGTTCTTGGCATCCAGCAATTTGTTGGTTAGCTCCACAATCTCCTGATCCATCGTCTTTTTGTCCCTTTCCACCTTCCGTAGCTGTTGGAGAAGCAGACACAAGTTACAACCAATAAATCACAGTAACAGAAACACTCAGGAGCCTGAGATGGCAGCAGGCGGGCCTTCATTCAGATCATGTGGGAATAAAGACTCAAAACGTAAAGGTTAGACTCATACAGATGCCTTTTTTTAACTTTAGAGCTTTTGATTATTTATTAGTTAGTCTTAAGTATGTTGTTAAAAAGTCTGTCACATAAAGTCACCCAGAAGTCTCGTTTAAGCCTTGTTTATCATTAAGATAGACTTCACTCATTAAAAAAAAAGACTTTATTCAGCTGAGAGCTTATCTGTTCACAAATATTCATCAAACACAGTTTTCCCAGATCATTTGAATGCTGCATTCATAAGCAGCACTCACAGATGCATTATGGGATGCGGCAATGGCTTCTGCTGCAAGATCAAAAAGATCAATAAGATCTTGACCGAAGCTTCAAAGCTGAGAGATGAAATGTTTTATCAGAGTTCCTTACCGAGCGGTGACAGAAGCAAGCAGCTGACATTAGCTGAATTAGCCTGCATTAGATATATTCCTGTTAGAATATCCTCACATGACTGATCCTTAAACTGATCAGCAAACATTAGCAGGTCTTGATGTTTGACTGGAGATATCCAACAGCTGAAATCGTGCAGACACAATATCTCATGGTCCTTTTAAGGTTTAATATTTGCTGCCCGGAGTTGACTTAGGTATGATGGCAGGAAGGTAATTGGTATGGTTTAACTGAAGCTAGTAAATCCCTTGTTTCTATATGAAGAACCATGAGAAGAACTTTATTTGTTCTTTGTTATTTAGACAAAAAGGAAAAAAAATGAGAAATGTCTGAAAGGCCACAAAAGAGGGCAAAATGAGTAGTTGGGGTGCAATATACCTGTACGGAGAGAAGGAGAATTTTGAGCTGTATTAGGGCTGGACGAAAAAAATTAAATCCCTAATTTTTTTCCACAACACTCAATTTACAATTTAAATCATTTTTTTTCCTCTCAGAAAAAAAGCAGCACAATTAAAACCATGAATCAAGTTTTGCCTTTATGTTGGATATACATTCCCAAACCAAACAGAATTTTCCTGTTAAAGAAAGGTGTGTGTCATAAAATGTTGATAATGTAATTGAAATGTGGGCAGATTTATCTACATAAACAATGACAGTTGAACTATTTTCAAGCGTATATCAACAAAGCAAATACAGGCCAATAAAAGCGCTTGTGCAAAACCTGACAGGGCCTACAATCATGACAGCTGTGAATTTTTAGTATTTACATCTTGTGTCAGTCCACTTGGGGCAAAAATCTGCTACAACAGACCTGCAAATAGGGGCGTGTCTAAACATGTAACATCACAGCAGTTGTGCAGACACTCACAACCTCTCAGATGTATCAAGCATAAACAGGCTTCATATTATCACACACTTTTCCATCTTTCTACTCTTGAGTTTTGTGGCAGACACTAAAAGTCAGGTCATGACACCTAAATGAAGGCTGGGCAACGTCACTGAGTGAAATAAACAAAAGTTCTCTGAAGCTGAATTAAAGTTCAACTGTTGACACGGTTTTACTTTCACTGAGAGAAAGGTCAGTTTGATGATTAATATGGAGCTATCACACAGTCACCGTTAGGGAGGCAAACACCCTCTACCTTTAAGGTTGGACTTAAAACTGTCCTTTTTGAAAAAGCCTTTAGTTTAGGCCAGCTTGTTTCTAAGATGTAATAGTCTTAAACTGCTGAGAAGTTGGCAAACTGAGCTTCTCCCTCTCTGTCTCTCTAAAACTCTTTCTCTGTCCTCTCTCTGATGTTAACTCCAGAGAGATAAATTAAATCAAAAACATGGTAGATCCTGTAAACAGCACACACATATTAGTGTGACCTTGACTAACGATCATGGATGACCTGCTGCTGTGGACCTGCTCAACTCCATGAGCTCTATCCTGCATCAACCATCAACAAAAAAGACATAATTTAACATAAATTCATATTTAGACCAGTTGAACCCAATTTCAAGGCAGTTCATCAAAATGCTACTAACTTAATCAAAATCATTCCTCACAAGTTTATGACCATTAAAGATGTAAATGTTACTATCAGATTGATTTCTCTATCCATGGTTGTTATTGATTATATCTCCATAATAAATACCTTTACAGCCATACAGACATGAAGACCCTCTTGAAAACAAGATGTCACATCTCAAGATGTTAACCTAGAATAAATCTATATACTCTATATACTGTCTATATATATCTATATACTGTCCATTGGTCCGTTGCTATCAGAAATTCTTATTAGTCCCTTTAAACCTGCTTGGATGGACACATACATGTGTCTCTATGAAATAAAGAGTCAGCCTGCCCTACTGTAGAGTGTTTGAGGTAACACTTGCAATGAAGTGGCACAATGCAAATGAAGATTGACTGATTTAAAGTTTTAATGTATTAAAATCTGTATGGCCTTGGTTACATTTTTGATAAAATTTTGTTCGGGCTTGTACGAGCATTTATTAATGAGTCAAACCCAAATCTATCAAATTAGTTTATGGAAAGACAGTCAAAATGTGACTGAAAGGTAAAAAAAACCAAACAAAAAAACAGTTCATTTAAGTTTTATAGTTTGGTTAAGCCCAAATCTGTCATCACTTTGAGATTCTGTCTTTAACCTTTGTCGTGAATGTTTTAATTTTTTTTTCCATAGACAACAAGATAATGGGAAAATGACACAACCTGACACCACAGCTGTCAAATAGAAAAGGCCACAGGTTAACTCCAAAGTTAACAGTTTCATTTCACAATTCCATTTCATGTTATACATTTCTTAAACCAGCATGTTGACAGATTAAACCATAACTTTGCATCAACTGAACAAAAACACCAGAGAAGAAGAAAATGGGGGAAGATGAACTACTGTAGGCTGAAAAAATGGAGAGAAGGTGAAGAGGAGTAAAGGATGAAAAAAAGAATGAAACCCAACTGCATGGACCCATGTCTGACTGACAGCAGCCTGATGAAGATGATGAAGAGGGTGATGATGATGAAGATGAGTAAATCCATCATAGAGCAGCATGAGAGAAGAGGAGAAAAGGGGAAAGAGAGAAAAAGTAGAGAAGAAGAACATCATCAGACCAAACAGGACAAAAAACAGGCTGTTTCACAAATGTGTAGTCTTTGGCTAAAAAGAATAATATTTCCTCAGAAAGGAGTATTTGATGTGGAATAAAGATATTTTGTTCAAGAGTTTTATGTCCCAGGAGGCATATTATTATCAGCAAAGTATCAGTGCGGACAGATAAAAGCTTAAAAAGTTAATTAGTTGAAATTTTTGTTTGGTGTCCTGCAGATACATTGGCCGAATGCATCAGTGAGAAGAAAAACTTTACCACGAGCAAAAAGAGATTAAGTTTTTAATCCTCACTCCCTGAGATTTAAAGTGTGCTTGCAGGGTCAAAGTTTAGGTCTGAATGACAGCTTAATTCTTTTCTCTTGCATTTTTATGTGTTATTTGGAGCACATTCTCAGGATCCTCTCAGGGAACCACCCTGCGGGCTCTAATTTCGTGGCGCAGCGCAGGGGGCGCAAGCCTGGCGCACCCCGCGCAGTGTTAATGTCGTCCGGCGCACCGCCGTGCGCTGCCACTTTGACAATTTGGTAGACCATCTGCGCAGAGGTGGGTGTGACGGCGCACCAAGGGGAGGTGATGGCGCACCAGGGGGAGGTATCGGCAGATTCATGTTGGCGCAGTGACAATTTCGTGCCAAAAACAGTGCAGAAAGTGCGCTGAGAGCTCGCCAGCTACAACCTGGTCTAACCTCGGCGCAGGGCGGAGCGCACCCTCTGCAGCTGTAATTTGGTGACAAGCGCACATGTGCGCACGCCTCAGAGGCAGGTTTCCAGAGTGTCAGGCACATTTTAATGCAATAAACTATCACAGCAATCACTATTTAATGTAACAGTCTGAACCAGCATATACATTTGTATCTATATTAACCTTCCCGTCACATCTGATGTCGGATTAAAGCTGTTTGTCATAATGGAAACTTAACCTGACGGCAGCTGGAAGTTTGATGCACATCTTACAAGTCAACAATAAACAGCATTAACATCTGATACTGAGTAAATATCTGGCTTCTCTCACTTCATTAAATTCAAAGAAAAAAGGGGAAAAAAGACGAAGAAAAAGGAGAGAAAATAAATGTATGTCACTCAGGATTTACCTGTTATTTCCCATATTCCTCTATTTTAGTCTTTATTTTTAACATGCTCTAAAAAGATGGAGAGCATTATTGCAAGGAGGATGAGGAGGAGACACCGGGAGAGTATACAGTATATCACTAAAGGCTCTGCTATTTGGCGATGACAAACCAGGAGTGCAGATGGATCACAAGCATTATGAATGGATAAGCCAGCTGTGGTGTAACTGTCTCTTATTTTTTTTACTCCTATTAATGACAAAGGAACAGATTACATCTGTCCCGGGAGCTGGCCCACACGGTGACGCGCCCCGCTGTCCATTCTCCTGCTGAAGGGACAGCTTCTCCACTGCTGGGTCTTTCCAGCACACTGTTTCCACGGTGGCGGGATAATTCAGACCAATCAGACGCTGCGCCTCAGCCGCAGGGCATTTAAAGGTGAGGAGAGGCGCTCATTTGATTGGTGAAGACAGCGATCAGCTGTGTTAATCCCATTCACGTCTATTCTCCTCCTATTCTGACATTTGCGCAGAGAGGCAGAGACGTGGGCGTGGACGCGCAACCTCTGTGCCCCTGTGCGCCATGAGTGCGCCTATCTTGGCACTACAGGAAACTTGTAAAGTGCGCAGGTCACACCCAGTCCGCGCGGCGAAGGCCGGCGCAGGCAGGTGCGCCTGCGCTTGCGCCTGGTCTACGAAATTAGAGCTCTACATGTACAGTCCAAATCATGTAAAACCAGTTGAAAAGTTGTAAGAATTTGCATTTTGCTTGGTTTGAGATGAAGAAGGCTTAAAATGAAAATACAAAATGAAAAAATGAGAGAAAGAAACAAAACATTTGAGCAAGCTGTTTATTGACAAAGAATTTAAACTCAACTATGCTTTTGCCATTCAAAATTTTCAGATCAGCCTTTAAAAGACAAAACCTGCACAAAAATACAGATTCCTCGGGGGTGTTGTTTCGGCGGGATGGTACCAGCCAGGCATGACCCTGGATAAGCTGATGTCGGCCTGTGTTCATATTGGGTCTAACTGAGGGTCTTTGACTGTGTGGTAATTAAGGATGTAACGTATGAAAATTTCATGTTGCGGTTATTGTGACCAAAACTATCACAGTTGTCATTATGATCACGGTATTGTTGCAGTGTGCTAAAATGTTTAAAAAGTACTTTGACACAGTCTTGATATCATTTAACCCCTTTAATATGATAATTTTAACAGTTCTTTTGTCTTTTTTGTCAATAACTGTGCCCTCCTCTCTTCGATAATGACTGAGGGCCCTCCTCTCTTTAGTTATAACTGCAGGCCCTCCTCTCTTCAGCAATGACTGAAGGTCCTCCTCTCTTCGGTACTGACTGAGGGCCCTCCTCTCTTCGGTACTGACTGAGGGCCCTCCTCTCTTTAGTAATGACTGAGGGCCCTCCTCTCTTTAGTATTAACTGCGGGCCCTCCTCTCTTCAGCAATGACTGAAGGCCCTCCTCTCTTCAGTAATGACTGAGCCCTTCTCTCTTCGGTAACAACTGAAGGCCCTCCTCTCTTCGGTAATGACTGAGGGCCCTCCTCTCTTTGGTGATGACTGAGGGCCCTCCTCTCTTCGGTAACAACTGAAGGCCCTCCTCTCTTCGGTAATGACTGAAGGCCCTCCTCTCTTCGATAACAACTGAAGGCCCTCCTCTCTTCGGTAATGACTGAAGGTCCTCCTCTCTTCGGTGATGACAGAGGGCCCTCCTCTCTTCGGTAACAAATGAAGGCCCTCCTCTCTTTGGTAATGACTGAAGGTCCTCCTCTCTTTAGTAATGACTGAAGGCCCTCCTCTCTTTAAGAATAACTGAAGGCCCTTCTCTCTTTGGTAACAACTGAAGGCCCTCCTCTCTTCGGTGATGACTGAGGGCCCTCCTCTCTTCGGTAACAACTGAAGGCCCTCCTCTCTTCGGTAATGACTGAAGGTCCTCCTCTCTTTAGTAATGACTGAAGGCCCTCCTCTCTTTAAGAATGACTGAAGGCCCTCCTCTCCTCGGTGATGAATGAGGGCCCTCCTCTCTTCGGTAACAACTGAAGGACCTCCTCTCTTTAGTAATAACTGAAGGCCCTCCTCTATTCAGTAATGACTGAGGGTCCTCCTCTCTTTAGTAATGACTGAGGGCCCTCCTCTCTTCAGTGATGACTGAGGGTCCTCCTCTCTTTAGGAATGACTGAAGGTCCTCCTCTCTTCGGTAATGACTGAGGGCCCTCCTCTCTTTAGTAATGACTGAAGGCCCGCCTCTCTTCAGTAATGACTGAAGGCCCACCTCTCTTCGGTAATGACTGAAGGCCCGCCTCTCTTCAGTAATGACTGAGGGCCCTCCTCTTTTTAGTAATAACTGAGGGCCCTCCTCTCTTCAGTAATGACTGAAGGTCCTCCTCTCTTCGGTAGCAACTGAGGCCCTCCTCTCTTTGGTAACAACTGAAGGCCCTCCTCTCTTCGCTGATGACTGAGGGCCCTCCTCTCTTCAGTAATGACAGAAGGTCATCCTCTCTTTAGTAATGACTGAAGGCCCTCCTCTCTTTAGGAATGACTGAAGGCCCTCCTCTCTTTAGTAATAACTGAAGGCCCTCCTCTCTTCAGTAATGATTGAGGGCCCTCCTCTCTTCAGTAATACCTGAAGGGCCTCCTCTCTTCTGTAACAACTGAAGGCCCTCCTCTCTTCGGTAATGACTGAAGGCCCTCCTCTCTTCGGTAAAAACTGAAGGCCCTCCTCTCTTCGGTAATGACTGTAGGCCCTCCTCTCTTCGGTAGCAACTGAGGGCCCTCCTCTCTTTAGTAATGACTGAAGGCCCTCCTCTCATCGATAATGACTGAGGGCCCTCCTCCCTTCAGTAATGACTGAGGTCCCTCCTCTCTTTAGTAATGACTGAAGGCCCTCCTCTCTTCAGTAATGACTGAGGGTCCTCCTCTCTTTAGTAATGAGTGAGGGTCCACCTCTCTTTAGTAATAACTGAGGGTCCTCCTCTCTTTAGTAATGACTGAGGGCCCTTCTCTCTTTAGTAATGACTGAGAGTCCTCCTCTCTTCAGTAATGACTGAAGGTCCTCCTTTCTTTAGGAATGACTGAAGGCCCTCCTTTCTTCAGTAATGACTGAGGGTCCTCCCCTCTTTAGTAATAACTGAGGGCCCTCCTCTCTTCAGTAATGACTGAAGGTCCTCCTCTCTCCGGCAATGACTGAGGGTCCTCCTCTCTTCGGTAATGACTGAAGGCCCTCCTCTCTTCTGTAACAACTGAAGGCCCTCCTCTCTTTAGTAATGACTGAGGGCCCTTCTCTCTTTAGTAATGACTGAGAGTCCTCCTCTCTTCAGTAATGACTGAAGGTCCTCCTCTCTTTAGGAATGACTGAAGGCCCTCCTTTCTTCAGTAATGACTGAGGGTCCTCCCCTCTTTAGTAATAACTGAGGGCCCTCCTCTCTTCAGTAATGACTGAAGGTCCTCCTCTCTCCGGCAATGACTGAGGGTCCTCCTCTCTTCGGAAATGACTGAGGGCCCTCCTCTCTTCTGTAACAACTGAAGGCCCTCCTCTCTTTAGTAATGACTAAGGGCCCTCCTCTCTTTAGTAATAACTGTGGGTCCTCCTCTCTTCAGCAATGACTGAAGGTCCTCCTCCCTTCGGTAATGACTGAAGGCCCTCCTCTCTTCGGTGATGACTGAGGGCCCTCCTCTCCTCGGTAACAACTGAAGGCCCTCCTCTCTTCGGTAATGACTGAAGGCCCTCTTCTCCTCGCTGATGACTGAGGGCCCTTCTCTCTTCGGTAACAACTGAAGGCCCTCCTCTCTTTAGTAATAACTTAAGGCCCTCCTCTCTTCAGTAATGACTGAGGGCCCTCCTCTTATCGATAATGACTGAGGGCCCTCCCCTCTTCGGTAACAACTGAAGGCCCTCCTCTCTTCGGTAATGACTGAAGGCCCTCCTCTCCTCGGTAGCAACTGAAGGCCCTCCTCTCTTTAGGAATGACTGAAGGCCCTCCTCTCATCAGTAATGACTGAGGGCCCTCCTCTCTTCAGTAATGACTGAGGGCCCTCCTCTCTTTAGTAATGACTGAGGGCCCTCCTCTCTTCAGTAATGACTGAGGGTCCTCCTCTCTTTAGCAATAACTGAGGGTCCACCTCTCTTTAGTAATGACTGAAGGCCCTCCTCTCTTTAGTAATGACTGAGGGTCCTCCTCTCTGTAGTCATGACTGAGGGCCCTCCTCTCTTCGGTGATGACTGAGGGCCCTCCTCTCTTCGGTAACAACTGAAGGCCCTCCTCTCTTCGGTAATGACTGAAGGTCCTCCTCTCTTCGGTGATGACTGAGGGCCCTCCTCTCTTCAGTAACAACTGAAGGCCCTCCTCTCTTCGGTAATGACTGAAGGTCCTCCTCTCTTTAGTAATGACTGAAGGCCCTCCTCTCTTTAAGAATAACTGAAGGCCCTTCTCTCTTCGGTAACAACTGAAGGCCCTCCTCTCTTCGGTGATGACTGAGGGCCCTCCTCTCTTCGGTAACAACTGAAGGCCCTCCTCTCTTCGGTAATGACTGAAGGTCCTCCTCTCTTTAGTAATGACTGAAGGCCCTCCTCTCTTTAAGTATGACTGAAGGCCCTCCTCTCCTCGGTGATGACTGAGGGCCCTCCTCTCTTCGGTAACAACTGAAGGACCTCTTCTCTTTAGTAATAACTGAAGGCCCTCCTCTATTCAGTAATGACTGAGGGCCCTCCTCTCACTGATAATGACTGAGGGCCCTCCTCTCTTCGGTAACAACTGAAGGCCCTTCTCTCTTCAGTAATGACTGAAGGCCCTCCCCTCTTTGGTAACAACTGGAGGCCCTCCTCTCTTCGGTAATGACTGAAGGCCCTCCTCTCTTCGGTAGCAACTGAGGTCCCTCCTCTCTTTAGTAATGACTGAAGGCCCTCCTCTCATCAATAATGACTGAGGGCCCTCCTCTCTTCAGTAATGACTGAGGGCCCTCCTCTCTTTAGTAATACCTGAAGGCCCTCCTCTCTTCGGTAACAACTGAAGGCCCTCCTTTCTTCGGTAATGACTGAAGGCCCTCCTCTCTTCGGTAATGACTGAAGGCCCTCCTCTCTTCAGTAGCAACTGAGGGCCCTCCTCTCTTTAGTAATGACTGAAGGTCCTCCTCTCTTTAGGAATGACTGGAGGAGGACCCTCCTCTCATCGGTAATTACTGAGGGCCCTCCTCTCTTTTGTAATAACTGCAGGCCCTCCTCTCTTCAGTTATTACTGAGGGTCCTCCTCTCTTTAGTCATGACTGAGGGCCCTCCTCTCTTTAGTCATGACTGAGGGCCCTCCTCTCTTCAGTAATGACTGAGGGTCCTCCTCTCTTCAGGAATGACTGAAGGTCAACCTCTCTTCGGTAATGACTGAGGGCCCTCCTCTCATCGATAATGACTGAGGGCCCTCCTATCTTCAGTAATGACTCTGGGCCCTCCTCTCTTTAGTAATGACTGAGGGCCCTCCTCTCTTTAGTAATGACTGAGGGCACTCCTCTCTTTAGTAATGACTGAAGGTCCTCCTCTCTTCGGTAACAACTGAAGGTCCTCCTCTCTTCTGTAATGACTGAAGGCCCTCCTCTCTTCGGTAGCAACTAAGGGCCCTCCTCTCTTTAGTAATGACTGAAGGCCCTCTTCTCCTTAGGAATGACTGGAGGAGGGCCCTCCTCTCATCGGTAATGATTTAGGGCCCTCCTCTCTTTAGTAATAACTGCAGGCCCTCCTCTCTTCAGTAATGACTGAGGATCCTCCTCTCTTTAGTAATGACTGAGGGCCCTCCTCTCTTTAGTCATGACTGGGGGTCCTCCTCTCTTCGGTACTGACTGAGGGCTCTCCTCTCTTTAGTAATGACTGAGGGCCCTCCTCTCTTTAGTAATAACTGAGGGCCCTCCTCTCTTTAGGAATGACAGAAGGCCCTCCTCTCATCGGTAATGACTGAGGGTCCTCCTCTCTTCGGTAACAACTGAAGGCCCTCCTCTCTTCGGTAATGACTGAGGGCCCT
The DNA here is from genome assembly GCA_036419115.1 of Scarus forsteni. Classification (NCBI taxonomy): domain Eukaryota; kingdom Metazoa; phylum Chordata; class Actinopteri; order Labriformes; family Labridae; genus Scarus; species Scarus forsteni. The sequence continues at coordinate 5,972,058 of JAZDUH010000347.1, read as the reverse complement.
CCTCTCTTTAGTAATAACTGAAGGCCCTCCTCTCTTCGGTAACAACTGAAGGCCCTCCTCTCTTTGGTAAAGGGTCATAATCCTTAGGACCTTTGAAGAGATTAAAATGATGTCCTTACTGCGTCCAACCTCAGCAGTAATGGTGCCTTGCGAGAGGCCTTGCTTATGCAGCTCTCAACAATCCAGTTTTTCTGCCTTCAGGATGTCATGACCGAGGCCATCCCTGACCACATGAGGGTTCTCCTCTCTTCAGTCATGACTGAGGGTCCTCCTCTTTTCAATCATGACTAAGGGCCCTCCTCTCTTTAGTAATGACTGAGGGTCCTCCTCTTTTCAGAAATGACTGAGGGTCCTCCTCTCTTTAGTTATAACTGAAGGCCAACCTCTCTTCGGTAATGACTGAAGGTCCTCCTCTCTTCAGTAATGACTGAGGGTCCTCATCTCTTTAGTCATGACTGAGGGCTCTCCTCTCTTCAGTAATGACTGAGGGTCCTCCTCTCTTTAGTAATAACTTAAGGCCCTCCTCTCTTCAGTAATGACTGAGGGCCCTCCTCTCATCGATAATGACTGAGGGCCCTCCCCTCTTCGGTAACAACTGAAGGCCCTCCTCTCTTCGGTAATGACTGAAGGCCCTCCTCTCCTCGGTAGCAACTGAAGGCCCTCCTCTCTTTAGGAATGACTGAAGGCCCTCCTCTCATCAGTAATGACTGAGGGCCCTCCTCTCTTCAGTAATGACTGAGGGCCCTCCTCTCTTTAGTAATGACTGAGGGCCCTCCTCTCTTCAGTAATGACTGAGGGTCCTCCTCTCTTTAGTAATAACTGAGGGTCCACCTCTCTTTAGTAATGACTGAAGGCCCTCCTCTCTTTAGTAATGACTGAGGGTCCTCCTCTCTTCGGTGATGACTGAGGGCCCTCCTCTCTTCGGTAACAACTGAAGGCCCTCCTCTCTTCGGTAATGACTGAAGGTCCTCCTCTCTTTAGTAATGACTGAAGGCCCTCCTCTCTTTAAGAATAACTGAAGGCCCTCCTCTCTTCGGTGATGACTGAGGGCCCTCCTCTCTTCGGTAACAACTGAAGGCCCTCCTCTCTTCGGTAATGACTGAAGGTCCTCCTCTCTTTAGTAATGACTGAAGGCCCTCCTCTCTTTAAGAATAACTGAAGGTCCTCCTCTCTTCGGTGATGACTGAGGGCCCTCCTCTCTTCGGTAACAACTGAAGGCCCTCCTCTCTTCGGTAATGACTGAAGGTCCTCCTCTCTTTAGTAATGACTGAAGGCCCTCCTCTCTTTAAGAATAACTGAAGGCCCTCCTCTCTTCGGTGATGACTGAGGGCCCTCCTCTCTTCGGTAACAACTGAAGGCCCTCCTCTCTTCGGTAATGACTGTAGGTCCTCCTCTCTTTAGTAATGACTGTAGGCCCTCCTCTCTTTAAGTATGACTGAAGGCCCTCCTCTCCTCGGTGATGACTGAGGGCCCTCCTCTCTTCGGTAACAACTGAAGGACCTCCTCTCTTTAGTAATAACTGAAGGCCCTCCTCTATTCAGTAATGACTGAGTGCCCTCCTCTCATCGATAATGACTGAGGGCCCTCCTCTCTTCGGTAACAACTGAAGGCCCTTCTCTCTTCAGTAATGACTGAAGGCCCTCCCCTCTTTGGTAACAACTGGAGGCCCTCCTCTCTTCGGTAATGACTGAAGGCCCTCCTCTCTTCGGTAGCTACTGAGGTCCCTCCTCTCTTTAGTAATGACTGAAGGCCCTCCTCTCATCAATAATGACTGAGGGCCCTCCTCTCTTCAGTAATGACTGAGGGCCCTCCTCTCTTTAGTAATACCTGAAGGCCTTCCTCTCTTCGGTAACAACTGAAGGCCCTCCTTTCTTCGGTAATGACTGAAGGCCCTCCTCTCTTCGGTAATGACTGAAGGCCCTCCTCTCTTCAGTAGCAACTGAGGGCCCTCCTCTCTTTAGTAATGACTGAAGGCCCTCCTCTCTTTAGGAATGACTGGAGGAGGACCCTCCTCTCATCGGTAATGACTGAGGGCCCTCCTCTGTTTTGTAATAACTGCAGGCCCTCCTCTCTTCAGTAATGACTGAGGGTCCTCCTCTCTTTAGTCATGACTGAGGGCCCTCCTCTCTTTAGTCATGACTGAGGGCCCTCCTCTCTCCAGTAATGACTGAGGGTCCTCCTCTCTTCAGGAATGACTGAAGGTCAACCTCTCTTCGGTAATGACTGAGGGCCCTCCTCTCATCGATAATGACTGAGGGCCCTCCTATCTTCAGTAATGACTCTGGGCCCTCCTCTCTTTAGTAATGACTGAGGGCCCTCCTCTCTTTAGTAATGACTGAGGGCACTCCTGTCTTTAGTAATGACTGAAGGTCCTCCTCTCTTCTGTAATGACTGAAGGCCCTCCTCTCTTCGGTAGCAACTGGGGGCCCTCCTCTCTTTAGTAATGACTGAAGGCCCTCTTCTCCTTAGGAATGACTGGAGGAGGGCCCTCCTCTCATCGGTAATGATTTAGGGCCCTCCTCTCTTTAGTAATAACTGCAGGCCCTCCTCTCTTCAGTAATGACTGAGGATCCTCCTCTCTTTAGTAATGACTGAGGGCCCTCCTCTCTTTAGTAATGACTGAGGGTCCTCCTCTCTTCGGTACTGACTGAGGGCTCTCCTCTCTTTAGTAATGACTGAGGGCCCTCCTCTCTTTAGTAATAACTGAGGGCCCTCCTCTCTTTAGGAATGACAGAAGGCCCTCCTCTCATCGGTAATGACTGAGGGTCCTCCTCTCTTCGGTAACAACTGAAGGCCCTCCTCTCTTCGGTAATGACTGAGGGCCCTCCTCTCTTTAGTAATAACTGAAGGCCCTCCTCTCTTCGGTAACAACTGAAGGCCCTCCTCTCTTTGGTAAAGGGTCATAATCCTTAGGACCTTTGAAGAGATTAAAATGATGTCCTTACTGCGTCCAACCTCAGCAGTAATGGTGCCTTGCGAGAGGCCTTGCTTATGCAGCTCTCAACAATCCAGTTTTTCTGCCTTCAGGATGTCATGACCGAGGCCATCCCTGACCACATGAGGGTTCTCCTCTCTTCAGTCATGACTGAGGGTCCTCCTCTTTTCAATCATGACTGAGGGCCCTCCTCTCTTTAGTAATGACTGAGGGACCTCCTCTTTTCAGAAATGACTGAGGGTCCTCCTCTCTTTAGTAATAACTGAAGGCCAACCTCTCTTCGGTAATGACTGAAGGCCCTCCTCTCTTCAGTAATGACTGAGGGTCCTCATCTCTTTAGTCATGACTGAGGGCTCTCCTCTCTTCAGTAATGACTGAGGGTCCTCCTCTCTTTAGTAATGACTGAAGGCCCTCCTCTCTTTAGTAATGACTGAGGGTCCTCCTCTCTTTAGTAATGACTGAGGGTCCTCCTCTCTTTAGTAATGACTGAGGGTCCTCCTCTCTTTAGTAATGACTGAAGGCCCTCCTATCTTTAGTAATGACTGAGGGCCCTCCTCTCTTTAGTGATGACTGAAGGCTCCTCTCTCTTCAGTAATGACTGAGGGTCCTCCTCTCTTTAGTAATAACTGAAGGCCAACCTCTCTTCGGTAATGACTGAAGGCCCTCCTCTCTTCAGTAATGACTGAGGGTCCTCATCTCTTTAGTCATGACTGAGGGTCTTCGTCTCTTCGGTAATGACTGAGGGCCCTCCTCTCTTTAGTAATGACTGAAGGCCCTCCTCTCTTTAGTCATGACTGAGGGTCCTCCTCTCTTCAATGGGTCAAGCATTGTCCCGTGTCTTGATGGATCCAGCAGTGACATTTTTTTGGGTCGACCACCTGACTTTTTTGTTCCATAACCCTTAGGACCTTTGAAGAGATTAAAGTGATGTTCTTACTGCGTCCAACCTCAGCAGTGATGGTGCCTTGCGAGAGGCCTTGCTTATGCAGCTCTCAACAATCAAGTTTTTCTGCCTTCAGGATGTCATGACCGAGGCCATCTGTGACCACATGAGGGACTTCCGGTTCAGCACCAACGAGGGTGAGTTTTTCTCCATGGCTGTGTACGCTAAAGGAAACTCCTAAGGCAAATTATGTAATATAACAAGTCATCATGTTCTAAACTTTGGAAGAAGTTGTTTTTCTGAGCTAAAATGCTACACTGATGGTGTTCACTGGCAAGAATTTGGAGATATGACATATATTACAATTCAGAGATTATGTTACCTAGGCCTGTCGCGATAATACATAAATCAATTAACCGAATGATCAATTAAAACGTCCTCGGTAAGTTTGCCGGCCTCTATAATTTGACGTGCATGCGTGTTTGTTTCCCTCCTCTTGTTCTAACAAAGAGGCCGAATGAGAGGATGGCTCACCTCGTCTGTCTCTCTCAACGCCTGTTGGTTCCATAGTGGAATGAGCGGGGTTAGGGTGAGTGATGCATCTGTCTTTCATTCAGTCTTTGAGGGAAAGGCGGGGCAACTAGCGAGTACACACAGAGCTGAAGTGAGTGTCGAGAGGAGTAATGAGGAAACAAACAGTCATATAAATAATGCCATGAAAGTGACGGTTTCTAAGCCGAAAGCCACAGTACTAGTGTGGGAATACTTTGGCTTTAACCCTCTGAATCCCAAGCCATTTCTGAGCGTTTTCTGCTTCTGTCATATTTTTACTCACTGTGGTCTCATTTTTCTCTGTAAAGTTAAGTCCAACACCTCTATGGATTCAGGACAACCATGGCTATAAGCTGATGTAACTCAATTATGTCTTTATGCAGTGTAACAAAATTTAAAGGCTGTAAATCATCAGAAAATAGAGAAACGAAAATTTAATTTTTCTGATTTTCTGATTTTAAAAAATTCTAAAAATAGGGTGGGAGTATATACAACACACTTTCAGGTACCCTCAAGCATAAGGAACACAGGAAAAAAGTGGTGTGGTTCTACCTTTACAGAAACTACACATTCTGGGACCTTATAAGTTGATTGGAGTTTTAGGCCGTTTTTGCTTCTGTCACATTTTTACTCACTGTGGACTCATTTATCACTGCAATATCAAGTTCTACACCTCTATGTGCTCAGGAGAACTAGGGCTGAAGCCAGATATAATTCAACAATGTCTCATAGCAATATAACATAACCAGAATGCAAGAAACTATTCAATAAAGAAAAACGGATAGTGAAATTTTCTGAATATTTATTTTCAGAACAATGAAAACTGTGAATAACTATGTACAAGGTGACAGGACTCCCCTGAAACTGTTTCAAGGGACCCCCTGAAACTGTTTTGGGGGGTCCTGCTGCCCTGAAACAGTCTCTGGAGACACAGAGCCCACGTCTGGAGCATGCTGATTGGTGATGAACAGACCCAAGCTGAAGTGACACCAGGCAAATGCAAGGCAATATTCAAATAATTCTTTAGAAGTAAATACAGGACGTATATCGATCATTCATGGCTTGTTAAAAGCTGTAAGATGTGTAAAATTATTTGTTTTTTACAGAATCGAGCTAGCGCAAACGGTTTATTTTCTGCAGATTTTTGAAGTGGACCTGTGAATAAATGCGATGTTGACGGCAGTCGCGCAAAATCATCCGTCTTTTCCGCCATTGCTCGGAATGTTGCCGACGTCATGTGTGATACATTCAGGTACCCTCAGAAACTTGAGAATCTGACGAAAACGCCACTTTTTACGGCTTTTTAATAGGACAAACGGTTTGTAAATGCCAGTCGTTTTAAAATACGTGCGTTTTTGAACCCGCCGGTGGGTTTGGGATCCAGAGGGTTAAACAGAATCAACAAGGTATGGGCTCATGAACACCGACGAGCCGATATGTCGAATTTGTTTGGAAGTAGTGACAACGAAGAAGGGGAGGTCCAGGGGAGCCTTCATCCTGACAGTCGGTGCTTACTGAGGCGTTTGGTCTGCAAAGTAAATATAAATAAAACAGAGCAAAACGGTGCATGCTCACAGACAGTGTTGTTCACTACAGTGTAAAACAAATGCAACCCTTCAATACGGTTGAGGAGTCAGAAATGTTACAAATGTTTGACAGATAGTACGAGTTGACTGGGAGAAAGTACATGTGACAAACAATTTAGTAACTGTATAAAGTACATTTTATTTATTGTATTTATTTTTGTGTTTTTATTGGAGTTTTGTTTTTTGTTTTCTCTACAGAGATAGGGTCTCTTTTTTGTTGTTTTTGATTATTAGAATGATTTTTCTACATGCAGTTTTTCCCAAAAGAGAGTCAATTTCAATTTCATTGTTTTTTTCCCTCTTTTTTTATCATATTGTTTATTTTTTTTTGTTTAAAAGCTCTTGACCTTCCAATTACAGTAAAATACTCTTAAAAATTAAAGTGCATTGCTTTTGTTATAGCATACTCACTTTATTACGACTTATAATTACGTTAATGAAAAAAAAAAGATATTTCAAAATAACATTGACAATAATATTGTCTATTGGCAATAGTTTTTGGGGCAATTATCGCAAAATTTATTTTTGTGACAGGCCTATTGTTACAATATATGATATACTGTGAGCATCTATCTGACTGTCAGCACTTTTATTCAATATCAGTCTGTATGTATAGACTAGTAGTAGGTAGCTGTAAGTATAGAAGTCCATCATTTTCTTCTAATGCAAAATATAGTTCATCAGTATAAAACTGTAATTTTGAAAGAGAAAGGTCCCTGCAACAGTGATGAAAATTATCTAACAGAGATACAGGGGTTCAAATAGTTGAATTCTGATGCAAACTAGCAACTGTAGGCTGAACTAAAATATAAATTAAAGGTCCTAAAGTTTTACAAGGTGTTATTTTATAAAATATTCATGTTCAGCTATAAAGTATTGATGCAGTTTTGCACTGCAAAATGTCAGGATATTTTGGTGTACCTACATTTTTAAGCTTACGCATCACAGTGTGACGTCACCTCTTACTCAGCTTTCTAGTGATTGTCCTGATGGTCTCAGTGTGGATTTTAACACAAATTTGAACATAAAATTAATATAACAATCCTAAAATGATTTTTACCACAGCTGTTTATAGAGGATGAGCAGTAGAGAAAATAGATTTGTTTGGTAATAACAAATGTACAGCATAGAGTTTAACCTCATGCGATTATATTGGTGACACCAGACTCTAACAGAGATCAGATAATTCTGTATTTTTACTGAAAATCAGGGGATTATGATTGGCTCCTGATTGATTGGGGTTCCTTTGATTTTTACAAGTGTCTTATCAAGCTCACTGTCTATATGTATGTTGTTACAGTGAAGCTCCAAAAAAGGACACCAATTTTTGTTTTTATAGTTGTTGTCAAACATGATTTTACATGTACTGCACACTTAAGAGCAAATATACAATGTTCTCACTTTTTCATTAGTTGGTTTGATTTTTCATTTTTGCCCACAGTGACATTCTAAAGAGAGCATTGGTTTACACCACAGAGCCTTTAATTTCAATTATGTTTTGCAAATAAATCATACCTTCATAAATTAAAAAAAATCAACCAATCTAACATGATTTATATTTTAAATGGTCTTTTTTCTTTAAAGAATGGCGCCTATCTGCTTGTCATCGACTCGGAGTGAGGCAAGAAACAGAAACAAAAAATATTTGGGTACCCCTTTAGGACACAATTCTTAACACTACTGACCGCCGTCGGCTGAGGACTGATAAGAGAATTGATAAACAAAAGGACTGATGATATCGGTACCTTGAGGGAGTTGTTATTGATTCCCAACTGGAATTAATTTTCGAACGAGCATCCCCCATGAGAAAAACAGAAATATTTAGGATGCAAAACTGACTAATATGTATGTATGAAAGTCAGGACATTTGATGAAAAAGTTTGATGTACTTTCTTGAAAATTTAAATCCTTTGTGCTTTAAGTAGATTGATGAGACTCCACAGATGATCAGTGTGTGGGAAATATTCCCTTAATTCTTATTTCATTTGCCATTTCCTTTTTGCAGCACACTGACTCGCGCTGACTGTGACCTCCTGATCTATTGCCACCGGGAACATTCCTGCTCACTGCGTGTCAACCACAGTTTTCCACAGGTAATCAATAAACAGCCCCAGTGTGTGTTTTCATTTAGTCATTGATCATTTATTGACAGTGTGATCAATAAGCCACACACAGACACACATACAAACCTTTCACTTATCACGAGGACACTCTCACCCACAAACACTTGCTGTAAATACAAACCCTCACAGATTGATCTGAATATACACTCACTCACTCACTCACATGAGCTCGTCCTCCTCAAGGGGCACACTGTTTAGGGGCAGTTTGATGTTCTAATTATATTTGTCATCATTATTTCAAGGTTATTATTCTCATTTAAACTATTTCATTTCATGTTCAGCTGAAAGACTTGAAAGAAAGATATTTAAACAGGGCTGTCAAGTGTTTTAATGGTTTAAACTGTGATTAAACACCTCTTTGTGAAGTAAATTGTGATTAAACACAGTTTGATGACACATTCAGGCTTTATTATTTACAATTTCATTTTACAATTTTGAGTGCATATTAGCACTGACACATTACTAAAGTCCTAATATAAGAATCTGGGAACAAATTTTAAAATTTTTCATATTTCTACTGTTGCTTAAAGCTATGGTCTACGATTTGGAAGCTTTGTACATATTAATAACACCGTTTATAAGGCTGTTATGGTCCTATGGTCCTATCTACACAGTATAAAGACCAAAAAGAATGAAAAAAATCCATTCAGTATATCCGCTGAAAAGCTGCATACTAGCTGACCAATCAAGCCTAAGAACCTGCAACTATTAATTGGTCCGTGAGTTAGTCCATGAGTCCATCCAATCCTCGTCTCTCTCACTACGCAGTACGCAGCATCTTGCCCATGGTCCCGCCTCCTCCCCTCTACCTCCGGTGAGCAGCTAGCAGCGTTAGCTACTGAACTATCATGGAGCCGGAAAAGCCTAGCGCCGAACCCGGGAATCCGCCTCCCTCTCCCAAGACAGTCTGGCTGCAGACCACCCTTCTCCTCTCCCCTCTCCCTCGTCTCCCTCACTACGCAGTACGCAGCATCTTGCCCATGGTCCCGCCTCCTCCCCTCTACCTCCGGTGAGCAGCTAGCAGCGTTAGCTACTGAACTATCATGGAGCCGGGAAAGCCTAGCGCCGAACCCGGGAATCCGCCTCCCTCTCCCGCGGGCCCAACGGAGCTCTGCCCGCGGGTGGAGGCCTGTTTGCGGGCTTACGGCTAACGAATAGCCTCAGCCGGCTGTCAGACCTTCGGCATCGGCCGTTTCGCCCCTGGTTGATCAGGTAATGGCTTTGTTTACTACAGTGGGAGATGTCTGCTGAATTACTCTGGTTAGTTTGTGCCTGTACGGGCTAATAACTTGTAGGGGAGCGGGTTAGCCTGTTAGCCGCTAATCGTTAGCACTGTAAGCTGAGCTGGGGAGGACAGGCTGAGAAAGATTAATCCTCCCCCACACTCGGCTCCGCTCTGGCGGCGCCAAACCCGCCGGTCCAGTTGAAATGGCTACTGCTGTGTGTTATAAGGGAGATGTCTGTCGTGTTTGATACTTTCAGTTGAGCTGAGCTGTTTTTGATTGAGTTTGCTGCTGATATATTGTGCTAGTCGCTCGTAGCTCTGCCGGAGGGGGCTTATATGAGCCGACACGAGCTGGGGGCGGGATCTTGGAACACGGAGGGGAGAGGTGAGGGAAGGAGGGGCAGGCTGCGGTTTCAAATTGTAGACACCAGCTTTAACTTTGTGATTTAGGTAAATAAAAATAAATAGTAAAGTAACAACTGTCATATTTGGCAGCTAAAATCAACATTCTTCAGCATCCTTAAGAATAAGTAATATTTATTTATACAATTAGGCTGAATTTATTGATAAAAAAACAAGATGCTGCACTGAAGTGAATTCAGTTTGGCATAACTGTACTCCTTTTAATCTGTTCCATTAAGTTTTAATGTAGTTCCTTAGGCTCATTAGGGCTGCAAGGCTTGTTATTCTGTTTGGTGTCAACCCCTGATGAGTACTTGGGGAAAGAAAACTTGCAGAGTTCATAAAAATATAAAACCATGAGTACCTTAGTGAGCCTCATGAGGGATGTTGGTATTTTGGAGTAATAATTGTTCATGGCAGACTCTTTTATGAGGCTTGAGGATATTTAACGAAGACTAACGAAGCTTCAGAGGTCATGATAATAAAATGAAGGCATGAAAAAGTACCAGAGCGTGAAGCTTCTCTTCCAGATCCTGGTTGGCTCTCTGAGATGCTGTGTAGCTGTTCTGGAGTCTGCGGAGGAGGAGAGGGGAAAAGACAGTGAATGTTTAGGCTCCCTCAAAAACAAACTACAGCCGAAACATTCAATTTTTATCATTGTCATGCATTCACTATTTACTTAGCTTGAGTCAAGTCAACTCGTTGTAAAGGTTGATTCACAAAAAGCTGCACTGACACCAAGACTCAGTGATGGGATCTGTTTGTGTGCCTTTTCAAAGTCCACTGTGAACTGGACAAAGTCTTTAATGACCCTGACCTGCTCCAAAGCTGGTATTTGAGACGAGTACTCAGTCTATAAGAAACTCCACCCACTGACTATCACATCTTATAACCACAGAGCCTTGTGTCTAAGCTCCTCAGCGAAGTCTTGAACACAGTGTTTTTCCACCAATCAGGCATGACGTGATGACCATGACAGGTGAGTCAATAACACTGATCGTCTCATTATCACAGCACCTGCTAGTTGGGACATATTAGGCGGTATCTGAACATTTTGTCCTCGAAGTTGATGTTAGAAACTGGAAAACTGGGCAAGCGTAAGACATTGGGGGAGTTTGAGAGAATGTGTGATGACATGGGTCAGAGCATCTCCAAAACCGCAGCGCTTGTGGTGTTTTTGGTCTGATTTGTTTGGTATCTATCCAAAGTGGTGAAAGGAAGAAACAGTAGTGAAGCAGCGACAGGGTCGTGAGCCACCAAGGTTCATTACTGCACATGAGGAGCAAAGACTGGCCTGTGTGGTCCGATCCAATGTTAATGCAGGTTCTGACAGAAAGGTGTCAGAATACACAGAGCATCGCAGTTGTTGTGCACAGGGCTTTCTGACCTCAGACCAGTCTGGGTGGTAGGTGGTCATAATGATATACCTGATCAGTGTCTATACAGTGAATACAGTGAACAAATTCATTAGACCACCACCTACAGTAAGGTTTATGGTACAGCTGCCCTAAATGAACAGCACTGATCAACACCAAAATATTTGTTTTATGTTCCTGTAACGTTAAAGTTAAATGCCATTTTCAGTGCAATAAAAATATTATTGTTATCCATGAATTTCTTCAAATTTACTGTTTTACTAAAAAAATAGTAAAGCATGTTGTGATTTCTTGATTAAGATGCCAGATTCTAGTAATTTACTTGTCCTCTTGTACAAAAAACAAAGTTTTACGTGTTGAATGTTCTGCTTGTTTAATTTCCGACTCCTCAGAGAAGCCAAGTGAGTCTGCACAGACTTGGGTATAAAAAGGTGAATTCAGGTTAAAAGTCCTCACTCATGTTCAAAACAGAAAAACATCAGGAGCTCCCTGAAAATGAAAATCACATTTAATCACCTCATGATACCTGATGGTCTCTGAGACAAACAGGGAAAGACACAAAGTGTCCTCACAGTGTGATGGGTCTGCTTTGGGGTCATTGTAGAGACTGGTTCTTACAAAATGAGTCAAGGCAGAGGAAGGAAACAGATGTCTGACTCCTCAAGATTTTAAGTATAAGAAACAGAATGATGACCAGAACGTCCATAAACGCTGAGAGAAGGAGACTTAAAGGGAAGAAGAGCTGCTAAGAGGACATAATTGAGGCCTGCAAACATCCTGAAATCAGCCGGGGAGCAAAAACATCGGACTTATGGTCACTGGTAGAAGGTACTCTGAACAGACAAGTTCATGTTTGAAAACTTTGCCAACATTGGGGCTCTACTTGTGGAAACAGCATTGGGTAAAAGAGTGAAAATGGTCTTATGGACTAGAATGTCCACCACACCGTCTTAGAGCCTCAAAGAATCCCTTCTAGAGTGAATCTTATTGGTCTTGGATTCTTACACAAACAACACAATAACCCCAAGCAGACCTCAAAGCTGTGTACAGATTATTTGATCAAGAAAAATGAATCTCAAGTCTGGAAATGATTGACTGGTGAAGTCAAAGTCAGGATTTGAATCCTGTTGAACAAACTTGGGATTTTGTGACTTCAGCGACTGATCACACCAAAGCTTCCTCTGGAGAAAGTTTGTGGGAACAGCTAAAAACTTTTTAGAGCTCAGTAACAAAAGAGGCTGTCGACAAGTAGGTAATAACTGTGAAGCAAGAATGTAAGCTGTTATCAAGACCAAAGGAGTCTGTGCAGAATATTACGTTTTTGGTTATTAGGCGAGAAAAAGTTTCATTTAGTTCTTTCAGTTTTTTATTTGCCAAATAAATAATACTAACATTTGTAGTTTTAAACAAGGTTTTGGAAGATTGCAAAGATTTTGGGGTCTACCTCATCTCAACTAACAACTTAAGAGCTATGAAAGAGAAACATTCTTGAGTACAGGCTAGAGCACTCACATCCGTCAAGCAAAAGGACTTTGAGGGTCAAACATGCTTGGGCACTGTAAATGGGAAATTGACATTAGCTCCTGAAGCGCTTTTCAACTCTCTTTAATGACTAAAAGTAGTTTTGCACCGTAGGTCACATCCACACATTCACTCTTACAGAGGGCTTCCACACCAGCACAGCTTCATGTTGGTTCCAGTTCCCAAACCTACCCGAATAAAAATAATAATTTGGTTCGTGAACTGTCACATTTTTGGCTGGCATGTTGTATTCTGTGTTGAGCAGGAAGTTGAGGACGTAGAGGAACACAGACACACTATTTAAACACCAGATATGGTAAATGGACTTGAGCTTATATAGCGCTTTTCTGGGCTTGGACTACTCAAAGCTGCTTTACACCGCAGGTCACACCTACCCATTCACACCCATTCACTCTCACATTCACTCACTGATGGTTCAGAGTTTCTATGTTAGTTATCCATCAGTATCTCTCACACATTCACGCCCTTTCATGCCCATTTACACACCACTGACGCAGCAGTGGGAGCAACTTGGGGTTAAGTGTCTTGCCAAAGTCTTGCCATGTGTCGCCCAGAGCTGGGCTTGAACCTGCAACCTCCCGATCACTGACCAAGCGCACTATCCAACTGCGCCACCGACGCCCCAGATGTATTCTACGTACGTCTTCTTCATCTACACATCGTCTACAGTTGGTCGCTGGATTGCTTGATGAAATCAAAGGACTTGAAGTACAGAAACAAATGCTTTTAGAATATCGATGCTACCTGCCATTTTGCCGGTGTATTGTTTACTTCCACTAGAGTAACACGATATAATGTCCTCCCGCTTTCATTCTGGTTCTGGTTATGGAGCTGGTCCCAGACCCAGAACTGTGCTGGTGTGAAATCCCTCACAGTCCCTCACTGATGGAGTTTCTCTGTCAGTTGTCCTTCAGTATCGACAATCACGCCCTTTCATACCTGTTTACACACCACTTAGCAACTTGGGATTAAGTGTCTTGCCCAAGGACACATCCCCAGGTGGAGCTGGGATCGAACCTGCAACCTTCAGATTACCAATCAGACTACACCACTGACACCCCTGTGAGTATGACCCATAGTGGATGCATCCCTGGTTAAGGCACGTAACTCTCAGAGATGTACTCAAAGGTCTCAGATAGTCTTACAATGACTCCTCCCCATCCTATCTGTCCCCCCTCCTGCTCATCTTTCTCTCTTTAATGTTAAATCGTTAGCCTCATTAGGTAGCAATTCATTGACTTCCTCCCTGAAGTATAAGCTGATTATAACCACGGAGCAAAATAAAAGTAATTTATGGCTCCACAAAAAATGGATTCACAGATTAAGGAGCCGTTGCCTGGACAACATTAAAAAGTCTGAAGTGAGAAGAGACTCAGATTACAGGATCAACAGTGCAGTGATGGAAGTGAAAGGTGTCATTAATCCAACAACATGTAATGTGATCTGATGATGGTCATGTTAATATGAGAGCTCTCTTGATAATGGCAGAAGTGAAAGCAGGACAACAGCTGATATTCAGCACAGACTTTTCTGTTGTCAGCAAATCAGAACAAAACAAAACAGACAAACTTCAAGTCTACTTCCTCAAAAAACTCCACACAGTCTCTGAACTGTGGTCCCAAAAGCCTGGAGCAGGATCATCCAATGATAAGACCACAAGAAGCAGAGCAGTCCGCTCACTGTTTATGTTTATATGAAGATCAGAGATGGGACAGTTGGACTGCGGTTAAAGTCAAAGAAATAATTGTGGTTTCAATATTTATGAAAGACTATGAATGATTGTTATGCTTCACTTATGAGTTCCTGTCTTTTGCTTATTTGTTAAAACTGTGTTAATATTTGATTTTACACTTTTTTATTTTACTGTATCTTATACATCGTTATTCCATCCTTTTAAGTACTTTCAATGAGAGTAAAATTGCAGACTTTGTGACAGAAATGACAGAATGATAAAGGACTGTTCCATTTGTTATCATTTTGTTTAACCTTGGGTAACTGCGCTTCTAAGGCTGAACAATATCACATTGTTCAGACACTGATAATGTTCCTGCGACCTGTGATACCATTTCTCATGGAAACTTTCCAGATAAACTTTGACTCTTTATATGCAACTTTTTAAACCAGATCTTTAGTTTCATGCTTCATATGCCACTCATTCTTCCATTGTTCAGTAAAAGGGATGGAATTTGACTTAAATAATTGGATATCAATGCCTCTGATGATACTGCTTATCAATCTGCATGAATTTGTTTCTTAGCATGAACAGGTTTCAGTGGCAACCATGCCACACACGTCACTCCTGATATTAAATGCTGATATTTCTCTTGAAGTTGTTAGAGTTTTTGACTCACTTAGAGTTGTCTAATAAGTGTGTTTTTGTCAAAAAACAAGACAGTTTCTACTGTCTGTTATGTTTTTGGCTTGTTATTTATTATTTCTGCTGACTGACGACAAGACCATGACTGTTTATTTTGAAAAGTATGCAGAACAAGTGGGAGGAATCAATAAGGGCATTGACAAGTAAAAACACAGATTATATTGATTCCTTGAGGCAGCTGTTATAGATGCTCTACTGGAATTGTTTTTCAATTCCCATCCCTATACACTACAGCCCTCTCACAGCAACTTTGTGAACAATTTTCTTTATGGGCTTTACAAATAAACTCAAGCCTGGCAGCAGTGTTAAAAGCACAAGCAGACTTGTGCTTTTAAGTAAGCAAAATGTACTTCTATGACAACTTTCACAGTTTCAACAATAACACAAAGTGCTTTACAATAAAAAGTAACAGTACAACAGGCCCCATAATTTAACCAGAACTAAAAGTCTGACTGAATAAATGTGTTTTCAGCTGTTTTTAAAGACATCAGGAGATTCCACACAGCATAAAGACAAAGGAAGAACAATCCACAACTGAGGTGCTACGGCCTGGAGGAACTGATTTCACCGTGCAGTTGAAAATGGACACAAGAGGCTCAAGATATACAAGGTCCAGATTCCAAAATGTATTCTAAAAATGTTCATTATGTTGTGTTGCTGTGGATGGTTGTCACTGTTTTTAAGGACTGAGATTGTCCTAACATTAGTCCAAAGGTTGACTGAAGACTAAAGAGTAATTTTCTAATTAGCACTGAACTAAAGCCATAAAAATATCAGCTATTCAACACTGTCCCTCTTCATGATTCATTCTATTGACAAGCCCACTGATGGTGACTTTAACGGAAATCTGTCATTTTGGTTCCATCAAACAAACACAAACAGTCATCCTCTAATGTGCACATAGCAGTTGTGATGTTAAAATAATATGTTGTTCAGTCCTAATACTTCTGATCAGAGCTTCATTATTAGGTAACTCCAGTTTTTTGTTTTTAAAGTGGGGCTATATGGGGTACAGGGCATGAGCCGGACATGTGCCACAGTGCCACAGTGTTACAGCTCAGTTCTTTCTCTGTTCAGAAATCTCTGGACAGACACTAATGCTAATCCTGTCAGTTCTCTGATGCACCTGTAGAGGAGACATTGTGCTGTTTTGTCTAGAGCTGGGTATTTCCAGCAACCTCATGATACAGTATGTATCCCGACACTGAGGCCACGATACATGTCCCCATACACCTAACTGACTATGCGTTAAGAGAATTCCCGATGAGTTTTATTTTTTTACAAGAAAAAGAACAAGGATAAGCTATAAATAGTTATACAACTTCAGAAACTTAAATTCAGGTCCTCAAAGATGGTAGACCCAAGTTCAAATTTTGAACACGTGCTTCATCATGTTGCTTTGCTTCTACATGAACTGTGATTATTGTTAACATTAACCAAAGAGTATTGACAACAACTGTCAAAACACTGAGGCCAAGGGGTGCTGGTTTGTCGGAGTGGTTAGCAACCAGGCACCCCATGTACTTGCTTCTGCCGGTCCAGGTTCGAGTCCTGCCTGAGACCAGTTTGCAGTGTCTTCCCCTACTCTCTCTCCCCCTTTCACAAGCCTATCCACTGTCTCTCTCCTGTCAATAAAGGCACAAAATGCCCTAAAAATACATAAAAAAACAAACAAACAAAAAAAAAAAAGAACACTGAGGCCAAATCAAATCTGTAGATCCATATTGATTCACGTATACCCAAGGAGTGCATGATAATATTTTGCTGTATCGAATATTTTAAGCACAGGCCTAGTTTTGACCCCATCATCCTGGGACGTGAAACCAGAAACACTCCAGTCCTGATCTCGATCATCATCAGATTTTTAAAGGACATCGTGTCTTCGTAAAGCTTTGTCTGAACCTTCACCTGCGGAACTTGTCTCTCATCTTGTCCAGGTCATCTCTGGTCCGGCTGAGCTCAGCCTCCATGTAGTGACGGCTACCGTCAAACTCCGCCTCCATGGCCTCCATTTTGTGGGTTGTAAGAGAGAGGCGGCGCTGCAAGTCTTCATTCTGCTGCTGGAGGATTCTGGGTAATGGAGGAAAGGTTTATAGGTCAACACAGAATCAGTGGCATGAGTAGAAGTTTGATACTACAGGATTTATTTAAGTGGAGATATTACCATCAGTGAGTTTACTAAAAAGTTAAACTCCAAGTGCAGGCTTACAGAGTGTTTGAGCTCACAACAAACACGAGCTAAAGGAAATCCAAAAGTGTGGATTTCAGTGTGAAGCTGTCAAATACTTTAATTTAGCTGAAAAGTTTAAAGTTTTGCGTTATTATCATTTGATAATAATCACCCTACGCAGTGCAGATCCTCACGATGTTAAAGAAATGTTTGAAGCAGCAACATCAGATTTATAAAGCTGTGCTGTACAGCAGTTGGTAAATAAGACTGAGTATACATGCTTCCAATTTAGATGAATATCAACTCCAATTCTTTCTCTTTCTTCCAGTGTTTTATTTAAAGACAAAGGAGGCATTGAATTTCAGAAAACCATTCATAAAATCAAACATCAGCATCTTAAATGATGGGGCACCAAAGACTTAATCACAAATTAATAAAATACTTAAATTAATACAACCTCTATTTGACCAATTATTGATGCTAGGTTTGCATGTTTTCATGAAATGAAAGTATTTAACCAGTTGGGTGTCACATTAAAGTGAAATGGAGCCAGCAGCAGCTAAACTGATGCTCAGAGAAATCCTGGGTACAGATACTGAGTTATTAATTAGGCTAATAAATTCTGTATTAAAAACAAAACTTCATGGCTCAAAATGTAATGTTAGTCCCTTTTAAACATAAATTAGACCAGAATCGACATTTCCCATAATAAACATCAAATATCAAGTCCTTCTAAAACTGACTAAGAATGTGTCACTTTTCAGGTAAATCAAAGCATTTTCTTGCTTCTTAGCATCTATTAAAATAACTAGCTGTGCTCACTGTCACTCAGCAGGTGAAACTGCCAGGCTGGCGCACAAACTGACGCCAGTGCATCACTCTACGTGACTGAGTACGATTATACCGCAAAATTAAACTGATCACCTTGAAAATAGCACTTTCTGCTCTCTGTTGCTTATGTGTTCTGTATATAAGTTCAATATGGTTTTATTCATTTTAACGATTTATACCTTTTTATCTGATACTCTGATATGAATCAGACAACACAGTCAACCTCTTACAAAAGAGCAACAAAAATACATTTTTCTGCAGCACTTTTTCTTTAACTTGTCTAAATTTAACATTTGAAAAGGTATAAAAAAAAATTATATGAGTCAGGAGTAAGCTGAATCTCTTTAATCTTGATGTATTAAGTCTCATTTAAAACTTTCTAATTGTAAAACTTTTCTTTAAATAAATAATCTTCTATCTGTGCCTCATTTGTTATAATATACTGCAGAGGTCATCAGCTACATTTGTACATGGGCCAGAGTTTTGTTTGTTGGATGTTTACAGGGCTGGATTTGGGAAAAAAAGTAATACAACTGATATTTAATTCTGTCTAACATATACTGTAGATGCATCTGTTTTAATTTTCCCCCTCCAGCCAAGTAACAGCCAAGTTACAGCCCCTGTGAATCCCCCCACCATTAGCGTTCCATTACAGGTTTGACAATTTGATTTTTATGTTTCTAATTTTATGCATTTTCTTACATAAAAAGATGAGATCAAAGATAAAGTCCTTTAATGCATTTGTGTTATACAGTCCAGAGTTATAAAGACTGATTGAGTTATAAGGACATCACAATCAGATACCATCAAAACCACAACACGTGTCTACTTCATCTTTTCAGAATCTAATTGTATTGATTGGAAACTGTGGGGGGTCTGATGCGGCTCCTGGGCCGCCTGTTGATGATCACTAATCTACTGTATGCAAAAAATAATGAACGACAACAAAGAGAAAATGAGAAAAGAGCAAAAAGTCTCTCACCTGATCCTGTCAGATTCTGATATAGCCTCCTGAAACAGAGGAAACAGTTTGAACAACCAGAATTAGAAGAGAAAACAGAGACAAGCTTAAAATGCCAAAAATCAACACTTCCAGTCCAACTTGCTGCTTAAAGAGGCAATCTTCATTACAAGAAGATTTTATATACATTATTGTCATTATAAGTTTGAATGGAAGCAGTTTGTCGTTCGATCTTCTGTGTTGAGCCTTTATGTTACGATAATGTCAGTCAGTTTATTCAAGCTGTTTTTAATTCAACACAGATATAATTATAAAAAGTTATTCAGCCATTTATTTAAATATACAAATATTTTAGCAAGCAAGGTAAGTAAATACAATTAAAGTTCAGAAAAGAATAAACTATTTTCTATGGGTGTGAGATGATCAAGACTCATGTTTAGACATTTTTAGCTGACAATTAACAATATTTTTATTGTACAGAGAAAACTGTCACAGTCAAGTCCACAAGGGCAAACTGACACTAAATTAACAGGCACAAAGATAACATGGGCATGAAAAATGACACAAGAATAACAAACCTATGTCAGAATGAAAAAAGGTTGTTAAATAAATCCAAATTAGTAAAATATACATTTTTCCATGAATATTTTACATTTCACTTCCTACATTCTGGTCAGCAACTATCTGTGTTTCTTTCCAAGTGATGGATCTCCAAACAATGGGCCTCATGTTTATAACCATAGCTCTAGCTATGGTTTGCAGTTTGACATTAAATACAACTGTAAAAAGAGTGTGATAATGATAGTGAGAACAAAAGATGATCGGAAGCAGCAGTTTCCATCCTTCTTTCTCTGTAGTCAAGTCCTCAGTGTGGTGGATAAAGTTAAATACCTGGGGCACATTATCAGAAGTGATCTGTGTGACGATGATGATATCCAGCGTCAGTGCTGTAAATTGTATGCACAAGCTAATATATTAGCACGTAAATTTCAGATGTGTACAGAAAATGTTAAAACTGAGCTTTTTAGAGCTTACTGTACTCCACTGTACACTGCCCATTTATGGTGCAACTACAGTAAAGCGAAAATGAAAAAGTTACAGGTAGCTTATAATGATGCTTTTAGAATATTTCTTAAATATCCTCGATGGACGAGTGCAAGTCACATGTTTGTTTATCACAATGTGCCCACATTTTATGCTGTTCTTAGAAACTACATGTACAAATTCATAGGTCGATTGGTTGATTCAGACAATGAAATAATAATGTCACTTACTCAGCTCACAATGAGTGACACAAGGTTTACATCCAGTTACTGGAAACATTGGTACAAAAGTCTGTGTTTTAATTGCTGGTAATATATGAATTGTGTTTTTTCCTTTTTTAATTTCTTTTTATCCCTTATCTGTTGTTCTGTTATTAATACAATTATATGGACCTAAGGGTCTGAAATAAAGTATAAAGTAAAAGTAAAGTAAAGTAAAGTATTTTCATTTTATATCAACATAAATATACAGATTAAAACTTTTTATTGCATCATCTCATATCTTTAAACTGGAAGTTCTCTGAGAGAACAAACTTCCATTAAAGCATTCCAACACTGATGCAGGAAATATTGAAAAAAATGTGGAAAACTGCCTAATTGATTACTGCAAACAATTTCTAAAAAAAAAAAAAAAAAAATCTGGATCTGGATTTGCATCACCTTCAGAATCTTATCAGTTCTTCCTTGTCTCAACTTTTTCACAAATTAAGGAGGTATTGAAAAAAAAGAACCCAATACATTGATTTATTCTATCATGAGCTGTGCTTTTTAAATAAGTAATAGTCTTCAATCAAGACTGGCTTTTATTATTAAGGAGGCTCACAATACTGCCCCAGATTTCTTACTTGTGATGATTTAAAAGTAGTTCAGTCAATAGATCTTACCACAAATTGATGAAATAATTTGAAAAATATTTGACCAATTATTAATATTATTTAGACATATTTTCATAGAATTAAAGTTTGAGCCCAGCTCGAGTGTCACACAAAAAATTAACTGGAGGAAATAAAATTTAAACTGATGTTAAACTACGCTCAAAGAAAGTCTGGGTACAGCAATCTCATTTTTAGAAACACAAAGTCTCACAGATATTGAGTTACAGTCACTGCAGAGCTTTGTCCTGTGAATCAGGGTTATTAATTCTTTATTAGAAAAGGAACTTTATTGTTCCAAAACTTTTTTCAGTCACTATTGAACATTAGTTAGAATAAAATCTACATAATTTGAAAAATATTCTCCTTGGGGGAGCTAATGGTTCAATAAATCTTAAAAATGCAACATACTGCTTAACTCTTCAATGAGTTGTGCTTTAAAAATTATCATTAGTCTTCAGTGAAGAATAGCTCCTATTATCAAAGGAAGCTTCCAATGCAGACTCTGATTTTTAAAGTGTATGATTACAAAAGCAAAAGTTTTACTGGATACATATTGGTTTCAATAAATCATTGTACAATTTATTTATTTATCTATTTATTTATTTTACCACAAATTGATGCAATTATTAAATTAATGCAACTTCATTTGGTCAAATATTGAAGTTATTCATATGTTTCATTAAATTAAAGTATTGGACCAGTTCAAGTGCCACAATAAAAACAGACAGGAGGCAACAGCAGTTAAACTGATAAAACTTTATGCTCATAGAAAGTTTGGGCACATTAATCTCATTTTAATAAATACACAATCATACAGATCCTTAGTTACTGTCACTGCAGAGCTTTGGCCTGTGAACCAGGATAATTAATGCTGTATTACAAACAAAATTTAAATTTCCAGAAGGTTAATTTTGCAATTTTAAAATATAAATGTCACTAAAATCTACATTTTTAGAGAAATAATCTCCTTAGCAGAAGCAATGAATCAACCTGATATAAAAACTCAACATACCGCTAAACTCTACCATGAGCTTTGGTAAATGGTAAATGGACTTGAGCTTATATAGCGCTTTTCTAGTCTTGGACTACTCAAAGCTGCTTTACACCTACCCATTCACACCCATTCACTCTCACATTCACTCACTGATGGTTCTGAGTTTCTATGTTGGTTGTCCATCAGTACCTCTAACATATTCACACCCTTTCATGCCCATTACACGCCACTGACGCAGCAGTTAAGTGTCTTGCCCAAGGACACATCACCATGTGTTGCCTGGAGCTGGGCTTGAACCTGCAACCTCCCGATCACTAACCAAGCGCACTACCCAACTGCGCCACCGACGCCCCGCTTTGATTTACAAATTATCATTAGTGTTCAGTAAAGACACTTTGAGTTACATATGTTGTAGGAAAAGTGCTATATAAATAAACTTGACTTGACTTAAAGATGGGTTGTTATTATCAAAGGAAGCTTCCAATATGGACTTAGATTTTTTTTTTTTTTAATGTATATTTTTGAGCATTTTGTGCCTTTATTGATAGGAGAGAGACAGTGGATAGGCTTGTGAAAGGGGGAGAGAGAGAGTAGGGGAAGACACTCTGCAGACTGGTCACAGGTGGGATTCGAACCTGGACCGGCAGAAGCAAGTACATGGGGTGCTAACCACTCCACCAAACCAGCACCCCGGACTTAGATTTTTTTAGCATATGATCAGAAAAATAAAGTTTTACTGGACCATATCTTGGTTTCAATAAAATAATGGACAATGACGTATTTAACGATAGCAAAGTCAACATATCTTACCACTGATGAAATATGTACATTAATATGACTTCCACTTGGCCAATTATTGATGTTATTTACGCATATTTTCATGAAATGAAAGTTTCTGACCATTTCAAATATTTGTTTTTATCTTTATTTAATCAGGTAAAAAAACAGAGATCAAGATCTCTTTCACAAGGGTGAAAGAGATCTTGATGGCCAAGAGGTCAGCAGCACATGTTGCACAAAAAACAAAATTGAAAGGTAACAATATACAGGAAATTAATATACAATTTTTTTGAGAGTGCGAGGTGTCTTGCAATAAAGTGCAGAGGTTTTAACACAATAACAATTCAGAACCACAGGCACTCATTTCAAACAGAACTTTATTATTTCAAAAGTTTATTTATGTTTTTAAATATGAATTTGGCTTAAACTTACAATTTCGGAAAAATAACCTCTTTGGCGGAGGTAATGGATCTGAATGTCTTAAAAAGTCAATATACAGCCAAACTCTACCATGGGCTGTGCTGTAATGTGCTTTAGCTCTGCTTCTTCAATGAAGACTGGCTGTTATTATCAAAGGAGACAAAAATGGACAATATGGTTTCACATCAGATAACTTATATCATGAAATGTTCTTTTAAATTAAAAACATCCATGACTTTCATTAGTTGTGTTTATTGGCAAGAAACTGATAAAGTAGTTCATGTTATGATACAGAAGTTGGAACACTAAATCAGTATATGATGTGACGCTGTAGTATTTGTGAATCACCAAATCGTTTTGGCTTAATGGTCTGTTTTTGAAAATGCCTTACTGCACAAAATACACTGCATAAAAACACTGTAATTAATCATTTATATTTATTTAAAGCACGTTTCCTGCAGCATGAACAAACTTTACTGTCTGTTCCTGTCACAGAAAAAAAGCAATAAATGTATTGGAGGGGGTAAGAGTCAGATAAATGTCTGCTGCTCAACTGGCCAAATAGGCCAGGTTAAGAATCGGGTGACCGAGTCCCTGAGCTGTAAACAACTAACCTCCTAAAATCAGAACTTTCCCCTGAGCTATGTTTAAATCTCATTTTGAAACTCACTTTGACTTGGTGGTTTCTAACTCATCATGCAGGCTATGTGGCCTCTGTTCTGATGTGTTTTTTATTCTGCAGTTTGGCTTTGACTTATTTGCTTTATACATTTGTGTTCACTCTTTGGTTTTAATTGTTATGTTATGTTTTACTTTCTTTGTTTCATTCTTTCTTATTTCTGCTTGGTGAAACTGTGCAGCACTTTAGTAAACTTCCTAGGTTTTTAAATATGCAATAAAAATAAAGTGGATTAGATGGGAGAGATGACTCCATGAGAAACTGAACTGAATTGACTGTGTCAAACTCGCCCCTCATGACATAAATGAACCTCTTCTGTATTTCCACAGCACGTGTTTGTTAGAGCTGCTCTTATCCGGGACTCCAGAGCTGCTCTGCGGAGGATCACGTGACTGATGTGTGTCAGTGATGTCAGGTCAGAGCAGGTCGATGTAGAGAGCGGCACTGTAGAGACATTCAGATGCTTCCGTTTCTTTATCATCTGTAACATCGATCTCTGTCGACTTATGGAAATACATCCTCGCCCAGCATGCTCTGGATCGATCCCCTACAGAGCGGGATTATCAATGACTCAGCTGCTGTGACTGAGGCGGTGAAAAGGCCAATCACATCGCTCCATCCTGCAGACTGCCGGTTTATGTCCTGATGATTTGTTGTCGCCACTATCTGTTACCTCAAGTGTCACCATTGGTAATCAATGTGAAGAGCATGTAGAGATGAAAAGCTGCAGTTGGTCGCATTAAGATAAATCCATGTTTCATCTTCTGATTCTTGTTCTGATGCATCCTGGGTATTTCTGGGGCTAATCAAATCTTTCTGCAGCTGCTGTCAAAACTTGTTCAAACCAAATATTTAGGTTTATTGACAAAGTTCTAAAGCTTGTCATGTAAAAGGGGGAATAGACCCCAGAGTTCTGACTAATTCACATCTATCGTAGAATTTCAGAAAAGGCTCTAAAATGTCAAAGACAGGGCTGAGAGGGGGCGAGAACAAGGCACACCCAGTCACCCTTTCATGTCCTTTTAAATCAGGACTCTCTTATAAAAAATGATTTAAGCCCCTGGTTAGATAAAGATCACAGCCACAGCTGCACGCAGTCTTTGCTGCCTTTGTGTATTTAAATTTATGGCCTGTTTTAATGACAACGTTGTCCCCAGAAATGGATAGGTGCAAAAGTGCTCCGGGTTCACATGAAAATAACATGAAAACAAACGACTCAAAACACTGTCGCGTGCATGCCAGGCCAGGTCAGAAGTTGGTAATGTATGTTTGTAGTGGTGTTACAACATGCAAATGCTTTCCAGTGCAAGCAACCTTTACACAAACAACAATAGCGAGTGGATGTTTGAGGAGTGGAGTTTCTTGTCTGAACAACAAACCAAGCACAGTGAGCAGCACACATGTTCCTTGGTAGACAGAAGAAGCTGTTGTTGTTGTTCCTTGGTGCGAGTGCAGCCTTCATCTGAAAAAGTACCGCACATGCACTGCATGCCATTGTTTTCACTGAAAATGCTGATTCCCGTTTACGCAGAGACAGAAAAGATTTTTTCAAAAGTTTTGACTCTGGACCTTTGTTTCTAAAGTTTGTAGATTCAGTCATTCCAGGCACCATTTTCGTGTAAACTGAAGGCGCAAACTCAACGAAAACTCTGTTATTATTGTTGTGTAAACAGGGCCCTAGACCACAGTGTCATAAGCAGCACGCAGACCTACAACATGCTACCAGGATGTTTAATGTCTGCATGTCACCCGCTAGCCAAACAACCAACTCACTCTGTACACTTGGCTACTTTTTCCTAACATGCGCAGAAGCTGGATCCACCTGATTCAATGTCTTCATCAGGCAGATCCATCTTGCAAAGCTCAAATCCACAACGATTGTGAGGGGCCAAAGCAGGACTGTCCAATCAGAGCCCTTTAGAGCAGGAAGAAGTGGAGCTACAAACGAGACATAGGCAGGAAGTGACTGCACGTACAGAGACTAATTTAGACGCTAACAGCTACAGTCGCAGTCTAATCAGATCTGGACCATATTCCTCAAAGTATTTCTGAAGAAAAAAGATTTCTTCACTCCACCTTCAACATGGTAAGAGTTTGTTGTACATAGTAGCTCACTTTTGCAATTTACACTGCAGCAAAAACAAATTATTTGATTGGCTAGTAAAAAATTTGATTGACAGTAGAATCAACCAATTACCTGCCCTATGTGTTTTAAAAGGTTTTGTCCTTCCCAAACACTTTCTATGGGCTCTTTCCTAGAGGGACTAGTGTAACAAACTGTGCAATCCATCTGGTGTGTTAGGTTAACTTTGTTCTATTGAAGAGTCATGACTGAATGGGTATAAATGTTTTAATACCAAACCCAAAGCCAGTGAAGTTGGCACATTGTGTAAATCATAAATAATAACAGAATACAATGATTTGCAAATTCTTTTCAACTTATATTCAATTGAATACACAGCAAAGACAAGATACTTAATGTATGAACTGAGAAACTTTACTTTCTTTTGCAAATAATCATCAACTTAGAATTTAATGGCAGCAACACATTGCGAAAAGGGTTGGCAGTTGTTGGCACAGGGGCATTTTTACCACTGTGTTACATCGCCTTTCCTTTTAACAACACTCAGTAAACGTTTGGGAACTGAGGAGACCAATTTTTGAAGCTTTTCGAGTGGTATTCTTTCCCATTCTTGCTTGATGTACAGCTTAAAGGAGACATATCATGCTGATGCATGATTTAATACTTACATATAATAGAATAAATTTGAAAACAAGACCTTACACCCCCTTAATTTTCGAAAAATGAGATACTGTATTTTTTCTGATATCCTAGAACGAGATTTGATGCTTCTGAAAATAGGTCATTGTGAGATGTCCGCGATATTTCAAACGTCGTGACGACACGAGGTACCTTTCTTTTTATTGGAGTAATCTGATAAAACACTTCCTCCTCTGTGATGTCCGTTAGCCACAAAACCGTCACCGAGGAACACATCCACCAGCAGGGGTATATAGGGTCCCTCGCTCACATTCACTCATTACCAG
The DNA here is from genome assembly GCA_036419115.1 of Scarus forsteni. Taxonomy (NCBI): domain Eukaryota; kingdom Metazoa; phylum Chordata; class Actinopteri; order Labriformes; family Labridae; genus Scarus; species Scarus forsteni. The sequence continues at coordinate 5,945,256 of JAZDUH010000347.1, read as the reverse complement.
CTCTGGTCTGTAGGGGGACTCAATACACGGTCGCTGCATTGAGCCTGCCGGAAAATACAGTAGAAGAAGAAGGACAGGCTGGCTCTACCCCCGATAGACCTGACCAATCAGAGCACAAAGGGCTGTGACGTTGCAAGGTAACTGTAGGTCATCCTTGAGACCGAGTGTTTCAACGTGGGCTTCATAATGGCCTAAAATGAGGACATTGAGAACGCTATTGTGGGGCAATGAAGGAACTAAATGACTTGTACTGAGGGCAGAAATGCTTTACAGGCATCCTAGTCCGGCATAGTGAAAAGGAGAAACAAGCATGATATGTCCTCTTTAAGTTGTTCAACAGTCCGGGGTCTCCGTTGTTGTATTTTACGCTTCATAATGCGCCACACATTTTCAATGGGGGACAGGTCTGGACTACAGGCAGGCCAGTCTAGTACCCGCACTCTTTTACTACGAAGCCACGCTGTTGTAACACGTGCAGAATGTGGCTTGGCATTGTCCTGCTGAAATAAGCAGGGGCGTCCATGAAAAAGACGTTGCTTGGATGGCAACATATGTTGCTCCAAAACCTGTATGTATCTTTCAGCATTAATGGTGCCTTCACAGATTTGTAAGTTACCCATGCCTTGGGCACTAATACACCCCCATACCATCACAGATCCTGGCTTTTGAACTTTGCGCCTATAACAGTCCGCCTGGTTCTTTTCCTCTTTGGTCTGGATGACACGACGACCACAGTTTCCAAAAACAATTTGAAATGTTGACTCGTCAGACCACAGAACACTTTTCCACTTTGCATCAGTCCATCTTAGATGAGCTCGGGCTCAGCGAAGCCGGCGGCGTTTCTGGGTGTTGTTGTATGAAAGGGCGTGAATGTGTTAGAGATACTGATGGATAACTAACAGATACTCTGAACCATCAGTGAGTGAATGTGAGTGTGAATGGGTATGAATGGGTAGGTGTGACCTGTGGTGTAAAGCAGCTTTGAGTAGTCAAAGACTAGAAAAGCGCTATATAAGCTCAAGTCCATTTACCATTTACCATAAATGGCTTTGGCTTTGCATAGTAGAGTTTAACTTGCACTTACAGATGTAGCGACGAACTGTAATTACTGACAGTGGTTTTCTGAAGTGTTCCTGAGCCCATGTGGTGATATCCTTTACACAGTGATGCCGGTTTTTGATGCAGTACCGCCTGAGGGATCGAAGGTCACCGGCAGTCAATGTTGTTTTTCAGCCTTGCCGCTTATGTGCAATAATTTGTCCAGATTCTCTGAACTGTTTGATGATATTACGGACCGTAGACGATGGAATCCCTAAATACCTTGCAATAGCTGGTTGAGAAATGTTCTTAAACTGTTGGATAATTTGCTCACGCATTTGTACACAAAGTGGTGACCCTCGCCCCATCCTTGTTTGTGAATGACTGAGTATTTCAGGGAAGCTGTTTGTGTGTGTTTGATGAGCATTCCTCAACTTTCTCAGTCTTTTTTGCCACTTGTGCCAGCTTTTTGGAAACATGTTGCAGGCATCAAATTCCAAATGAGCTAATTATTGCAAAAAATAACAGTTTGCCAGTTCGAACGTTATCTTGTCTTTGCTGTGTATTCAATTAAATATATGATAAAAAAGATTTGCAAATCGTTGTATTCTGTTTTTATTTACGATTTACACAACGTGCCAACTTCACTGGTTTTGGGTTTTGTATTTTGAAAAAGAAATACTCATTTTAAGGTTGAGAAAGCATGATTTGTTTTTTTTTTCCCAGGTCATTTATTTTCATTTACAGACTGCACCCACAGGATAGCCTGTCATGAATGATTATTATGTTTTTTTACTCATATAGTTATTTATCAAACTCAACATAATTTTACAGGCAAATTATTATTTTTTTGTATATATATTTTGCATAATGGGTTTAAAAATGAAATAACCTCCCTGTATCCACTTAAATCTACCTGAAATGCAATAAAAATCAAAATCTAAAACAGTAAAAACTTATCAAAAATTCAAGTGAAATATACTTACAGTACTACAGTGCAAGCATTTTGCTGATACAAACAATGGGGCTCAGTCCATCAGAAACATGATCAATGGTGTGATAATCTACTTGACCTATATCTGTTTAAATGAGGGAGACCCATGGACCCCAGGCTGACATTTCTAAATGTCTGTGGAACATGTCAGTGTCAGCTGGTTCACATAAACTGGTAAGATTTTTCACATTTTGTTTCAAGGTTTTACTCTGAGATGCAGGATCTGAACTCTGATGAACTTTCACCGCTCACAGCTCTGTGGGGTTCACTCCTGAAGATGACACCAAATAAAGAAACAGAATATCAAGATGTAATAGATATAAGATGATGCAAAACAATACAGAAATATTGAGAAATTTTCTCCATAAATTTATTGGCGACTCAGTCTGATAGTGAGAAGGTCACAGAGCCCAGCTCTGGCTCAGGCAGTTCAATAAGAGGAATTCACCTGCAAGTGCCGAGACGCCGCAACAAGTAAAACAACAGAAGAGCTCCAGGCCTTCAGGGAGGTCTGGGGAGCAGAGAGACCAGAGAGACTATGGTCAAGCCACTGCTCCTTTGTTTTCTGTGGTTAAATCAGCTGCTCCTAAATCTGAAGTGCTCATCTATTTGAACCTTTATGGTAAATGCTCTTGGCTCAGTGAGACGGGATGACAGACAGGTTGCGTTACTTATTCATGTTCCTGTTTTCCTTTCATCATCAAAAGTGTGAAATACTTGGGGTGCTGGTTTGGCAGAGTGGTTAGCACCCCATGTACTTGCTTCTGCCAGTCCAGGTTCGAATCCCGCCTGTGACCAGTTTGCAGAGTGTCTTCCCCTACTCTCTCACCCCCTTTCACAAGCCTATACACTGTCTCTCTCCTATCAATAAAGGCACAAAATGCCCAAAAAATACATAAAAAATAAAAAAAAAGGGTGAAATACAATAGTCTTGCCCTAACACTGGCTCCAAGACGTCTCTTTTTTCAACATGAGTGAACAGAAAGTGTAATGATATTGTTTGAACAAGGTCGATGAATGTGTGGCACAATTTATTTGGAGCCCTTTGGGCCGATATTACATGAAATTAAATCTTTTCCTTCCATTTGTACCTGATGAAACTGGAACCTTTTCATTGAGGAAAATCTGGACTATAGTAGTATGAACTGCATGAACTTTTTTGAGATTTGTCCTTTCAAAATACACAAAAATATTATGATGAAAAAACATTTTGACTAGTTAAATTAGTGACAATATCTAAACATTGCAGCACATCCTGTACTTTAAAAGTACATAACTTTTTAACATAACTTTAAAACACCTTGAAGGTATGCCGTGCTGCTTGCACATACAGTCCAGGAGGTTCTCTTTACAATGATACCATTTTCATCAGGTACAAATGAAAAAATGACCTAATTTCAGACCATTATTTGATGCAGTATTATAACCCATTATGTTCATTCATGCTGAAGACAAGGCAGCTTTGAGACAATGTTTAGATAAGACTACTTAACTTAACACTTTTGATGGTAAAAGAAAACAGGAACATGATAAAGTCATAGCTGGTCTTTCATCCCCCTCTCTGACTCGGAGCGTAAAGGTTCAAATGCAGGAGCACTTTAAACTTAGGAGCAGCAGATTTGACCACATAAAAAGGAGGAGCAGCTGGCTTGGCCACAGCCACTCTCCTCTGTCTCTACCACATACTCTCAGTGCCACAGCGCCCCCTGCAGGCATGGAGCTCTTCTGTTGTTGTACTTATGCTGTGTTTTTTGCTCTTGCAGGTGTGTTGCTCTTATTGAACTGCATCAAACCATTGTAGGTTATTTGCACTCATCGGTCACCGTAGTTTGATAATACTGATGACTACATTACAAAGAAACTCTTAAACCATCAGTAAGTGAATGTGAGAGTGAAGAGGTGTGAATGTGTAGCTGTGACCTGTAGTTTTTGCTACTCTGAGTCATCAGAAATACTTACAGGAATGTATAAGCCTAAGTCTGTTTCACAGTAGGAGCTCCCCAATTTGTCCCAAATGAACTCCTGCAATACGGGAACTACCATATTGTCTCTGGGAGTGTGAGTGTATTTTACGAAACAATACATGTTGAAATAGGCATAGCCATAGAGCAACTGCTGCCCTGTTGTTCTCTCTCATGTGTGCTAGCAAATAAACCTAAATATAAAAAGGACTATATAAAAGTAAATTCATTTATTTTTATGCTTAACAAGGCCAAAATGGACTGGCAATGAATCTCCATCTGCTCAACAGTGGAAAGATCTTAGGTTATAACTTTGGAAATGTCGAGACATCACATTGGAGGAAGTCAAACCTTTTCAAAATATTAAGTGCAGTTTGGTGTAAGATGACTAAAGAAGCTTAAATGTGTTTCTGTTATTGTAAGTCAACACATATCTGTACCATGCTGATAAAATCTATGAAAATACTTTATCTATGAGTTTCAAACTTGTTCTGTTATTTACATGAAAATCAATAAAAAAGAACATTAAAACGGTCTATTAGACAAAGGAGGGAGGATGGGGGAGCTGAGGCATCCCACTGACTCACCTTTATGTAGGACGGATGACACTGATTAGAAACATGAGGTTTGTGTTTGTGTCTTTGCCGCTCTCCAGTCTCCTGCGCCCCCATCTTTAATGCTGTACTCCTTCCCAACACTTCCTCTTTAGACCCCACCCTCTCTGTGATGTCAACCTGCTTTGGCCCAAACCCTTCGTCCTGCAGGGGCTGGCACCAGCTATCAGGCCGTTGGATTGATGCAACCCAGCTGTCCCAGCGTTTAGTCCTTTCTGCAGGTGAATGCCCTTCCTGGTGCTTCCTGTAGGCAGAGGGGCAGCGGCGGCGCTCAGGGGCGGGGCTCCCATGCTCTCTGGAGGGTGGTCTGCCAAGCAGCGAGAGGTTGGCGGGGCTCAGGACCCGGTAGGTGATCTCATCCAGGAAGTTGGAGAAACGAACCTTCTCCTCCAGGGCCTGCATCTTCCAGTTCAGGTCAGTCCTGCAGGGCGAGGGCGGGGCTGAGGACCGCCGTGAGACTGGCATCCTCTCATCTGATTGGTCGGAGGAGTGGGGGAGTTCCTGGGTGTTGCTGCCTCTGCACTCATCCAACAGCTCAACAGACTTTGACTTCCTTAACACGTCATAGTCATGCTCCACACCTAAGTGTGCTGGCTGCTTCAGGATGCTCTTCGGCGTGGCTGAAGCCTGCGTACGGTATGTCCAGCTGTGATGCTCTGCTCTCGGGCTGGAGCTTGGCGAGCGTTTCCTGGCTGTGACCAGGCTTCCATGACCTTGGAAACCCTCCTTGGCGCTGCTTGTGAACTGACTCACTGTGTGGTGAGGGCTTGTGGTGACACCTGACCCCCTCGTCCTGGTCCGTGTTGTCCGGTTGAGTCGGCTGGAGTTGCTGCTGAAGAGCGGCGGCGGAGGGATGCAGAGCTCCAGACTAGACAGACTCGAAATGTCCAACTCACTGTCAGAGAGCAGTGAGGTAGGGGCGCCATGCCGCGAATCAGCACTTAACGGCCGTGACGAAGGAGCAGCATCTAAAATGTAGGAAAATGGCTGCAGGGGGAGCGGAGGTGTGTTTAGGTTTACCTGATTGATGTGCTGTGGCGCAGGCGGTGGTGGAGCGGCGGGCAGGCCTTGGCGTGATTCACGGTGCTGTGGTGGAGCCTTACGGTATGGCTTCCGTGCAGGGGCCGCACTCGTCATCCTGGGCCCTACTTCCTTGCGTCCTCACTTCCTTCCTGTCGGTGTGTCAATCCTGCCAGAAGAAGAAGAGTTAGACGAGGTGCCAACCTCCCGCCAACCACCCACCACGATGCCTCAACCACAACTGTACTCTGCCACTGATGTCTCTCCCTCTTTCACTCTCTCTCTGTGCAGATCAATGCTCGGTCGCCCCTCGTCAACATCAAACCTTCCTCCACTTCTGACAAACTTGCAGTTTATGTTGATGGGTTTGTAGTAAATGGAGGGAGCAAAAGACAATTACAGGTGGCATGACTGCAACATTTTTTTCTGTTCTCTCTCAACTTCTGTTTTGTTTTTCAGGCTGATGGCTCAAACCTGCACTGCAAGGATGCTTCATCACTTTATGTCAAAACTGTGATCAAACAAAAATCCCCACAGAGAACATGAAGTTACACAAATCCCCACAAACACCTCAAATGAATGAATCTGTCCCTAGAAACAAACTAAAAAACAATATCACATACTTTATGTTGGTGTGTATGAGCGTGTGATTGTGTGGTTGAGCCAGAGCCTCAAGCCACACATTGATCTCAGCTTGTTTCCAGAGCAGGAAGTGCAGCTCCATTGATCAGAACGAGGCCAGCGCTAACGTGTCAGCGTTGGCTGGCTAATCAGACTGACACAGCTAGCATTGCTAAGAGAGGTATCATCACCTCTGTGGGACTACGGCATACTGTGATCTGCACAAACAGAACATCACTTAACTAACAACAATGCATTATTGTTTACATGACTATAAAAACACCCAGTCTTTTGACAGACGTGAATAAAACTCAAGACTGAAACAGAAACTTGTGAGTGTTCCCTGCAACAGCGTTTTGACATGTGTCTGCTGTCTCAATTGAGTGGTCTGTTTGTGCTCAATGACCCGCTCCATTTAGAGTTTGTCAGTGTCACATGAGCACCCCCGGTCCTGAGGGGGACAATGATGGGTCATCGATCACTGTGTGACTTTCTGTGTCTCGCACAAGCACACACTCACACACTTAATTATGATGCCATTTTCTGCAGCCATTTGAAACAAACACATCACGTGCTGCCCCCAAAGTGAAGAGCATTGATCATTTCAGAAAGTTTCTTGCATCATTTTACTTCTCTAATTGTTTATTTCTTCCTCTGTACTAGGGCTGGGCAATACGGATCAAAGTGTACATCAAAATCCTTTCTTGCAGTATGGTGATATTCTAGGGATGGGCAACTGGCAACCCAGGTACTACATGCAGCCCTTCATGAAACTCAATGTGGTCCACCAATCATCAAATTAAAAAACTGAAAACATGAAGAAAACATAAAAATACCAGCTAAACAGAAAGCACTTAGAGAACACAAACCCCCACCAAGGAAGCCCACATATGGCTGTTACATCTATAAGTAACAGTTGAATGATAAAGTTACCATCATAAATGATTCCTTGACCCTGAAAACCACACCTAGCACTTAGAATCATGTTGATAACATTATTAGTTAGACAGTTTTTGAGCAAAAATGATCATTAGCTAATGGTGGTTCTCTGGATCACCACTAAAATCTAATCATTTTTAAGTTGGGCCATTACAATAATCTCCTGAACATTTCAGCAAAACCTGTCCAGCAGGTTTTGTGTAATCTTGCTAACAAACAAACAGACACCTGCAAAAAAAAAGGACATCTTTGGCGGAGGTAAATATGAATCATCATGTGTAAGTAGAACTACATAATGCACTAATTAGGAGAGATGATAAAGTATGCCTAGCAGCTTTGGTCATCAATAAACTTAAATTGCTATAATTGTATCTCTATTATTATTATTAAGTGGCATTAAAATCTATCATATTGAATCAGTAAAAACTATATTTGGAAACAATAGTTAAGTTAATATTTTGTGCTTTAAAAACTGGTAAACATTCCTTCTTTTGTTTTATTAAAAGGAAGCTTAAACTGACTTTAGTTATGTGTCATGCTCATTAAATTGTGAATTCTAAATGGTGTTTCAACTTATAATATATCAATGTCGGTATAATCTCCAGCCCTCCCCTGAGCCACCACCTTATCCTGGTGGGAGAGTTTGCGTGCCCCAATGACTCCAGGAGCTATGTTGTCGCGGGCTTCATGCCCCTGGTAGGGTCACCCAAGGCAAACAGGTCATGGGAGAGGGGCCAGACAAGGCGTGGCTCAAGGACCACTATGACGATGAACACTACTGGATCCAGTTTTCCCTTGCCTGGGCTTGGGTCACTGGGGCCCCCCCCTGGAGCCAGGACTGGGGGTGGGGCAACGTCACCTCTCTATCGGGGAAGGAGCCAGAGCTTGTGCACGAAGTTGAGCGGTTCCGACTAGATACAGCCGGACTCACCTCGACACATAGCTTGGGCTCCGGAACCAGTCCTCTTGAGAGGGGTTGGACTCTCTTACACTCTGGAGTTGCGGATGGTGAGAGGCGTCGGGCAGGGGTGGCAGTGCTCGTCTCCCCTAGGCTTAAGGTCTGTACATTGGGGTTTACCCCGGTGAACGAGACGGTAGCCTCCCTCTGCCTTTCGGTGGGGGGACAGAACCTGACTGTTGTTTGTGCTTATGCACCAAACAACAGTTCAGAGTATCCACCCTTCTTGGATTCCCTGGAGGGAGTGCTGGAGAACGCCCCTTCTAGGGACTGCCTCGTTCTACTGGGGGACTTCAACGCTCATATCGGCAATGACAGTGAGACCTGGAGGGGCGTGATTGGGAGGAACCTGGCACCAGGACACCCTAGGCCGCAGTTCGAGGATCGACTTTGCTGCTGCATGTTTTGGACACTCGGGTGAAGAGAGGGGCAGAGCTGTCAACTGATCACCACCTGGTGGTGAGTTAGCTCCGATGGTGGGGGAGGATGCTGGTCAGACCGATGGTGCGCTGCTGACCTCAACTCGGGATGTTCATGGGCTCTTCCATCTCTGGAGGTGGTCAAGAAGCTCCTCGGTGGCAGGGCTCCAGGGTGGATTGAGTTTCTCAAGGACCTGGATGTTGTAGGGCTGTCATGGTTGACACGACTTTGCAACATCGCGTGGACATTGGGGGCAGTGCCACTGGATTGGCAGACCGGGGTGGTGGTCCCCCTTTTCAAGAAGGAGAACCGGAGGGTGTGCTCCAACTACAGGGGGATCACACTCCTCAGCCTCCCCGGTAAGGTCAATTCAGGGGTACTGGAGAGGAGGGTCCGTTGGATTGTCGAACCTCGGATCCAGGAGGAGCAATGTGGTTTTCGTCCTGGTCGTGAAACTTTGGACCAGCTCTTTACCCTCCATAGGGTGCTCAAGGGTGCATGGGAGTTTGCCCAGCCAGTCCGCGTGTTTTGTGGACCTGGAGAAGGCATTCGACCGTGTCCCTCGTGGGGGAGTATGGGGTAGCAGGCTCCCTGATACAGGCCATCAGTTCCCTGTATGACCGGTGTCAGAGTCTGGTTCGTATTGCTGGCAGTACATCTGAGTCGTTTCCAGTGAGGGCTGGACTCTGCCAGGGCTTCGCTTTGTCACAGATTCTGTTCATTACTTTTATAGACAGAATTTCTAGGCGTAGCCAGGGCATTGAGGGGTTCCGGTTTGGTGACCTCAGGATTGAGTCACTGCTTTTTTGCGGATGATGTGGTCCTATTGGCTTCATCGGAGCGGGACCTGCAGCTCCCATTGGATCGGTTTGCAGCTGAGTGTGAAGCGGCTGGGATGAGAATCAGCACCTCCAAATCCAAGTCCATGGAGAAGTGGATTTGGCAGTGATGCAGGCTCTGCACCGGTCCGTCGTGGTAAAAAGGGAGCTGAGCCGAAAGGCGAAGCTCTCGATTTACCAGTCAATCTTCACCCCTATCCTCATACACGGTCACGAGCTGTGGGTCATGACCAAGAAAACGAGATCGCGAGTACAAGTGGCTGAAATTAGTTTCCTTCGCAGGGTAGCTGGGCTCTCCCTTAGAGATAGGGTGAGAAGTTCGGTCATTCAGGGGGCGGCCTCTGGGAAGACCCAGGACACGCTGGAGAGACTATGTCTCCCAGCTGGCCTGGGAACGCCTCAGGATCCCCCGGGAAGAGCTGGACGAGGTGGCCAGGCAGAGGGAAGTCTGGGCTTCCCTGCATAGGCTGCTGCCCCCGCGACCCGACCACGGATAAGCTGGAGAAGACAGTACGGCACAGTATGGTCAGTATAATCTTTTGTTGAAGCTTTATATTGTTAGTTTTTGCTTATTTTTATATCTTAAAAGTGCCAAACAATATTTATCAGTGCGGCCTTCAGGCACTGGGAAAAAAAAATATGTGGCCCTATGTGTAAACAAAACTGTCCAACCCTGTGATATTCGATTAATATCTTAATTTTATCCCCAGATAAAAGATTGAAAAAAGAGGTTAACTAGAGAAGCACACGGAGAGCGCAGACCTCCGCTTGCACCACAGTCCTCGCCCATATTGTATTTTTCACTGTAAAAATCAGTCATGACTTTTTTTTACATCTAAATATTTAGATTCCTTGACCATGAAAACATACCACTAGCAATTGAATTCATAATGATATCTTTTTTAGTTTAGTAGTTATTCGCGAAAATCACATTTTTCATCATGATGGATCCAGACGGTGATCCAGCTCACTCCCAAAATCTAATCATTTGTTCCTTGTCCCAATCCGGACATTTCCTGAAAATTTCAAGCTTACTAACAAAAAACAGACATTAGCAATAACATAACTTCCTGGCAGAGATAATGAATCCAAAAGACTGTTTGATGCACTGGGCAACAAAAGTTTGAGGTTTCAGCATTTCTCTGAAGTTGCTTGGACAGAGGGTCGGGGACAGAGGACTATTATTTGTGTGTTGATGTGCGAGGATACACTGAACCTGACTTCATAGAACTGACTTCATAGACAGACACCCGGTATTATCAGAAATCACTCACTGATTGGACATACAGTGCAGTGGACTTCAACAAAACAACCATAGAAGATGTAAGAATGGGATACAGGTGCTGTCACAGCAGAGAGAGGGATGGGAAAACTTTTGTGGAAACTGAGGAGCAGAAGTGTGAAAAAAACATCAGATGTTCTGGCACAACTTCAACCAGTTTTTTCAGGGTGCTTGGAGAAAAAAGTCTTCTCAGTAACATTTGAAGTTGAGGAAACAACTTTATTAGGCTGATGTCCAGCCGCAGGGTGAAATGCATCAGTCTAATGAAGCTGTTTCCTGAACTTTAAGTAAAAGATGGACAAAAAACAGAAAATAGGCAAAATGCACGTTAAAACTGATAATAACATTAAATTGTACAGAAAGTATGTCATGAGCAGGGAATAATTTGAAGGTCTAATGATACTTTTAAAATTTTAACAATAACCTTATATAAAACAATATATTAGAGTGTGTCATCACAGAGTTTGGTATTATATTTGCTTTCTGATTCACTATCAAACTAAGCATGCCTATTCAAACTCTCAAAATGAAATGGCTATATTTATTTTTTATTCAGGTCAGTTATTTCTTCTTTTCTTTTTTGTTGTTAAACAAAAATTAAAGACAGACAGAGAGTAGGTTTGAGAAAAATATGTTTTACATTTCCAGCAAAACAATAAACTCAGTTTCAGAGGCATTGCTTGGTTTTTGTGTATCTAGCAAGAGAATTTCACGCCTCTTCTGAAGCCACTTAACTGGTGCAAGTTTTTAAATGCAAACAAACTGATAAACATGTAAAAATAAAGGTCTGTGTGACGTTCCAGTTTATTCAAAGAGAAGAGAGAGAGAAGAGAGAGAGAAGAGAATTTCATAAAAAATCTAATGATTAACAATTTAATATTACAAAATGTATCTTTAAAATATTTTGCAATCAATCTGCAGTCTTTTTTCATGCACAGGAGTTTATAACTGGACAATTGTTCTGTCAATCACATTTTTTTGGTGGGTGCTACTGCCCTAACCTTGCATAGCAGATGGGCCTGCCTGATTCAGTTCCTGAAATCCTGCAGATCCCATCTTGTAGCGCACCGTAGTCCAATGGATTCACTCGGCTAAAATTTTAACGGCCCAATCAGGGAAAAGAGGCGGGAGCTGCGGGAAGAGCGGAAGTGACGAGAAGGCGTGACGTCAGCAGATGCACATGCACGAAAACTGCGTCACTTCCCCTCGAACCGTGATGTGTATCAAAAAAAAGATATAGATATACACGTGATGGATTCAGACATAGAAATACGTACAGATTGGGTAGTGACTCCTGTCATAGATACTTAGTAAAACTTGGCGAAATCTGCCCTCCTCAGAAGTTTATTTTAAGTGTAAGAGGATAGTATAAGGCCGTTAGCTGTTAGCAGCTAAGTTAGCGGCTAACGGCTAACTTTAGCCGCTACGCACATAAGCTACGTCATATCGCGGCTTGATGTGGATTGGCCTGTGGTGAGTGTGTCAATCAGAACGGTTGTCCAATCTTCTTCTTCTTTGGTTCAAACGGTCGTCCAATAGCCAGCGACTGATTGTTTTCGAAGGTCCCGCCTCTGAAAGCTAATCAGAAGAGCAGCTACCCAGATGGACTTGTGAAATATTTCCGTGGCGGACATATGAAACTGTCCATCTGGCGTGTCAGGTTACTACTGCCCTACAGAACATGAGCCATTTCACAAAACGAACTCTTGCCAAACATATCAGGAGTGGAGTGAAAATATCCTAACTATAAAGAAGTTTGTGATGTTGATGTTTGCTTTCATTTGATAAAGAAATGTGGTCCAGCTCTGATAAAACTGCATCTGAATCTGTTACCATCAATGCTATTCTCTGTTCAAGCAGTCACTTCCTGCTGTCATCCAGCTCACAGCTTCCTCCTCTGTCCTCCTCTGATTGGTTCATGCTTCTTTGGGCCACTCACAATTGTTGTAGATTGGAGCTTGACCCGACAGATCTGCCTGATTACAAACACTGAATCAGGATGATCCAGCTGCTGCAAGGTTACAGCTTACTTCTCTCTCACTGTTGGCTCCGCTGACAGGGCTGCTGTCATTAATGAGCAGAGGATGGTGGGCTGTTGAGTGTTTTAATTTTTGCTTTTGTGGTGGGGAGGAGAGGCGGGGAGGGCCAAACACACAGTCAGGAAACTATCCAAAATAGTGGCACACAGCAGTCATACTGAATATGTTTAGATTTATATCTTTATTTAAAGTATTTCGATATTTTTCAAAAACTCTATATATATCTCCCAGTTCTGCTCTGTCAACTACAATACCCACAAGCCTTTGCAACTGTTGCCATGTAGAGCACTGTAAGGAGGCTTGGTTCAAATGGATGAATCTTTTATCAGGTTTCTACAAAGTGCTATAATTAGCCACAGATCTTCTTTATTATTCAAAAGCTCTGTTTTTGGCTTTTTGTTAGAGCCATGCACTCTGGGAGTCAAGGCTGCCCTTTATGCTGGAGGTTCTTGTCTTGTTGACTTTCCGTCAGAGAAAAAACAGTCAGTCAGTGAAACAAAAAACACATCTTCATTTTCCTAATTTCAAATAAATTTGACTTAAGAACATTTTTAACAGTATATCAAGAACATAAACTCTGAATACTCAAGGCATTATCAGCTATTTTTAGTATGCCTGAATAAAATTCTTTCAAGGACAATCACAAGAGGATCATCTTTTTAAAGGGACTGTGAGGAGTTTCTAAATAATTACAAAAAGTCTCACTTTTAGATATATGCCTGATCGAAATACGCACTTATTGATGAGCTTTATAGCATCAAAATAGGTTATATATTTATGCTATTCCTTAGCCTTCCGGTCGGGTCGTACATGGCTGGACTGGCCCGGATACTCAACTTCGGGAACAAGACAATTAAAACTAGAGCAAATTTATATAATTTTATTATTTATATAACACGTCTTAGAGCACCGGGCTGTAAGTAGCGTTATATAGCCGGCTACAAAACTACAATACTAAGTTTTCCAAAACCTGCTTGTTGTCACACATCAAAAACTACCACTACGTAACTAGAAAGAGACACATTACCTTGTCGCTTTGCATCCTGTAAGTTGTTGAAAAAACGAAGTTGTAAAGCAATGCAGAGTTCTGAGGAAGGTCTGAGTAGCATCTTTGTTAGCGTCAACAAACATACGCTTTGGCAATGGTGCGTTCTATTTGTTGTCGGGAGTTGGAATTTCTGGGCTCCGAGTAGAAACCTACATCTGGAACGTCCCCCGAAGTCTGAATTTCCTACTGAAACCTCCGAACCCCGAGTTGACAATCGAAGGTGGATGTCCCCAGTGTGAACAGTTATTTAGCTCCTGTAATAATCAATTTATTTGCACTTCTGACTGGGGTGTGTCGCTCTAGATCAGCTGTATACATAGTATTGTTAGACTTATATTTACAAAAATGCTGCCATAGTGATAATCACATTCTTCATACAACAACGCAGGGCGTTCTGACAACAGCTAACAATAGCCTGGTAGATCGGCATGTTTTTTTTCCGACTTTAACTGGAACACCGATAGTCGGAGATGATGTTACTCCCAGTTCCGAGGTTACTGGAACGCAGCATTACGACAGTCGCCGCGCGGGCTCATGGGTAGCAGAGTCTTAGGCCCAATCTCAATTCTCCCCCTTAGCCCTTCGCCTTAGCCCTATCCCTATGATTTGCGCGTTCACGAGAGTCAAAGGGGTGTCCCAAATCTATTTTGGGAATAGGGTTAGGGCTAAGGCGAAGTGCGTTTTAGCCCTTTCAGATAGTTTTTTGGGATGCAGACTTTACGGCATAGGGTGGGCGGAGTTTCACGCTTTCGAGAGGAAGAGACATGGCGCCTAACAAGGACTCGCATAAATGTAAGCCTGTTTTGCACATAATGCTTAAAAAGTTGTAAAAACCTGTTGTGTTCATATGCTAAGTTAGAAATATTCTTAATTACGGCAGTGTTGGATGCACGTTGCTTAACGTGTTATCGTTATGTTGCGTATACATCATACCTGTCAAGTCTCCCGTTTTGGACGGGAAACTACCGTATTTTATCCCTCTTTCCCGCCGTCCTCCCGTATTAATATTTTCCCTTAATTCTCCCGTATTTAAAAAAAAAATCCTCTGCTCCCAACTGAACACTGTCATGTTTGTTTTTCTCCTCCCTTTCTACCAAAGAGGCTGAATGAGAACATGACTCACTCTCTATCTTTCTTAACACCGGGGTGTATCTGTTCTGTAGCGGATTGAGCCGAGTGAGCTTCTGTCAAACATGCGATCTTTGGGGTGAAGACGGGGCGTACACACGGAGAGAGCTGAAGTGATCGTCCTGAGGAGTTACGAGGAAACAAACGCTAATATGAATGATGGCACGAAAGATACGGTTTTTAAGCTAGCTGCCACAGTGTGGGAATATTTTGGTTTTAAACAGGATGAACAAGGTGTGAGCTCATGAACACTGACAAGCTGATATGTTGCATTTGTTTGAAAGTAGTGGCGACGAAGAAGGGGAGAGGTGCAGCAGAGCCTTTGTCCTGAGTCAGCATTTGGTCGGCAAAGAAAATATAGATAAAAGCCCAAAATGATGCGCTCACGGACAATGTCGTTCGCTACATTGCAAAAGAAATGCAGCCCTTCAACACGGTTGAAAAGCCAGCAAGGTTACAAACGTCTGACAGACAGTACGAATTGACTGGAAGAAAGTACATGTCACAAACAATTCCTGAACTGTATAAACTCCATTTCATCTAGGCCATAGTTTTTATTGTTGTGTGAGTTTTGTTTTTTTCTTTACAGAGACAGGGTCTATTTTTTTATTGTTTTTGACTAGTATAATTATTTTTATTTACATGCAATTTTAATAAAAGAGAGTCCATTTCATTTTCATTGTTTTTTTTTCTTTTTTTTGTTTGTTAAATTTACAATACTTTTTGTTTATTTTATTTAAAATATCCTGACCTTTCGGTTACAGTTAAATATTCTTTAGAAATTAAAGTTTCTTGCTTTTGATATCGTGCACTCACTTTATTATGCCATATATTATATTTACATCAATGACAAACTTGAAAAAAAAAATCAAATTTATATTGACAATAATATCGTTTATCAGCAATAATTTTTTGGACTATTATCAACCGGCAAAATTTGTTATCTTGACAGTGTCATGACCTGGCTCAAATGGTCACAACAAAAGAGGGAGACAACACCATGGCAAAGTTTTAACAGTCTTTATTTTCAATCAAACCAAATTAAACAGTCAAATCAAATGAATCTTTAATTAAAGCAGGTAAAGCAAACCTAAACCAAATAAGGCCGAATCAAATGTTCAAATTAGACATTTTATTGTTAACTGAAATAAACCAAATTAAACAATCAGAAAAGCCAAATTAATCCAAATTAGACCAAATTCAACCAAATGACTCAAAGTTACTTCAAATAAGATCAAATCATATATTTAAAGCAAGTAGTGTGATAATCAGTAAAGTCAGTTGTGTAGAGTGTGCATGACTGAAGAGTATGTGTGTGTGTGTACAAATGTAAACTAAACCTAATCTAGCATAACTAAACTCAAAGGTGGTATACCTGTGTGGAGGTCAGGTCAGAGAGAGTGAGCTGTGTGACTGCAGGAGCTTAAGTAACCTCCTCACTCTAAGCACAGGTGTCTGACATTACTCCAATCAAGGTGCTGCACTCACAGGCACAGACTCAGGCTGACAACACCAAACATCTCATGATGTCATGACATCCCCCCCCCCCCCCCCCCCCCCCCCCTTAAAGACGGGGTCCCCAAAGGGATCACCGACCCCAAAATCCCAAAATACAGCTAACACGAAATACATTGTTAACCACCAAAAAGAAACAACTTTAACAGCTAACCAGGATGCTGTGAAATGCATTACTCTAGCGGAGAACGTGAGAGGACAACGGCAACAATATTTACCTTTAATATGTCTAATATCCAAACTATGGGACTGCAGGAACATAGTCCACCTCAGCCAGCTCTTAGGACAACTCAAGGAACAAAGAAAGGTAAGAGGATTATGGACATTATAAACCACAACGGGACTAACACCAGAACCCAAGTAAACCTCAAAATGCTTGAGGGCGCAGAAAGTGAGCGAAAGGGAAATGCTGCAGGATCTCTTGTAGTCTGACACATCACAGTCGGCAGATAAGCACAACCAGACCTGGAAGGAGTCAATGGACCAACACAATCTATAACCAAAGGCCTAGAAACAACCACAGGTGGTGGTGGTGGAACCTCAGCCCACACACTAGAACCAGCAAGGTCATTACCTAAAACCATAGCGGTTCCTTCTATTGGTAGCCCAGGGCGCACACCAACAGGAACAACACCCTGCACTAGCTCACAGCTTAACTGTACAAAGTGACGTGGTAACATTTCCAAACCCATTTCCATTCCTCTCATCAGAATATAATCACCTGTCTTAGACTCTGGGGAAAAAGGTAAAACCGAGCTAAGAATGAAAGTGTGCTTAGCACCAGTATCACGCAGTACTTTAATGGGAACACTTTTATCACTACCCATTAATGATACAGATGCATCAGCAATGAAAGGCTCAAAACCAGAGTACTGAACCGGGTTAACACAAATGGGTATCTTGGCTGGCATTTCACTCAAAGAAACACTAGGGTCTACACAGACAGACTTCTCAGGGACATCAGAGCAAAGCATAGCAGGAGAATGAAGATTTGAATTAACTTTAGCTTTGGGTTTTAATAGAGGACATTGATCTTTCCACTGACCTTCCCCATGGCAGTAGTTACAGTCATTGGACTTGTGTCGCGCTGTCAAAGGCTTATGAAAGTGACTAGGTTTCCCCGATTTTTCACCAATGGCTGTGTTCCCTTTGTTACTATGTGCAAGATTGAAACCTTCAGAACATGGTTCCACATAACTAGACTTGTGAGTTAACACAAAGTCATCAGCGAACTCTGCTGCTTTTAGCACTGTAGAGGGCTTCTGCTCATTAACATAAGTAGCGATGCGCTGAGGGATAGCATTTTTGAACTGTTCCAATATCACAAGCTCACAAAGACCATCAAACGTGTCAATTTTAGCAGCTGAACACCAACACCGAAAATGAGAAGTAAGATCTCGGACAAACTCCACATTAGTTTGGTCCTCTGCCTTTACCCAACTTCTAAAATTCTGTCGGTAAGCCTCAGGAACCAACTCATACGACTTTAAGACAGCTGTTTTTACCATCTGATAGTCTAGATTAGTTTCACCACACAAAGCTGAATAAGCCTCCTGGGCTCTCCCCGTGAGAACACATTGTAGCATGAGCACTCTGTCTGAATCTGGCCAATTTTTAGCATCTGCAACACGTTCAAAAAGAGTGAAAAACGAATCAGGGTCACGTTCATTAAATTTAGGTACCAAACGCAAGTTTGCAACCACATCAGTTCCCCCGATACACTGCTACTAGGGGCACCAGAGCCCTCAGTGAACAGCTTGCCATCTCTGATCAACTGCAACCTGGACTGTTAAATCTCTAACTTCATCCTCTCAGTGTTCTGCCTCAGTCTCTCCAACTCTAATTTCTCTTCCATACGAAGCTTCTCCTGTTCAAACTGCAAAACTAACAACTCTTTTTGTTGCTCAAAAGTTAAATTTGTAGCCTGAACTGCTGGTACAGATACTGAAACAGGTAGTTCTACCTCAACCTCCCCTTCAAGTAACACACCCTGGTCATATAAAGACTTCAAAACCGTTTCTACAATCTCATCTTTACGACTCTTAGCAGCAACAACAATACTATCGTGGTTAGCTATTTCCAATAATTCTTCTTTTACATGCCTTCACAAATCCCACCGCGGGCACCTTAAAAAATTCTGATAAGGAAGCCATTATCAAATCACCAAAACAACCTCAGAAAACAACTGCTTTAAGTGCACTTGGGTCAGCGTTTCCCAAAAAACAGAGCTTCCCCCTAACTGAGAGCTTGCTAAATCAACCCTCTCTTCGTGTGGCTTGTGGCAGGTATTTACGCACTGCATTAACTGTAAATAGTAATGACTCCAGCCCGTCAACCCGGGAAAGCAACAATTATATGGCGACCCCCCTGCAGAAGCGGATGTGCTCCCTAACAAGCCAATGCTCTCCACAGAAACCACCACTTTAAGTCAAAAAACAAACGGACACCGTCCCTGTTGGAAAATGTCCCTTCAGCCTGATGGAGAAACCTCTGTCAGTGCATCAGCAGTAACAGTTAATCTGAGTGGTGCCTACAATCCAGCATTTACAAAATGGCTTCCCAAAGAGCACATGGTAAGTCTCCCAACAAACCAAACCTGAGTACTAACAAAGCTCCACACACAAGACAAAACTACTCAGGAAACAAAGCTTAGCAAAATAGTCAACATTTTACTAACCAATCAAATCTCAAATACCAAACTACAAGACCAAAAACTGCTACCATCACAGTTCAGCTAAACAAATCCAAATGGACGAGCCCCCACTTGTCATGACCTGGCTCAAATGGTCACAACAAAAGAGGGAGACAACACCATGGCAAAGTTTTAACAGTCTTTATTTTCAATCAAACCAAATTAAACAGTCAAATCAAATGAATCTTTAATTAAAGCAGGTAAAGCAAACCTAAACCAAATAAGGCTGAATCAAATGTTCAAATTAGACATTTTATTGTTAACTGAAATAAACCAAATTAAACAATCAGAAAAGCCAAATTAATCCAAATTAGACCAAATTCAACCAAATGACTCAAAGTTACTTCAAATAAGATCAAATCATATATTTAAAGCAAGTAGCGTGATCATCAGTAAAGTCAGTTGTGTAGAGTGTGCATGACTGAAGAGTATGTGTGTGTGTGTACAAATGTAAACTAAACCTAATCTAGCATAACTAAACTCAAAGGTGGTATACCTGTGTGGAAGTCAGGTCAGAGAGAGTGAGCTGTGTGACTGCAGGAGCTTAAGTAACCTCCTCACTCTAAGCACAGGTGTCTGACATTACTCCAATCAAGGTGCTGCACTCACAGGCACAGACTCAGGCTGACAACACCAAACATCTCATGATGTCATGACATCACACGGGCCTACTTGTACTCCTGTCTTAAAATGTAAGGGATACTGGAGCTTGGTTGGGGTGGTGGGACAGCTCACAGCAAGCGCTGGAAAATTTCACTTATTTTCAAATCCAAAACTTGACAGGTATGAATGTGGTACAGTAGGAAAGGCAATAATTTAGCAAAAAGAGACAGGCATGTATACAAATAAAATAAAAATAACCAAACTTAAAAAAAAAAATACTGAAAAAAGCAAGATATGGCCCAGAGTAAAAATAAAAGTATAGATTTTGATTTTGAGATCCCATTTATGCTCAGAATGTTCAAAATAAGAAAAGTAAGTTGATAATTTAAAGGGGTGTCCCATTTCATAGGGCTGAAGCTGTAGTCCTTTGACTTTACACTATTTTTCAAGCCATAGGGGAAGGGGTAGGCGAAGGGCTAAGGGGAAGGGATAGGGGTACAAAGAGAATTGGGATTGGGTCTTAGTGTCGCCGGAAACAGATTCTCCTCAAGGTCCCTTTAAGGACAACCTGGGCTTTTATTATATTAATGCTATAATGATGTCTGATTATTATATTCAAAGCTGTATGACTGTGGTAAAAACTAAGTATCTTTACTCTTGTTGATGTTTGAGTATTCGAATTAGAAGTGGCAATCAAGAAAACGAGAACAGAAGAAGTTTGAAGCATCTGATTGGTCAACAGCCTGACTGGAAGTTGTCTCTGTCTTTAAGGGTAAAAATGCAACTCAAATAACAATGCCAATACATTTTTCACAACAGAATTTTTATTAGTAATTACTTAATTCAAGGTTCATCATCATGGACTTCTCAATGCCAAATCCCAAAGAACATGACAGATGCGCTAAAAATTATTTTTTGCTGATATTTCTGAATTCATTACCACTGATACTGTTATCAATATGTTTTGAGGGCACAAATCCTCTTTACAACTAAAACGGACCTGCTCTTTTCATAGGCACTGCCCATTTGTGCTAAAAAATGAAGTTGAGCAAGAAAAACAATGTATTTTCTCTAATAATTAACAATCTAACAATATTCATTTGTCAAAAGTGAACATTCAGCGACGATGAAGTTAGCCATTATTGTACAATTGTGTACAGTAATTAACCACCAAACCGGCAGAGTTTGGTGGTTAAATACCTCAAATTTTAGACTTTTATCAATGGCAGATTTTACAAATCTAAAAACCCTACATGTATAAACACATGTCATGATGAAGTCTAGTTTCACTTTGTATCGGACCAACAAACAAAAGCTTCAGGTGGATACGCGGAAACGTCAAACACAGGTGAGGGAGGCAGCTTGTCCTGGCCTTGTCTGAGGCTTCTGAATTTTGCATATTACCCCAGAACATTTTACCCAGCATGCTCTGCTGTTATGCAACTCTCACATAAACATGTGTTGTGTATTATAACTGCATCTGTCATGACCTTCCAAAAACACGCTCTATGCAGCAGGCGTCTTTTTTTGCTCCTCTTTCAACATTTCCTCTATTCCTCTCATATTCCCTTCTCCGTGTCCTCCTTCATTCTTTTGTCCTTTTGCATGTTTTATTCATTCACTTATTTCTGCCCCCATTCACTGCTTTCTTGATTTCAGCATCTGGCAGCACTGCCATCTCTCTTCTTTGGTTTCATCCTTTTCCCAATCTTTCTGTTTTACATTTTCCTCTATACCTCTCAATTCACCACTTCTCTTTTCCTTTCATATTACTTTCTTTTTTTCCTCAAACAGGTTTAAAACACTCTAAATAAAAGAAATAGGTAAATAAAAGAAATAACTGGAAGTCGTATATATATACTGGTGAGTCCTTCAACTTACACAAAGATGTCCAATTGTTTCTCAAGGCTTCCTTTCAACAGCTTTAACATCACTGCTAAAGAAGAAAGTGAAAAACTACTTCTGACAGCTGCTTTGCTTATACATGTCATCTATATTATGTTCTTATAATAATCAATAGTTATTCTCTGCCATGTTTTTCCACCCAATCTCTGACTTTCCTCTGACTCTTTTGGTCTTTGTTTGACCTGATTAATGATTTTATTGTAACCAGAGTTCTGCCTTTGTCCTGTCTGTCAAAGCACTTTGTAAACATCCGTTTTTAAAGGTGCTGCATAAATAAAGTTATTCGTATTATGGTTAACTCCTCATGTCTAGTTCTGCACAGCCCTGAACCAGCAGAAGAACATAACTGTAGCCTTATTTGTAAACTCCCCAAAAATTTTAAATGCACCTCAAAAAGATGTAGACTGTGGGCTCCTGTGGTCTACTTCACAGCTCTTGGTGAGCTCGAGTCTCGAAGTATGTTTTAGGTATGATTTTGTAAACTAAAGAATAATGACATGGCTAGAGAGGAAGTGCAAGCCTGTCCATCATCATTACATTTCCTGATCTATTAACTTAGCATGTAAATCAAATTTAATACATGCATCAACATCAGTCCTTTCCAGTTTATGATCATTTTAGATGTTAATGTTAATATTAGATTGAGCTCTATACATGGTTGTTATTGATTAAACCACCATAATAAATACCTTTACATAGACATGAAAACCCTCTTGAAAATGAGATTCCACATCTTAAGGGACTAACCTTTAATACATTTATCTTCAGCAAAGACAAATATGATGAGAACAGATTTATGATCTGGACATCCATAAATTCTTATTTTCAGTCCCTTTGTCTTTGCCTGGATGGATATATGTGATTATACAAACATATTTATTATATGTATTTGTATATATGCATATACATGTATCTATGAAATAAAAAGAATGGATCCAACCTGCTCTATTGTAAAGTGTCTTGAGATAACACTTGTTATAAACTGGCGCTATAAAAATAAATATTGATTGATATTGTCTGTCTGATTGAGTCTTTCCAACATACAAGAGTACATTTCCTTATTCATTCCTCATTTAGTGGCCCAATGAGCAGTGAAGAAATCATTTCCCTCGGCCTTAACTGGCTCAAGCTTTTAATTTTAACTCTCCATATTCCCTCCTTGTTGCTGATAGCAAAGTTAACTGTTTTTTTTAAATGGACCATGGCAGCTAAGAGGGGCTGAACGAAAACCGAGAATGAGGGAAAAGCACAACTTTAGGAGAGTAATGGCTTCATGGCAACAGGACCCCAGAGGAGGCTATAGATAGATGCTAACACTGGTCAAGACTACTGGAGCACAGTTACTAACAAACTCTTGAAAAAGTACAGGATGTCAGTTATGTTAGCCTGGCAGACTGTGGCAGACAGACGGGGGATGTTTACGGCGTGTGGGTACACAATGAGTCTACACAATGCAGTAGCCCAGTTTCAAAGGAATTGGGTTCGGTCTGGAGGACATCACAACCAAACCATGTCTGACAGTTGGTCTGGTAGATGGAAAGGTGCGAGCTGACTTTCTGGGCACTGCTGAGGTGTCCTTGAGTAAGGCACTTTATCTTTAAAAAACTTGTCTAGTAGTTGTTGCTGTATGTATCTTCCAGCCTGTGTGTGTAGCATGTCTCAACCACAGTGAGGCAAACTGAATTTTCCCATGAAGAATGAAGAATGTTTTTTCTTCTTCTGCATGGCAAAATCAATCTGAATGAAAGCATCCCAGACCGGTTAGATGTGTAGTCTGAAGTGTCTAATGCAAAACTCTATCTGAATGCCCAAATGATACTAAAGTGATCTATAAACAGGAGCTGATTTCAAAGTTTTCAAGGTGCTAAAGGATGAGACTAGCCTTGTAGTGCAGATGGACCTGCCTGATTCAACATCTGTATTTACATAGATCCATCATGCCTAGCCTTGATCTACACGACTGTGAGCAGCCTAAAGCCAAACAGTCCAACCAGTGTCCTTTAGAGCAGAAGGAAGTGGGGATATGAGAGAAATTAATGAAAAGAATCCTGGCTTTATCCAGGTGAGCTATATGTGTGAATGCAAACAGCCAAGCTATTTATTCAGATTATAAATCTGGTAATTTCCTTACTACTTGGAATATTTTTTCAGTGGTAACTGGGTGAGACTGGTAAAGCAAATAAAGCAAAGCAAATAATCATGTTAATTTACAGAGGAAAGAAGGGAGGAGTGATGACGTTCAACCTTTGTGACTGGTGCTAAACTGAGTCTTGACAGGATGGATAAAGTTGTTGAGGGGAGAGTTTATGTGATTGCAGGAATAGCAACACAAACTCAATGTGAGTCTAGACTTTTGAAAGTGTTGTTTCCAATGAACATCATCAAAGTCCTGTTGCACATCTGCTTAAAAAAGATCACCACCGAGCCTCTAGCACATACAAAGCCATCTTGTGCTTTTGGGATATAGAGCTAAAACACTGCGGCTTTCTTTATCAGTTATAATCCCTGTGCATGAGATGAGATGCTGCTTTACATTCACTTCTACGTGCTCCAACGCCCCTCTCAACTCCTACATCAATGCTGTTGATACACTGTAACATGCATCACTGAGAAAAGAATACAAACTTTGATGATAGCGTGAAGCTCTGCTGCTTTTGGTGCTATACTGACTCCATGTCCTGCCTACTGGAGCACCCCCACCGTCCTCCACCACTTCGCCCTCTTTCAGCAGGGCACAGAGGAGCAAATGTGAATGACTGTCAGTGAATTACCCAGGTGAGCTACCCGAGCATTATCCAAACAATATTAGGGTTGTATGTGTGATAGCCATCATAAGTTTGACTTTGACGCCCCCTTTAGTAACCAAACAGTGGACTGATCTAAAGCTTTATCCAGTTTTTCTGTAGTCTTTTCTGTAGTTTTTCTGCTGTCTTAGGTAGTCAGCTCACCTGAGGGGTGAGCTGCTCCAGACTTCATCCACAGAAACAGCACAGCTGAAAAGGAATTTAAAGTATTAGCTTTAATTCAATATCATAAAACTTTCATGATAGACAAAGGGCAGGGGCAGGGTCTGCTGACTTACATAGACGCTATGATAGAAATACTGAATGGTATCAAATAACACACACACACACACAGACTTCTAGATCACTGCATTTAGGTCACATCTTTTAACTGAAATTTCTAATAACATCAACATTATTGGAACTTCATCCCTGATGAACAGCCCTGAAAACATGAACCTGATCCTTCACTCTGACTGAAAATGTAAAATACAAATCAGCTGTTCAAAAGAGCGAGTTAGCCCAAGGCCTCAGAGGTTGTGTGTATGTGTGCGTTCCAGTCTTTGTGAGGCCAATCTGTCCTTGAATGGATCCTTACCTCGTACGTCAGCACAGAAAACTGCTCATCATCTCTGCGGCGGCTTTTCTCATTCACACTGTCCAGTTCCTCCTCTTCTTTCTTCTCCAGGCATGTGAGCCTCCAGCCTCTGATCACCTGAAACACAAGACGGTTGGATGGAAAAACAAGAGTCAATACCTGCTGTCAGTCAGTCTGCAAGACATCACAGGTATATCTGGGGTATAGCTGGATGAGCACTGGCGAAAACACAAGCTTTATAAGATGTAAGATAAGTTAAAGGCTAAAACATATGCTAACAACATTAAAATAGAGGCTTAACGTATGCTAACAGCTCATGGAGTTGCCCTGAAGTTGTGTTCACACAGAACGCAACTTCACACGTTGCCCACTTAAGTCGTGTTGGGTGTCCATAAATAACTTACTTTGGTCACTGTTGCCCATCGCCGTGGCTCAGTGACGTCACGTCAGCTTGAGTTTCACCGCGATCATATCATGTATCATATAATAGGATGATAGGGTGTATCACCGACATGATTACCTCCGTCAAGGAGGTTATGTTTTCGGGAGAGTTTGTTTGTATGTCTGGCTGTCCGTCTGTCCGTCTGTCTGTCCGCCTGTGAACAAAATAACTCAAAAAGTTATGGACGGATCTTGATGAAATTTTCAGGAAATGTTCAGCATGGGAAAGGGAAGAACTGCTTCGATTTTGGTGTTGATCCGGATCAGCGTCTGGCCGCCATGATGAAAAATGTGATTTTTGTGAATAACTACTGACCTAAAACAGATATCATTCTGAATCCAGTTGCTAATGGTATGTTTTTATGGTCAAGGAATCTAAATATTTCGATAACATAAAGGTAGGACTAATATTTATGGTGAAAATCACAATATGGGTGAGGGCTGTGGCACTGGCCGAGGTCTGCGCTCTCCGAGTGCTTTTCTAGTTCAAACTGTATCCTTTTCACTCACCTAACAACCACAAAACACTGCAGCTGATGGCCCTGCAGCAGCATCCCCTGTGTGTTTTCTGCGGTCTGTCTAGGAGGAACTAATGTCCTCACTGACTAATGTTTCCACATGGACATAAATTGTTACTCTGTGAACTGGAACAAAAACTGTCACGGGTACCGAACACATGCATACACCGCTGATTGGCTGTTGCCACACACAATGTTGCCCGAAAAGATAATTTTTTTCAACTTTGGAAATACGTGACCAGTGAAGTGATCGCCTTGAGCACGGCCAATGCGTTGCCAGAGTGTTAACCCCTCCCCATCGCGATTGTAAGCTGACTTTGCATTGACAGTGATCACTGAGGATGCTCAAGTTGCGCTTGGTGTGTAGGCACCTTAAGATGTACAAAATACTGAATAAATGAAGGCAAACAGCAAATAACAACATAAATTAGATTACTTGCTTAAAAACATATGCAGCTAAAAAATTTGGCTTAACATGCTAATGCCTGAAAACAAAGCCAGCTAACAGTTCAAATTACTTGCAAGTAAACATGGCTTCAAATATTGGCTGCAGAAT
The DNA here is from genome assembly GCA_036419115.1 of Scarus forsteni. NCBI lineage: Eukaryota > Metazoa > Chordata > Actinopteri > Labriformes > Labridae > Scarus > Scarus forsteni. The sequence goes on along the minus strand of JAZDUH010000347.1, from coordinate 5,918,744 downwards.
TACTTACACTTTTAAATGAAGGTATTCTACCAGCACAAAAAACAGAATAGGAAAGGCTAACAGCTTAAAAAACAACTAATGCAGTAAAAAAAAAGTAATAACAAGCTAAAGGCAGGGTAACTGCTTTAAACATATTGCAGACTTGCTGACAGCTTAAAATAGGCCAAAAAATCTTACACTTAAATATTCTGGCTAAATAAAGACAAGACTCAGGCCTGTGAATGAATAAAGCTAAACCAAAGGCTAACTTTAGGGTAAGTCATTGAAAGAATAAAAATCTAAATGCACTACAAGCTTAAAAAACTGGCAACCTTTTGCAATACCTGCTACACCACCAATTACAAAGAAAATGTGTTTATGCAGACAGAGAGTATGATTTTATCTAAAATAGGATGTTTTGAGAAACTTTACAGAAAAAGACATATCAGTAAGTAAGAGAAAAAATTGATGCCTCAATGAGGTACAGATTCAGTGAACTGCAGAGACTGGCTGTCACAAAAAGAGTTGGCTCCCAGAGGATGACAGACTCTGTCCCACTGTGATGCCCTACAGGTGGAAACAGGAATCCTCTTCTTCACATCCTGCCCTGAACATCAGGCTGTGAGGGGGGAATACTTTCAACAAATACTAAACACTCACCGAAGTGTGAACATACAAGTGATACGCAGAAAATCTCAAAGAGGGACACATGAAGAACTGTGAGATTATTGAGGCCAGATATATCAGAGTAAATGGTAAATGGATTTGAGTTATAGAGCACTTTCTAGTCTCTGACTGCTCAAAGCAGCTTTACACCACAGGTCACATCTACCCATTCACACTCATTCGCCCTCACGATGGTTGGAGTTTCTATGTCAGTTGTCCATCAGTATTAACTGACACTTTAACGACCTTGCATGCCCATTTACTTGTCACTGACGCAGCATTGTGAGAAACTTGGGGTTAAGTGTCTTGCCCAACGACACACTGTCATGTGACATCTGGACCTGGGCTTGAGCCTGCAATCTTCTGACAGAGTGCATTGACAGTGCATGTAGACAACCAGTGGAACCTGAATACACACAACCACTGTACAAACATTAATTCATTTAAACATGTCAGCACAACTGGAGATGCACACACAAACACATACACTCGTTTACACAGAAAATACACTATATTTTGCTTGCTTTCTTTTTTAGAATTATATTACGTATTTTTCTTCAAATCAAATTTCTTCATTGTCATTTATCATCATTTTTGTTTGCCATTGCTATCATAAAGGAACTGTAAAATTGTATTGGCAGGAATATGAAACATGACACATGGGTAATAAGAAAAGTTACAGTACATTCGGATACGATGAACAGAGCAATATATCACATTTTATCACAAGTCTGTTTTTAAATCATTAGGATCCCACAATACTGTATGCTTAAAAAACTTTCTAATCAGTGTTATTTGTATAAAACAACATTTACAGAGACAATTGTCTGTCTCAGCGACAGAAATAATAATAAAATTAACAGAGAGTCAAATGGCTGAGCGTTTGCTGCACAAAATAAATGGTTTGAATTTCTATGAAGTATTGAATGAAATAAATCACAACGTTGCTGTAAAAATTTTGATACAGGATCGCGTTGCATTGTGATATAGGTGTGTTGATATTGTCCTACACCCCTGACTATTACAATAGTACTGATTTATATCAAAGAATTTGGCTATTTTTCCTTTTCATTTTAAAACAAATTTATTCATTTAAATTTTTATTTCTTTATGAAATGATTTGGAAGTAATGCCCCACAACGCTTGCAAATTTGACTAAACTGAACTAGAAAATCTGAAGGTGCGTGGGAAAGGAAGGGAATCACTTAGGACCTCACGATACGATGGTCCACAATTACAGTATAACCATGATGCAGTAATTCTGCTATTATCAATACACTGCTAAAAAATAATGGAACAATATGCCACAATTATTTTTTGTCAGTCCCTTCAATGTTGAAGTGACTTTTGTTTCTGACATTTCTGCTCTGTAAACTTTCTATTCTTCGGCTGGTAATTTTCATTCAAGTTTAACTCATTTAAGTGTTGAGCGCCCCCTTGAGGAGCCATCAAATCACGTCTCCATGAGACAAACCAACAGAGACATGTATAAAATATTGACATTTTATTTTATTAACAAAAATATGGATATTTGGCACAGGGGGAGGACAATGATAACTGTCGTATCTAGTTTTGTCCCATCCTTATTCTGGAATAAAAGAAAAGGAGTACTGTTGGAGTTTAAAGACATTATTGGTAAAGATCCTCCATGTGAAGTGTTAGATATTTGTCTGTCCTGTGAAAGCAGCCCAGACAGGAGGAACACCAGAGGACACAAACACTTCAGTTTCAATCTGGACACCGGCAGCTGCCACACACACACACACACACGCATACACAAACACTGTCCAAGACACACACACACACACACGTCGTGAGTACTTGGTGTGTGTGTCTACTGAGTCACTGCAGTCTGTCTCTCTGGTTGAGCGACTCACTGATGCGTCTGTGAAAGGGAGCAGATCATCCCGCTAACAACCTGAAAGGCTCGCTTACCTCTCACTGAAGGTCAAACTGCAGCAGATGGCATGCTGGGATATCCTCACAGATGGCTGTCTGTGTCATGTCTGTCCGTCTGCATGTCTGTCTGTGTTATAACTAATTGATATCTATTCATTTTGATCTACCTGGTTGATGAAGCTTTGCCACAGCAGGAAATTTAACGTCCTAACTCATTAGTGACTCTTTTTTTGGACGTTCTGTTTAAGTGTTGATGGACTTTACAAAATTGAGCTGATTGTGGTTACAGAGCAGTAAAATGTTCCAAAATCTATACATCGGTTAATGATCAGTTAATACTGATCTACCAGGTTTCTGACTTGTTAATTAAACAGTTTGCAATTGATTTCTTTAGAAAGTCAATTATTTCAGGTCTCACCAGTTCTGTAAACGAATCAGGGTGCCGGTTTCTGACATGAGTTTGCCAGAAGCAACAGAAAGACAAAAGATAGAGCAGGAAAAGGGTAAAAAAGAAAACACTGGGTAAAGTAGGCCTACAAGACTCATTCAGTTAAAGCCCATTAACAGTGACTAGGGACAGCAGAAGAGTCAGCATTAATATCAATAGGCATTTACACTCTTCAGTTTTTTTTCCTTCCTGACATAACAGGCAGGTACTACTAAAATAAGTCACTTTGTAGAACAAATTCTCATCAAAACAAGTCAGAAAAGGAGTCAAAATATCCTTACTAAAGACAAGTTTGTAGTGCTGATATATGTGCTTTGTTTTAGGAATAAATGCAATCCAGATATGATAAAAGGCTGAGGCTGTTAGCATCTATGTTAATCTCTGTTATATATTAGCAAATACAAGCCATTTTTTCCTACAGAATAAATACATCTTTTTTCACTTCAAAAAAAACCAAGTACAGTTTTGTACTAGAAGATATCCTACCAGCACAAAACACAGAAAAAGAAAGGCTAGCAGTTTAAAAACCAACTAATTCAGAAATGAAGAGGAAAACAAGCTAAAGGCAGGTATACTGCAAAAACACATTACAGACTTGCTTTAAGCTTAAAACAGGTCAATAGCTTGACACTTCAATACTCTGATTAAATAAAGACGGCTTGTGGAGGAATAAAGTTAAACCAAAGGTTGACTACAGGGGAAGTCATTAAGGTAAGAGAAAAGCTAATAGCTGTAAAAATGTGCTATGAGTACAAGCAACAAGCATGGTCAGTAGTTACTGCACAAAACATTGTGCTGCTTAATAGTTGATACTCCAAACATATATTAGCAAATATAAGCCAATTTTCCCTGCAGAATAAGTACATCCCTTTTTTTTACTTCAAAGAACACAAAGTCTATTTTGTACTAGAATTTCCTATTTTTAAAGGTGCTATGAGGAGAATCTATTACCTGCGAAATAAAGACTCTGCTACCCATGAGCACGTGCGACGACTGTCATAATGCTGCGTTCCAGTAACCTCGGAGATGGGAGACATCATCTCCCACTTATTGGCGTTCTAGTTGAAGTCAGAAAAAAACATGCCGATCTACCAGGCTATTGTTAGCTGTTGTTAGCATGTCCTGTGTTATTGAATGAAGAACGTGATAATCACTATGGCAGCGGTTTTGTAAATATAAGTCTAGCAAAGCTATGTATACAGCTGATCTAGAGCGACACACCCCAGTCAGAAGTGCAAATAATTTGATTATTACAGGAGCTAAAAAACTGTTCACACTTTGGGCATCCATCTTTGATTGTCAACTTGGGGGTGGCGTGGTTTCACTGAGTTCCCAGTAGGAAATTCAACCTTCGGGGAACGTTCCAGTTGCGGTTTCCTACTTGGAACCCAGAAATCCCTACTTCTGACTACAACTTGAAAGCACCAAAGATGTGACTGAAGCCAATCGTGTGCTTGTTGTGGTAAATGCAGCTTGGACCTTCCTCAGAACTCTGCATTGCTTTACAACTTCTTTTTTAACAACTTACAGGATGCAAAGTGACGAGGTAATGTATGTCCTTCTAGTTACGTAGCGGTAGTTTTTGATGTGTGACAACTTGCAGTTTTTGGAAAACTTATTATCGTAGTTTATCGTAGTCATCTTAAAGTGTGTATTTCGATCAGGTATATATCTAAAAGTCAGACTTTTTGTAATTACTTAGAAACTCCTCACAGTCTCTATAAGTTATTGTAATTATTAAATTTACTGCAATATTTTACAAATTAAACAAAAAAACTTTTAGAAAGTCACTGTGCTGCTCTATTGAGAGTCCCAGTAAAGATAGTTTAAGGACAGAAAGAACCCTTGTTTAGATCAGGGGCTGCTAAATCAGCAACCATTTTTGGATAAGACTTAGTTCATACAAACAGCAGATTGCAACAAAATTATACATTTTCATTTGCTGCAGTCATAAAATACTGCCAACAGAGCCTTCCTTGAGAAAAAAAATAAAGCACTCTAAAATTTCTCACTCAACGATACATTCAACCCAAGATAGTTCTGTGCTATTCTTGCATAAAACTCACTCAATTATGCAAAATAACCGTACCCATCAGCAGCAGTGAAATTCTCTGGAGGTCTCTAAAAGAGTGAAGTATGTGGACTCTTAGGAAGTGTTAATATTAACTCTGAGAGAGTAAATTTGTCCATGCATGTTCTGTAATATTTGTCTGCTGGTTTGTATTTAAAACTCCAAATACTAACATTCTGCTGATGTGTACAGCTGTGATACTCTGTATCAAACCAAAAAATTAATATCTGCCTGTGTCAACAGTTCATTTCTATAAAATTTTCTGGCAAATCTGAAATCATATTTATAAGATGAAGCACATGTTGATGTGTTGTGACACTGAAACCAAGAGGAGGAGAAAACAAAAGGACTGACGCCCTTTAGACTTATATCAATTCTGTATAAAAATCTGCAGAGAAAAAAACCCCTGAAACTTTGTCTTCATTTTGTTTATTCCTTGAGTCTGTTGGGTTTAAAATGAAAAAAGTATTTAAAAGCTCTGGAACACTCTATCAGCAGCAGACTCATTTTTTTATTAGTATGGGAACAAATATCTGAGAGCACAGAGGGTACAGGCACAGACATGAGGCCTCACTGACCCTATTCAGACTGCCAGTTCAAGACACAATATTTATCCCCCTTTGACATTCAGCTTTCACTGAGAATGTCACGGAGGTATAAAGGGGGGGAGGGATGTGCTGGCATCAGAGGTCTCACAGTGGTGAGACGGAACAGTCCTATGTGTGCATGTCTGACTGTGTGTGTTTGTGGAGCTACGTCTGATGGTTATCCTCAGCTTTTGTTCTTCTTTAAACATCAGTGTCAACACTTTAAAGAGAGACTGAATGACTGCTCCAACCCCTTCTCTCCCTTACTTTATTAGCTAAGGAACACAGCCTGTTGAACCTTTAATAGTCTTTAGAAAAATTTAATGATGAGTGTCCATGATCACTGTAGAGAAATGGCACCCTGAACAGCCTTGGGGAAAGTGTACCTTTGGACTTAGCACACAAATTTGAAATCCAAACAAAATTTTTTTTAAAAACTTGTATTAATCATTAAATAATTAACAATACAGTTGTTTGCTATATTTGATTCCATATTTTTTGAAGACAGATGAGATACTTCAACAGCATGTGAGAGGCCAAAGATATAAAAAATGGCGTGCCTGGAGATACTGGCTTGGTTTTAGTTGTGCCTTGGACAAATGCATTTGAGAAAACTACTGATATATCATAAATTATGAAACATCAGAATTTCAGAGGTGCTGCCATGAGAATCCCAGAAAGGCCAGCATGTAGATCTTACTTTGTTTTTTTGTTAGTTTAAAGCAAACTCATAACAGAGCCCACTGATGGGCTAAAGATTTAGAATTTAGAAAACTGCTATATTGATGTTAATTACACACACACCCCTGGTCAAAAGCAGGACGTAATGAAATTATCATTGTATGATTTAAATGTTACTTGCTCAAATTAAGCCACAATTATTCAGTTGCATTTTTTTTGATTTAGTGCATACATACCCAAAGTTATGCAAGAATGTTACCATTGTGTACCATCATCACTCCTTATATCCACATCCACAGACTCACAGACCTCCAGCATGTTCAGGGTTTAAGTGCTTAGTGCCTCTCCACAGGGAAATCCTGGACTCTACTCTGATGTGGACTTTTCAACAGCAAATTACACAGTCCTTAAGTCCACATTCCTGTGGACTATCCTTTACACATACCCAGAGTTCATTGCAAAAATTGGTGTAGTCCAGACCCCCCCACACTGAATGTAAACAATAATTTCAGAATTTAAAGCTGTTTGAACAAATGAACGGGACAGGAAAACCTTAATTTGAAGGGACAAGTTCATCAGTTTCGTGCTTATTTAGGCACATTAGAGTAAACGTTTTTTTCAGTCAAATATTTAAGTTTAATAAACAGGCCTTTGCTTTTTAATATTTGCTGGAGTATTTTTTATGATAGGGATGCCAGATCAAATGCACTTTTCTCATTTACTCTCCACTTTACAGCCAATGTGTAGCGTCATGGTGTTCCTCTTTCTAAGATCTCAGGCTCACATGGACTCACACCGTAACCCAAACATCACTCTGAAACATGAGTACTCAGTGCTTATGCTTTAGGTAGGAGATATCGGGGCCTCAGTGATCAGAGTTCATCCGTCCTCCCTAAAGAGAAAGAATCAACTGAATGGGAATCACAGTTGACCTGACCTTTGTTTTTGTCTTAACTAGCACACTTTGACATCATATGAGATCCTTGTGTTGTTTGCACACCTTACTACCTGCACCGGATGATTGTGTAAATAGGTTGAGTGAGGCTATAAAGCAGAGCTCTTGTGCAATTATTTCACCCTAATCAGTATCAGGGGAGATATTTAGTGGTGCTCAGCCCCTAAAAGAGTGATGGCATGTGGAATCCCTGCAGTTCTGAAATACTTCTTTCTGGTTCAATACTCACATTGTAAAAAAGCGGTATTTTCAGTGTCGAGCACAAACAGCTTTAGTTTATTGCTGCCCTTTTCTCTCTGCATTTGTGCCTGTGGATCAGAGCACAGGGGTGATGAAACTCCTGCTGCAGCAAGTAGCACTGCACTAAAGTTGAGCTGAGAAGCAATACTCCTGCCTCTAGGGGATGGGCAGCAATATGCACCCACACTGTAAGAGGGGTCTTCTTTCACCTACTCTGTGATGGGAGTAGAGGTGACGATAATTCAGCAACTGCCTAACCTGAAAAACAATCATCGAATCATTGCTGATTTTTGAGCCTTGTCATCAGGTCTTGCAACATGACGTCATCTTTTCAAACAGCTGATGCAAAAAAAGGACAGTATCGGATTTTGCAGGGGGAGAATAAACTCAGCACTGTGCATCTAATCAAGCATTTTATATGATACTTCTTCACTTGGCTTTAGGAAAAGAACTCAGGTAGCTCTCTCAAGGGTCTTACCACACAGGCTTCTGCGGAAGGAAAAAATCTCTTCATCTGCTCTTAACAGCCATAAAACACAGGCAAACTTTGTCAAAAGTCCTGTTGGTCAAAAATATACTTCAAAATTTCATTAAAGTCATCTGGGTAGCACTAGAAACAAACTTTTCAGGCTTAACAAGCTTGAATAAGCAGGCAGTAGTTCTGACTGGCTGATGCATTCAAAGTCACCTCAAATGACATTAGATGCAACTTATTATTATTATTATTATTACATAAGAGTTACCAAAGTGAATTCCTCTTAAAGGTCCGAGCATTAATGCATTATGTGCACAAACACAGTCAACCTAGTATCTGAATGCCCACAACACAGTAATCAGTGTTGATGTATTATTCAAAAAGCTCTGATACTTGAGGTATAATTTAAAACACAGACCCTAAAAGGCCTTAAAGAACTTTAATCATTAAAAGGGACGGATCAGTTTTTTTGAAGTTGGTTGTATGCGAAGTGACTGAAAGGGCTCCAGCAGCACTGTGCCTTTAAGGAGATCAAGCTAAGACCACCAGTAAGGTGGACTGCTGTTAATGGGTACAGTTGTTTTGAGTAACTTCGTGAGTTCACAGTAAAAGCAACAAGCAACAGATCATTGTTGGGTATAATGTGTAATTGGGTGAAAAATGTCAGGCTATGTTTGCACGGAGACTCTGTGACTTAAAACGCAAAGATTTTTCCTTTGTGTATTTAACGTTGATCCGCGTTCAGACGGAGACGCTGGAACTGATTAAAACCGCTGTAGTATCCATGCAGGTTCAGTGGGTGGAGATGTAGGTTTGCAGAGAGGCAGCGCTGCTACAACACGTAAGAAGAAGAAAAACTTTTCACAAACAACAATGGCGAGTGGACGCACAAAGACGCAGAAGTTTCTTTACGGGTCAACAAATCTGTTCGGAGAACAAATCTGCGTGGATAGTTTTGTCCTGATAACAAATCAAGCACGGTAAGCAGCACACGTTACTCGGTAGATGGCCAAGCTGTTGTTGTTCCTGGTATGCGCGCGCAGCCTTCATGTGAAATAGTACTGTGCATGCAGTGACGTCAGCGTTTCACCCTGAAACGCTCTGATTTTGGTTTACACAGCTCTGCATGGAGAGCATATTCAAAACTCTCTACTCAGGACCCTGGTTTCATACGTTTCCGGATTTGGGCCCTCCGTATAGAGTTCCCATGTAAACGCAAAGCCAAAAGGCAATGAAAACAGATCAGATTTTACCGTATTCTGCCTTGTGTAAACGGCCCCTCAGAGTGCTTTATCATGAAGGTTTGTGGGTAAAGGCTTGCAGGTAAAGGCTAAAGCCTGACAATGATAAGCTTGTGCATCAACAGTAAAAGGAACCTCATCGTCATTTATTAATCATATTTAGGAAAAATAAAGTGCTCAATTTTTTTAAACAGATACACAATTGAACAAAATAACTGTAATCATTAAGAACAGTGTACCTCTCTGCAGGTCTCAGCTTGACATTAAAGGTGCAGCTGCTGGAGCCCTTTCAGCCACTTCACTGACTGTTGTCAAGTACCTGATACAACTTCAAAAATGCTGAATTATCCCTTTAAAGCTCATCTCTTGTCACAGCCTGGAACAAGTTCAGCAAACCAAAACCATAAAAGTAAGTGGATAACTTAAGGTGGGAGATTTCATTGATTTACATCATTTTGTCATGACTAAAAATAATCAATGTGTTTGCTGTAAACAGAGCTCCTGCAGTGGCACTCGTGCATGCATTTGTTGCATGATGAAATCACAGACACAGCAGGAGGTCGATGTGAACTGGGGCGACTTGTTGCCTCTGGGAGATTTTCATGTGTTGTTGACCCCCATGGCTTAAGGACCCAGAACAATACGCACTTTCTAATCTCCTCCTTATTTACAAGTATCATAATCTCTCAGAGAACTGCTTGTTTTGGTGTCTTGTGTCTGTTTTCTTACTTGTTTCCATGATTAAGTAAAGAATGTTTTATGGCTCTGTTAGTATGGAGGCTCCATCCAGAGCAGAGCTGTCCTGGTGTGACTCGTCTCTCAGCCCTTTCCCGGATATAACATCCTCTCTCTCTCTCTTTCTGTTCTCAACTCAGTCAAACTGCTTTTACTGAATGAAAATAGCCATACAATGTGTTGCACTGATTGTTTATGGTTTAATAGGGGTGTAACAAAATGGTCAACTCACGAAATGATACGAAACACGAAACAGGGCTCATGATACGAAATAAAGGTTAAGGAAAATCCCCAACAGTAGGAAGTTGTGCAAAAATCTCATTTTCTTTATTTTCTTCCTAATGCCAAAAAATAATTATACAATACAAAAAATATTGCTGCATCAGTACAAGATAAATACTCTTTGAAAAAAAACAAAATTGTAGTTTTTTCCCCTTATTTAGACTATGGTGCAAATACAAACATAAAATCTCAATAAAAAGTGCTTTGTTGTTGTAACAATCAGGAACATTCTTGAATGAAAAGGAAAACAAATAGCAGTCCTCAGAGCTGCAGTTTAGACCTATAAAGTCTGAACTGTGAACTATAATATTTAGCCTATAACAGTGCATATACTTCTGCTCTTCAAGTATGATCAAATTCTGTCAACTCAACAGTAGATGCAAAAATCAAATATTGTTTTTTTATGCAGACTTACACAAACATAGTGGAGCAGTTCAACTGTTTATGTGTTCAATGTGGATTTTAATGTTTCCTATAAATTGACAGTCAGTGAATTAGAGCATGACACGGGAGTGGATTTTCACTCCTGTCCCGTCCCACTCCCAGAGAAATAAATCCCGTCCCGTCCCAATCCCGGGCCGGATCTCCCACTCAAATTTACTCCCACTCCTGTCCCGTTCCCGTTTCAATACGTGAAACGTAAACACCATGGCGCAAGAAAGGCTTTATCGACATTTTACACAAAAAGCAGCCGATGTGTAGGCCTAATGTTCCCTCAAAATGTGAGCAGTTTAATGTCAGTAGTGTCTCTTATATCTCTGTTGTTTGATTTTCTTCGCTGTGCAAAGAAATATTCGACTCATCATTTGAAAGAATTTAAGCTGGACAGATTGAAATCACAGAAAATATTGAACACAATCATGGGGCAGTTCTTTCAGGTTTTCCATCTGTTGTCTGTCCTGATTTATCTGTGTTTTTTGTGTTTACTTCTGTAACTGTAAGGAAAACACGTTTTACATTAGATTAGATTAGACAACTTCATTTTTCCCAAAGGGCCTAAACCCAGACCATACATACATTTACAAACAGCGAACATGTACAGTAATAAATGATAATAAAAAAAAAAAGTCAGTAGGTGACAGAGATGCTCCTTGAAACATATCGGCCCTCACAGAAACGATGCACATTAACAAAAAGCATGTTTTATGCCGTTTGTATCTCCTGATCTAACCAAGCCAAAATAAGGAGAGAAAGTGGTAAATTGTACATTTTTATCTCAGGCCTTTACATTTTTTTCTAGCCTATATTAATGCTCAGAGAGAGGGGTTTAAGTGTTCATAGCAGAATAAACACATTATTTGTGAACACAAAGTGGCCGCAATAAAACAATTAAAAACTCCTATCATTCTGGGCCTGGGCGGATGTGACAGTTTTCTTTTTCATTCATGAACATATTCATGTTACATTGATGTGAAAGGGAGTGTACTGCGGTCGAGCGCCCTGGAGTTTACATTATTTTCCTTACTTCAGTTTCCCCGTAAGCTCGGACCAGCATTTCCAGATGTGATGCCGTCATCACTAAAAGACGTCTCTTTCTCTTAAAATTAATCTCCTCGTTTCCTCTCTTCATTTCCCCGCGTCTTTGGCATGGAGGGAGTGAGGATGAAACTTCGGTGCTTTGAGATGCAGCTCATGTTGCTTTGTTGTGTGTGTCGCTCACCGGCAGCTGAGTCTCTTTTCACTTCCGCTGGTGACAGGAAGTCAAACCACTTGTAGTTCCTTTATGTTGCTAGCACGGTCAAGAGTGTTGCCTCTCACTGAGAGATGACAACAAAAATGGACGCATCTGTTCATCTGGTTGTTTAACACGGCTGAAAATGATCACCTATTTATGTCGCTCCCGCTCCCGCCCGCTCCCGTTGGTTTTTTTTCCCGTTCCGTCCCGATCACGGGATTGATTAAAAAATGACTCCTGTCCTGTGGGATTCCCACGGGATTCACATGACCCACGGGAATTCCCGAAAAATGTCATCCTCTACAGTGAATGGAGCAGGAAGGCGGGGCGAGCGGGTCAGAGTTCAGAAGGGGAGAGATAGTGTGTGTGTGTGTGTGTGTGTGTGTGTGTGTGTGTGTGTGTGTGTTAGCGAGGAGGGAGAGGGCCATTAGCAGGAGGTCTAGAGATTACTACTGACTGTTTTGTTCGTGAATTAAAATTGTAGTTGGCATGGTCACAGCCCACAGTGACTGTTAAATAAAAGCAGGTATTCGCAAGCCAGAGTCACCTTTATTTTTACGTCCGATGGACGTCACAATACAGCCGCTGCCACAGTTGTTGTTTTGTCCGCAATCTTCTCACCGTTCTCTCGTCTTTTATATGGGAAGCAAAAATGGGTCCACACAACCGATTTATTTGATGAAGGAGCGTCAGCTAATTCCCCCACTTTGTCCTGCTCCATATTGCAGCGAGTGTTTTGCTACGGGAGGCGAGGAGGGTTTATTTCATCCTTGTATTTCGAGCATCTTTGAATTTTATTTTCTCATTTTTTATTTCGCGAAATTTCGTGGCACGAAATTTCGTTTCACCCCTATGGTTTAATGTCTGGTTGTTGTGGGTGGAACAAGAGGCTGATAGCAGTGCCAGCATTAAAGGAAGACTCTGTGGAGGTCTGCTAAATATCAAACAAGAATTTTTAGGACACATGATGGCTGCTTTATGCATACTCTCACTTAAAGGAATACTCTAACATTTCTGTTGTTTTCATGTCTTAACTCACTCGAGAATGAGGCAAGAAGTGAAAAAAAAGTTGGGGTATCCCTTTAATTATGATGGATGACAGAGAAAACTAAATATTGGTTTTGTCATGTTTAGTGTGCTGCAGGTGCTGCCGGAGTTTGTAACATTCAGCTCAGACAGAAAGAGTCAAGGACATTTTGTTTTGCTGAAAGTTTTCACTGTTCACAAAGATGTTGTTTCACACTCTACTGTATCTCAAACATTTACCAACATATAAGCTTGTTCTCTACTCAGGCTCATACCAACACACTGCTCTGTTCATATTCTCCTCAGATGCAAAAAATAAACAGATTTTAAAACAATTCAAGAGAGCTATTAACCGATGAAGAGCAGATTAAGCTATAATGAAGAGAGTGGAGTGAGCTGCATGCCGACTGTACAACAGAACTGAACGATGTAACAGAAACAAAGCAGCATGGACAGAGAGGGCAAGTCAAGGACACTTTGAGAGATCACGTCTTCTGAACTCATGAATAAAACATGAACAACATTTGGTCTGTTTTCCCAAATAAAGTCGAACAATGACAAATAGTCTGATAGTAGGAAAACACATCAAACCTGTTGACCTGCATCTTCACCTTCAGTCTCATCTGAGCTCAATGAACTCCACATAAACACAAAAGCTTCTCTCCTCACTTCCCCTCCTTGTCCCACCTTTTCATTCTCCCCCCACATCCATGCTGTCCCCCCTCTTCTCTGTTAGCCCTGTTGTCTCATACACTTCATCATAGCCATCTGTTACCTCCCTGTATATTTCTGTTTCCTCTTTTGCCTTTCTCGAAGTTAACCAAACCTCCTTCCTGTCTTCAGCCCATTGTTGTGTCCTTCTGAGTCTTGTTGTTTCCTTCTTATTGTGTCCATGTTTCTTTTCTTACACTTCTAATGACAAGGTCAGACTACAATAACAATTCTGTTGAGGTCAGACTTCACTTTTTTTTTTTAGTTTGTCAGTGGTCGACCACAGAGCCATAAATATGTGCTGTGACTTGCCAAACAAGCCTGACAAACTACATGATTGGAAGCAAATGCATTTAAGGATCGACATGACAATGCATCTGCTGTTTCTTCCAACATTTCTTTTTTTTTACAGTCTGTAGTAGCTCCTCTACAACAGATTATAAGAACAGAGATGCTGTTTTTCAGAGCTTGACAAACTTTTCATAGCTCTCAAGGCACAAACCGACAAACCGTGGCTTGTTTACATCTGTCAGCATAGCTCATGCAGAGCTCTCTGTGCTCAATTTCTCTGACGTGTGGGAACAGATTGAAGGAGACAGGACAAACATCAAACCCATTAGACTTTCATGAAGTCGTCGGGCATCCCAGACTGGTCAAATGTTTGTGGTCATTACAACACAATGCATGAGACAGACAGGTCCTGAACCCCTCCAGACCATAATCTTGAACAAACTGTGAAGTCCGACCCCAACATTGGGCATACCACTAAATGAAAGCTTGGGATCATCAGACTGTAAACTAATAACACTGAACCTGTAACGTGTCCTAGTTCATGACGATCAAGGTCACGTCTGAGCCACCAAGCATGTTTGAGCGAAAAGTCTTCAACAATTGAACCCTGCTGACAGAGTCTTTCCAAGTACAGAACATGAATTTCAAAACCTTTAATTATAAATCCAGAATAAATCTAAGAAGTGATTCAGTTCCTTTCATTTTCTTATTTAGGATATCATATGAGTCTCATAATATTTGCATCTATGTAAAAATCCCCATTGGATTGGTGTTTGTTTGTTTGTTAGCAAACAGGATGGAATTTGCTGAAATTTTCAGGAGATGATGGTAATGGCCCAACTTGAAAATGATTTGATTTTGGTGATGATCCTGGTTTTCAACGTTTTTATTATTCATCATCAGGTCCATTTTTAATGCTCAACATTTGATCCTATTTAACTCCTTGCCCCTTATTTGCATGTTTTGATCATTTTTTTTATATTGTTCCTTTAATTTATTTATTTGTTATTAATATTTACTACCAGTTTACATTGCAGAGATTGTGTTGTTGGTTTGTTGTTACTTGAAAAGAAAAAGGAAAAAGAATGAGTATGTTTGCTGTTATGTGATGTATTCTTTCCTTTTCTTGTTCTCTTCTCTAATGAAAAGATTTATAAAAAAAATCACTGTCAAAGGTCTACAGCTTAGGACTTTGAGAAAAACACTTTATAATGTCATGTCATACAAACCCCAAATCCAATGAGGTTGGGATGTGTGTAAATTGTAAATAAAAACAGAATAAAATGATGTTCTCTCTCTTTTTATCAACAGGATTGGAACACTGTAAAGTAGGCAGACTGCCAAATGTTTGATTATTAAAGACGGGTTTATTTGAGACGTTACAAGCCATCTCAGGCCTTAAGAACCTTTCATTTTAATCTGAATATATCAAGTGATAGAATATTTTCATATGTTTTATTTACCTCAGCCAAGGAGGTTATGTTTGCCTGTTTGTTTGTCAGATAGCAAGATTACACAAAAACTTCTGCATGGATTAATGTGAAAATTTTACAACAGATGTGGTTTGGTATTAGGAAGAAGACATTTTGTTTTGCCATTTTAAACTTTTAAAAAATTAAAAGTTTAAAATGGCAAATCCCATTCATTTACATCATTATGAGAATGGCAGTTTATTTGCAAACTGACATCAATGTTTTTTTAGCCTATGTCACTACATTTCTCAGGTTCCCTTGCAATGCCAGCAAAAGAACCACAGCCATTTGGATCAGCACATTTTTTCCGACGTTGTAACTGGAAAACTGATCACGCCGAATTCCCAACATAGACAGACATAAGCGGAGACACGTCAGTACCGTGACTGAGCTGCTTGGTGGAGGTCTGCAATCTTGGACTGCTTTTCTAGTTTATCTAGTGATATTATTAATGCATCAATTTGCTTATTTTGTTGTCTTGCATATAGTGTCTGTAAAAAAATGAGTTAAAATATTGTTAAAATTGTAATCAAAATCATGTTTAATAAAAGACTAAAATGATTTTTAAAACATTTTCAACCCATATTCAATTGAATACATGACAAAGACAAGATCTTCAATGTGGAAACTTACAAGCTATGATTTTGTTGCAAATATTCATTCATTATGAATTTGATACCTGCAACATATCCATCAAAAATGGGACAGGGGCAACAAAAGGCCTCAAAATTCAATGGGAGTGAATATTCGCAAAAAGAAAATAAAAAAAACACAATATTTATCACATTTAGCTTAAAATATATTGTCTTTGCAGTGCACTCAGTTGAATGCAGGTTGAGAATTCTGTTTTCAACTTTATATTTCACACAATGTTCCAATTTCATTAGAATTGGGGGTTTGTACTTTTTCATCACTTCTCCCTCCCTTGACAGAAATGACTGATTTTTCCCTTAACAGACAGATCACTGCTTCTTCCTCTCATTATTGGGTCAGTGGTTCACGCCCATTTGGTCAGGTGGACAGGCCAAGTGCAGAGTAGGGATGTGACGCTTACCGGTAAAATGGTAAACCACAGTAAAATTTCCCATGGTAATCATTACCGTGTCCTATTAAAATTACCGTTAAACAGTGTTTGATCACCACAGTCAATAACTGTTAGCAAGGATTTTTTGTGGAAATAATGTATAAAGGTTGTAAATAACAGCATTAGCATCAATCTGGAGTGTGTTTCTGCCGTTCTTTCTGCCGTTCTTTCACCGTTCTTTCACCGTTTATTCGCTATATTTTGTCGTAATAGATATTATTTTTCCATCATTGTTAGTGTTTTATTCAGTCAATCTTAATTTGGAAATATTAAAGAAGAAGATGTGGAGGAGATGTGCAATGGACAGGAGAGACCAGAGGAGATTCATTAGGGGGGCTAATTGCTTCAGGGAAGATCGTTAGTCAAACAAAAACTAAAAAAAGGCCTGGACATGGTCTCATAAAAGGAGCTGTAACATGGACACTAATGCTGCAGGCAAACTAAAATGTGTGAGTGTTTGTAAAATAGGTTACGTTTATTTCTGGTCGTCTCAAAACTTTGAACATGTTCGTTTACAATATTTTATAAAGAGAAACCTGTTTAAAGTACAAATTTGTTTTTTTTCCTATTCTTGTAATTACACACAGTTTGAGCATTTATAACAAAATAATGACAAATAACTTGCCAGAATTGTTAACTTTTATTTCTAATGAAAAAGCTGAAACATATTTACTTATAGGACATTTCCTGACACAATTATTTTTTTTTTTTTTGGTCGCAATCACTGTGATATGAAATTGTCATACCGTTACATCCCTAGTGCAGAGTAAGGACTGTAGAAAGTAGTGATATCTCCAAACCAGCCAGAGGTATTAGATTGGAGCTGATGTCAGCATCATCCAATTGATCAAGTATCTGAGGTTGTACTGATTATTTCACATTGATTGTTCACATCAGTTTCTGCAGGTTAAGCACATCATCTAAGATGGACATTGTGGAAACACTTTTTTTCAGACAGCCAAACTAGCTAAACCCTTGCACGTCTGCAAAAGAACATTTTCACATGGAGGTAGAGCTGCTTTTAAGGCAAACAACATGATATATCATTTGAGAACAAACATACAATGGCATATGGAGCATTTACTCAAGCCACAGAGGAAAGTGGAAAAGGTAGCTGAACTAAAACAACAAACTTTGAACTCCAAAAAAGACAATAAATATCCTAAAGACAGTGTTAAGGCCAAGAGATTTCAGAAAAGATGGTTAAATTCATCACTTTGAACAACCAGCTCATCTTTATGGTGAAGGATGTAGTATTTTTACTTTTTTTGGAGCTTCTAAACCCCCAGTATTAGGGCTGGACAATTATGGTAAAAATAAGAATCCAGATTATTTGAAGTGATATTGAAATCACAATTAATATACACAATTATTCATTTATTTAAAAACATCAGTATTGATTTAAACACAACTTTAAAGAACCAGCAAGTAGCACATACAGTATTATTGATCCACATAAGTCACACACACTAGCTGTGGCTGCACGGGGAACACAAGTGCGATGAAGCGCAGGAACTTGCATACACAGCACTCCACTGTGGCATATTAACTGTTTTTCTTCGATTATAATATTTTTATGATTGTCAGATCGCAAAATGGAAATCATGATCAAAATCCGATTAATTGTCCAGCCCTACCCAGTATGCCCTCTTGACACTACCATGCAGACACAGATTTTAACTAAGCAAAGTCTGTAACAACATACAAGGTGATATAAACATGATGGAACAGATGTGAGTTCACCACAGACATCTGTAACTCAAAAAGCTGGCTCAAGTTATCATGGACCTAATTGGGTTGTCTAGTGAGGTGCTTTTTTTTGGCTCCCAAATTATCCAATCGGTCTTGATATTACTTTGCGATGTTGGTTTTATATTATATCAAATAATGAAGCAGCATAATGAGAATTTTTATTACTATTATTATAATGATGTATCTCCTAAATTGAACCATGTTTTTCCAAACTAAAAATGTGCAACAGCAAAACATTTCTCCCCTTCTTATCATAACTATTGTTAATTAACATGAAAAATTGTATTTTAATGTGATGCTTGGTAACCACAATTAGTATACCAATATGATTGGACTTTGCTTCACTGTTTTTGATAGGAGTGGAGAGAGAAGAAGGTGAGAATAGAGGGGCTACAGTGGGAGGTCGACAAACCTTTGCATGGCTTTAATTTAAGGCTACTTTTACACAGACACTCCTGACTTAAAAACGCAGATTTTTCCTTTGCGTTTTCAAAGTCGATCCGCGTTCAGACAGAGACAAGAGAATCCGCTGTAGCATGCATGCCGGTTCAGTAGATGGCGGTATGGGTTTGCAGAGAAGCAGCACTGCTACAACACACGTATGAAGAAGAACAACTTTTCACAAACAACAATGGCGAGTAGACGCACATAGACGCAGGAGTTTCTTTTCTGAACAACAAATCAGTTCGGACAACAAATATGTCTCGATAGTTTTGTCTGGATAACAAACCGAGCACTGTAAGAGACTCACACGTTACTCGGCCGTCTCCGTGCAAATAGGCATCCCCATTTGTCAGGGAAAATGATGATGTGCGGATCTCTTCAGATGAAGGTCGTGTGTGCATCTAGGAACAACAACAACAGCAGCAGCAGCTATGGCTGACTTCCGAGCAACATGTGTGCTGCTAACTGTGCTTGGTTTGTTATCCAGACAAAAAAATCCAGAGAGATTTGTTGACCGGACAAGAAACTCCTGCATCTTTGTGCATCCACTCACCATTGTAGTGTATGAAAAGCGCATCTGCAACTGAAAGTGTACCTGTTCTAATGCCACTCTTTCACTACAAACCTTCATTGCAAGCTACTGGACTGCCATGCATGCAACAGTTCTTTCAATCATTCTTGTGTCGCTGTGTGAACATGGAGTGCTTTTGAAATGCAAAGGAAAACCTTTCCACTTCTGGTGACAACGCTGTCATGTAGATGGGGCCTAAGAGACACATTTTGATTGGTGAATGTGATATTCAAAGTTCCTTCTTCTTTCATGCTTGTGCAGAACTGACATCCTGACATAATAAAAAAAAGATCCTTTCACACAAATCTGTTTAACTGAGTGAGAATAAAGTGAAAGTAACTGAGACTCAGTTTCATTTAGGTTTAACATATGAGGCACTAAAACCTGATTTTTGACAGTAGAAAATAGTAAGAAAAATGTCCAGTTGTATCTGAGAGAAGCAGTCTGCCAAGTCTCTACCTGCTGTATGTGAGGGAAGCGCTCATGTCTGCCCATGGCAGCTATGGACTGAGCTGGGGTTGCTTTTTGATTAGCCACATTTTTTGTCCTTTTAACTCTACAACTTTAGCCTTGGAGCAGACTAATCAGTCTCCATTGTGCCTCCCAACTTGATGGAGTCTGATGTGAGGAGGTTTAACTCCTTTATCGTCAGTGTGGACGATCAAATACCAAGAGAGAAACAAAAGTTTAGGACTTGGTCGCATAACAGCAATTATGTTTTTGTGTTTTCCTGAAGCTGAAGACCACTTTTTGATGACATTGCTCCAACAAGATAGAAAGAAGAGATTAAAGAAGACTCATTCAACTGATTAATCTATTCTGGAAAATATTTGTCTGTGTACTAAACTAAAAACATGGGTTGACATAATCGAATGACTTTCTGATGATAAAATGCATAATTGATCATGTATCTTGTCAAAATTTTGCATCCCTGCTGTGCACACGTTTAACTCCTACACTTTAGAGTTAAAGCACGGTTTTATGGCATTCACACCAATGTTTGGCTTCTCATAATCACAGCATGTGCAACAGGACATCAGGAGTAGCTGAGTACATAAGTAACCACCAAGCAACAGGTACATGTTATACTATGTGAAGAGAACTATGAGAAAGGTGATGGATGACAAGGGCCCAATAAAATCCATTTGATTTTTCCTGTTTCCTGTTTAATTTTTCCCATATTCTGTTTTTTTCTGATTAAATTTTAGAGAATTGTTTGTTGTATTTTACACAAGTGTAAGTCTGAGGCACTGTATAAGTTAATGAAATACAGAAAATTATTCAGTTATGCTAAATAACCAACTGGATGTCAGATTCAGTGTAAATAGGCCTGTCATGACAACAAATTTTGCGGGACGATAATTGTCCAAAAAATTTACTGCTGATAAACAATATTATTGTCAGTATTATTTTTATTTTTTTCATTTTTCATCAATGTAATTATAATATATGTCATAATAAAGTGAGTACACCATATCAAAAGCAATAAACGTTAATTTCTTAAGAGTATTTTACTTTCATTGGAAGGTCTTTTGAATAAAATAAATTAAACAAACAATATAATAAATTTAACAAACAAAAAAGAGAAAAAAAACAATGAAAATGAAATTGGCTCTCTTTTAGGAAAAAATGCATGTAAATAAAACAAAAAAATGATCCTGTCTCTGTAAAGAAAAGAAAACCAAACTCCAATAAAAACACACACAATAATAAAAACAATAAATAAAATGTAGTTTACACAGCTCCTGAATTACTTTCTCCTCGTCAATTCGTACTGTCTATCAAACGTTCGTAACACTGCTGGCTTTTAAACTGTATTAAAGGGCTGCATTTCTTTGGCAATGTAGCAAACGACACTGTTTTTGAGTGTGCACCATTTTGCGCTTTTATTTATATTTCCTTTGCTGACCAAACGCCTCAGTAAGCGCTGACTGTCAGGACGAAGGCTCCGCTGCACCTCCCCTTTGTCGTCACCACTACTTTCAAACAAATTCAACATATCGGCTTGTCTGTGTTCATGGGATCACACCTTTTTCAGTTTGTTTAAAACCAAAATATTCCCACACTTGTGCTGTGGCAGCCAGCTTAAGAACCGTAGCTTTCGTGCCATCATTCATATTAGTGTCTGTTTCCTTGTTACTCCTCAGGAAGCGCACTTCAGCTCTCTCCGTTTGTATGCGCAAGCGGCCTTGCCTATCCCCCAAAGATAGAATAAATGACAGATGGATCACTCTGCTATAAATCCGCTATGGAACCGATGCACCCTGGTGTTAAGAAAGATGGACAGAGTGAGCCATCTTCTCAATCAGCTTCTATGGTAGAAAGAGAGGAGGAAAACAAACACGCATGCATGTGTCAGTTTATTGAGGCCGGCAAACTTACCGAAGATGTTTATATTTATCGTTCGGTGAATTGATTTATTGATTGTGACAGGCCTAAGTGCAAAGATCCATTAATCCTCGATAAACTTGCATCTTGATTTTGTAGATGTGGCAGCAATGGTTGCCTGTAGCTGCATCAGGGACGTGGTCGGCTGAGCTGTAGTACAGTGTTCCTCCCTTTTCCATAGGTGTTTGCTACTCTTCAGGTGGTCCTCACATGTGTGTTTACGGGTCCAGTCAACAATATGTTGACAACATTTATCATTAAGATACTTCTCTGCTTTGTATTTTAGAGTTAGCCGGGAATTTCTTAGCTTCTTTGCCAACTTAGTCGGTGTCAACATGTTTGCATTGTTTATGGGGGAGGAGGAAGGGGAAGGGAAGTGAAGTGTGCATTGTCCTCAGTATTAGTGACCCCCTCGGAGCATTTTCCCAAGAGACGCTCTCCTTTTTATTCTGAAAAAAAGTTTGGTGTAAAATGTTGGTCATTTCTGTTATATTCCATGTTTATGTTGAATTCTGCTTGTACAGTCCGAGATCATGGATTTTATAGGGCCCTAGATGAAAAGGAGGTTTAAAGTGTGGGCTGCACTACACACTTATTACAGCTGACTGTGCATGAGGGCCTGCTGTCATAACACAGCATCACAGACTCACTTTAGAGTGTAAGGAGGACTGATTGCCACTTTGAGCTCTCTCACCAGAAAAATCCCTCCCTCTAACCATAAAGTATGGGTGGAGGGCAGAAAGTCCCACCATTGCCCAGGACTGCTCTTCAGACAGAGGTAAAGTGAAGGAAAAGGTGTGTTGTTGTTTTTCTGCTGTTAGTTTCACCTCCAATTCAATGACTCCAAACAGAGGTTTTAGGGTACAGCATGTGTAAAGCCTGAGAAACTGTATGAAGTATGTCCCTCCAATATTTTTGACGGCCGAGGCCCAATTCAACAATTTAAACTTCAAGAATAAAACTTTGTGATCATCTGATCTGACACATTTCCCAATATACATACAGGGATGTATCCATCCAGGCAGACAAAGAGGCTAAAAATAAAAATGTATGATAGTGACAAACCCATGGATGCCCAGATAATAAATCTGTCCTCATCATATCTGTCTCTGCTGAATATTGAGTCAGTTATTGTATTGTATAGCACCATAGTTGTCTTTTTTTAAATTTAAATTCATTAAAAGAAAGCCCTGAGATGTGGCATCTCTGTATTTTCAAAATATCTCTAAATTTACACTGCAGGCTGGCTTGGATGTGCACCACACAGCCTGTGTCCCTCCTGTCCCACTAGCACCCTCCTGCTGAGTCTGGGGGCCTCCTCTTGTCTAATATTATGTCTATTATTATTCTTAGCTCTCTGCTAATGTTGCGTGTATGCGTGACTCGCCTACACTCAAACAGAGTTGTTCTTTTAAGCCTGAAGGTCCGACATGACGAGCAACTTTCTGCTGTGCACAATGTCCTGTTGCTGCTGGACACAGAGAGACCACCAGGCTCCCTGCTAGTTCGGCTATGGATCAGCCTCACAGACAGACCGGGCAACGCCGAACAGTTTCCTGACCGACGTCTCCTCTGTCGTTGTCAATACTGATGAATTGGACCTTCTGATGGCAGGGGATCAGTTTATCAGTGACTGTTCTATTGTGATTATGACGGAAATCCGTCTATATCCGCTTGTTCCCTACACGGCAGCTAAACTAACCAGCTAGCAGGCTAACTATGCTTGCATTAGCTCCTCGGTCCTCCGTCATCATAGGCAGACTCATCCAGGGGAGACTTCATTATAGCTGGGAAGTTTAATCAGCCAGTTTAAATAAGTTTGTGAAATATGTGCAGCGTCCCACAACATATTTTGATTTCCTCACGCACATTATCCCATGTTTACAATAAAAAAGTGGTTTTACCTGAACTAAAACCCGCTTCTGATAAATTAATAAGGACTGAAAGGCAGATGTGACAAAGAGTTCAAAAGCAATCTATATGTTTACATTTTTCAAAAGGTAATTTGTTTTATTTTGTAGGAATTTGCCTCAGTTTAACACACTCTTTTATATTGTAATTGAAAGCTGGAGAGAAGGAAAATAAAAGATGCCTATGAAAAGAATGTTACCTTAAGTGTTTTTGTTCCGTTCCTGTTTACAACTTTTTAAAAAGTTGTTCTATATTTACTATATTATTCCTCTACTTTTCATCAAAAAGAAGTACAAGACCAAGAGTGGCTATTTTTTAAAGGGACTATGAGGAGTTTTAAGTAATTACAAAAAAGTCTCACTTTTAGATAAATGCCTAATTGAAATACACAGAGTTCTATAGCGGATGAGTTTTATAGCATCAAAATAGGTTATCTATATATGCTATTCCTTAGCTAAGTGGTCGGGTCGGACGGGGCTGGACTGGCCTGGATACTCAACTTCGGTAACAAAACAATTAAAACTAGAACAACAGAAATTATATTATTCTGACACGTCTTAGAGCACCGGGCTGTAAGTAGCAATATATAGCCGGCTACAAAACTACAAAATGAAGTTTTCCATAAATTGCTTGTTGTCACACATCAGAAACTACTGCTACTTAACTAGAAAGAGGTACATTACCTCGTCGCTTTGCATTCTGTAAGTTGTTGAAAAAAGAAGTTGTAGAGCAATGCAGAGTTCTGAGGAAGGACCGAGCTGCATTTATCACAACAAACATGCACTTTGGCTTGGCTCACGTCTTTTGGTGCATTTCAGTTGTAGTCAGAAGTAGGAATTTCTGAGTTCCGAGTAGGAAACTGCAACTGGAATGTCCCCCGAGGTCGGAATTTCCTACTGGGAACTCGGTGAAACCTCACCACCCCTGAGCTGATCAAAGATGGATGCCCCCAGTGTGAAAAGTTATTTAGCTCCTGTAATAATCCATTTATTTGCACTTCTGACTGGGGTGTGTCGCTCTAGATCAGCTGTATACATCGTATTGTTAGACTTATATTTACAAAATATAACTAATAACTGGTAATATGTATATATATTTATATACATATATATACATACATATATATATACATATATATATACATATATATACATATACATATATATACATACCATAAATTCTTATTTTCAGTATGAATATCTTTGATTATACTTCTATAAAATGATCATCACAACCATTCAGACACAAGTACCCTCCTGAAAACGAGATGTAGCATCTCAAGAGGTAAACCTCTAATAAATTAGATGACAGGTCTATGGTTCATGGACCGTCACTAACTTTAGTTCTTACTTTAGTCCACTTGTCTCCTCTTACCTCCCTTCCTTCGCCCTCACATCCAACACAGCATCGTGTGGATTTGCTGTTCATCATGAGACTGGGATCCACATTCAAGATTTCCTGCTGCTTAACAGAGGGTTTTTTCTTGCCGCCATGATGGAGGGATTCATGATTGGCTATATGGATTCATGTTGGGTGTTGGATGTATATATTTGTATAGATATGTATATGTGTTTTTTATATGTATCTAGGGCTGAAAGATTTATCGTTTTCAGATCGAAATCGCAATTTTAGACAGTGCAATTTTGTGATCGCCAAAGCAGCAATTTTTTGCAGTGCTCCTGACTGACTCAGGATCTGTTGTGTCAAGTATTATACACATACTGTTTTACAAATTTGTGGACAATCTATATGTTAAAAGTACTGGTAAGCAGGTCAACAACACAAAGCCTCTGTTTAGGAGTAGAAGTTAATGAAAACAGATTATTTATCATCACTATTGAAGGTGAATAATGTGTGAAGTGTTTTTCATCATTTATTTCCTTACTGTTGTCTGTACTGTAAACAAAGTGAATTTTGCACTGAAGTTTGATTTGAAAAAAAAATCGTGAATTGCAATATCTGACAGAAAAATTGAAATGAGATCTTTTCCTAAAATCGTTCAGACCTATATGTATCTATGCATATATGTGTATCCATAAAATGAAGAGCTTTATGCTCTGTTGCAAAGTATCTTCAGATAACACTTGTTATGAATTGGCGCCATACAAATAAACGTTGTTTGATTGATGGCATTATCAATTCCTGCTAATTTCTGCTTGGGCAAAATGGTCTGAACATGTTTTCAGTGATAACAGTGTCAACGTGTGACACTTCTGAAAGTTAGTGATGTAGATATTATTCTGCAAGTTACTGGTCTGACCACTTGCTGAAAGTTTTGCAGTTAGAATCTTCTTCATGAAACTTAAGCAACAATTTTGATCACACTGCCTCCCGCCCTCCAAATTTTCAACTTTTTGTTGTCATTTCTGCTGACTGCCTCTGATGAGGGCATGACGTCCTTGATTTGAAAGGCATGCAGAACAAAGTGGAAGAAACTGCTGAGCAAAAAGACAAATGAGATTCATTTATTTAGGGAACTGTTAAGAATTCTCAACTGGAATTGTTTTTGATTCCCAAAACTACTACTAAGACTGTCTGTGCACATCATGGAGATCAGAGGGGTATTGCACAAAACCAGGATAAGGGATTAAGCCGGCAAACATTGGTTATCCTGGATGAAGTTAGCCTCAAGTAGGTGGAACAAAAGCTGGCCAAGTTTATCCCGGACAAGTTACCATGGTGATTTATTCTCTGGAGCTAGCCTGCTCCAGACCAGGCTAACTACCAGGATTAGATTAATCCTGCACTGGCTCTGCTGTCTGTAATGTGAGAAATGAGCACATTTTCCATGCTTTTTCTACACATTACATCATTTAATCATCCTGCACCCAAATCTTAAAAGTCATTGCATTTGCTGGTTGACTTTAGCATTATTTATTTGCACAGATTATGAAGACAAAAATAACTTTTAACACAGATAGGCCTAGTTAGGAATCCTTTCTTTATTAATACAAGTCCTACAATAAAAGGTTTTAAATTATTATAAAGAAAACGGAAAAAAAAACAGACCTTACTGAGATTGGTATTAAGCCAAACTGATGTAAAAAATAAAATTAAAAAAAACAACAACCCTAAACCTACAGAATGAGAAAGAGGAGAAACAAAGGAAAAATAAATATATCACACCACTGAAATGGACTACAATATAACAGACAGAATATCATTTTGTCTTTATGGTCTCCTGAAAATAGGAAAATCGTCCTATTTTAGGATTCCACCTTTAGGAGTGAAAGGGTTCCACATCATTCTGACTCCACTGTTTAACTTAACCATTTCATGCATGGTGTCCGCTACAGTACACAGATATTTGGAATAAATTTATACCCTTTAGGTTGCAGTACCATGTCCAACTACCAGGTGGTAAATTCCCAAACCCTTGTCTTAAGTTTCATAAAAAAATATCTTCACATTTTTACCATATTGAGATATTCCATCATAAATTCAAAAAAGCCAGCAAAGGACAAATTGGACATTATGCCTGTATTCAGATTTCTTGTACTTTTTTATTTCAAATATTGTGAAGTGAATATTTTGATTAATCATTAAATAATACATACTTCAGATATATCTGTTTTTTTCTTTAATTTACTAATTGATCTTTGGCAAACACATTTCTGTTTCTGAATCTTTAATGAGGTTACACTAAATTACTTTTTATAAAATTGATGCATGGTATTCACGCTGATGGACAGACATATAACTCCATCAAAATATAAAATAGAAAACAATGAAAGTGATTTTTAACTTGTTTGAAAGTAAAAACAAACATTTTATAATGTATGCATTTGTGATTCAGTAATTCATGCATGAAAGGGTTAAACAATCTTTCTATTTGTTCATTCGGTCTCATTATTGTCAGCCCTAGTGTTTTATTGCAATACTAATAGAGACAGCTTGTCAAATTGCTGTCAGAGGTTTGATTAATATGTATATCATTAAAGTTAATTTAATTATTACTTTTAACGATTCCTGGAGTTGCAAGGATGATTTAAATAGCGACTGACGAGGGCAACATATTATTTATAGGTCCAACTTCCTGTTCACCTGTTACCTCTTCATGATGGCATGCCCTTTTTTGGAGGATGTATTGGATGAGGAAGCGCTCATCATCATTAAGTGCTGAATTTTGAATAATAAATTATCTTGTGTGGTACTTTTTGCTGTGTATGTGCATTTTGTCTAGCATTAGTAGTACGCTGTGTAGTCAATTTCTAAAACCCACATCTCCAAATCAATTGTATACCCCACATTCACCGTAAAAGAGAAAAAAAACATTTCCAAATTTTATTTATTTTTCTTTATTTGGTCATTTCTCAGCTTTCATTCTGGAGTTGAGAGAGAGAAAAAAAATGATTAACACACTCAATTACAGATATGGTTACAGTGCACTGCTATGTCGACTCACCTCCCGTTCCAATTTTTCGATCTCTATGTCCAATATCCTAAGCTTCCTTTTTTTAATTTCTATGTCCAGATCAATCACCTCCAGATTCCTCTTTTCCCTCTGAATTTTCACTTCTGCCAGCTCTACCTGTTTCTGCAGGTGATTGACATAAAGCACCGGGATAGTTTGTGAATTCTGTAGAAGAATTATCAAAAAAGTCATCAGCTCCGCATCCTTGAACTTTATGACAGTGTCTGTGGAGTACAGTTTATCATTGTGCATGTTCGTGCAACTTACGCATTAAGCCGCTCCGTTATTAACTGCCAGGCTTTTTCCCTCTCCTTTTTTACAACACTCGTGTTACCTTTCTTGTGGATTATATGTTTTACTTCTTCATATAGTTGAAGAAGCGTTGCCTGTTCATCCCGCGTGAAGAAAGATGCACGTCCTTGTTCCATTTTTAATCCGTGATTCTGTGATCGATCTCGTGGTGTTCTTAAGAATGCTGTGAACGCGCACTTATCCCAATGATCCCCACCTGGCTTGAATAAGCCGCGTCTTTACATCCTGGCTCGGCAAACGTGCAACCAATTAATCCAAGAAAGCGCCGACTAGGCTTATTCAAGCCGCGCCTGCTCATTTATCCTGGATGTATTTATCCTGGTTTTGTGCAATACCCCTCAGGACCCACCACAAGATTCCTCTTGTAATCAAAACAGGTTTTTAGCAGAAGTGAAGTCGTCTTGCAGTGCCAGGCTAACCCTCAGCAATAAGGGAAGAGTTTTATAGCACCAGGCCAGGGCCTGGGTCAGTTGTAGGTGATAATGCTGTCGCAATGAAGGGGCCATGGAGTTGATTAGGCTTCTCAGTAATGTATGTAGATAGTAGTGTGTTTAGGGGTCACTTCACTGGGCACTTAACCTAACTTGTGTTTCTTTCAATCGATCAACCTTCCACTAAACTTACAGAGTAGCAGTGGTGAGATATCCTCATGTAGTTTGTAGTGAGTAGACCCAATGATGATAACAGAAAATCTGAAGGTACTCTCAGTTACTGAAGCTATTTTATGTAGTTGGAGGACCTGTACAGAACATCAATGACTGAGACTTTTGAGATATTTTTGTGTTACAAGGTCCAAACTCATGCAGAGTGTCAGGGTTTTTGGAAAGTGTGTGTGCTTTCTGCTGCCTTTAAGGTGTGTCACGCTTCAGCTCACTCAGACTTACTACTAGTAAGATATAATGCTAGGGTGGAGAGAGGAAATTATCCAACCATCACAGGTAAAGTCTGGATAATTTCATTGTTTTTCTGCAAGTGTGAATGGAGTTCATAATATTCTTTTAAGTGATAACATCAGTAAAAAAACAATTGTGACAAATGTCTATCAATATTGGACAAAATATCATGCTTACATTTTCTGCCAGACTGTCCAGCTCTAAATCAGCAGACTTTGGCAGAGACTGAAACACACACCTGAGCAGGTGAGCACAGGACACACATCTCACATTTCCTCTCAGTGGAAATTACAGACGCACACACAGACACACACAGAGTGACAGATGGTATGTGTCAGTCAGCCGTGAACCCTGTCCTCTCTTCATTAACCCTGCGTACACACACACACTCACACAACATAAATATCTGTCATTAACTCATTGTTTTCTCTGTCACTGAACCAGCTGTGCAGACTCCAGACATCGCATTATTTCACTGAAGACCTTCATCACCATTATGCACCGTCACAATCAGATCCCGTCCACAGCCTCTCACGTTCAAACCTCACTTCCTGTTTGTTGATGCTGACATCAGGAAGAGAAAAAAAATGAGTCAGATGGTTTCCAGGTAACAACAAGACCCCAGGAGTGTGGGGCCGAGTGCTATGAATGAAATCAAGACCACATCAGATTTCAAAATACCAACGCAGCTGATATTTTAATATAAGGGATTTTAACTGTTATTTACTCCCACCCATATTAGAACCCATATTATGCTTCGCATTACTAACTGCTCATCAAAACTCAAGACTCAACCACAGGAGGATGCTAGCTGTTAGACATGAACTATCTTTGTCTGTGCTAAGTTTCAATGTTGCATTATGTTGTTTTGATTTTGGGAGCTTTTTGCTGATTTCTAGTTGTTCTGAAAAGTCCGGATTTCTAAGTTAAGCATGGCAAATTTCCCTGGAACGCAGAAAGATGTATTGTTTTTTGGACCAAAATCACAATTTTAGACAAAGCAATCACATGATCGCTCGGGATGGGTACCTTTCACATTTGAACCGATACCATACCGATGCCCGGTACCTCGGAATCGGTATCAGTACTGAACGGTACCAATTTTCGGTACTTTTGCGTGTGTTTACGGGGTAATTAATATTAATTTGTTTAATATTGAGATCTCAAATTTTTTAAATGTAATTTTATTTCTCAATATATAAAATTTGACAGATATGTATCAAAACAACATTCAGCTGTTTGTATTGTAACATTGTAGTTGTTCCAAAAATGTCTTCAACATGAAAACCAGTAACTAAAATGAACCACAACTTAATAAATTAACTGTAGCCCTCACTTTAACTTTAGGGCAGAGCTTTAAATAAAAAATGAATCCTTTGTGGTCGTAGATCTGAGTCTATCAAAAATTGTGCACTCTTCAGCTTTAAGGAAAATTTTGTGCATCACCAGGTGCTTCCTTAGATTTGAAGTATTTCCACCACTGGCCTAGCATATTGCATCACAAATTTTGCAGCGAGCGTAATCTCCATCACATTTAATAGAGTGGAGCCATTCTTTTGAGCACTTTCTCTCAGCCATGCTTGCTTTGTTGACTGAGCCCGCGGCTCCTGACATTCAGGATAGCGTCATTACGCTATTGCTGTGCTGCGTTCAAGTCCAGTATGGAAACTCACCTACCCTACCCAATAGTATGCCTGCTTCTTCCACCCCTCACAGTCACAAGGATGTGTTTAGGTACCTTAACATGGCACCTTTTGATTTTATGTGAATCGGTACTCCGTAGTACCTACAGAATTCGGTCGGTACCTCTTAAAGTACCAAATTCGGTACCCATCCCTAGTGATCGCCAAAGCTTTCGTTTTTGGAAGTGCTCTGACTGACCCAGGTTTTGTTGTGTCAACTATTTCAAACATTTCCAGAAGTGCTGGTAAGCAGGTCAACAACTCAAAACTTCTGTTTGGGAGTAAAAGTTGGAGTATCCCTTGAATAATGAAAACAGATTATCAATATTAGATGATGAATAATGTATCATGTGATTTTGATCACTGACTTCCTTACTGTTGTCTATACTGTAAACAAAGTGACTACTGCACTGCAGCTTGATTTGAAGAAAATTGTGAATCAACTTGAAATCACAATATCTGTCAGAATAACTGCAAGGACGTCTTTCCCCCAAATCGTTCAGCTCTACTGCGTACCATTCTGGGCTGAACTGTACTGCTTGGTGGATAACCAGCTAACAGTGCTTTTTGGTGATCAGTTGTTTTAGGGAAATTCTGACAAGAACAGCAAAGAATTATTTGGAAGAAAGAGCTATTGCAATGAATCAGGAACAAACACAGCAGGGCAAACACAGAGAGAAAAGGGCAAGAGTGGATGAAAGCTGTCTGAGCTCGAAACTGAAAATACATGTATTGAGGGTTGTTCCATAAGGTTCAATACTTTACTGAGAATTGTTGTGTCACTATTATTTACCATAAAAGTGCTCTGATGATAACAGTAACAAGTAACACCCTGTTTGTTACTCCTGCGAGCACACACATGCTCTGTCCTGGTCACCCAAACATGACTCATCTGCCACAGTCGAACCGCAGACTCGGAACATCACACAGAGCTCAGAGACAGACTGAAGTGTTTGGTTTGGTCTTATGAGGTTCAACACTTTACAAATACAGTCTGCTGAACAGCTGCATGGTGTACCTGTGGTGTTTTCATACTGATATATTGTGAGAGGCTGCTGTCAACATGAGATTTATGAAGCTGAGTGCACCCATACTGTTCTGGTGAGATGATTTATTTTCCTGTTCGTGAATAAAGCAGCTGATTAATGGCTGAGGAGTTAAACACCGCCTGCACCGCCGCTGACTTTAATTGGATGCACTTACAAACAACTGGTCTGATTCTGAGCGTAGCAAAAACGTGGACCAATCTCCTGTAAAAATATGAAGAACTAACATTTACACTCATGGGCCGGTTCATTAGGTACACCCAGCCAGCTGCTAGTTTTGGGTGGTTAGTGTTAGGGTGGAGAAGGACGGGGGTTGGGGTAGGTCTTTCTTCTTCTTCTTCCAGCACTCAGGTTTTCACAGTCCCATAAAGTAGGGCTGGGTGATATTACCTTGTCTCAATATCAACAAACAGTTGAGCTTTGAGTTAAAAGGTTAAGAAGTGGTCAGTAGGCTGAAGCCCATGAAGGAGGCTACACAGTTCATGTCCAAGGAGAAGACCCCCACCTTGTCAGTCACAGCACCCCTGAAGGACACACTGATCAATGGACTGAAACAGACAGAAGATGAATCTGCATTCATTAAAGAAATGAAGGCTGCCATGGCTGAGGATCTTCAGAAGAGGTACATCGACCTCAGGGCAACTCTCCATGTATGTGCAGCGATGGATCCAAGATTCAAAAGTCTTCCCTGCCTGACTGACAACGAAAGACAGGAAAAATATGATAGAGTAACAGCAGAGGTTGCAAGACTGAGCAAGCAGCCATCAGAGGTAAGGCAACTGTGATATCACTAAGTTTACCCTTTGCCTTGTGTCCTATCCACCATCTCCAGGCAAGAGTGAACATAGGCCTAAATATTTGTTTAAAGTTTAAAAGGCAAATCCTACAATGTTAACAGTTTAAAATGGATTCATATAAAATAGTTTAAAATTCATGAATACTATAATGTTATTAGGTTTAAAGTCATTAATATAAAATAAAGTAATTAAAATATTTGTAACGCTAAAAGCTCATGAATTTCATTTAATGTTGACCTGTTTTATTTAGTTGTGTATTTTGATTGTGAGCAAAGAGGGGACAGAAAATACGAGCGCTGATGATGGCAGGATGGCATTGGCATCTGAAGGAGAGGCTGTAGGTGGACAGTCAAGGTCAGCACGAGCCATTGTCATCAGTGAAGTGCACTGTATTGTCCGAACCTTTAGGTCTGGAATTATGGGATGTGCTTAGCTATAAAAAAATGTGTCTTTGTTTTTATTGCTTATTCATTTTAAGGGTAGGATCCTCCACCCAAGAATCCAAGGCCATCTTGTCCACTGGCTGTCCTTCTTGGTGAACGATGTGGTGGTGGTGCAGCACGACCCAAGAAGACAAGGCCAGGGCGCAGATAACCCGCTAGTAGGAGAAAAATCTCATGGAAGTGAAAGAAGATCCCCTGGTCTGGTGAAAGGAGCACCAGTATGAGGATCTTGGCTAAAAGGTACCTCTGCGTCTCCTCCACCTCCGGAGCTATCCTCACTGCTCAGAGAAGTGCACTTTTCCCAGACCACATTGATCAGATGCCAATTCTGAACAAAAATCTAAAGAGAATGTAGATTAAGTGATCTGCAGTTGGAGAGGAGACTTTCTGTTTAGTGTTCACGGATAGGGCCTCCAGGCTGCTTGTCTGAGATGGGCACAGTTTAAGTTATTGTAAGATCATATGTTGTTCTTAGTGACTCAAAACTATTTTTACTTAGTGGGTGGCTTGAGTACCTCAAATGTTGAGAGTAAAGCTAAAAAAGCTGACAAAAACTATTTGGAACAGGCCACTTGCTGCACTTTTTAACTCACTGTAACACTACTGCACTTTATTTACTTTTCAAAGGCTTGTAAGCGACAGGTTGCACTGTTTCATTTAAGGGAAACTAATTTTCTCACCACATCTTTGTTTTGGCTATGTAGCAACTTTCACAAAGACTACATTTTAAAAGCGGAATTGGTCAAAGTGCTCTAAAAACTAAAAAAGAATTAGAATAATATGGAATAGAAGAACTAAAATTAATTAGATATAGAAGATGCGAATTGAAAATAAAGTATTGCATTCCATTCAGGTAACATTTCTCAATATTCCCCCAACAAACCCTGTAAAATGGCTTTTAGGCCACAACAACCATTGTTTTTTTAATATAAAATATTAAATTTATTCGTCATGTTTTAGTAAATATGACATTGATCCTTACTAGGAGAAAAACTTAAGCCTCAGAGTGATATTAAACACCCGTCCATTTATATCTATATTTTTATCGTGAAAACAATGATCCAATCCTATTTCTTTTGTCTAATAATAAATCTTTTTTATTCACTAGGCAGTGATAACTTCATTTCATTTTATCAGCGCCATGTAGGGGTGTAACGAAATGGTCAACTCACGAAACGATACGAAATACGAAACAGGGCCCACGATACGAAATACTCACGATACGAAATAAAGATGAAGGACAATCCCCAACAGTAGGAAGTTGTGAAAAATCTCATTTTCTTTGTTTTCTTCCTCATGCAGACATACAAAAAACATTGCTGCATCAGTACAAAATAAATGCTCTTTGAAAAAAAAAACTAAATTGTAGTTTTTTCCCCTTATTTAGACTACAGTGCAAATACAAACATAAAATCTCAATAAAAAGTGCTTTGTTGTTGTAACAATCAGGAACATTCTTGAATGAAAAGGAAAACAAACAGCAGTCCTCAGAGCTGCAGTTTAGACCTATAAATGTCTGAACTGTGAACTATAATATTTAGCCTATAACAGTGCATATACTTCTGATCTTCAAGTATGATCAAATTCTGTCAACTCAACAGTAGATGCAAAAATCAAATATTGTTTTTTATGGAGACTTACACAAACAAAGTGGAGCAGTTCTACTGTTATGTGTTCAATGTGGATTTTAATGTTTCCTATGAATTGATGGTCAGTGAATGGAGCAGGAGGGCGGGGCGAGCGGGTCAGAGTTCAGAAGGGGAGAGTTAGTGTGTGTGTGTGTGTTAGCGAGAAGGGAGAGAGCCGTGCAGGAGGTGTAGAGATTACTACTCACTGTTTTGTTCGGGAATTAAAACTGAAGTTGCAGTTGTCACAGCCCACAGTGACTGTTAAATAAAAGCAGGTATTCGCAAGCTGCAGGTGGTTGTTCTCGCCGCAGTATACAGCGAACTGTAGCGGCATATTTTGCACACAGTTGTTGTGTCTGCAATCTTCTCACTGTTCTCTCGTCTTTTACATGGGAAGCCAAAATAGGTCCACACAACCAATTTATTTGACAAAGGAGCGTCAGCTAATTCCTCCGCTTCATCCTCCTCCTTATTGCTGCTCGTGTTTTGCTACGGGAGGGGAGGAGGGTTTATTTCGTCCTTTTATTTCGAGCGTCTTTGATTTTTATTTCGGCATTTTTTGTTTCGCGAAATTTCGTGGCACGAAATTTTGTTTCACCCCAAGTGCCATGTGATGTTAGTGGTTGACCCCCACGCTGATGCCCTGTCTCAAGCTATGACACTGTGCCAGTTGGATCTCTTAGAAAACTTTAAAGTGATTGGAAAGAAATGTATTCAATAATTTTAACACACCTTCCTTCCCTTCTATTTACCATCAACAAGTCAGTGAAAACAGTGGAAACCTTGGCATCTTCACTCGCACCTCAGTTTTGAAAAACAAACTCAGATGTCCAGTGATGTTTTATCAGTTAGGAAATTTTTCAAAAATCAGGTCATTTCCTCAAATCACAAACTTGGAAACAGATATTCATGCATTCATTTCAGCATTCATCCTGGTTAGATTTCAGGAACTCACAAGGCTCGTGTCTCGCTCACAAAAAAAAAAGTCATTTAAAATGCCGCAGTGAGACTCAAATCCAGATCCAGCAGGAGAAAACACATCATTCTCGTTTTAAATTCTGTTCATTAGCTCTGATTTCATTTTATAATTGATTTTAAAGAGGAATTTGCTACTTAAATTCATCAGAGACATAAAGCAGAAATCCTTCTAAATAGCCAAGGGGAAATTTGGTTGTTTCATTTGCTCTCATACAGTGTAGCAGTCAGAACATTAGAAAAAGAAAAGCGTAGCAGAATCCAAATAAGCAAAACTGACAACATGCAAAATCTTTAAAACAACCATTTTTCTTATTGAAAAAGGGGGAAAGTGAGACTATGAATAAGGTCAAAGAAAATAATTAAATTGACATTAATACAAAATGTTGCTTGTTTGTTTGTGTTTGTTAAAACCAGTACAAAATATGATTAATTATTTTTGAAAATGAAAAAGGTTTGAATTTGGACAACAATGTGCCTGTTTTCAGTAAAAATGATGTTGTTTCCTACACCACATCATATAACTTCACAAAAGGGAATCATGGCTCTTGACTCCACGTAAGTCGTAATAGTGTATGGTCCACAATACATAAGCAGTTTTTAAAAAGAAAATTGGCCTGTTTTCTAATTACGATAATGACTTTTCAGCAATGAGAGAGTAAACTGCTTTTTTTTCTGTTATAAATGAACTGTATTAAATGTCAACATATTACAGTCCAATATCAATCACAGGCTTCAACATCATATTATTTCATAGCAGGCTTTTTAATATTAGCAAATACTGTGTTTTTGTCCAGAAATGTGATTGCTTTAAGCCATCATGCAAAACTGGTGATCTATGCTCTGCAGCGATTTGTAAAACCTCTTTCTCTGGTCTGATTAAATTCACACACAGTGTCTAAGGCCTGGTACTCACATAAAGATTTATAAAATCTTTGTCAAATATGAAACATTGAGATAGCCACACATGATAACAGACAGTTTCACATTTTTCAGTCCTGTTCCTGTAGTATGTGGAAAGGCACAAAGAGAGACACAGGACACAGCTTGAGATCTTGTGTGATCAAACAAAACTTCAATGTAAACAAACATGGCGGACAACATAAGGAGGCTAAATGTGGCGTCAATTAGTCTTCTATGACATCACTGGCGGTTGTGATGTCCATTCAGCTCCTCTTCTTATAGGTTGGACGCTCATGTGTTTTAAACAAATCAATGGGTCAGAGCTCCATTATGACATTTGTCTAACTTTGTGCTGCACTTTTACTCTTGTTGCCATGGCTGTATTTGCTTCCTGCTTCAGCCAGCCAAGCCAACTAATCAAGATGTTGAATATTCATGATTTAAAGTTGGGATCCTGGTCCTCTTCAAAGAGGATAAAATGATACACCTAATACACCTCACACCGCAGGATAATCAGGTATGACAATCTTTAGGACCTCAAGATGATCAGGCCTTTTCTGCATTTGATCAGGAGTGGGGCTCTAAGCCAAAAGTCGTACCAACTGTCATGCTGTGTGTACCCTGCGTAAGCCAGGAGTGGTGTGGTTTGAGTTGAGGGGCTTTACTGACAGTTCATCTATAATTATTTCTAGGGCTGGTTATCAATTCAGATTTTCTGGATCGATTTGATCCGATATTACAAGGTCTCAAATCGATTCGATTCACAATTCAATTCGATATTTGTTCAGTCTGGGATATCTTAGTTAAAATAGTGCTGTAAATTTAAAAAGTGACCTTTTGACCTGGTACATCATTGAAAATTGTTTTAACATGAAGAACTAAACCCAAAGCAGTTAAAGTAATCATATTTTAATGATATGCATGAATGCATATTCTGCAAATTACTTGTTTTTTGTCCAACTCGTATTTTCCTTTGTACTTGTTCAATCTAAAATACTGTACATCCAAACACCAGCTTTTACACTTGCCAGTGGTGCCCATATAGTGCTTCCACCATGTTTGTTTGGAGCATCATCTCATGAGATCTTGTTCAGTAGAAAACAACGCTAAACGCTGATCACACGAGACTAGCAGGGTTGATACCACAGGCTGCTTCTCTGCACATCCAAAGAAGAAAAAAACTACCCAAGTTAAAAGACTGATCTTTGGATTTTATGGATCGATTATTAACCAGTTAAAGGAAAATTGATTTAAATCGATTAAATCGTTTTTTTTTTAACCCAGCCCTAATTATTTCCTCTATTGTTTACATTGGGTCATTCTGCGTCTCTCTTTGAAGCAGATTGGTGATGTCAGTCTCACTTTAATACCGTGAAAGTCAGATGAAATAAGAGATGAGTGTTCTGAAAACATCGGATATGTATCGGATTAAGTTTCACATATGAAAGTGGTCTGGGTCTGATTTTAAAAAAATCAAATCGTCCTGTTCAGAGTGTCATAAAAATCGAATATGGGTCATATTAAGTCAATATTTTTCTGCAGTGTGAACATAGCCTATGATCATCTTATTTTTGACCCCTAATTAGTACTGATATTGGTATATGGGGGGGGAAAAGTGCTGAAATAACAGCATGTTGGACACTGAAAAAAAATCCAGTATTAAGCACCCTTTCAATTAAAGAATTGTTTTAAGTAAACATATCCTTTTATATCCCCCCCAATTCATTTTGTGTAGATTTTTACTCTTTTCAATTACAATCTGATGTCCATCATCTTAGAAACATTGATAATCTCATATTTGGTAAGAATGTACCAATGTGAAACACTTCACTGGACCAACTTACATTTGACATATTGCTGGGTATTTGATGCTGATCAATTATTCATGCAGTGCTCTTATTTCCCGTACTTATTTGTCGAGAAGTCCCTCTGATATTACATCCTGAATTTTACCCTTCAGTAGAACACATGGATAAGGCTGAGCTCTGTGCCAACAGAGTCTAATGTCACCTGCCTGAAAACATGCACGTCACATAGCTACAGTATCAGATACTGGCTTGATGCTCCAGGCAGATATTCAGTTACATGAGGCAGCGGTTGAATAAGTGTTATCTCCATTATCAGTGATAGCTTTACCCCTGCTACACCTGCAGCTCAGAAAAGCACTGCAGGAAAAAAAGGTGTTTCAAAGTCAGTTATTTCCAGTATTATGCAGCCCCACTTCCTTCTTCTGAGAGTAATCTTCAAACCCTCTCTTGATAAAGCTTCAAAAGGACTGGCTCTGGCTGCCTTGGACTGACCCTCAGTTAAGTTGCTGTTGGCTTAGAAACCAGAGGACATGAGCCCTTACATCTCCCTGGTTGCGGTGGAGTGACTTTGACCACCTACTGGGACCTGCTGGACTCGCTGCTATAAATATCAGTCACACTTGAAGGATAAAAATAAAGATTATCACAGAACTTTGCATGGTTCACATATTTTCCCTGATATACAAATACTGACATTTTATACCTTT
Organism: Scarus forsteni; assembly: GCA_036419115.1. NCBI lineage: Eukaryota > Metazoa > Chordata > Actinopteri > Labriformes > Labridae > Scarus > Scarus forsteni. The sequence goes on along the minus strand of JAZDUH010000347.1, from coordinate 5,879,552 downwards.
GTTGCCATTTTGTTACCGTTGCTACTGAAGCCCTTCCCCACATGCACTACCACATAAAGAAGCTCTGCCATCATTATGCTTCAGGACATTCTGATGTCAAGGTGGCATGATATTGGTGCTGACAGGCACAGTGGCACAGCAGGTGAGCATGTGTGCCTCACAGCAAGAAGGTTGTTGGTAGGGCTGAAAGAAATACTGGGAAAATGTCTTGGGTTTTGGGATATTTCTAATCTTGCAGTACAGCTGGATGAGCCCGAATCAATGTCTGTAATCAATCAGATTCATTAGGGCTGAAAGATTTATCATTTTTGGATCAAAATTGCAATTTCAGTCAATGCAATCAGGTGATACCAAAGCGTCAGTTTGTTGCAGCACTCCTGACTGACCCAGGACCTGTTGTGTCATAAAGTATCACTACATTCAACGAAAAACAAATAACACAACAAACATCTCTAAGGAAATGATAATTCCTAACCTGATACGTCAGATCGACAATTCCATACGTATATCTGCCACGGAAACATTTCACTAATCCATCAAGGAAAGAGCTGTTGGAAAATGTTTTAAGGGGCAAAACCTTCAAAACCAACAGCAGCTGGTAATTGGACAATCGTTCAGCTCGTCACATTCACCACTGACCAATCCAAATCAAGCAACGCACAGCAGCTCGTGCTGTTGTTAGCCGTTAGCTTAAACTACCTTAGGCTGTCTTACATTAAATGAAACCACACAGATGTATCATTTAACACTTTCATGTGACATGGAACTCGTCAAAGACAATCCCTACCAAGTTTTACTGGTAATCTTCTGAGGTGAGTAGATTTCACCAGGTATCACTGAGTAACCGTGACGACCATAGACTAGTTGTCATGCCAGGGAGGATTTCCTCATTCTCTCCCAGTTTCTGGGCAGTGATCTTCGCTCATGAGAAGAGCAAAAACATGATTTCTCATAAGAAAAGCTTCAAGTGACGTACTTTGCTCTCCTTTCAAAGAAAAAATGTAGTCAATTTCTGATAGAAAACATTGTTTTCAAACATGCAATCACTTCCTGTTGTTGTCATGTCCACAGCTCCCGCCTCTCTTCCCCGATTGGGCAGTTAAACATTTAGCTGAGTGAAGTCATTGGACAATGGAAGTTAGCAAGACAGACGAACAGGATTTCAGAATCAGGCAGGTCCACTTCAATTCCAATATGTTTTGCCTCAAGTTTGTTTATTGGAGTGGCTCATGTTCTGTCCTTTACACCCTTGCAGTAGCATAAACCTGCTACAGGATCATCCATTCACCTGCCAGATATGTTTTGAAAGGTTCTGCTCATTACCAAACAAGTTATTTGGACTCCAGGGGCTACCAGATGGACTACAGCAATGTACTGAACAGTCCATCTGGTATTTCAGGTTAAAATATTGCATTTTTTAAAGGAACTATAAGATAAACTTAAGTGCAACAACTGTAATGATTTGCTTTAACACACACTTCCCTGTTTCTTCGTTGACTGAACAAACAAACTTGTGGATTACACTTGTATCACTTGCAGCAAACATCATTAGCCTCCCCGGATGAGACTTTAAACCATTCTCCATGAGGAGTTATACGTTTTTAACATTTTACACACTCACTGAGTTTCAATGCAGCTGTGGCTATTACAGCAAAGTTTCTGGAAATATAAAGGGTCCTAACAACTGTTCTTTTGTTCAGATGTTGAGTTGTAGTTTTTTCATGACAGAGTCAGATGAACCTTTATTGTAGATTGTCAGGGAAACCAGAAAAGTGGCAGCTTGGTTTCCATCAGGAAACACATATGTGGTAGTATATGACTGAAGCCATGTGACAAACATTACACACACTGTGGTGTAAGGAGTGGAATCAAAAACCCATTTCAGTTGAGATGACATTCCCAGGTGATCGGTAATAACAGACATTTATTTTGATCAACCAATCACGTTTTTAAAAGATAATCCAATACTGTAATTGGTTGATGTATCAGGCCCTGAAAAGCCAATAAATAAAACATAAAATGGATTTGATTCAGAAATAATGAGATTATAAAAATTCAAGGAACTCTTAAAAGGCATCACAATTCTTGTATTTCATCAGGAACTAGTGTTTCTGAACCAAATGATTAACTTTTAAGTAAGTATAAAATAGCTATTTATGTAAAAAATATACATATTTTTATTGCAGGTAGATATGACTGTGAGTGTGATTAGTTGACTGTCCCTCTTTGTGGCCCTGTAATTGGCTGCAGGACCGGTCTTGAGTGTGATCTGCCTCTTGCCCCAGGCCCTGGCACTGCAAAAAGGGGTAGATGAAATAGTATAGATCAGGGGTGGGCAAGTGGCGGCCCGGGGGACAAGTGCGGCCCTCCACATCACTAAATGTGGCCCGCCATTCATTCCCAAAAACCAGCAGCTGTAAATATGAAGAAAACTCAGATATCCAATAGAAAAAACTCTATATAATCGTATGTAAGTCATTTACAACCTTACTTTACTATTATAGTGTCTCTAAATCTCTTTCATGAAGCCGTTAACATTATATGAAGTATTACTCAATACTACATTTAAAAAATGGCAGCAGCATAATATTTGAGATCTAAAAATTTGAAAAACATCTTTTTATGGATTTGAAAATAGCTTAATTGGCTTTAATTACATGTATATGAGCTAGATTTGCTTGAATTCTATGTCAAGTTCCTTTGATTATGCATAATAACTTGTATTCATGTTGTGATATGTGAATATTGGTATGCTAATTTTATGACATATTTATATTCGCATTTGTTGTTTATCCAACATTCTTTTTCATCGTCGAAAGTTTCTGAAAATTTGTAACAATGTGGCCCTCAGGCTGGGAAAAATGGTTTTATGTGACTCTCTTGGTAATTAAAGTTGCCCACCCCTGATATAAATGATGGACACCTGAATTATATTGTGTCAGCATAACTAACTAAAACAAGACTTAGCTGGCAAAACATTTTACTAAATAAATGCAGAAGGTTAAAATGAGGCTAAATGGGTTCAAAATTACAGGACAAATGTATTACATTAAATGTCACGAAAGCCATGATTGAAGGCAGAAGAAATCTAAGATCTTCTCACTGAGGTTGTTTGGGAGAGTTGTCTCGATACAAGTAGGCATTTCCTGTTGGAAAATTGTTTGAACTTTGTCATGTATAAACACAGCAATCGATCGCTGTGTCAGTACCAAAATCCAAGTCAAGTTCACATGAAGAAGGTGGCCTCAGCTCACTTCTAATCAACCCCTGTAGCTAGCAGGGACTAACATAATCGCCCCAAGAACAAACACAAACAGGGTGATGAGTTACCTCATCACAAGCTGGGTTTCCATTACAGTTTTTCGCAAAGTAAAAGCGATATTTCTAAACTTTCGACACAGTATATTTGCGATTTGAACGTGTTTCCATTGAAGGTTGTTCTCGGCAGTAGCGTCGGAACTCTCGTCAAATATCATCACGCAAGATTTCACTGCAGGAAGATGGATGTGAACCCTTTCTCCTTTATTTCCATTTCTATCTCCTTAAAACACTCTGCGTACCTCTGTTGTTTGCTGATTATTATGGCACGTGTGTTTTTCTCAAGAATAATGGCAAGAAAAGTCTCAGTCTCCCCCTCTGTCCAAACTTCCCACGCCATGACTCCGAGAGAAGTGATCATGTGACCAGGTACGTCACATCCTGTGACGTATAATTGCGGCAAAAGTGTTTCCATAGCGCTTTTGCAATATATTTGAATGTCAAAACATCTGAAAAACCTCCTCTTGAGAGCGTAAAAACCTTTTTGCGATATTTGAGGTTTTTTTTTTAAATTTAGGTGTTTCCATTTCCAGTTTTTTGTTGCGATATTCAGGTTTTGCGCAATTCAAAGGGGGATGGAAACACACTTACAGTAGGGCTGGACGATTATGGTTAAAATAAGAATCACGATTATTTTAAGTGATAATAAAATCACAATTAATATACACAATTATTCATTTCTTTAAAAACTCCAGTATTGATTTAAACACAACTTCAAAGAGCCAGCGAGTGGCACATACAGTATTATTGATCCACATAAGTCACACACACTCGCTGTGGCTGCACATGAACACAGAAGAGCTATGAAGCGCAGGAACTTGCTTACAGTGCACTCCACACTGTGTGGCATATTAATCGTTTTTCTACGATTACAATGTTTTTATGATTGTCAGATGGCAAAATTGAAATCACGATCAAAATCCAATTAATTGTCCAGCCCTAACTTACAGTGCAGTAGCAGCAGCAGCAGTAGGAGTCATAATAATGACCGCATTACGGCTACCAGGTAACCGGGCTGATAGCAAAGTACTCATTGGATCCCATTATGTACCCTGGTGCAACCTACCATGAAAACAGCAACAAACATTACTCGCCGTCTCTACTTCAGGTCATGACAGGACCAAACAACATGCTATCTGGTGTCCTCTATGGTCCACTGTAGACATCAGAGAGTATTAAGAGCTCCACAGTTTGTTTACACTTGTATCATACAGCATATTGCACACTGATAAATATGTACATCTGTATAATCTAACATGGGACATTAAACCTCCGATAACAGTCAGTGATGCATTTTGTTGGTAGGGTAGCTTGCTAGGTTCTTTCCCATAAATCAAAGCATGGCTTGTAGGCGTAACAACACTAGCTGTAAAAACACAAAGCTAGCTCTGACTTTTTATTCGACTCAGAGCAGCACTGATGCAACTCAAACTCTGCCCCTTTCAAAATGCTGCCAAGTGAATATAAAACTATCTAACTTTTTTTGACTAAATCAGAACAAAGCAACTGAGCTGTAGGCGTGAAAACCACTTAAATGGAACCCTGAGTCAGAAAACCTCAGTGTATCCTTGAGAGAGTATAGATGACACCAGTGCCTCACAACTTTCTCCAACTTTCACAACAACTACTCAGGATCATTTTAATGCATTCCTAAAGCAGACAGGCTTTTGTTAACTGTGTAATATTTTCATCTGTTGATGGATTCTTGTTGAGTGTCCTGATATCTGATGTTTTATCAGATCTGAGATAAACTAAGTGGGCATAATGGATGACATGCATGTTTTATAATAGGCACTAATGGGCTCTAATGATTTGATGAGTTCTCCGTAAAGCTCTTGTGAGCAGACTCTGTGTCAGAGTCCCCACCTGTTTAACACCCTATTCACACATAGAAAAAAATGACTACATTTTTTTAATTATCCAGACTTTGCCCAGGTGAGCTGTATATGTGAACAAAACCATGAGTTTTTCCCCTGTACTTTACCCAGATAAATCCCTTGCACCCCTCTAATACATTTACTGGGTAAATTGTAGGGCAGCAAATAACCAGGAAAATTCACTGAGGGTGGATCGGGACAGGTAACAACATTATCCTGTGCAAAACCGGACAAAAGAACCTGACAGGATGGATAAAAACAACTGTTGTTGATATTGACTGATGTTTCCACTGCACATCATCAAAGTTCTGTAGTACATCTGCTCAAAAACAGTCACCACCAGGTCTCTCGAGCCCACGGAGTCTTCACACACTGTTAGATAGAGCTAAAACCCTGCAGCCTCTTTCTCTGTGGTAGTCATCGTGCAGGTAGTGCCGCTGCCTCATATTCACTTCTGTGTGCTACAGTGCTCCTCCCAGCTTTTTCATCAATGCTGCTGATGTGGTTTTAACACACAACTTTTAATTAAGGACATAAATTGTGATTATGTAAATTGTGAGCATAAGGCTCTTCAGCTTAATCTGCTGTTGCACTATGAACACATACTTCCACTTCATATTTTTGACATTGTGTCCATAGGCAACCCTCCTGTCCCCTTCACCACTGCTCCCTTGTTCCTTCCTGAGAGAAGTTAGAGTGAACATCCAAGTTAGGGAATTTCCCAGGTGTGCTAAATCTGATATTATCTCGATAATACCAGGGTTTCATGTGGGAAAAAGGCTCCACTCTGTAACACCTGTGCAGGTGAAGGTCATGCCTATTATGATGCTCTAACTTTTTAACACAGAAGCTAAAGGGGCCCCTGAGGGTCTTTGACCCTTTACTGTAATTAGCTGTCTGTAAGTGCAGTTGGATGTTAAAAAAAATGTGTTTTAGTCACAAAAATATGAAAACACACCTGCTGAGAATTTAGTTCTGTTCTGTTCAGGGGTTTTAATTGTAGACAATCAAGAAAACAAGAAAGTTGTCTGTTTATGTTTCACTCAAACAAAAAAAAGCAGAATGTTGTGCTGAGGCATGTGACTGGCGATGCACTATCCTGCGATCTGACTACTGTGCATGCACATATTGCTATTGAGACGTAAAAATAGAAATGCTCAGCCCCACAATGAACATTGCATCTATGTGGTCTCAGAAAATTTGACCTTTTTTCAGTGCATTTGGGGAAGAAACAACAGTGAGGTACACTTGGAATTTCTTGCAGTAAGTAAGACAGTGTACTCTTGGAATCAAAGATTACAACAAAAAAAAACCTTTCTTATGTTTCCAATAGAAAAAAAACGTTGCTATTATTTTTTTTTAATGCAAAATCTACTTGGGGGCCACTTTGAGTAAGAGGGCCGGCCACAAATGTTCCCAAGGCCACCAGTTGCCCAACCCTGGAGTGAGGCCAAACACTGCCTCCCTAATTGTATTCACACTGTACACAGAAGGCTACAATAAAATAGTTATCTTGGTAGTGAAAATAATTTCATAATTAACTCTAATTTTGTACTCATGTTAAATCCGCATACAGTCTGCAAACACATTCATCTTGAACCGACCTGAGGGCCTATGGCTGTCAGGGGCCCCTTCATCATTAAAATCTAAACTGCTTGTATCTATATCAAAGTATTCAAAATCATTAAAAATGACTTGGTGCTCATTAAAAATAGATGCTTCACTCTTCAGTCCAGACATGGCTGCATATTTGAAATAAATGGCCTCATCACTATCAGTGATTTAAACGTACACCACATATTTGATGTTTACTCAGAGCCAAACGCACACATTTTGAGGTCCCTCGAGGCCCCTGGATGTTGCCCTTCTCGGCTTTATGCTAAAACCGCCCATGCTCAAGCTCAAGCTCCTGCACCTGACCAGCACACAGCAGCCCTCGGTTCTGTCTGACAGGCGAACGGGGACATACCACAACACTGACACCGGGCCGGACCGGCACTCACCGCGGCACCCACACCGTCCTGCAGCGGTCCGATCAGACGAAACAGACCCGCTCAGACCGCTGCGGGACTCACCGTGGCCCAGTTCAGACCACAACAAGCTGCACCCAACTGTCACACACCGACCGACACCGAGCAAAGCGACTGTTCCGAGCCCCTCAGCCCCGCACACTCCGCCGTGCCCCCAGCCCCGCCTGGTGAGAGCTTACCTGCGCGGCCGTTTGGCGCGGATCGGCCCGGGTTATCTCCTCCAACAATCCCAGAGAACGAAGAGGAGAGGAAACTTTAGCCGGAGCTCCGATCTGCTCCTCAGGCGGGGCGAGGAGGGAGGGAGGGGGGCTCCGAGCCGCTGTGAGGCCGGGGAGGAAGGCAGAGGTCCGCCTGTGGAGGAGATCCGAGCGCGGAGGGAGCCGCAGCAGCAGCGGGCAGCGGGAGCGCAGGCAGCCGGCGGAGACGCTCCGTGTGACGGGAGGAAAGCCACTCAGAGCCGCTCGGATAAAGTTGATCTGCTGCCCTGCTCTGCTGTCGCCATCTTTACCCGCGGGGCATGACGGGTAATCCTCAGGAATCCCGATCCCCCCTCCCTTCCCAGGCCCCCACCACACTCCATACACACCCGTCACACGCTCTGCGTGCTGACGTCACACACCTTAATCTGTGGACAAACGGGTGTTCAGTGGAAGCAGAGGCACTGGTTTAAGACTTTTGGTATTAAAGTGTTGATCATTTGATTAATCTGACCCGGGACAGTCCTGCTGCTGGTTCTGATCCAACACCTCACTGGCTTCCATTAAAGGATCATATGGATTTTAACATTAAATGATATACTTTAGACCTTCTTAAGATCAGACCGCAGGGGCTGCAAGAACTTTAGGACCCACTGAAAAGATTTCATATGGGCCCCATCCTGAGCCAGTTCTGCAAGGTTTCTCAAACCAAGCAAATCAATAAATGTGAAAAAATATAATTTTTAAAGTGGAATGAATTTAGGACCAGCTGGAGCATTGAACAAGTTTTCTTTGTCATGTACAATAAACATAAACTGGCCCTCGTGAGTGTGTTATTTAGTGATGTCAAAGAGATTGACATTTTGCAGTTTATGTCTTGACTCAAAACCTTATGTTTCCAAATTATCGGACATTTGGATATTTAGCAAAACATACAAGCAATCTACTATCCTCTAGTGATCAAAAGGGCCTCTTTTTCAATTAGTGTGAAAGATACCTGCGTCCAGTATTTGAGAAAATATTCAAGGGGCCCCTGCCAGGCATGGTCCTTTAACTCTTCCACAGTCATCTGACCCAGCACAGCTCCTCTGGTTTTGATGCAACACCTCACCTGCTCCCAATAAAGCATGATATTGATTTTACACTAAATGATGAACTTTTAAACCTCCATATGACTACACCCAGGGATGCTGTTGAAATTTTGGACCCATGAATAGATTTACAATTGGCCCTGGACCCCGAGCAACTCTGCACAGTTTTTAAAACCAAGCATCTGCCAAGCAAATCAGTATTTATGTAGAAATATAATTGAGAATTTCTGAAACAGACTGTATACTCAGTGCAGGCAAGTTATTTTGTGTAAAGGCATAAATAAGATTTAATCTGTGGAGAAAGCACTCTTAGGATAAAAATTAAACAATACATTGAAAATTAAACTTTGTAGTTAATGTAACATTCTGCTATTTGGACCAACTGACGAATTGAACAAGTTTTATTTATCATTTCCCTTCAAGATGTCTTGAATATTTCAGCTTTGTTAAAGATTTGAAAGTTTTGCAGATTATGCAGACGACTTGATTCTTGATATTTTGGAGACACATTTGAACATTTGTATATGCAGTGAAACATATGAGCAAAACTAATATCTCTTATTGAGTGTTCTAAAGGACCTCCTTTAATATAAATCTGATCTGTATGCATCAAATGAAAGGATTACAGCCCTGAATCATGAAAAATGTCAGGTTGGGGGGGGGGGGGGTAGTTGTGGGTGATAAGTTCAAAAAAATCATATGACCTGTGATAAAATGTTGCTGATCCTGCAATATTTTTAGGGAGCCCCATCAGTTATGGACCCGTAAAATCATCCAACCTTTTGTCCCCTTTACAGGCCCCTTGATCACAGCCATCTGACCCAGAGTAGCTCCCTCTCACACTGGTTCTCAATAAAGGATCATGTGGATTTTATATGTGTACATTTTATAGGCCGACACTGATGTTAACAACATTCTCTCGACAAAGAGCCAGTGGTTACTTTTTGTGTTCTTGGATCATTGCTGAGAATAAGGTCTGGGGTGAAAATTCATGAACTTACAGGTTTTGTTCCTCATGAGAATCTTCTCTTTACTAACAAACTGGCAAGAGTGAACTGAGTTACAGAGCTATTACGGAACTTCAACATGGTGGTTGGACTTAAAGGAAACTACCACATTTTCTCCATGAGGACGTATTGTAACCTTTGGTTTGGGAATATGATCAAATGACCTGAAGAGGCTGGCATCCATGGTTGTCATTGTGTTTATCTTATTACTTGCTGTGGGGCATGTGCACCAACACAGAAGAAACTCATATGAGAAAGAAAAGATTCTCAAATAAATTCCTTTAAATCTGTTTATCATCACTTAAACTTAAGTGGGAATAAACATAAATAAGGCCCACCATTCTTTTGGGCCTTATTTACTGAAATTAAATAGAGAAAGACAGATAGATAGATAGATAGATAGATAGATAGATAGATAGATAGATAGATAGATAGATAGATAGATAGATAGATAGATAGATAGATAGATAGACAGACAGACAGACAGACAGACAGACAGACAGACAGACAGACAGACAGACAGATAGATACATAGATAGATAGATAGATAGATAGATAGATAGATAGATAGATAGATAGATAGATAGATAGATAGATAGATAAAAACAACAAATCAGGGACATTTCTAGAAAGATTGTCAGTATTAAAGATTCACTTGCAGATTTTTTCCATCGTATTTAAATTTCAATAATTTCTCAAAAAATGTTGTGAAGTATCTCTAAAAGAATTTTGCAAACATATCAGCTCAATGAATACTTCATAACTATGTACTTTTGAGCTTAATGTTCATAGTCTATTATAAATAGACTGTAAATTGTAGTTGTCTTCAATTTATGATAATTTGGCCCTTTAGCAGTGACATAAACACTTGTAATGCTCTATTTAACAAAAATTTCCCATCCTTGATTTAGAGGATTGTTCTGCTTTTACTAAATAAGTGATGAAAATTTCATCCAATCTCTAGTGAGAAGCTATTTAAGATTGTATCACCCACCCCTTTTACTACACACATATGATTACTGTCAGTTTGGATAATGATAACATGAATCACATCCTTTGCAAACAAAGTCAAGATTTTTTAGGACGTATCTTCATTGTTGTGTATTTTCAGTGTGTGAGTGTGTGGCAGCAATGCAAATGAAGATGTAAATAAAGTAGTAGGATCATGGTGTCCTCAGCTGATCCAACTCACCTGAGGAAGTAGGGGAGGGTCGGAGGGTCGGAGGCTGCACAGTGGTCAGCAGATGGCAGCAGGGTCATGACTAAAGAGAGGGAGGGTGTGTGTGTGTGTGTGAGAGAGAGAGGGTGCAGCCTCTCCCAAACTTAGTACACAGCAGCTCATTCTGGAACCTGCAATGATCTAGGCCCAACAAAAGCTGCAACCAACCACAGAAACAGAGATTTTACCTCCTGCTTTTACTTTCAGCGATAGATTTAATACAAAAATTTGCTCGCAAAGGACCTCTTTCACAATACATGTAATTTTGCCCACAGCCCAATTTTTTGTTTATTGTGTGGTATTTGTAGTACACCCAGAGACTCCCAAGAATATACCTTTAGAAAATCCAAAAGTCATCCAGGGCCTGTACTATGACCTATTTTATGATCTTTGCCATAGGTGTGAGCCAGGGTGCACACTTTACCCCAAAACTTACTCAAACACAAATAATAAATTATCAAATTGGGTCAAATCACCTTCACTGAAGTCTGGTGCATCTTTTGAAATCAAATGTAAAGCTAAGTATTACAATTGAAAGAAGTTATTGAATTTTAACTGGAAAAAAAATAGCTTTTTTATGATTTTTTCAACAAATTCAATTCTTTAGAGATGTGTCTGACCAACTTACAGTTGCTGTACAACTAAAATACTTACAAATTATTTGGCCACATATATATTCTCAAAGTGGGAAAAAAAATCATCAAATTCTGAGACCGGTAAAGTTGTTCAATTAACAGGTTGGGTTACTGTGGTAGAATCAGGATACTGTTCCATGTCTTGTATATCAGGGAACCTTTAAAGATTTGTTCAGAATTCATCCTTTAAGTATGATTTCTTTTAGAATTTGAATGCTAGATTCAAAACAAACATTTCACATGAATGTTATTCATTTTAATATTGAACAGCCACAAAGGGCCTGTATATTATGCCTTTGTGATGAGATAATAATGAGCCATTGATACAAGTAAAAACCGATGCAGTTTTGGATTGTTGTAATCAGATTGTATATATCTACAATGACAGCAATACATAAACATTACTTCTGTCAATTTCTGTTTCTAGTACTTATATATACATGTAATCTGTTTTATGGCCTTCGTGTCTTTTTGCATAGCAACGGCTTGGACAATTTTAATTTACAGACTGGAACTATAGTGAGGGAAAGGGGATCTGAGAAATCCATAAGATGTATGATTGGCTGGTTATTTCATAGACTGGAGTCTTTGAATTTGCTTGTGTATGGTTGGAGGGGTTTCTGATTTTGAAAATCTTTATAATATCCCAAATAATAGATTACAGATGCAACATGTGCACACATGCCAGAGGTTGTCTTTCCAGCAGGACAGAGACAATAATATGCCTTCACAGGATCATCTGATGCATTCTTGTCAAATTGAATCCAAACATTGTATTTTATTTGAGATCTGTGACGAGAATGAATCTGTCCCCTAATGAGATCAGCATCATGCCGGTAAACCCAAATCTCATAGTCACCATCATTTTTTTGATGCTCAGCAATGTAGCCAGGGGACTGTTTGATTTGGTATGTACCGCATGTTATGGTCTCAAGGTATTCCAGATCCACATGAGAGCGAGATATCAGATGCTTCAAGCTTCTGCCATTCACTACGAGCTCTACGTGACATATTTGGGTCTTCTGCAACTCGTTTTGCCAAAACATTGTCTTTTTTTAAAAGTGAAAGCATACGCTGAGCCATCTTAGTATCTTGTTCCTCTCGATCTGGATCTGAAACATATATTGGTCCTCTGAAGGCATTGAGACATGCAGTTACTATGCGCACTAATTTGCCAATGACCTCAACGAAATAATTTGAGGTAATTTGTTCCTTAAACAACATCCACTTCTTTAAACGCCCGTGGTAGGACTCTACTATCCAACTTGTTTTGGTACAGCAACGATCACTATTGGCTGTTGAGGAATCCAATTGGGATTTACCAGTTGGTAAAAATGACGGCATTCTAGCATCATACCCCAACTTAGCAAGAAGATCTAAGGCATCCCTGAAACCGCGATCTTCAATCATATTGTCATTTGCTTCTAACCAAGATTTCAATATTTCAATTTTTTCCATGATGAGCCGAGTTATTGTTGCATCATTTACGTTACCATGGTAGGGGCCAATAGTGTCTAAAACATATCCATCAGGCAGTACATCTGACATGAATTTTAGGTCATTTCGTTTTTTCTGTCCTCCATAAGATGCCCTTTGAAACTGATGATCACTGCAATTGTTGAGGTAGATATATGTACCATCTAAGATAAGAGTGACCTGGTCACCATTAAAAGCTTTAGTAAAGACAGTGTTGTGTGTTATGGCATTGTGGCGTGAAATATGATTTGTGCCAAGGTATTTGGGAACAACTATTGTGTTCAAAATATCTGCAATTGTATGAAAATATCTTGACAGTGTAGCTTGGTAAAGATTAGTAAGCATGGTCATTTGATTCCATGAAAGGTTTGTTTTCAGTTTTGCCCAAAAGTAAAGAAGCAAATCTATTGCTCTGGAACGATCACTTGAACCTGAAACAAGATCAGATTCCCACATGTCATACATGTTCTGAAATTGCACCAATGTCCAGCCAGTCCATACATGGCAGTCAGAATCTGACAAGGTTTCAAACTTCAGTTTGGGTGATGTCTCATGTTTTGATACTTCATGTAGAATATATATAATATATATACTTCATATATACAGTAGAATATATGAAAAAAAATATAATTCAATTGAATGCACAATACTAAATTGAAGTTAACATCCATTTGCTGCAAATTGCATGAAATAAAACATTACCCTTGATATAATACAAGACATGGAAGAGTATCCTGATTCTACCACAGTAACCCAACCTGTTAATTGAACAACTTTACCGGTCTCAGAATTTGATGATTTTTTTCCCACTTTGAGAATATATATGTGGCCAAATAATTTGTAAGTATTTTAGTTGTACAGCAACTGTAAGTTGGTCAGACACATCTCTAAAGAATTGAATTTGTTGAAAAAATCATAAAAAAGCTATTTTTTTTCCAGTTAAAATTCAATAACTTCTTTCAATTGTAATACTTAGCTTTACATTTGATTTCAAAAGATGCACCAGACTTCAGTGAAGGTGATTTGACCCAATTTGATAATTTATTATTTGTGTTTGAGTAAGTTTTGGGGTAAAGTGTGCACCCTGGCTCACACCTATGGCAAAGATCATAAAATAGGTCATAGTACAGGCCCTGGATGACTTTTGGATTTTCTAAAGGTATATTCTTGGGAGTCTCTGGGTGTACTACAAATACCACACAATAAACAAAAAATTGGGCTGTGGGCAAAATTACATGTATCGTGAAAGAGGTCCTTTTTATTGCTTACTCCCACACTTTGAGAATACAAAGTGTCCTAGTACCTCTCAAACCCCCCAAAGCACACATCAATTCCTTAAAGGGATATTTTTACTTTTTGAAGCATGGTTGCTTGGGGCCCTTGGCACTGGTAAAATAACTGCCAATAAAGCAACTTTCGGGATGACAGACAGTGTCAAGAACTGACTTGTGACAAAACAACTCAAATTCAGACAACAAACACACAGTACACAGAGGCAAAAATTAGTCAAAGGTTTGGTGCACAGCAAGGCAATAACCTCAGGCAGAGGTATCCAAAAACATGAGGCAAAAAAGCAAGGTCAAAGAGTCAAGATCAGAATGAGCATGAACCAGAGTTAGGAGAGAGTGCTGGAACATGACAAAAACAGGTAAACACTAGACATGGAATGTGAATTTGCATTATAATAATTTAAAAAAACAGACAGGTAGATAGGTGATCATGACAGCCAGGTATGGTAAATGGACTTGAGATTATATAATTCTTTTTTTCCCAGTCTTTGTCGTGCTCCTGAAGAGCAAGTGTGACACCCCAGATCACACTTCGCTCTCACATTCACTCACTGATGGTTCTGAGTTTATATGTTAGTTATCCATCAGTATCTCTAAAGGTACGTTCACACCGGACGCTACTTGTACTACCTCGGCGATCACTCTCCATGCAAAGTCAATGTACAGCCGCGATGGGGCTAACCCTCCAGCGATGCGACAGCCGCTTTTCCTGTCGCGAGATGTGAAAGTAAAAAAAAGTTGATCAATCAGCAGGTGTGTGCAAGTGTGACGGTACCCTAAACAGACAGTTATTCATCCGGACTACAGAGGAACAATCCATGTCCGTGTGGGAAACATTAGTCAGTGAGGACATTAGTTCCGCCTAGACGGACCGCAGACACCTCATATAATGCAGCTGCAGGGCATCAGCTGCAGTGTTTTGTGGTTGATAAGTGAATGAAAAGGATACAGCTGGAATAATGTCCGCTCATACATCCTACTACATGATATATGATATGATCGCGGTGAAACTCGAGCGGACGTGACGTCACCGAGCGACGGCAACGGTGACCAAAATGAGGTATTTATGGATGTGCGACGCTACGTCAGTGGGCGATGCGACTTTGGTAGCTAGGTCGCTTGCGGTGTGAACACATTCACACCCTTTCATGCCCATTTACACACCACTGACCCAGCAGTGGAAGCAACTTGGGGTTAAGAGTCTTGCTAAAGGACATATTGCCGTGTGTCGCCTGGAGCTGGGCTTGAACCTATAACCTCCTGATCACTGACCAAGTGCACTATCCGACTGCACACCTGTGGTGTGGACACTATTGTCACACTTCTGCTGGTTCTGTTTCATTTTTTATTATGTTCCTTGTTAAGACCTTTTGTTTTTCCTGGTTCCCTGTCATTTCATTCTGTTCTTGATCTTAGTTAAATTACCTGTTTTGTGTCTTGTTTGCCTTGTCTCTCGTGTTTCCTGTTTTATTCTGAAATCCCTGTGTTCCTTGTGGTGTGTTCCTGCCCTCCCTTCTGTGTGACTCCCTGATGATGATTCCCTCCACCTGTATGCTTGTCTCACCCTGTGTATTTAGGGTGCTTCCCAATGTGCCAAAATGCAGTCTCCTCTCTCCTCCGCGACACTGGAAGTACTTTGTGAGCAGCCATATTGAAAGACATTCCAAAGCACCAAATGCGCTCGGAGGAGAGAGGAAAGAGGAGAGAGGAGACTGATCTGGAGGAGGGATAATCGAGGAAACACGAGTGCAGGCTACGCGGAAGCCTTTTCACTGACAGACACGCCCCCTTGTGACGTATCAGCAGCCAGCTGTGAAGCGTCAGCTGCCCACATGTATGAAATATAAACATCACGGCACAAAAGAAAGTGTTAAAGTGTAATTAGCAACTTTTTGGGAGTCATTGTAATGAGTATATCCACATTTCACACAAAGCAGCCGATGTGTAGGCCTAATGTTCCCTCAAATTGTGAGCAGTTATTAATTTTTAGTGTCTCTTTTATCTCTTTTTTATTTTCTTCACTGTGCAAAGAAATATTGAATGATCATTTAAAAGAATTTTAAGCTCGTCATGTTGATATCTTGGTAAATATTGAACACTATCATGGGGCAGTTCTTTCAGGTTTTCCATCTGTTGTCTGTCATGATTTATCTGTGTTGTTTGTGTTTGTGTCTGTAACTGTGAGGCTGCTACAGTAGACAGGTCTGTTCAGGAAAACACATTTTACATTAGATTAGACGTCTTTATTTATCCCAAAGGCCAATTCAGTTTTTGCAGTCTACCCAGACCAAACAAACATTTACAAACAGCAAACATGGACAATAATAAATAATAAAAAAAGAGATGCTTATTGAC
The DNA here is from genome assembly GCA_036419115.1 of Scarus forsteni. NCBI lineage: Eukaryota > Metazoa > Chordata > Actinopteri > Labriformes > Labridae > Scarus > Scarus forsteni. Next base: position 5,863,058 of record JAZDUH010000347.1, on the reverse strand, counting down.
ACATATCAGCACCCAATATACCCCATGGTCAGACAGATTATAATGCACATTAATGAAAAGCATGTTTTATGTAGTTCTTGATATAACCAAGCATAAATAAGGAGAGTGAATTGTACACTGTTATCTCAGGCCTTTACATTTTTTTCTATATAAATGCGCAGAGAGGGGGGTTTAAGTGCTTAGTGCAAAATAAAAACATTATTTATGAACACAAAGTGGTCGCAATATAACAATTAAAAATTCCTATCATTCTGGGCCTGGGAAAACGTGACATTTTTCTTTTTCATTCATGAACATATTCATGTTAAACTGATCTAAAAGTGAATATGAATTTACCGTGGTTTGAGCGCCCTGGAGTTTACATTATTTTCCTTAATTCAGTTTCTCCTGTGCGCTCGGACCGGTTTATTCAGCTGTGACGCCGTCATCACTAAAAGACGTCGCTTCATGTGATGCTCCGGAGGAGAGGACATCTCAATGCTCATAAAATGAACCTCCTCGTCTCCTCTCTCCTCTCTTCGTTTCCTCGCGTCTCTGGCATGCATCTCTGGTGGGCGGGACTAAGACGCAAGTGGAGGAGGCGAGTGGAGGAGGCGAGGATGCAACTTTGGAGCTTTGAGAAGCACCCTTAGTCTCTGGCTACGGTTGAATTGTCACCTCCGCTTTAACCGCTTTCCCTTAACCCCAGTGAAAAACATCATGAGGTTAAGGGAAGTAGGGACAAAGAAGAAAGGAAAGGAGAACTGCAATAAAAGAGGAATTTGACTGCACTTTCACTTTGAAACTGAACTACAAGGAGCATCTTTGTCCTCTGCTTTACCTCACTGCGTTGTTTTGTGTCAGTTTCTTCTATTAACATTAATCCAGTGTTCTGTCTTGTAATTGGAATAATTCACTTCATAAATGAAGACTGGTGGAAGCATGGTATATAATAATATATATAATATTCATATAGGAAACAAGTACCACAATTGTTTGTTTAGTATTCATCAACATTGCGTTATGGAGAAAAAGAAATGCTGCAAGGCATTATGGGGCATTCCTTTCTCCTTTCCTTTTGTAAAGGATGGTCCAGTGTATCCTAAGCTAAAGGAGATAGTAAAGGAAACACTACTTTCCCTAAGCATTTAAACAATTTGAACAGCTCTTATCATGAACTACTTCTGGATCATTTCACACAGTTAGGAACCTTCCTAAGTAAAAGCACTATTCGACTGCAGTCCCTGTGTTCTCTGTTCTCTTTGTTGGGTCAACCGTCTTCCTTATCACCATGTTTCCAGAATTCTCCAGTGAGTTTGTAGTTTTTAGTGACTTTGATTTGAACTTTGTTAGTGTTTTGGTTTGATTCTTTGACTTGTCTGATTTGCTACTATTTTAAGGATTGTTTTTGAGTTTGGATTTTTTGTTAAGGATTTTTCAATGTGTTAGTGATCCTTTTTTTACTTTAACATAAAGCACTTTTTAAATCTGCAGTTGGGTCCATCACTTTGTTTTTTGTTAGTTTCCTTTAGGTTTCATCCCTTTACAGATAAACTATACACAGGAGTCAGTGGTGCAAAATCCTCACAATTACTCCACTTTTAGGTTTAAACCTGACAAAAAAAAAAAAAAAACTCTGCTGGCTGGACTGGACACAACAATAAGATTCTTTACAGCATTTTACTTTTCCTCGACCAAGCCCTGTGGTTTGGAATTATTTTGTGATGGACTGTGTGTTCTTCTTTCTTCTCATCAGTTGTTCAGGTCAGAGTGCTCCAGCGGGGTCAGTAAGTGGTCACTGGAGCACAAACTGAAGTAAATCGAACTCCCTGGAGTTAGATGTGTCACTCCTGTATTTATCCCAGAGTTAAAAACGGGCAAAAGAAATAGTCAAAGTTGTGATTTCACCTGATATTGTCACATGACATGGGTCTTGCCAACTCTGGCTTGTTGTTTGAATATAATCAGCATCACTCACCCTCTGCAGTGACAGGACATCATGGCTGCAGGGCCAGTTTTATGGATCAGGACTATAACATAAGACAGTAAAAAGTCCCTGGCTTTGCTGAAAGGTCCAGTGGAAGCAATTAAAACAACACTCCAACATATTTGTTTTTGTATTTTACCTCACTCCCAAGTCCATAAAAAGCAGACAGACACTATTTTGTTGACCATGCATCCACAGACAAACTCGCCCACCACTAGTTAGCTTAGCTCAAACCCTTGGAGTATATGGTTATGGTTAGCTCGCAAGCCTGCAACTGCCACAGTCATCAGATAAACTCTTGGCCCTGTGTGCTTGTTGTGACTAGTTCTTTTTTTACTCTTTATGTTATATTAATGTTATGTTATCTTAATATTATCTTTTTCTACTTCTAAACAGAGGCTTTGTTTCGTTGACCTCTTTCCCCTGTTTTTTTTTTTGAAGAGATGATGTTCAAATAAGGGTTGAGGCTTTTGAACAGCTCTTTAAATTAAGTTGTGAGTCAGCTGTTTCTTAAATTTGCAGTCGATTTACATTTAGTAATGGCTCAAAAAATTAACAGAGTGTTCCTTTAACTACATGCATGTCTCTCCTGTGGCAGCAATGGACCTTAGAGTTTGTGGGCATAGACTCACAGTTTATGCATCCGCAGCACCAGGTAACTTGTGAATCATCCGGCTTCTCAATTTCCACTTTTTATCCCTCTTTTAACTCCTGTCTCCATCTGCCAAAGACCCTGTTTCATAAAGATCTCCAGTGGTACCAAAGACCAATTTCATGTGAAGACCAATAGCAAGGATGAAAGTAAGGACAAAGCATAAAAACCCATAAAACCAAAAGAGCATTGAGTTCTTTGATCACAGAGGGGACTCAGAACATGTGTAAATACAGTGTGAACTCTATTATTAGATCGGAAGTTAAAATTCTCAGGCCTCAAGTAGTTTGTTGTTTGTTCAGTTGACTGTAGCTGGTTGATTCCCTCAAAATCAAAATCAATGGACTGGGCTATTGTTGTATGTAGAGATATCTCTCCAGCAAGCAGGGTGGGGGATACTCAGATGGACCAATCAGGTCAGATATGCAAATCAAAAAATATACTATTACTTAATAGTATATACACAGACTCAACAGAGCGCCAAAATGAGTAAACATTCATACAGCCTGCTAAATACAGATTTGGGGTCTGGGAGGAAGGCCAGATACTCAAACATCTGTTCAAAAGCCTTGAAAATTTTGTGTTTTATATATTTATAAATATATATATATATATATGTATATATTTATTTATATATATATATATATATATATATATATATATATATATATATATATATATATATATATATATATATGTGTGTGTGTGTGTGTGTGTGTGTGTGTATATATATATATATATATATATATATATATATATATATATATATATATATATATAGATAGATATATATAGATATATATATATATACATATATATATATATATATATATAGATAGATATATATAGATATATATAGATATGTATATATTTTGCATAATATGGGACCTTTAACTAAGAGTAAATTTTCATTGATTTGATTCCATCTGGAGTTAAAATAAACTCTGACCATTGTGAAAACTTGCCAACACCAAAATTGTAACCCTCCTCATTTTGCTGTGTGCTTCATTAAACAGTATTATGGTAGTTTGATAAAGTCTCAGCTGAGACCATCTGTGAAATTTACATTGCCTTTCAATGCCTGTGACTTCCAGTTATACTCTAGTTCCTTCTCAATGACCAAAATAAGCCCAATAAGTGGCTATAAAGGCCTTTTGCTCTTGAGGACCATCCACATGAAGACAAATTCAGGCATATTTGCACAAGTTTTCAATCCTATAGGTGGTTAATCCACATGAAAATTTCCTTAAAAAACACGTTTTGAAAAAAAAGTTCTCAGAGTGGATAAATATGAAAATGCTGGCCGAGCCTTTCTTTGAGGACAATGGATACAGATAGCTTCAGAAATAATGACGTCAAATCCACATCTCAAAGCCACATTGAACTGCATAAGATGATCACAACAGAAACAATGGCTGAATATGCTGTTGTGTTCCTGCTACAGAACCTTCTGGGCTTGTTTTGGCTTTTAGAGCAAATCTTCTGCAATCTCCTCCACAGCCAACATGAGTAACAAGAGGTCACAGAGAGCTTTATTCTTATACAGTGTCCTTGAGTGTCATAAATAAGATGTACTATTATTATTATCATTAACTGCAGATGCATGCAAATGTTCACATTTTTCATGATGCACATGCTCCATGACTTCTCTGGTTTAAGTATGTTTCAGCAGCATCTCCCAACCATTTACAGGCCTGTCATATATTAGAGCAATTTTAATGTTTTCATGTGATGAACACATTTTCTGAAATGATGCCGTATAGACAGAGGCTTAAATTGAGGATTTCTGGTTGATTGTTCCTATATTTCAGCCCAGTGGTTGCCTGGCGACCAGTCGAGTGTGTGTGCCACTGCCTCCCCTCCTAGTCTCAAAAGGGTGAGCAGAGTAGATGATGGATGGATGGTCAGTGTGTTCATTTGTGTTTATTGTGTCCACAGACTGTTTCAGCCTGCTCCTTTGTTTACACCAAAACATTCTGATGATACAGTGAGTTTAACATGTCAACAGACCCAACCTGACAGGAGAACAAACTTCTGCTGGGAGAAAAAAAAAGTTAATAGAGGATCAAGATCATAAAAACATTTAGGATATTCTCCAGTCTTTAATGCTGCTGTCAATTCAAATATCTTTAAGGGTTTTAAACTTTCTTCCAGTTAAACTGATTTCTCAAAGCTTCAGCAGCTGTGGAGATTTGATGTCATAGCTATCTAAATCTCTCATGCTGTTGGTGCTGTTTAAAATGTGTCTATATAAAGTTTCTATTTAAAGTGGGAGCTCACAGCGAAGTGTTCGTTAATGTTCCCTGATAATGGGGATCAGCGTGTTGGGGACCACCTGAGACATGGTGACCCCTCTGCCTTTCTGACTCAACAACCAATCATAACGTCTTCACACTGGAGCTCAGACCGGCCTCACAAGGATAGAAACACATACAGCAGCTGTTAAAGAGATTACCCTCTCCCTGCAGAGCGGAAGGACGAAGACAATGTCCAGCTGCTTCACAACAATGCAGATCCCCCCCCCCCCCCCCCATCCTCTCATATGAGAGCTATGGCAGTAATGGGAGTAATGGGAGTAATGGGAGGTATGGAGAACATGCCACTGACTGGTGTCCCCGCAGCTGCTGGTGTCTCTCTGACATGTTTCAAAACCAAAAACCTGTACATCAGAGGAAGGAGGAGCAGCTTCAGCCCCAAACTGAATAAAAGTTGGATATATTTATTTTCACAGTCAAAAGTCACAAAGGGATTTGCATGAATATGACATTTAGCAACAAACACATTTAAACTGAGCTGGTATAACCAGATGGACCATTCAGTACATTTGGAAAAGGGTCCATAGGAAGTGTTTGAGAGGGGCAGAACCTTTTAGAAGCAGATCCATTAGGTGATTGGATGATCATTCTGTCAATCACATTCATTAAAAGCCAATAAGATACTGTAGTCGATGGGCGCTACTGCCACAGCGTTGAGCCCAAAACATGAGCCTTATGTTTTGCTAAAAACTCTCACCAAAACAGGGCAGAGGTGGAACAAAATTATCTGATGATAGTAGCACTGAAGCAGTTAGCATCTATGCTAATCTCTGGGAACAGTCACTTCCTGCTGTCAACACAGTCGTAGGAGCTCAACAAGGTGGATCTACCTAATTACAGACATTGAATTCACAGATAAAATCAAAGATACAAAAGAGTGTTCAGTGAGTCTTTTGACCCTTTTTCATGGTGCTGGAGAAAGTGCTTGTTTGGGGTTGGTGTTGAGTTGGTGCCAGGAGCCAAGTCGGAGTTGCATGAAAATGTCTCTGCATACATGTCCACTTACCCAGCAGTGCTCACACCAGAGCCCCAAATCAATGAAAATGAGGGTTGTTGCTGCTATATAGATGCTGTTATAGTGTTTTGTAATCCTACATTACAATACAGAGACAAAAAAGTTAAGTTCTGCTAAGATAATTTAACGGCAAACGATAACCATTACTAAGCTATGCTCACGTATCATCAGATTAAATTGCTGTTAACTGCAAGACAAAGAGAGGAATATTTTTTTGGGCACAATGGCTTCACCCTCTTACATAATTCTTGTTCAGGCACCAGGTTATTGTTCTAGCACCAGTCTGGCCCAGCACAGAGTTGGTGCTCCTTCTTGCACTAGTTTTGAAAGCCTGGTGCCAGTGTTTCAGTACAGGAAAAGCAAAGAAGTGGTGCTAGGTCAGGCCTTGGCTTCAAACCAGAAGTAAGGCAGTTTTCCCAAACCTGAAAGCTTCCAATTGATGATTAAAAACAATTTACATGGAAAATGCAGGATGAAGGCAGAAGTAGGGATGGGATGATTATACAATGTCATAGTTAACCATGGTTTAAAAAGCCATGCGTAATCAACAGCTAAAGCTCAGAACACACAAATACTTTCTAAATCTGAAGAAATATATATATATTTTTTGGAGACCCCACTCATGAAGATATATAATCAGGCATTGAACAGTTTTGATACTCAAAGACAGAAATCTCACATGATCAAACATGATCTAACAAAAATGAAGAAGAAGAAGAAGAAGTATAGCAATGACCATAAACATTGTCTATGGCAACAACTGGAAAACACATAACATGAGAGAGGACATACGAGAAGGGAGAATGATGGTGGTCTTTGGACTATTTTTTACTGATAATCAGGAACTAAATAAAAGAAAAGACTGTGGAAAAATCCTGGAGACAGTGAACATGTGAGCTGGTCCTCCATTTCTTAGATCCACCAAAATTTATGTTTATATTTCAGGTTAGCCGTGCTTGTTGTTATTTAGGCCTACTTCCATATTCCTCAGTCAGCTCACTTCTTGATTGGCCACATTCTATTTCATGTCACAATTCATGGAGTGTCAGGATTTTTCCCCTTACAGTCCTAAGATTGCTCAGAAACCAGTTCGTACCACACCTGACATAATTCAGATAAAAGATGACGATGAGGCAGCTGGATACAATCAAGGCGACTTTTACTTGTTATAACAAGGAGGACAACATACATGTTACAACATGACATGTTGAACTGAATAAATACAATGTCTTCTCTCATTTATAAGAATGTGTGTGTGTAACATGGGGGTGTGAGATGAAGTGACCTCCACATAAGCTCCACTTCTCATGCCGGTTTGAGTTGGTCCTGAAGGTGTAGACATAACAAACAAGGATAAGCAATGGACGAGGAGTGGGGCTATGCAAGATCATGTGTGTGTGTGTCTATGCGTGAGAAAACATGTAGTCAGCTAAGCAATGATTATACAGAGATTAATGGATAACAGTGAGAAAAAGATGTTTCAAATACATAAAAAACTATATACAATATATACGTTTCCTGACATGGAGTCATGACTCTTGATTCATTGGCTTTTCCCACACACATGAAGATTTTAGGTTGTAATTACTGAACAAGTTTAATATTCACTATTGTTGGCCCTGAACCATTTCGGAGCTGATTGTCAAGACAAATTCACTTTTCAAACACCTCAGATAACAGGACCATCTGACATGATAATCCTAGGAGACAAGATAATCAGGCATTTGTTGTTTTTGGTCAGGGGGGGGGGGTCAAGGGTAAGTTGTCGGCAAATAATTACAACTCCATAATTTATTTTTGCATAATTTGGGCTTTTACTAGCACTCAAGCAGTTACTTAATAGCAGCCCATGGCCAGTGATTTGCACAAAAAGCCATTGGAGAACTCACAATTGAAATCATGGATAAACAACAATGAGCACTGTTAAACAAAGGTCTACCTCAACACGAACCCCACATACAGTAATGACTATAACTTGACCGGAATGCCAAACACCAAAACTTTAGGTTTAAAAATATGTTTTATTTAGACATTTGTGTATGAACTGAGAAGAACAACAAATTTACATAAATTAAGATAATGTAAAAAAAAATCACATTTTAAATTACAAAAATAGCACTAATAGGAATTCTCTAGAGCAGCCAACACATTTACTGTTTAGACTCAGTGAAGCACAGGCGCAGCTACCAGTTTCTCCATAGGACCTGGGGGAGTGAGAGTATACCTTATACGGTGTGATCAGTTGGAAGTCCTAAGTTGGAGCTCCGATCAACCACAAAGTTGTTCCCAGTGCTTCTCAGCCTGACAGACCTACAGCAAGACATGTAACTAATGTTTGTGTAAGTAGCAGATAGCATGAGTTCTATGTTGGGTCCGTGAGATTAATCAGATTAATCACATCATAGTGCACCATTTTCAACACGCCAAGAAAACAGGGAAGACTACAGCTCACTGGCTTTGTACCTTTTTTTGTTTAACTTTGTGTCAATATTGCTTTCCTTTCAGGGGGTGGCACCGTGGCGCAGCAGGTAGCATGGCTTCCCCATAGCCAGAAAGTTGACGGTTCCATTCCCAGACCAGGCAAGGCCTCTCTGTGGGAGATTTGCATGTGCTTCCTGTGCATGTGTGGCTTCGTCCCGGGCACTCTGGCTTCCTCCCATGGACCACAAGCATGCTCATTAGGTTGATCGATGAGTCTAAATTGTCCCCAGGTATGAGTGTGCATGGTTGTCTGTCTGTGTCTCTATATGGCCCTGTGATCGGCTGGTGACCACTTCTGGGTGTACCCCGCCTCTCACCCAATGTCAGCTGATTTTTGGGAGGTGAAACTGCCTTTTTGTCACGTTTATGAAGCACACTTGTGCTTGAACATGATCATCAGTGGTGTGTCAAAGCTCACCTGACACCAACTGTACAAAGTGAAGAAGGATGTTTGTGCAGTGCATGAAGCATTCCTGCCATGAACACACTGGACTGCACTCCCAGAGGTCTGAAGGTGAAAGAATGAGTTACCAATGTATTTCGATCAGAGACTTTCTGAGAACACTCAAATTTGGCACTGAACATAGGTTACAGGGTTATAAGATACAAGCATCATAAACAAACTTAATATTGAAAAAGAGACTGTGGGCTCTAATTTGGTTGACCAGACGCAAGCGCAGGTGCACCTGCCCTGCGCCGGCCTTCGCCGTGCGCACAGGGTGTGACCAGTGCACTTTGCAAGTTTCCTGCAGTGCCAAGAGAGGCGCACTCAAGGCGCAGAGGAGTGCAGAGGGGCGCGTCCACGCCCACGTCTCTGCCCCTCTGCGCAAATGCCAGAGTAGGAGGAGAAAAGCCGTAAGTGGGTTTAACACAGCCGAGCGCTGTCTTCACCAATCAAATGACCGCCTTTCCTTGCCTTTAAATGTGCTGCGGGCGAGGCGCAGCGTCTGAATGATCCCCACTCTGTCCGTCTCCGCTGGAGAATGATCTCTAGCAGAGACGGTCAGAGCTGCTGTCACTTCAGCAGCTGGGAGAACAGACTGGCCATCGGGGCGCGCATCTGAGGCCACGAAGCGTGTCACCGTGTGGGCCAGCTCTCGGGACAGATGTAATCTGTTCCTTTGTCATTATAGCAGTACAAAATTAAGAGACAGTTACACAGCAGCTGGCTTATCCATTCATAATACTTGTGATCCACCTGCACTCCTGGTTTGTCATCGCCAAATAGCAGAGCCTTTAGTGATATACTGTATACTCTCCCGGTGTCTCTGCCTCATTCTCCTTGCAATAATGTACTCCATCTTTTTAGATCACTTTAAAAATAAAGACTAAAATAGTTAATAGAAATATGGGAAATCACAGGTAAATCCTGAGTGACATACATTTATTTTCTCTCTTTTTTCTTTGAATTTTTTTCTCCCTCTTTTCTTTGAATTTAATGAAATGAGAGAAGCCAGATATATACTCAGTATCAGAAGTTGAGGTTGTTTATTGTTGACTTGTAAGATGTGCATCAAACTTCCAGCTGCCGTCAGGTTAAGTTTCCATTATGACAAACGGCTTTAATCCGACATCAGATGTAACGGGAAAGTTGATGTAGATAAAAATGTATATGCTGGTTCAGAATGTTACATTAAATAGTGATTGCTGTGATTGTTTATTGGTTTAAAATGTGCCTGACACTCTGGAAACCTGCCTCTGAGGCTTTGTTGACATGAGCGTCTGTCACCAAATTACAGCTGCAGAGGGCGCGCTTCGCCTTGCGCCGAGAATAGACCAGGTTGGAGCAGGCAAGCTTTCAGCGCACTTTCTGCACTGTTTTTGGCACAAAATTGTCACCTCCCCCTGGTGTGCCGTCACACCCATCTCTGCGCAGAAGGTCTACCAAATTGTCAAACTGGCAGCGCACGGAGGTGCGCCGGACGAAATTAACACTTGCGCCCCCTGCGCTGCTCCATGAAATTAGAGCCCTGTGTGTGTGTTTCTGTATGTTTGTGTGTTTAGTCTCCTGTTGTATGTCACATAGCTGGTGTTAAATTAAATTTTATCACTGACAGTCACACGATTGCGGGCCAAGTGTGTGGCACATCTGTACAGTCAGGTGTCAATGAGTAATAAGTGTTAAATTATCAGTGGTTCACATTTGGTGGAGCTGATGTTAATTTATCAGCTGAGAGCTGATAAATGAAACATTAAAAATACACCTGTTCACAGCAGCAAAACAGCTCTGCATGATTATTCATTTAGAGCCATAATCTGAGGTTTTTGAAGGTTGCTTAGAGGTAAAAATCAGACTGGCCTGGCGAAAAATCAGCAAGCAGCTCCTCATTCATATGGATCATGCAAACAAAGGTTTGAAGGTCAATGAAAAGTACCACTTTTCTGTTTCCGGTGTTCCAATGTGGACAGAAAAATGTGTGTCTGGCCTCATTTCTCCTCTGTGTGAAAACACTATTGGACATTATCACATTTGTTTAAAGAGTTTGTTTAGGTTTTATGAAGTGGGGTTGTTAGAGGCCTATGGCACTATTAAATATGAGTGCCAGTAAAGGAACTTCTAGGCTTTGTGCTTGGGGGATGAAAGCCAGGGGTTGAAGGTAGCCAGTACACTGCAGTACGTGGTGCCCCCAAAGCCTTATAATTCACCCATTTATAGATTAAAACTACTCAAACAACTATGATGGCTCAACAACATGCTACAATAAAGTTCTCTACAACATTTAAATTTCTCACAACAAAGCTCCTGTGTTTCGACTTTCAGTATATTAGGACACAGTGCTTATGTTTCTCTCCGCCATCACCTTGTCAGGTCGTTAGAGGAAACAACAAACACTAACTTCACTAAAGCTGAACTAAAGATAAGCAGTTCAGACACAAGTGAGGACGAAGTGTCATTCGTTGTGGGTTCGAGAGGATATCTTATGAACCAGTGTACACAGAGGAAGAACTTTAGCAGATGGAGTCTCGTGTAGAAAGAAGGATTGAGAACGGAGGAGCAGGACAGATCACAGGTTACCTGGTGGTGCAGATGAATGAACTGTGAGTCCATGTCCATATACTCAGAGGTCCAGTGCTGTCACAAGTGGGACTTAGCAACACACACTTCTCCTCTAACTTTCATCAGAACTCACCAATTTAACTAACCACTTAAACTGCTGTGTGTCCTAGCCCTGATCAGTGAGATGGGCGCTGTAGACACAACAATTTGATGTCCAAATTTCAAAAAAGTCAAATTTAATGAAGGCCCACATCACAGGACAGAATGCTTTCTACGTCTTTGTGGTAACTACAAACCTGACCCATCTTTGTTATATCCTGGGAGATTTATACCAGTTTGTGCTCCAGTGACCGCTAACCGACCCCGCTGCAGCACTCTGACCTAATCTGATGAGTGGAGCTGGTGTTGGAAGGATATGTAGCCCTTTGTTACATCACAAAGTAAATGTTTATAAAGTAGTTTAATCTTTAAGTGGGTTAATTATGTCAACTGGTTACACAATATATACTGCTATTTATTGGCTATATCTGTCCCCAGAACTCAGCATCTCCCACCCCCCTCCCCAGGGAAAGGGAAAAAGCTCACTGGTTCCTATTTTTATTCATATCTACTTGTGCCATGGGCCTCTAGCAACCACACTTCAAAAAACCTGAACCAACCATTTGAATAACAGTTGTGTGGTGTGAGTTGTCCTTAGCTTTTGATTCAAAAACTTTGCATGTTTCAGGGCTGCCAACTGAGCCACTGTTACACACACTCACAGTAGGTCTTCCACTATCCTGCTGCTTCAAACAGCTCTGAGGAGTCCTGGTGTTTCAACAGTTTGACTCCAGATGTGTGTGGCAGACACTTGTGCCAGCTCCAGCTCAGTGATGCTATTGGTCCCATACAGGTGTCTGTGTGCTGTGTTGTGGCTTCATCTGTCTTTTGTAACAGCTCTGTTTCTCCATAGACATCACCCCAGTAGTACGTTTTTATAGAAAGATTAAAAAGAGCCACAATAAATTTCCTCACTAGTGACCTAATTAAATAACTGACTTAGGAAACCTGAAGAGTGAAGGAATTCTGTCAAACAAGGAGAGTTTCTTCACAGAGATTGCAAACTGGAGCTTTACTCTGAGACATGCAGGAGACGTAAACAAACGGGGCCCCTTATTTCCTGGCGCAGCTCAGGGTGGCACAGGGCGGCACCGGGTAGCACAGGGTGGTGGACCCTGGTGCACCCGGTACAGTGGTAATTTCGTCTGGCGCACCACTGTGCACAGCCAGTTTGGCAATTTGGTAGACTGGCTGCACCAAGATGTGCGTGGCAGCACACCAGAGGGAGGTGTTTATAGATTCAGGTTGGCGCACAGCGCCTGCACCTATAGTCTAAGAAATTAGAGCCCCACAGCCGCCTTCCATGTCAACCCATGGAAGGCGGCTGGACCCCGTGGTGTCTCTGGGTGGGTGCTGAAGGACTACACTGACCAGCTGGCTGGAGTGTTACCCAGAATCTTCAACCAGTTCGTCGTTCCACCCTGCCTGAAGTCCTCCACCATTGTCCCCCTGCCCAAGAGCACATCTCCAGCCTTAATGACTACCAGCCAGTAGCTTTCACTCCAGTGGTGATGAAGTGCTTTGAGAAACTGGTACGGGGTCACATCACCTCACTCCTCCCTTGAAGTCTCGATCCCCACCAGTTTGCCTACAATACCAATAGATCGACAGAGGATGCTGTAGCCACAACCCTCCACGTGTCACTGTTCCACTTGGAGCAGCAGGGGACCTACACACAGATGCTCTTTGTGGACTACAGCTCGGCGTTTAACACCATCCTTCCTATCAAACTGGTGGATAAACTGGGAGACCTTGGACTTCCACTTTCAATCTGCATGTGGGTCTACAGCTTCCTGTCGGACCGCAGGCAGAGGGTGAGAGTGGGAGACCACATATCTGGGACCATCAGCCTCAGCATCGGCTCCCCCCAGGGCTGCGTGCTGAGCCCTATTCTCTACACCCCCTACACGTTGGACTGTACCTCTGCACACCCCAGTAACACCATCATCAAGTTCACCGACGACACCACAGTAGTGGGGCTCATCTCTGGGGGGGATGAGTCTGCATACAGGGCTGATGTAGAGCAGCTGACTGTGTGGTGCAGAGATAAAAACCTGTTCCTCAACACAGCTAAGACCAAGGAGCTGATCATCGACTTTCGGAGGACTAAAACAGACATTCCGTCTCTGCTCATCAACAGGGACTGTGTGGAGAGGGTAGGACTTCCGCTTTGGGAGTCCACTTAGAGAAGGACCTGACCTGGACTGTGAACACCTCTGAGCTACTGAAGAAGGCCCAGCAGAGACTGCACTTCCTGAGGGTGCTCAGGAAGAACAACATCCCCCAGAGTGCTTGTGTCTTTCTACAGGTGCACCATCGAGATCATCCTGGTGTGCTGTCTGTGCGTATGGTACACCAGCTGCACGGTGGCTCAGAGGACGTCACTGCAAAGGATCATCAACACGGCCCAAAACATCACTGACTGCCCTCTCCTCACTCTGGAAGAACTGCACCATTCCCGCTGCCTCCGAAAGGCAGGAAAAATAACCCAGGACCCCTCTCACCCTGGACACCACATGTTTAATCTGTTACCATCAGGCAGGCAGAGTAATTTTCTGCTTTTATGGATAGGAGATAGGAGGGACAGTGGATAGGCTTGTGAAAGGGGAGCGAGAGTAGAGGGTAGGGGTGGGCGTATCAATCTTAACATCAATAGTATCGATACCAAGCTGAGTATTGGTATCGGATCGATACTAGTGTGATGAGATTGTTACTGTAGTTTCTCTTATGTCGTCTTTACTTTACTTTCCGCCGCTTCTAAACGGCGCACCTCTCTCCCTCTATGTCACCATGTTACTGTTCCTGAACAAAAACCTATAAATCTGTTATCAATATTGAAACAGAGCCAAAAGGGCAACCCAAGAGAGGGCTTTGTAAGCAGAAAGCCAAAGGCTAAGGTTAACTGTAGTTTACACTTTATTTGTGCAATGGAAGGTATTTTTGTTGTGATGCTGACATTGTTATATTCATATTTTTTTTACATTGCTGTTTTTTTTTGTTATTTTGCACTTGTGATTTTTTTTTCTTCAACGTGGAGTGATTTATAACTTTTATACAGTTAAAATTTTGTTCTATTGTTGTGGTTTATTAATAAAAAGCATTTTTATTGCCTAAAATCTTTGTGCTTTGTTTTACCATAATCATAATCAACCAACTCAAGGCAAAATTACAAATTATTCAATGATCATTACATTTCATGTAAAAAGTATCGGTATCGTATCAACATCGGCGATACTAGCCCTGTATTTACTTGGTATCAGGTCGATACCAAAATTCCCAGTATCGCCCACCCCTAGTAGAGGGAGGAGACTGGCTGGATTCAAACCTGGGGTGGCCGAAACATGTATATAGTGTTGTGTTCTATTTACATCGGTGCTGGGAAGAGGGGACTGGGTATGACGTCATATCAGTGCTACGTTACAAAGTCGGAAAACCTGCCGATCTACCAGCTTATTGCTAGCCATTGTTGGCACACCCTGAGTTTTATTTCACACATACAACATGAAGAAAGTAAATAACACTATAGTAGTAATTCCATATATAACCTTCAAGCAATGCTATGCATACAGCTGATTTAGTGCGACAAACACTAGTCAGAAGAGCTAATAAATGGAAAATTACAGGAACTCAAATAACTATTTCTGGGGGCAGCCATCTTAAATTGTCAACTCAGAAGTTGTGCGGATCCCTGATTTGCCAGTAGGAAATTCCTACCTTGGGGGGGTCATTCCAGATGAAATTTCCAACTCAGCCCTCGGAATACAACTGGACATCAGCATAGATCATGCCTGGTCACTTACCACTCTGCCAAACCATTCCCAAGCCTCCTATGCTTGACATTTTCAGCACAGGAGATGTGCAGCTCACACTGATGGTCTGAAAGCTTTGACTTGGTGCCATGCTCACCAAAATAAGAACATGTGCACCATCACACAGGTAGAGGTCATTCAATGTGAAAGGCCCCCTGTTTAAAAGTGAACATAGGCTTGCAACCCATAGCTGCCCTGTCTGTCTCAACATATGAGAAGATTATCATGGAAATCTTTTATGCTATTTTGCTTTCGTATCTGATCAGAAACAATTTAATGTGATTGTAATTCTTTAGGCATATGTGAAAAGTGTCGTAAGCTTGCTTTAAAATGATCTTTTAAGTCAAAACTCAAAGTCAGATTTATTAATAAAATACCTTTAAGAAGACAGCAGTCAATCAAAGTGCTGTACATAGGATATATATAAAGAAGTGAAATAGATATATAAATAGATTGCAATAAAATAATCAAGTTAAAACAATGATATAAAAACAGTAAAAGTAGAAGAAACACAGTGCCAGTGATTTGTGTGTGCTCATTTATGAAACGCCAGGCAGAAGATTTGGGACAGGATTTCAGATTTTAGAGTCTCTGTGGTCTGGGAGGTTTTAACATGGATGGGGAGACTGTTCCAGAGTCCAGGGGCAACTGCTGGGCCTTGTCACCTCTAGACTTCAGTCTTGGTTTTGGGAATCACCAGCAGCAGCTGGTCAGAGGACCTTAAGGCTCTGTTCGAGGAGTATAGATGCAGGAGTCCAGACAGGTACAGAGGGGCAAGGTCACTGAGGGCCTTAAAAACGATGTAAAGTTCAAAATCAATTGGAACGCGGACTGGGAGTCAGTGAAGGGATGCTAAGACTGGTGTGATGTGGTTGTGCTTTTTCTTGCCGGGGAGGAGTTGAGCAGCAGCTTTCTGGATACGCTGAAGGCAGTTCATTGATGACTGGTCCAAACCAACATGCAAGGAGTTGCAGTAATCTAATGTAAATGTAATAAAGGCATGGATAGTCTTTTCGAGAATGGCCTTTATGAAATAGCACTTGGTTTTTGCTTAACAATGGAAGGAGAAGCTTGTTTTTAAAGCAACACTGATCTGTATAAGAGCACTGTTTAAGAGCAAAGCAAGAAAATGGAAGATAATCTGGATCAGATGGATTTTTGATGTGACCACCCTTTGCCGTTAAGCCTGCATCAAGTCTTGGTTAGATCTGAACAGTCAGGAATATTATGGATGATGGTCAGGTTTATGATATGACTTATGTACCAGATGGGCTTATATGATGACTGTCATATGTAAGTTGAAACAAGAGTACTAATTGAAACTTAAACAGCTATGTTGGAGGCTTGAATGTGGGCAAGGGACAGCCAAAGCCAAACTCTGCTACCAATGTGAGGTTGTTGAAGACAGTTTTCAGTCTCTCCTAGACAAGGCTTAAAATTAACTTTGAGGCTTTTAAAAATGTAAAAGAAAACAAGCAACACAAGGCCCTGTAACTATCAGCCAAGGAAACTTTCAAATTTCAGATTCAGAGGATGACAAGGAATACCAAAAGTTGTCTTCATGAAAGGACTGCAGCCAAAAAGTCTTTCACATTAACTTTACATGAAAACAAAGGTGCAGAAAAATGCCTGCAGTTGTTCTGGACAAATAACTCAAAATATGAAACATTTGGATTTAACAGAAGGCTGTTTGAAGAGCTGGAGAGTGGTACAGCAATGAACGTGCGCTGACAACATCAACTGTGGACATGTCTGCAAATGGAGTTGTGGACATGTTCAGAATCATATGTTGAGAGAAAAAATATAAGTGGCTGTATTGTATCTTTTGCAGTGTTTCCTTTGCAGTGAGGATGATTGTGGATCAATGAAAAAGTCCCAACTGTTAAAGGCTGGCAGAGTGGTGTTCAATCTTGTACTGTTAGAGTATCTTACATGTATGTTTCATCTCAAAACAGACCAATTTAATGGATCATACTACACAATCATACTTCGCATATAAAAGTAAAAAATTAATAAAACTATAAGGCACTCGGAGAGCGCAGACCTCCGCCATATTGTCATTTTGACCATAAATATTACTCCTACCTTTATTTCATCTAAATATTTAGATTCCTTGACCATGAAAACATACCATTAGCAACTGGATTCATAATGATATCTATTTTAGTTCAGTAGTTACTCACAGAAATCACATTTTTCACCGTGGCGGCCAGACACTGATCCCGATCAACACCAAAATCGAATCAGTTCTTCCTTTTCCCATGCTGAACATTTCCTGAAAATTTCATCCAAATCCACCCATTACTTTTTGAGTTTTTTTGTTCAAGGACGGACGGACAAACTCTCCCGAAAACATAACCTCCTTGGCGAAGGTAAATATTGATTACAAAATGTTGAGAAATAATAACAGATACTTATCCACCATCCATGACCATCAGGGGGCAATTTGACTGGCCTCATTTTCTGCCGGAGGACAGCGACCTATGCCATACAGCCAATGTGTGGTATGTGTGCATATACTCACTCTTAAAAACCTTTCCCACTAATTTATATTTTTATATTCTGTGCATTATTTATGATATTATTTATTAACCTATTCACTTTCTTATTAACTCCCACGATGCTTTCTTTTTGTTTCTTTCTGGGGGCTCAAGTGATTGATGGATTATTATGAATATTATTATTTTAACTTTCTTTGAAACTTTTTAAATATGCATATAGATTTTTATTTGAGCTATGACTACTATTTCTACTATTTATAAACGTATTGTTACTACTGTCCTCTATGAACACAGGTATATGTGTACATATATCCATGTTTACATGTGTTTGTGTATAAATGTTTTTTTATGTGTATAGAAGGAATTCCTCTATTTATTCTGGTGACAGGACTATTTGTGCAAAGATGTTAGTCTAAAGTCAGAAAAATATTTGATTATTTATGAATTTTACATGATTTAACACATTGTCTCTGGATGTCAATCATTCTAAACTAAGAAGCACTCTGAGAGCGCAAACCTCCACCAAGATAGCTCTCATGTTGCTTTACATCTATAAGCAATAGTTTCATGGTGAGTAAACATCATAATATGATTTATTGACACTAAAACCCCATACCTGGCATGCAGAAGCTTGTTGATATCATTATTAGTTTGACAGTTATTGAGAAAAAAAACATTATTCACTAATCACGTTTAACAGGATCTGCACCAAGACCTAATAATTTTTATGTTGGGCCACATCAATACGTCTTGAAAATTTTGGCAAATTTGTCCACTAGTTTTTGCCTAATCTTGACACCAAACAAATAAACAAACATACCTAGACAAAAAAAATAACCTCCTGGGTGGAGGTAAAAATAAATTAAAGTAATGGGCAAAAAGAGATAGAAGTGCTGAGAGAGAAGAAACCTCTACCAAGACATTTCTGGCACTGGTGGCCTTGTCCATGTCTTCTTCTCTGGTTTTGATTCATGCCTAAGCATTGCAGCACTATTTACTGCAGTGTTTTCATGTAAATGGACACAGTTCTTTACATGATACCATCTTTACAGAAAATGCTTTCCATATGTTCTCTGTCTTAGTTTCATTTTGATTTATAAAATTCAAGGTCATCCAGGTTGTCACAGGTCTGATGTACAGGCTCGCAGCAGCAGCAGCAGAAAAGGTAAAAAAAATTATTTTATCAAAATGAATGAACATTTAATGAGGATTTTATTTGATTTGTTGAAAGGCATGAATCTGAGGGCTTTATTTACTCCACTGTCTTCAGAGCGGCTGCGTGCAGAGGTCAAAGATCACCCACGATGTTCATCAGTCAGGCAGCAGTCTCCTTGTTTGGCACTAGCAGAAACAGAGAGGGACAGACAGACACACACACAGACAGACAGACACAAAGACAGAAGGAGAACAGGCGGGGAAGACAGAAGCGGTTAAGGGAATAGGGAGATAGGGAAGGATAAAAGAACAAAGGAAGTGATAAAGGAAAAATGTGGTTCTCGAATTGTCCACTTAAACTTCATCATGGAGTTAAAATGGGGCTGGGGATAATGACTGCGGGGGTCCTCAGCTGCTGTGGTGAGGGTTGGGTCAAGGCTACCCCCCTCTCACTCCCTCATCTATTCTTCTCTCCGCAAACAAAGAGGCATCGTCAGGCAGGTGGCTTCAAACACAAACACACTTACAAAGTTTAGAACAGAGTGGAATCTCCCAGCTGCCTCTGCTGCAGTTCATCCAGCAGGTTAGACCCTCATCAACCCCTCAACACCCTGCTACACCCCCAACACCCGCCACTCCAGCATCTGAATGGCGGTCGAACAAACCCATTGGACAGATTTAGCTCTGAAACATTGTCATAGAGAGATCCAGTTACAGATGAAGACCCACCAGGTGGAATAACGTAACCTGATTGGCAGATTATTGGTTATTGATTAGCATGCTAATTCACATTACCAACCAGTTCAGCTGGTTCATGCTTTTTTCCCTGTTTTAGCACATTTTTCTATCAAAGCCTTGCGCTGCAGAGAAATCAGATGGTCCCAGGTAGAGGGAGATGGAGGTGTGTGCAGAGCTATGATACATCAAATCAACACATTTACCATCGACATTCAGAGCAAGGTGACAAGCACAGGACCCACCTTCACTTCCTCTGACTATAAATATATATGTTTATCTGCTAAAGAGGTAAAAAATGTCTCATGAGCAGTGCTGACGGTAACAAGGTAGATCAACCAGGTCCGAAATATTGAAGTAAAGTGATAACAGGGTTTTTCCTCTGCTTTTGTGAAGCCAACAAACAATAACTGGTTCTCAATTCCAACCAAAGTCAGCAAAGGCCTGATGGTCTTATTGTCCTAAAGATTGTCCAAGTAGAGTATCCTCTGCAGTGAGCTGAAAATCTTTCATTGTGTGGAGTGTGGGGACAGCCAACCATGTCCTCTGAGTTTTGTCACATGAAATGAAACAAAGCCAATCAGGAGCTGGCTTAACCAAGAAGAAAAACCAAGACACTGAGAGTAAAGGCAAAATATTACATGGTTAGTTGTTTCATTTGAAGTGGGGTTTCTAGAGGCCTGTGGCTGAGGTAATTATAAGTTCTGATTAAGGAACTTGTCAGATTTGACACTGGAACTTGTAAGATTGACACTGGGGCGAGGTTGGCACACAGCAGTACATGAAGCTAATGAAATCCTCAAAACTGATCCACTTTTTGTTTTTATAACTGCTCAAAAAACCACACTACCTCAAAAATACAACACAGAAAGAGTCTTTATACACTGTAAAATCCAATAGCTGCCTTGACTTGCAAACATGAGTAAACTTTACTATGTTAAGAAAAATATGCCTTTATGACTAGTATTTATTAAGTAACAATCACTTGCATGTGTAAAAATGCAAAATAAATGCAAAATACTTATTTTTTTTAAGTGAAGATTACTTTTTTATAGTTAAGCTCACACGCAAAAATAAGTAGCAAACACAGTCTCATTCACGCCTGATCCATTCCACACTCAGGCCAGTAGGTGGCAGTAATACCCATAATAAAGGTGGCCACCCACTGTTAAACTGTACAAAGAAGAAGAAAAACATTCAGTCTCCTGCTCAGCACAGCTACCAATGCATGCAGTGCAGCACACAGGCCGGAGCACTGAGGACAATCTGCAGTCTTGAATTTTGCTTCCAACAAACGTCATTCTTCACCTTGATTTATTGTATTTAATTGTAATTCAGAGTGTTTTAGTAGTGGAACCTGCTTTTCATTCCTGTATAGATATTTTTGAACCACTTAGATTGCTGGAGTTGAGTTTGCATGGCAGCACGGTGGCGCAGCAGGTAGAGCACGTGCCTCACAGCAAAAAGGCACCCGGTTTGATTCCCGGTTGGATAGGGGCCATTCTGTCTGAAGTTTGCATGTTCCTCCCATGCATGCGTGGGTTCCCTCTGGGCACTCCAGCTTCCTCCCGCAGACCAAAAACATGCTCAGTAGTTTAAAGCTATGGTCTAAGATTTGGAAGCTTGGTACATCTTATAAGGCCGTTGTGGTCCTATGGTCCGATCTATGCAATATAAAGACCAAAAAGAATGAAAAAAATCCATTCAGTATAACATTCGGTGAGCAGCTAGCAGCACAGCTAGCTGCTGGAGAGGAGCAGCACCGTAACCGGGAGGCCGCTTCTGTAATCCTCCACAATGAAGGGAAGGAAATGTAAAAGTTTAGAGGAAAAGGCTGAAGTAAGGAAGAAATATGAGCAATACATATCCCAAGGGAGACTCAGCATTGGAGAGTCATATGGTGGAAAAAGCTGCAGAATGATCTGGCACTGAACACTGCGCTGGCTGCCTAACGGCCGGCGGCCGGTGCAGCACTGGCCGACCAGCAGCACTAGCCGACGGCTGCCGAACGGCCGCAGCAACGGCCGTTCTTGTATACTCCAGAACATCCAGAGGACCAGCCCGCCCATGGTTGAACAGGTAATAGCTTTGTTTACTACAGTGGGAGATGTCTGCTGAATAACTGTGGTTAGTCTGTGCCTATACTGGCTAATGACTGAACGTTGTTGGTCGGAACGAGTAGGCTCTGTCAATAGATTTTAGCATAAGTTAGCCACGCATCATTAGCATTGTAAACTGAGCTGGTGAAGACACGCAAATCATAAACGTAAATCCTCGCCCACAATCGGCTCTGCCCTGATCGGCTAACAGTGGTGATGCCAGACCCGCTTCGCCGCCGGTCCAATTGAAATGGCTACCGCTGTGTGTTACAAGGGGGATGACTGTCGCGTTTGTTACGAGGCGACACGAGCTGACTGGTTCAGGGTGTACCCCTCCTCTCGCCCAATGACAGCTGGGATAAGCTCCAGCCCCCCCGACCCCAAAAGGGATAAAGGGGTATAGAAAATGAATGAGTTTGCATGGTTTTAACTATTCAGATTGCTTTTCAAGTAAATATATTACTTAAAAATGCTGTTAGTCCAGCTTTGATAAGAATGTTATATGAACTGAACAGAGTAGATTTAACATGCAACATTTAGTAGCTTTAAATAGTAATTCTGAGTAGTCTCTACTAAGTCAAGAGTATACTAAAGTAAGTTACTCTACTTGATTGTTTTAGTTGCTTAAAGGGACTGTGAGGAGAATCTATTGCCAGCAACGTAAAAGACTCTGCTACCCATGAGCACGCACAGCGACTGTCGTAATGCTGCCTTCCAGTAACCGCGGAACTGGGAGTGACATCATCTCAGAGTTATCAGCGTTCCAGTTGAAGTTGGAAAAAACAAGCCGATCTACCAGGCTATTGCTGTTGTTAGCATGCCTGCGTTGTTGTTCACAAACATCACATGAAGAATGTGATTATCGCTATGGCAGCATTTTTGTAAATATAAGTCTAACAATACTATGTAAACGTAGTTTTGTAGCCAGCTATATATCGCTACTTACAGCCTGGTGCTCTAAGAGGTGTAATATAAATAATAAAATAATATAAATTTGCTCTAGTTTTAATTGTCTTGTTCCCGAAGTTGAGTATCCAGGCCAGTTCAGCCCTGACCGACCCGACCGGAAGGCTAAGGAATAGCATTTATGGATAACCTATTTTGATGCTGTAAAACTCATCTTAAAGTGTGTATTTCCATCAGGCATACATCTAAAAGTGAGACTTTTTTGTAATTACTTAGAAACTCCTCACAGTCCCTTTAAACTCATTTTTAAGTGTTCTCTACAAAGGAAGTGCTAGTTGGTACAACTAAAATTAACTAGGTCTCTGCACTTGTTTTTTTTTAAGTGCAACCGGTTTGCATGCTTTTTTTAAGTAATGATAACTAATTGGATTTTACATTGTAGCGTTTAACTTTTTCTCAACAAAGCCCCTGTGTTTGGACCTGCTTTTTATTTGTAGTAGGAGTCAGAGAAAACATCAAACACTAACTTCAGTAAAACTAAACAAAAAATTTGTGATTCTGACTCTGGTGATGACAGTGTGCAGTTGGTTGTGGGTAAGAAAGGATAACTCTATAAAGATATCAGCAGGTAGAAAGAGGGACGGAGACACCAAAGTGAGACAAAGTAACATGGCTTCTTCTGGACCTCTAATCAGAGCTCTTTACGTTCAGTAAGCCTTCAAACTGGTGTCATGTGTCGTAGTCCTGATCGGTAAAATAGGCAAAATTTGGCAAAGGCACATGTCACAAAATGGAATGTGGCCAAATCAGAAATCTGACCTTTATTTATTTATTTATTTTGCAACTGGTATGAAAACAGCACTGACCCATCTTCGAAATATCCAGTGAATAGGAGGGTTTCAGTCACGTGACTATTATGACGTATGAAGAGGGCGTGGTTTCAGATGGAGGGCAGGAAGTAAACATGGAGTCTATGAAGAAGACCGGCGAAAGTTCGTATTGTGCTGATCTAGATCCAGTTTCAAGAAATAGATATAAGCAGTTAATCAACTGATACGGTGGGCGTGATCCATATCTCATGAAGATGAGCGAGTTTTCGGCAGAGACAAAAGATTTACCGGCAATTGAGGCTGTCGACATCGCAAACTATCTGGTTCTTCAAACGTCGTACCACACCAAACAGCAGATGAAAGCCTACAAAAGTATGGAGGCATACAACTTTTTCATCAGCGGGTGGGTCCACAACCTTGGTACCAAACTACTACAGGATTGTTATTGTTTGGTCTTCGCAAGGGTGAGTCTTTCTTCTTTTTTATGTGTTAAGGTGCTGGCAGCTAGCAGTTGCGGCTATGATGTACACAAACCATGGAAACAAACACGCAACAAATCTGAACGTCGACGTTAGCCCAACAGTCAAAGAACACAAGGACGTTAATTTGTGATATACTTAAAGCACCCGTAAACAACACAAAACATTGGCATCTTGATTGCTTATCACCGCAAGTTCTAACGTCACTTTACCTCCTGCCCTCCATCTGAATTGCACGCTGTCGCTATGTGACAATGTGACGTCACGTGAAACCCAGCTATTAGAGTTTTCTAACCCGATCTGATGAGGGGCCTTGCTGGTGGAAGGATAAGTAGCCCTTCAAAATAGATCTTTACACAAGAACTCTGAAGAGGAAACGTTAAACACTGAAGAAAATCTCACTGGCATATTATCGAGCCAACATAGTGTTCATAGAGTAGTTTTAACCTACAGGTAGGTTAATTATGAGGCTTTCAGTAGCATCATGTACTACAGTGTACCAGCTAGCATCCAGCCCTGGATATTTTCACTCAAGGAAAAAAGCTCACAAGTTCCTTTAATGGCAGTCATATCTATACACAAAGTTATTGTTTCCCTGAGGGCAGGGCCTAAATATGCCATTGATTTTCATGATCGTCCTTCACAGATGTGGAAGCAAAATTTACATCCATTTAAAATCTTGATTTACAGTTAACCAGTGATGTGTGCAAAGAAATGTCCAGTGCATCTTACTGATCTTAACGTGTTTCTCTGCACAGACTCCATCTTGTTCCCCTGTTGTGCTGTCTGTCTGTCAGAGCTCTCTGTTTCTGAACTGTCTCCTTGCTCACACATGAACACATTCAAAAACTTTACCTTGTTTAGAGTGAGGACCAGTCTCAGCATGCCAGGAGGCATCTCCTGATCAGAATACAGACCTCAAACACTTGCAGAGGCCTTTTAACAAACGTGCAGAAACAGGAGCAGACAGGAGGGAGCCTACGTCTGATATCATCACTCTGGGTCCATGTGCACAGGCGCTGTTTAGACATGGCAGATCTTAGTGGATTATCAGAAAGGAGGAGAGTCTTAAACAAAAACAGAGCACTTTGGGGATGGATGAGGCTTTGAATTGTCAATAACAGTCTGAATGCAGAACATACTCCGACAGTTTTATAACTACTGACAGACAGAACAAGTGTTTTCAGTGAAGGTATGAGAAATAAAACAGCATTCTAAGCATTTACAAAAATCAAACAAGATGAGCATATATAAAACAGAGATATAACTTTCTTTGCTATTTGGACATACTTTTGTAAATGTCCTAATTTAGATTTTGTTCTGCTCTCTGGGTTTCTTACTTTCTTTTTCGGGATGTTTGTATTTGTTGTTTAGTGGAAGGTTGGAACAAATATTTCCTGCCTTTTCAGTGTTTGACCTTGTGTTTGCCTCTCTGACCAAATCCCCTTTAGCCCCTAAATTGTCCAGAAACAGTTGGTTTGTCATCATGTGCAGTTCATGAGGCATAGCATCCCTTTGGCCTGGAAGAGTACCGGCAGTGGTGCATTCCTACTACCAGCTGTGCCCAGAACAGCAGTGGTGTAAGCCAGAGGATGAGGCTCACAACAACTACTGTGTGTTCATCTCCCTCTGCACCTCCTCTTTTTCTTCTTTCTTTTGGTCTTTACTTACCGGTACTCTAACAAAAGTCATAGACTTACCGTTTGATCTCATGAATTATCATATATTGGTGAAAGAGCTTTTAATGTTTTGCTTTGTGTCAGGAACACATCCTTGGCCAACCCAATAATGCAAGGAGACACGTTCAAAAGTCCAAAAAACAAGGTTTATTCCACTCCAAGGTTCGGTATACAATGATGGTTCCCAGACAGGTTAGGTTCAGGCATGAGGGTGGTAGTCAGACAAAACAGGTTGGTAACAAAAAGGCAGTCAGAAGAGGTGCAGAGGTATCCGATGGGCAAAAGGCAGAAAAACGTGGTCGAGGCAAAGAGGGGTTTGTGAACAGACTATGACTATGGGAGAGCGCCTAGAGGGTGACAATACGTACAACAATCCGGCACAAGACAGGGAGACGGGAGGTTAAATACAAGAGGTATTTAACCTCCCGGCTTGACGGGGGTAAATAAAGCAGATCTAAACCATGTTTTTTTTTATTTTGTAGCTTCTTTTTTTGTTTAATTATCTGATGAGTTTGGCACCTGTACAGCGATGTATAGCATTAGAGTCTTTCCTGAGATGTCTGAACAGAGAAAGTTGAGCTGTAACACGGTAGCACACATTCATGCAGTGAACCTTACACAGCCACAATTCTAAAAAAATCCCTTTTAATGCTGCTGGTGTCCTAATTTTCAAATCCTTTATTTGTTATGCTTGTGTTTTGTTCTTTGTGTAAAACCTTTTGCTGCTGTCTAGGCCAAGACTCATTTGTAAAAGAGACTTTTGTATCACTGTGGGAATGTTCTTGCTTAAATTGAGGTAGAAAAAGATTAAAATAAAAATTCTGCACAACACACAGGTGCAGCAAGCATAGCCTTGATTCTGCTCAGACTTTTTCACAGCCATAAAAAAGATTAATCTCTGAAAAACTCTTTTAATCATGGGGCCGGATGGAAAGCTTGGAAGAGCCTGATGAGGCCCCTGGGCTGCAGTTGGTGATCCCTGCACTAAACTACAGTCCGTCTTGTCTGGTTCATTTTGACTCTTATCTCTCTCTCTTTCTCTGATATTTGTCTCTGACTTGGTTTTCCTGTCTGGATATTTTGGATGTCGTCTTTGTTATGTGGATATTTTTGGGGCAGACTTGTCTCAGTCATGTGAATATTTTGACCTGAACTCATTCCTGCCTTGTTTGTTTTTTTAATTTGACTCTTTTCTGTTTTCTGTAATCGTTTAAAGATGAGCGAGAAGGATAAAAGAAAAAGAAATGACAGTTTCACTGTTTTATGAACTGATTTGATGTTTTAAAACTGCCGCAGAGTGATTTTCCTCAACAGTGAAGTGTAAAAAATGACTCCCCAAAGTGTTTATGAGTCTAATCAACACTTATTAACACCTGACTGAGCAGATTAGGCCTCACAATGAAAACACACAACGTCTGTGTGTGTCAGTGTGACTGTCAGTGCTAAAATTTAACTTAACAGCACAGTAGCCTGACAGCAGCCAGAGAGTGGCTGGCTCCTCACACATACAAACACCCACCTACACTATAATACATACCTATATATATATTTGAGGGGGGAGGGGGTCCGTCCCTGCTGAGGGGGAGTGTGTTAAATGAAAGGAGAAGACTGTTGGAGGACAGATGGGGAGGACAGATGGAGGACAGCTCTCCTTGTAGTATGAATGCAGCTTCAAACACAAACACACACTCTCTGAACGTCACTTGAGGAAGACAGGAGTGTGTGTGTGTGGGTGTGTGAGTGTGTTTTTGTACATGTGTGTTCTGGCTGAAGTTGTTCTGGGTATTGACAAGGATTTTTGGACGTCAAAAAGTGTCATTAAGCCAAGGTAAGAACATTTTAGAATCTTTAAATAAAGAATGTTTCATGTTGGATTTACTTATATAGTTTTGTCAGTGTTTTTGATCCTTCACTATTTAATTCAACACTAAAAACATTCAAAACAGGTCAAAATGAGCTTCATATTAATCATCTCATCAGCTTTTACAGTTACACATGACTGATTCATGACACAGACAGAAGAAAGGGCAAATCTTTTCTTTTTAACAGTAATTATCCATAATTTAGTAATTTTTGCACATTAACCTTGGTTAAAATTCAGTTTTTAAAGCTGAACTTTCATTAGTAACAGGGTATATTTACATTCTCTGTTTTTATTTTTGGTCTTAATCATTTTACATTGGTAAAAATATCCAAATACCTCCTGCAGCGCTGCAGTGTATCAGAAGCACTTCAGTGGGTTCTCCTTGAGGAGTGCTCATTTGTCAGGCTTTTTCTTAGAAAGCATCAATCCAATGGCTAACATCCCGTTTTCCTCCAAATCTGTTGCTGGATGAAGAGTGTTTTCTTGTTTGCTTGATTTATTTTCTCATCGGCATCAATGTTGTTGGGATCACGGAGTGACTAAGGCTATCTGAATTAACAACATATGGATCTTGATTGGAGACTTTGTGGTAAACCCAATTCCTGTTGCCATTTAAAGCCATAGAGATAAAATGAGGTAAAAGAGTTGCTTGTAAGTAGGTCAACAAAGCAGAGCCCCAACAGTTAAGCAAATTGTTGGCATATCCCTTTAAGTTGTTTTGGTTTCTTTCACACTGCACCCGCTCAGTTGGACCAAACCCTAACAGATGTTGTGTGACATAGTCACCCACCACCAGTGATCTTAAGCTGTTATTTTATTCCTGCCTTCTGGCTCATCATGCACCGTGACCAAGAAATATACCTTGGGTTTCAATTGATAACTTCATTCAGCTTGAAGCAGAGCTATAGAATTTGGAAGAGATAAAATTGTATTTGGACTGCACAGAAAATGTCATGTTCACCAGAGTGATGTGTAATCAATCATATTCAGCATGGACCTGTTGAGAGAATCGGAGGCTGAAGGTTCTATCAACGCTAACATTAGCCACAATCTGCTTGATTGTGTCAGATAATTCCATTTTAGTTAACCTATTGTTGCAGTATTGTGCCAAATTCAAGCCACAATCCACCGTTTTTTGGTCCGCTTACCTCGTGTTGTCCTTGTTTGGATTGCTTTCACACCCACTGCACACTGAGTTTGTATGAGATTTTGTTGCTCTGGACTAAACATGTTAGGTGTGAAAGTGACCTCTGCAAAAGGGAGGCATGTGGACCAAGCGTGAAAATGCCACTACTTCTGGGCATTTTGGCCTTGTGTCCAAACATAAACTTTTCTTAAAGGTGACACTGGAAACCCACATTTTTGAGGCTCCTGATGAGACAAAGCTGAAAACTATTTACATGCCGACACAGACTTCCTGTTTCTCCCTCTCTATGATACTGCTTTAAAAGCACTCTGAGGAAACAAACTCTAAAAATGTTTGGACAAAACCCAATGCTATTTTTTCACAAGGGACCGTGTTGTCATGGTCTGACCTGTGACTTGTGGCTACTTGTGTCTGTGGTTGCCATAGCTACAAATGAAGTTGAAACAAGAGCACCTGTGATCCAAACAGGACTTGTTCAAGGTTATCAGATTTGTCTTGTATTGAAATAAACTGAAATCAGGAAATATTGACTCAGTATGCCTTCTAAAACTAGTTAACTAGCCACAAGTAAAATCATGATACCAGTCCTGCCAGTTTCACACTTTAAGCAGTTTACTTAGACAGCAGCAGTGTGTGCCTCTTTTAATTAAGACGAGCATGTTATCAAGTCTGAGCTTTCAGATGTGATTCTATTTTTCTGCAAACTATTTGCATTTCTTGGCAAAACAGGAAGAAAATTATTTAAAAAAACAAGAGCGATATTGACCTTAATCCACCTGGTGTGTGTGTCCACAGAGGTAGAAAACGTTACAGAGAGGATAGAAACCGTCCAATAACTCTCTTTGTGCCTTGAAGTTCAATTTGCCTCCTCTGTGGAGACACTCCCCTTGCTCCTCAGATTGCTTTCTTTCTGCAGTTTTCCCAAATCAGTTAAGCACTGGATCATATTCCTTGTGGAGATATATAATGCAAGTCCTCCTAAATGTTGAACAGAAGTTCATTATTAGAGTGATACATGTAGACACACTGAGGCAGTAGGACATTCACACACCTGATGTGAAAGCTGTTGTGGCACTCGCTGGAGCTGACAAGCGTGGCAAAAGCACAAGAAAACATTTCCAGTGTTAGACAGGTGTCAGACTTGTGGAAAAAAGTGTGAAAATAAAACTGCTTTTGTGTTGAAACTGAAAACAAACAAATGAAAAAACATCTGTATGTTTTTATTTGGGATGAGGTTATTTTTCAAATTGAAGCAAACCCAGCCTGCATGTGGGCATGACATAGAGCCTTTTCTTTCTTGCAATTTTTAGACTTATACTCTTATACTCTGCTACTGACTGTTTGAGCCAGTGGCGATTGCTCTAAGACTGCAAGGGAAGCTCAGCTTCCCCTAAAATGTCCCCCAAAAAAGTGGTGATATGTACTGCTGTGTGTACATTTCATTGACTAAATATGCCCTAGAATACCTTCATCTTTTGTTCAGAATCAGCTACTTATCACAGGTAACTGGCGCGACTTCCTTCTCATTCATCCCCGCAGCGTCTCAGTGCTTTAACACAGTCGGACGCTGAGCGTCTCCTGGCATCAACAGGGAACAGTAGAGTGGGTTGTTCCACGGTGGAAACTGGACGGTCATTGGATAAACGCTAGGCTTTGTCCCGCCCATCGGACACTCAGCGTCTCTGGGGGTCTATGAGGCAGTGGGCTGGCCTGGACGCTCAGCTTCTGCATGGTGATTGGATGATCTGTCTGAGGCCGACTTCTTTTTTGATTGACAGTGAAATGAGCCAATCAGCGATCTTGAAGGCTCACCCTTCACCGGGGCATTTTCGGAATTTTACATTCAGTTGTTCTGGACTGATCCGGAGGCTTTATCGATCACCAGCGACTTTATCTTTCTTAAAAATGACTAGCGCTGTGTTTGAAGATTCTCTCCTGTCAATTTTTCTTTTCACAAACGAGCAGCTGTAGCTGGGGAGCTTCTCTACCCCTGTCACTCACACTCACTGCCTGTCAAACAGTGGTCTCACGTAGCTGCTCCAGCTGCTAGCAAGCTGCACATCATGGCAGATAGTATGAATGTTGTCAACCGGATTTTGGCGAGGCCATTTGATAGTTTTCCTTACGAAGAGAAAATTAGAGTTAAACAGCAGGGCAGGTCAACTGCTAAGATTGATTTAGTTCAAAAGGTGGGGAAAAGTCACAGGTCTTTTCAGCATTCCTGGTACGACAAGGTGAGCTGGCTCACTGGAAGTGCTGTCACAAATAAAATGTGTTGTCTGGTCAAAAGTGGGTTTTGGGGAATAAAATCCCTGGAAAAGACGCCTAGTTGGTACAACAGGGTCACAGATCATTTACATAAATAAATAAATTTTTGATGTAGGCCAGAAAAAAAATGAGCTTCCCCTCCCTGACTGACCAGCAGCCGCCACTGGTTTGAGCCTATATATCTAGAGTATATCATCATGTCATTTTTGAGTATTTACATTGTGATGTTTAGTTTTCCTCACTGTCAGGTCCTTCATTGCTCCTTGGATGGTTTTGTACTGCTCTGTTAAATATAGTAAGTAAAAGTACGTTATTGGACGACTTTTATGGCTCTTTACTCAAATGTAGGTTGCACCTGCAGGAGGTCCCAGTAGGTTATAACATCTAAGTAAAATGATTAAAAGCTTCACGAGCTGCTACAACAAAATACACAATTCCATTATTTAGTCTTAGCTGGTCTTACTCCCAGGTGATCAGTATCCATGCCAGCTCTACTCTGATCCATTTCATGCAATGAAAAAAGCAATTAATCTAAATGAGAGTAAAAGCATAAAAAAGTAGAAAAATGAGGGCTTTCAAGTATTCAACATACTCACAAGGCCTTAAATTGATACACAAGCAGAAGCTCCAGTTCATAGTGAATCTGTTCCCCTCCGTGTCTCAGTGTTAGTGACTCTGATTTTACTGACAGTGGGAACCAGTGGAGCTTCTTTATTTCTTTAAAATGGTTGCTGCTCCTGACGCAGAGCCCCACTGACTCGCTCTGTCAGGATCAAACACTCTCATTCAGCCTCAGCGGTCTGTAAAAGCTACTCTATAAATACCAAGCCTTCATAATAAAAGCTCAGTGACACAGTGACATGCTGGAGGTCTGGAGATGTCAGCTCTCTTTGCTTTGCTTTTATTCTGCTTCACTTCATCCTGATCATGTTTCAAACTTAATTTTAGTGCTGACTGACACAAAGCAGCATTTGTAACAGTACATGGAGAAATTTACTGCTTTACTACTTATACTTTTTAAAAAAAAAATCTTTATTACGTATCTAGATTCATCTCAGGCATAAAGTGGACCTGAATAATAATGTATATTTATATTTTTTACATGAATGGCAGCACATAATGAAAAAAGAAGAAAGTAAATGACAGCATTCATTTCATTTACTTTTCAACCAAAACACAAATACTTACCTTGCTCACTAATGATGGAGGGCAGTGGTTCAAAATTGGCAGGTTGTGGTCACAGGATCAGTGGCATGTTAGGGTATGAAAGAGTTCAGCTGTGCTGAACAACACTGAGTCCTAACTAAATGGAAAGATGCACAAATGGCAGTGACAAAGTAAGACTGATTACATTGATCATATATAAGTATACTGCCTGCGAGTGATGCGGCACGTTGCTGTGCAGGATTTTCTTGGTCATCTATGACTTTTCTCACTCAGAGCTTTTTTAATCTTTTCAATATGATGTGGTAAAGTATTCACTCATATCTGTCAGTTATTTTTTTACCATAATTTTCAACACCAAGGAAGAAACTGTGTTTTAATTAGCCTTTGAGTCAACCAAAGCACTAATTCATCCATTCATTTATTTTATTTTCTATACCCCTTTATCCCTTTTGGGGTCAGGGGCCAAGGCACTAATCAGACAGTTACCTAAATTAAGCTTTATTTTCAGTTAAGGAAAATGTGTATGTTATTAGTTATGTACAACTTTTTTGCAGTTTGTATTAGCATTGTAGCAGATACTTGAATTTGGCAGTATGGCTCTGACACATTCCTGCCTGCCTTTATTTCACCCACATGGAAACAAGAGGCAGGGATAGAAACAGCTAAAGTCCCCCGAGATCAAGCACTGATGACAGCAAGACATTCATTAAGGCAGAAAATGGTATTAAGGGGGTGCTGCGGTGGAGGAGGGTTTCAAAGCAGCTAGCTGAGGAAACAGCAAAGAGTAGGAAGGCTAGAGCAGCATGAGTAAGGTGGACTTAGCCAATGACAGCTCATCTGACTATAAGCAGTGATGGGCTACCCTTGAATCAGCTGTTTAATGATGGACTGCTGGCATAATACCAATCTTGACTCTGTGACCTGTCAGAACTAAGGCTATGCACCAT
The DNA here is from genome assembly GCA_036419115.1 of Scarus forsteni. NCBI lineage: Eukaryota > Metazoa > Chordata > Actinopteri > Labriformes > Labridae > Scarus > Scarus forsteni. The sequence continues at coordinate 5,829,946 of JAZDUH010000347.1, read as the reverse complement.
TCTGCATTAAGATGTATCACCGGTGACACGCACCACTGTGTTTTATACAGTAATGTTGGCTGGTCTTCTCTACAGATAAGACATGATTTTCATTGGCAACTTTTTATTTATAAAGCCCTTTTAGAAAAACTACCATCCTACCTCTCCGAGCTTTTGCATATCTCTTTTAATAATCAATATCATGGGCTCTTTAAAAATCTCATTTTAAATTTCCAACCTTATGTTTGTATTTTTTTTATTTAACTGTGACCTTAATTGTCATGTTCATCATCACAGGACAGATGATTTTAATGCCCTTTTGTTCAAGCTTGCCTGTTTTTATTTCTTTTTATTGTTTTGTATTTTCTCGATTTCACTTGTAATTGACTCAACATCATTGTAAATAAGGATGCCCCTCAATGATTTCTCGACTATAAATAAAGGTTGATTAATAGATTTTTTCAATCTACTGTTTGCAAAGAAAACATGGTGTATAGAACTGATCATTTATTGGAATGAAGAATGGACAGCAAGTGGCATCGCTGCACGATGAGCATGTGAGTGAATGGGTATGAATGAGAAGGTGTGGCCCACACACTTACATCCATTTTACATTCATATATTTTATTATTCAATATTTTGTTGTGGGTACATTTTGCTACTGTATATTTGTGTGGGGGAGTTGGTTTTCCACTTATAAAGTGTTATGTCTTGAAAAATTGATTTAAAACTTATAGGTATAATATTCTTGAAATCAAGAGAAAATATGTATACATCCTTGTCCAGGGGCCTTTTGTTTAACATATTTGTTTTGTCTTGTTGTCAGCCATGTTTTGTTCTTAGATTAATTCTTGCAACGTTTCTGGCATCATCAGAGTCTTTATAAGGAGGTTTGGGTTAAGCTGAATCAGTCAACTTTTCAGTAGGTGGAAAGACCACAGAGTTTATATTTAAGTATATGCATTAGTATAAGTTACTTTGAATTTAAAGTACTCAATGAATGCAATAAGGCAAGCATTAAAGTGCCTTATCTACTGTCCATCAAGAGTTACTTTGGTTTTTTTTTTAAGTTGGGTTGCTCAAGGTCCATGGCACTAGGAAATATGAGTGCCAATAAAGGAACTTGTGGGCTTTGTCCCCGGGGAGAGATATCCGGAGGAAGATGAGCCAGTCCATAGCAATACACGGAGCTCTCAAAAGCCTCTTAATTAACCCACTTAAAGCTAGGGTCTGCGATTTGATTTAGGTACACTTTTTTTAATTCTCGTTAAAATGGTCTTTATGACCCGATGGTAATCAACTCGTAAAGTGGTCTTAAAACAGAGCGAAAAATATCCGCTCTCTACAGCAGGAGTAAAACAGGGAAAACCCCAACCAATAATCATGCAGGGATACCTGTTTTTAAACCAATCAAATCCTGTCGCCATTCTGCCCACCTGCTGCGCGTGCATTTTCCCGGCGTGCACAGACTCGGTGGGTGCGTGTAGCCGAGCTCATACGTATCAGACCCCGCGGGAGGATGCTTACCTTTCAAGTTTTGTCTTTGAAAATAAGACAAGCCCGCTACGAACCGTCCCACGACCCCAACACAGCTCCAGTATCCCTCACATTTTAAGACAGATGTACAAGAAATCTAAAATAAACTTTGTTTTTCTAAGTTTGTTCTGCTGCTCTAATCTCGCGATAGCTGCCACCTAAGCCACTGCAGCCGGACGTTCTCGCGAGGCTTTTTCTTCTTCTTCGACTTTACGGTGGTTGGCATCCATCATTTTGGAGCATTACTGCCCCATTCAGGCTAAAGACAGAGCCCAGTTTGGAGAGGCAGAGGAATGTTTTTATTATTATATCGTCACACAGGAGATTTACAGGAGAATACTGATACAGGAGGACGGCAGGAAAGAGGATAAAATACGGAAAATGCGATAGTTTCATGGCCAAAACGGGAGATTTGACAGCTATGTGGAGAATGGCAGAGGAACTACCTACACCCGGATCAACATCGGCTGTGAGTACTAACTAACTTTACATGTTTGTTTGTTTTCTTACCGCTGACTGGGTGTAGTGTAAAACAAACATGTTGTGCTGAGGGTTTGGAGTTGAATCAGTCTTCTGGATATATCAGCCGTGCGCGTGCATGTGAGCGGGGGCGGGCGGTTAGGCGGAGCCATGAGGAGATGCTACTTTCAAATTCATGCTAGTTTTCCAAAATCGCCGACCCCAGCTTTAAAGGTCAAAACTATTCAAAAACTATGTTTGCTCAGTACAGAACTCTGAGAACTTTTACGGTGTCACCAAAAGGTCAACAGCGTGTCAACGTGACAACAGCCCTTTTTTGGAATAGCAGTACAGCATGGTGGGACCATTTAACCAAAATAACAAATATACAGTCTAAAATGTTTAACCACAGGGTATGTAGGCTATACATTGAAACACAAAAAACTGAGAAAAAGACTCTTCTAAAATACACCCAAATTTTTAGCTGAGGAAAAAGGCATAAAAGCCCAGGATGTCCAAACACAGTTGCCTCATTTCTCTTTTAATTATCCGTTCATTATCTGTATCACTTGTCCTTTCCTGGATTGCAGGGTGCTGGTGACACTGAGCCTTGGGGGACTGGACTAATTGCCAGCTAATCATAGCGCTGCCATAGAGAAACAGACAAGCATTCCCATTCATACCAGAGGGTAATTCAGAGTCATCAATTAATCAAACAAGCATGTAATTGACCAGTGGGAGGAAATCAGAGCTCTTGTAGGGAATATTCAAACCCCACACATGAAGACCTTGACAGACTTGGGGGTGTTGAACCAACAAATTTCTTGCTGTTGGGCACTAGCACAACCCTGCAGCCCTCAGTTAAAATAGGAAAATTTAAAAACATTCATTCTCATGCCTTGTAGAAAACCAAGGAAAACTGCAGGTAACATTTTACCGAGTGCTCTTGTTTGTAGTGTGGTAATCTCCAGGTAAAGGTGCTCTTGAAAAAGATAGTAAGAATTCAGCGCAGAAATGCAGCAAAAAGTAAAATAACAGAAGAATAGGTGACTGGTGGCATTGCGGCAGGGAGAGCATGGTGGACAGGCAGATGAGAAAGACTGTGGTCAAGACAGCTGCACCTAAATTTGAAGTGCTTGTGCATTTCAACCTTTACGGTAAATGCTATACATTGAATGAGAGGAGGGACGACAGACAGGCTGAGTCACTTTATCATGTTGTTTATCTTCTATCATCAAAAGTGTGAAATAAAGGAGTCTTTTTCATACATGTCTCTTTTTCCAGCATGAATGAGCAGAATGCATAATAATATTGTATGAAAAGGTCAGTGAATGGATGTTGCAGTGTTTTTGGCCCCCTTTAAAATTAAATGAGATCAGTTTCTTTCATTAGTACCTGATAAAACTGGTTTCATTGTAAAGAGGATCTCCTGGACAATATTTGTAAGAAATATGTATTACTTTTACTGTCTACTTATTCAGTAAGTTATATCTTTGTGCAGTTTGATTATAGATTACTCAGAGAATTAAAACAATATTATTTTGTATTGTGTTCATTCATGTAGGAAAAAGAAGCATCTATGAGCCAATTTTAAGGCGAGACTCACATATTTCACACTTTTGATGGTAAAAAGAAAACAGGGACATGATAAATTTGTTCAGCCTGTCTGTCATACCCCTCACACACAGTGCAGAGCATTTACCATAAAGGTTCAAATACATGAGCACTTTAAATTTAGGAGTGGCTGGCTTGACCATTGTCTCTCTCGTCTGTCTCCCTGCTCTCCCTGCAGGCCTGGAGCACTTCTGTTGTTTTACTTGGTTATGCTGTGTTTCTGCTATTGCACTTTTTTCCTCTTATTGAACTGCATGGAGCCATTGTAGGCTGTTTGCCCTCATCAGCTGCGGTATTAAAAGTCTGATCTAGGAAATGCTGCATCAGTGAACCCATAGGTCCCCATTTAGAGGACAGTGAGAGAAACTTACTGATGAAGATACTGGGCCTAAATGAAAGAGAAAATAACTTTCACAAAACTGCAGCAATGAATCAGTTCATCCCGTCGGTGCTGATAACTCCAGAGCCTTTAATGTGTTTTAATCTTGACTGTCATCCAGTAAAATCCAGTTAATCCAGTAAAAGAGTCCCCAGTCCCAGAGCTGAGCCCGATTTAAACTTGAACTGATCCTGTGAAACACACACACAAGACACACACACGCCTAAAGGGAGGAGGAAAACCTGGCTGGTGGTGGAGAGGTGGTGTGTTGACCCATGACCCCAAAGTTTGACAGTTTGAGGATCACTGTGATTTTAAAAAAAGAGGAAACACTGATGACAGTCTAAGCCTAAAGGGCGACTCATTTTCAGGCTGATGAAACCCTCAGAAACATCACACAAATCTGTCTTCTCATCCTGCATTAGTCCACATGCTACCAGCCTCCTCCCGCTCCTCCTGTTACCATGACAGCAGCCCCCCCACTCCCCCCCGCAGGGCAGAGTCAGCGTCCTTATTTGTGGATTACTTCCTCCTTGAGTTTTCAAGTCCAACCTGACAGCCGTGAGAGCTGCTGCAGTTTGTGAGACAGAAAAAAGACTCTTAAAAAGATTATTTGTTTCTGTAGAAATCCGTCCTCAGATGCTCCAAAAAGACAAAAACACTCAGAGTGAAAATGTTCTTGTAGCGTCTCTCAAGAGTCTGCAGTTTGTTAGTATTCAAGGAGAGGGAATGAAAACATATCTCCACATATTCAGTCTGTTTACCTTCATCCCTGAACTTAAATCATCTCCGAGGGAGGGGGCTCCACATCGTCCTGCTATCTGTTGGCTTGACTGAAGTGATGGTAGATTTTTAGGGACAGGCCCGTGAGCCACTGGGCAAATGGACTTTTACTAGGGGCCCAATAGGGTCCAGCAGTACTGTGTATGAACAGGCTAATTGAATATCTTAATTGATCATGGTCTGGAGGCAGTGAACTACATTCATATTTGAATGACCTCAAATAACCCAACAGCAACGACATGAGAACATCAATGGGTATTAGGGCATGGCTCAGACTATCAGGATCAGGATTATTTCATACAAAGTTCTATTTTGGAACAGTCTGATTTATGCTGTCTATACCCAGAGCTGGCCCCAGTGATGATTATTAAAGGGATATGCCAACATTTTTTTTGTTTTCATGTCCTGCTTCACTCTGGAGCCCATGACAAACAGATAGACACCATTCATTTAACTGTGTGCAGTAACAAGGAAGACAGGCAGAGCTCAGCCACCGATAATTAGTTTAGCTCAAACACAGGGAGTCAGTGGGTAGCATTAGCCTGATTAGCACTTTATGTGATTTTAAAAGAATTACATATGAAACTAACCTGCAGGGCGCATGTACAAATCACTGCAGAGGTGCTTGTAAGTAGGTCAACAAAACAGAGTTTTTTTGATGACTGTAGACAGAGGCAGGCTAGCACACGCTTCACATAAACACTGAGGCGGACACACACATGAAGTGCAACTATCTCTTATCACTCTTTAATACCCCTGGAAACTGAACAAATGAGAGGTCAACTGGGTCCTCCATTCAGTCTCTGTTATGTTCAGAGTGGAGGGAAAACATCACGGAGGTGTAAATATAACAAGTTAAAAATCAGCATGGATAAGGCCAAAACTTTATTCTAGCTAACACTGAAACATCAATATGAAATAGGACAGAAAGAATCCAGTACATGAATACATCAATATGTTTGGTGATAACTGTTGTGACATCAATTCATCCAGTCCTTCATCCATAGTTCTGATCCCTTTGGGGTCACTAGGGCTGGAGCCTATCCTAGCTTACGTTGGTTTAGGGCAGGGCACAACCTGGTTGCAAGCAAGTCACAGAAATGATATAAAAGGTCTTATAATAATGCACTTACACGCTCACACCTTAATTAACTTTGCAGTGCAGCTAGACCTGCCTGATTCATTGTCTTCTTAATACAGGTCTATCTTGACAAGCTCCAATCTAGCACAACTGTGAGCAGCCCAAAGAGGCACAGCCCAGTCAGAATCCTGTAGAGCAAGAAGAAGCAGAATGAACGTCACTACAGCAGGGAGTGACAGTTTCCACAGAAATTAGCATTGATGCTAACAGCTTCAGGTGCAGTTTTGTCATATTTGGACCTTATTTAATCAAAACAACAACACTGAGAGCATTTCCCTATAGAGATGATATTTTCACTTCATTTCTGACATATTTTTGCGAGTTTGTTCTTGTTCTTTCTGATACATGTTTCATTCAGATTGTACAGAATCAATTTGCCCCAAATCAAACATCAATCATGATTTCATGTTTTTGTCTGGTAAATGTTCACCTGTGTTTGTTTTATTTTTAATAATTTTGAGAATAACTTCTATTGACGTTTCATTGGTGCATTAGTGAGTCACAGAGTATTGCAAGGCTTTTCTCTCAGACAGCAATGCCTTAAGTACATAATAACTACTAACTACAAGTTTTTTGTGGACATTCAGTAACTGGTCATAAAATTGTGGTATGTTTTGAGAAGCTACGTCATTCTGCTTCTCTCTCCAGTGTCTCACTGTGCCTACATTTGGGAAACAGTTGGTGAATTCATAAAGCAGTAAGAAGGTTGCTGTGTTTGGTTGAAAAAGGGGGAGAAAGTCTGAACTGCATGCATGTGCTCTGATTGATAGGTCATCTTTATAGACATACTGCGGGTGCAAAAAAAATTGCTAAGTTACATTTCATTTGAATAATAGTAAATCTAGAAGTTTGGAATTTACATATTGAGATTATTACATATTGATATATTGAAATTATACTTTTTACATTTTAAAAAAGTTATTTATTTCTCTACATCTTGTCCTTTCCATTTTAGCTTTCACAAAATAAAGGTTGCAGGAACTCTGTTGCAAGCCTAATCAGTGACAACAACTTAAGTATTGAGATACGTAATGGTATAATGAGGTTGCAGGAAGTACCCAACCCAGAGTCAACAATTACTATAACAAGCATGTTAACATGCAGCCGTTACATAAATACCCCTTTTTCCACCAAGCTAGTGCCGGTGCTGGTTTGGAGCCAGTGCCCTGACCAAGAACTAATTCTTCGTTTTTCCACCTGAGCACCAGGTGCGGGCTCTCAAAAATGGAGCCAGAGTTAGAACCAAATCTGTGCTAGCCAAACTGGCGCAGAACTGATTATGTCAGATGGTGGAGTTATTACTCTTTCAAAAATTACTACTCTCTTTGTTTTACAGTAAACAGCAATTTATATGATGTTATGTGCGTATAGTTAAAACAGTTATTATCAGCAGTTAGATTATTGTTACCAGAGCTAACAACGGCTAACACCTTGCCGGTAAAGAATCATATTGTCTCTGATAATAAGGGTTCCTGGTATGTCATCGTACCCTGACAATCTAGACAGACAGTTCCATATGTACGCCACAGAAATATTTTGCTAGTCCATCTGGAGAAGAGCCCATAGAAATTGTTTTCAGGGCAGAACCTTCAAAAACGACTGCAGCTGGTGATTGGATGTCTGTTCTGCTCATCACAATCATCACAGACCAATCATATCAAGCCACAGTATGACAAAGCAACTCAACCTTGTTGTTAGCCGTTAGCTTAAGCTATGCTTCAGTCTTATCATCTTACATTAAATTATACCACACAGATGTATCATTTACGACTTACATGTGACATGAATATCGTCAGAAAGAATCCCCTCCAACTTCTCCCAGTAAATTTTTGAGGAGAGCATAGTTTTGCCAGGTATTGCTGAAGAACCATGACTACCACTCACTAATCGGCATCGCCTGTAGAGGATTTTCACATTCTCTCCCAGCAGTGATCTTCAAGAGCAAATACAGGATTTCTGTCAGACAGGCATAAGTGATGTTCTTTGCTCCTCTTTTCAAAAAGAAACTGAATCAGTTTCTGATTAAACTGCAGATATTGCTGCATCCACAGAAATCACATTAAACATGCAGTCCCTTCCTGCTGTCATCACATCTTCAGCTCCCGCCTCTTTTCTCTGATTGGACCCTTAAGCATTTAGCCAGTGAAGTTGCTGGACAATGGAGGTGAGCATGATGGTCATGCAGGATTTCATACAATTAATCAGGCAGGTTCATCTGCTCTGTAAGGTTAATGCCATAGCTGTTGTCTGAGATTGCAATCCAAAAAACTGCTTAGAAGAAGTCAAATTTTCCATCCCTGTAGCGTATTTTGGCATTGTAAACACAACAGCAATACCTGTGCAGCAGCAACCACCCCCAATTTCATTGTTTTGGTGTTTTGTATAAGTAGATATGTAAGCAGTGACATACTGACGTTCTACGGTAATCACGTAGCTCCAACTTGGCTCCTTGCCAGTGGAAAAGCAACAGGGCCTAGGCTTGCACCAACTCAACTTCAGCTCTAGCACTGGCTCCAAACTAGGGCCAGCTCTAGCTCTGGGGACAAGGGACAATAAAGGCCCCATCTGATCGAGGTGTAAAGCAACCTTCTTACTTTTTAGCAAGAGCTCTCACTCCTACACTCCTGCCCAGCCCTGTTTTTATCATATATGCCAATTAAAAGTTATTTAATCCTCGTAGACTTTCCACTAACTGAAACACTTCCCATCGTGTTGAAGGCTGCATTGATGCAGTGTTCCAGTACCATGAGCTCATAAATGTGGTATGTGCTGTAAACAAAAGCTTCATGAATTTGGAGGTTTAAAGATACCAACTCACAAAAGAGGGCTGGTCGGATGTTTCCACCAAGAACTGAATGTCAACAGTCTGTTTTTCAGTTTTGTGTATCTCACAGGGATTGTTTGAGGATTTATTCCTGCAAATATCTGATGCTTTTCACAAGAATACACACATTAATATATGTGTGTGTGTCTATGTATGTGTGAGTGTGTTGTGCTGAAGCATTAAATTGGCCACCTGTTGCTATCCATTCACAAACGCACACACTCGCCTCATTCTTTTCTTTCTCAAGCAAACACAGTGAATGAAAAGAACACACACACACTTACACACACTTACACACACTCTAAGTATTCCAGGCATGTCAGTTCCTGTCTTTGCGAAGGTTGCGCTGGTCGCAGTAATCTTTGGAAAAATGATCCTTCTGGTTATTTCCCGCCGCCTGCCAGTCGAGCGCGTGGGCAGAACAACCTGAAGGTCCGTCGCTACAGCAACGGCTGAACAGACCAAAGCTCAGAGCAGGAAGAAGAAAACAGAGCTACTCCACGAGGAGCACAACAAAAACATGGAGAGATCTGACAGGAGAGTTCAAGAGGAAATGTAAAGGATCAAAGCAGAGGAAGAAGAGGAAGGAGGGAATCAAACAGGAAGCAGCAGGTAGGAACAGGAAGCTGGATGATATCACTGGATTTAAATTCCTCTTCGGCTTATTTTGGTGCTGGTGTGATGTCTGAGGATTCATGAAAATCTTTTGTTTTGGAAGACCTGATTGGCCTGAAGCTTAACAAAGGGAGCAGAAAACAGTGATCATCTTTTCTCGATCATGTGTGGAAACTTAGCCTCTGTCAAATTTGTGGTTTTTGTTTCTCTCAGTGTCCATCACATGAAGCAGAGCTCAGCGTTTCAGAGAATCCAACATCACCAGTCATTACTGCAGAAGCAGCCCACTTGTTTGTTGATGTTTCTGGAGGTGAATCATCCTCAGATTCTTCTTCTCTTTGCTTTTAGGAGCTTTGCTGATTTGAAACTGATTGTTGGCTGTTTGTTGTTTTACTTCTCTCTCAAAACTCTTCACAGTCAGACTTGTTCAATTTGTTTTTGCTGGAGTGATGGTGTGAAAGTGGCAACAAAATTCAGGGCTCTGTACCAAATGCTGTGCAGAGTCCTCTTGAAGTGAGCCTTGGATCTTCTTCTTCCTTTTTTTAGTTTTACTTGGGCATGGTTTGAAGATAGCACATTTGCCAAGCTTGTGCTGAGATAACAGCCGTCATGGCCAATGTTGTGCTGAATGAACTTCATTCAATCAAGCTTTGTTTATATAGCACCAAATCACAACAAATGTTATTTCAATTAACTTAAAAGGATACAACATATTTTCTTGCATTTTTTGTTTGTCCTTACTCCCAAGTCCATGACAAGCAGACAAACACCGTTCTTTCGACTGTGCATGCAGTAACAAGGGAGAGACAGGCAGAGTCCACCCACAGCTAATTAGCTTAGCTCAAACACTGGGAATCAATGGAAAGTGTTAGCCTGCCACTGCCTAGGGTCATCAGATAAACTCCTCAGTAACTCTAAACAGTCCTGTGTGCATGTTGTGACTCATATCTTTTTACGGTGTGGTGTTTTTATATTTTTTTAGACTAATATTATCTCTTAATTTAATTTTTGAAAGAAATACATACAAACCTAAACCCAGAAAAAATCATCCTCGTCCTCTCTTACAGGTTGGCCTTAATCCTTTGTAATAATCATCTTCTACTTGTAAACAGAGGATCTATTGTACATGCATGTCCACAGTGGTTTACATATGTGCCCTTTAGTTTTGTATGTTTTTTTTATAAAGTGCTAATCTTAGTCTAAAATAGATAACAAAACATAAAGAAAAACCCCAAAATACACAAAAACAAGTGCACTGGACTGTTTAGAGTTGCTGAAGAGTTTATCTGATGACTGTGGGCACTGGCAGGCCAATGCTACCTATTGACAACCAGTGCTTGAGCCAGGCTAATAAGCGATGAGTGAGCTCAGAGCATCTCTCCCTTGCTACTGCACGCACAGTCGAAAGAATGGTGTCTATCTGCTTGTCATGGACTCAGGAGTAAGGCAACACACACAAAAAAGTTGCCTTATCCTTTTAACAAAATCAGCATGAGTTCAAAATAATTCCAGCACTTTGCCACATATGGGAACAATTACAGTGGCAAAAAAACATCTGGTTAGCAGGCAGGAAATCTTGAGTAGAACCAGACTCATGTTGAACAGCAATCTACCAAAATTATTTTAGGAGAGAGGCAGGCAGGGACAAAGGGACTGAAATGAGAAATCATGAAAGAGATACATGGATGCTGAGACCACTTTTTTTTTTCTTGCCATGTTTCTCTCTATTGAATATAATTTTTGTAGTGGTTAGCCCTTTGAGACAGAGTATTATCACTAGGGTGCTTTTCTCCATATGGTAATCGAGGTGATATTTTACTGGTGGTAGCAAAAACAACCATGGATAGAAAGGTTGTTCTAAAATGTTCATTAACAGCTGTAATGATTATGAAGTGGAGTGGACTGATGTTGGTTAATATGTTCATTTTTATGTTGGTTATTGTAGAGTAAAGTGGTTGGAGTCAGGCTGGTCTCCACCAGCAGGTTGTTAATGCAGTTAATCATGGTTACAGCAACACGTATGATATTTGCAGGGATAGCAGGGTATTATCATCAGGAAGAGAGGGATCAGTCAGAAGTTAATATTATTAACTGTAATGATAACGAGATAGGAATTAAAGAAAGACCAAATGTCAGCATTATAAAAGCTGAAGCTATGTAGTTCTACATCACAGGCTGTCCACACCAACAGTCCAGAGCAGCACACAAGATAAAACCAGAGAGGATTACAAGGGCATAAAGAGAGGGAGAATGTGGTAGGTGTAGGAAAGCTTGTGGATAGTGTTGGAGACTAAAATTTGTTGAATGGTGAGTCAGAGTTTACTTTTCAAATCATAGACCAGACTTAAGTTTAGTTAATATGGTGAACAATCATCCACATTTGTGAACTGGCTCCTTCTTAAGAGTCTTTTGACTGGGAAGCTCGAGGTTTCAAGCCCAGCCCTGGCTTTCACGTTACCCACATTGCCCTTATTGCTGCATCAGTGGCATGTAAATGGGCATGAAAGAGTGTGAATGTTATTAGGTAATGCTGATGGATTACACCACAAGTGCTGTCATCATAGGGTGAGTATGAGTACTAATGCGAGTGAACAGCATTTTTAAGCACTTTAAATTAGACTATAAAAGTGCTATTTGAGCTCAAGTCCATTATGGTATCATCTGCTCTGTTGGTCTGACACACAGACTCTGTGAGACGACACTCTGGTCAATTGATTGAGTTCCAATTCGATTAAGAATGGAGGCCCCGACAATCATTATATCAGGATAAGTTAAGTGAGACAACTATGATGACTATGTTGTGTTGCACTTATTCTGTCATGTGTCCCCTGCAGTGTTGAGCCTGAGCACACTGAAGTAACACACTCATACTTATGGTGAATGGCGAATTAAGCATTTCAGTTTTTGAGTCACATGAGCGTAGTTCACTCTGGTGTCAGCACATGAGTTCTACAGACTGATATGTTGAGGACAAATTTTTGGTCTGGGTGTCAATAAATTCACTACTATGATGAATTCTTGTGTTAGTGTCTTTGTCTTTGACCACCTCCCTGCCTCTGCCCGCTCACAGCCCCAACCATCGGGCTGCCTCAAAATATTAAACAGGCCTCGTCTCTGCCTGTTTTTAAATCCCTCCTTAAGACCCACCTTTTCTCCCTGGCTTTAGATGCACAGTAGTTGGCGATTTTTTTAATTATTTTTTATTTTTTATTTGATTTTATCTTGATTGCTTCTTCTGCATTTTTATTTCATTTTAATTGGTTTTATGTCTTTTAAATTGTTCCTTGTCTTTGAAAATTCATTTTACTTATGTTTTATGTCTATTCTTTTATCTCGTATTTTATTTATTCTCCTGTACAGCACTTTGTTTCAACTATGGTTGTTTTTAAAGCGCTTAACAAATAAAGTTGGATTGGATTGGATTGGAACCATCAACATGAATAACATCATTTAACATAATAATTTATTTTCCCTTTGTCTCCGCCCTTCTCCTTATCTCCACCCACTCATCACAGCTTTGCTGGCTGTCTAACAGGAGTCTAGCTCTGCTCACGATTTCCTACTCAGTAACTGAAGGTTTTTCTCACCACTGTTGCTGTAAGCTACCAATGGAAGTGCATTTAGACAACATTTAGACAAGATTTTGCCTGACTCAAATAAAGAATGACTAACTATTTGATTGATGAGCTTGTGCCAAGCTGTGTGTGCCGAGGGATCTTCACTGGAGCCAGTTCTGTCTGTTGATACGTCCTGTACATAATTTCAGTGTATTGGTGAGGTGGCATTTCAAAATGACAGTCTAGTCAGTCTTATTCAATGGTGAGACTTATCACATTATGAACCTTACCCAGCATCAGTATCAGCATCAGCATCAGCCCTTCCACTTACATTTTCTGATTGGCCCCAAATGGATGTCAGATGTGGCTTTCTATGTGGCTGTTTTCCAAATGGACAAGTGTGTATACTGTATCCTGAACAGTCCAGTCCACAGTGTCAGGTCAGGAGCTCACAATTTTTTTTTTCATTATGCTCTTATTTCAAAAGCATTTTTAGGACAGCTTCTCAAAAATGACATCCCAGCTTTATGTACTTGACTTTAGAAAGACATGTCCATTTAAACTATATTTATTGTCATAAAACTCATCAGATGATATTAATTAATGTGGCTACTTTTTATTGACCTCTGAACACCCAGAGCTAAAAAAAAAAAAACCCCAAGAAGAAGCAGGACCTGCATGAGATCACAGCAGAGAGTGAGGCTTAAACAGATCCTCACGGATGAAGTCACTTTCAGTCAACATGTCATTGAAAAAAAGTCTCCACATTTAATGGGTTTGAAACTGTAAGATATTAGTGGAATATGTGGAAGAGTGACTATTAAGTTACTACTTAATAGTCACTCTTCCACATCCACCCATAAAGAAGAAGAAACAAGTAGAAAAGGAAATAGAGCAACAGCTGCTCAGCTTTGTTTCTAATAATTCTGTTATGAACAGCTGAGATCCTAAGAGGAAGTGAACAAGTGTCTGGGAAATTTTCACACACACAAGCACACACACACACACCAGTAGAGCATAAGGTGGAGCAGGAATATCATACATGAAACATCTGTCACATCGCTTACAAAACAAACACTCTCATATTTGAGCCAACAACTTTTAACCAAGCAAGTAACAATGTCATTTAGCTGACATTTTTTGTCCAAAATAACGTACATCTGAGAGTAAGAACAACACAAGCAAGAATCTAAATTGGAAAAGCTCTTTCTTCTCCCAGGTGCATCAGTGATATTCAAGAGTAGATTATTTTTTCATTGATAACAGTATTGATCATGTGTAGTTTCCTCTGATTACTCAAGAATTTCAACATCTGACCATGCACCCTTGTTTCTAGACATCAGGGTGTCTACTCACAGAAACACCACTTCCTGTGGTTCCTATAGACCTCTCTCTCTATCAAATACAGATGTTGAAGTTTAATCCAAAGCTATTACTGCACATTTAGAGTTGGTTTTGCCAGGTATTATTTCAGAGGAACAGAATGGCTTTATGAAAGGTAGTTTATTTTTATACACTCGCACTCTTTTTAACATTATCCATTTTAAACACTCGGATGATTTCCCTGAGATTATTGTATCATTGGACGCTAAAAAGGCTTATGATAGGGTCGAGTGGCCCTACCTCTTTGCAGTTATGAAAAAGTTTTGTTTTGGTGACAAATTTATGAGTTGTGTGAGATTATTATACACTTCACCCCAAGCCAGTGTCATAACTAATGATATCCGCTCTGAAATTTTTCCATTGAAACGTGGGACACGTCAAGGCTGCCTCCTGTCACCTGCTCTCTTTGCCTTAGCAATCGAGCCGCTTGTCATTACCCTCAGGTCCTTCAAAGGTGTCTCGCGCAATGGTGTGGAACACCGTCTGTCATTGTATGCCGATGACCTGTTATTATATGTCATCGACCCTGATATTCTGATATTCTCTCCATTCTTGATAACTTTGGTTCCTTCTTGGGATATGAGGTTGAGTCTTCAGAAGAGTGAATGCTACCCAATATATACAACTGGTCTGCAATTAAAACAACTTGATCTGCCAAAATTTCACCCCCACTGGATGTAAGTACCTTGGTATAAAAGTAACACGTACATTTTCTGGTCATTTATCTGCCAACTTTACTCCACTTATAGCAAAAGAAAAATCTGATTTCCAGAGATGGAAAAGCTTACCTCTTTCATTGATTAGAGAAATGAATGTCATCAAAATGATTGTGCTACCAAAGTTTCTTTATGTGTTTGAATCAATTCCATTATTTTTGCCCAATTTTTGACTCCCTTAACAAACTTTTTAGTTCTTTTATTTGGGGTGGGGGTCCTCCAAGGGTTCGTAGATCTCTACTTCAGAGATGCAAATTCAGCGGTGGCCTTGCACTGCCAAATTTTCAGTATTATTATTGGTCTATAAATATCCACATCATACGCTATTGGCTAGATTCACCTGGCTTATCTTGGTGTAAAAATAGAATCTTCTTCTTGCTCACCTATGTCTTCCATTCCTGCTCTAATTTTTTCCTCAATTCCAAACAAAACCTCATCTTATTTCCAAAATCCTGTTGTTTTAAATACTTTGAAGATTTGGTATCAGTTTAGAAAACATTTCAAATTTGTAAATGCGTCTCCTCTTGGTCCATTATGTAACAATCATTTGTTCCCTCCCTCCTATTTGGACTCTGCTTTCTCATCATAGTACAACCAAGGCATAAGACGACTGCTCAATCTCTATTCAGAAGTTATCTTTCATACTTTTGCTAACTTAACAACTCAGTATAATTCCATATATATATATATATATATAAAACCATTTTTCAGATACCTTCAAGTGAGACATTTTGTGTCACAGTGTCCCCAATTTTCCCTCTTTACCATCTCAATGTTTTGGGAGCAATTGCCCACTCTTAAGTTCAAGAAAGTAAAAGGGATTGTTTCAACAATATATAATCATATTCTTGACCACTGTGATCATTCCAGTATGAAAACAAGGCTGGCCTGGCAGGTGAAGCTGGGACATCACTTAAGTGAGGAGTGGTGGGAGAAGGTTATAAAGAAGATGTGTCACATCATGTGCACGTCTTACCCTCATTCATTTTAAGGTTGTACACGGTCCATTTTTCTAAATCAAGATTAGCTCAGTTTTAAAAAGTGGTAGAGGATAAATGTGAAATATGTACAAGTTCCAACTGCCACCTAAGTCACATTGTCTTTTTCTGTCCACATTTACAGAATTTTTGGTCTGGTTATTTTCATATTGTATCAATTGTCACTGGTTTACAATTGCAACCTTGCCCACTTATAGCTATCTTTGGGACTCCAGATGACGCAACTCAATTAATGTCTTTACAAAGGAAAATTATAAGTTTTACTTCACCACTAGCTAGATGCCGTTTGCTTTTACTATGGAAGCCCTCCAATCCTCCAACTGTTGCACAGTGGTTACAGGACACAGTCTGAAACTTGAAAAAATCAAATACACTCTCAGAGGAATTACTGACAAGTTCTTACATAAATGGCATCCTTTTTTGTCATACTTCAGAGATTTATCTGCTATGCCAGACTGAGAGATGCCTAACCTTTTTTTTTTTATTAATTTATTATTATTATTATTATTATTATATTATTTTGTTTTATAATTATCTTCAATGTGATTTCACATTTTTGTGCATTAGTTTACACCATTGACCAAAATAACTTGGAAAAACAACTTTAGTAGGAGCAACAAACTAGAGATAGTGCCAATTTTTTTTTTCAAACTTAGCAACTGACTGAAATATAAACACACACTGTTCTGGGCAGGTTAAAGATCAGATGTGCTGCCACATTCTGGATCATCTGCAGAGGTTTAAATGTCTTTGCAGGGAGGTCAGGTAGTAAAAAGATGCAGTCGTTGACGAATGAAATCACCAGAGCCTGTACCAGAAGCTGTGTGGCCTGTTCTGTTTGGTAGGGTCTGATCCTCCTGAGAGTATAGAGGGCATATCGACAAGATGAAGCAATCAAGGCCACGTTAACCTTTATGGTCATCTGGTCATCAGTCACGACACCCGGATTTCTGGCAGAGTTTGTGAGAACATGCTTAGTGGATCCTAGGTTAATATTGATCTGTGGTTGAATGGAGGGACTGGCTGGAAGGACAATAAGATCAGTCTGTGACATACAGTATTTAGTTCAAGATGGCTTTGTGGTGGAAGTAAGGGGGGGGGGGGGGGGGCTGAATAACTGTGCAGAGTGAGGTAGGGATGGGAATTGATTAGATTTTATCAATATCAATGCTGTTAACGATCCTGCTAATCGATCCAATTATTTAACGATTCCCTTATCGATTCCTGCAGATTTTGCAAGTGGGCAAATGTTGGTCTGATTTTCAGTGGCAACAATATCAAACACGTCACAGCCAGTGTTGGGGAAGTTACTTTTAAAAAGTAGTGTTTGCTCATTACTCGTTACATCTGAAAAAAGTAACTCTTTACTTTACTTAGTTACCCTCTATGAAGAGTAACTTCTCAAGTTACTTTTCCGTTACTTTTACATTGCTTGATCATGGACAGAACCCCATATCTATTCCTAAATGTGAAGGCCTACAAAAAGTTCTACTACAGAGAACATAACAGTTTTTTGTGCTCTTTATTTTACAAAATGTCACATACCCTGTGGAATGAGAGCTCCTGCCCAGTGTTTCCACATTTTGCTTCTGAAATAAGCAACCTGGTCCATAAAAATAAGCCCAAAATAAGCAACCTCCAGCTATTTCCTTTCCTAATGGGATATACTACTTTTTAAAAAGAGAAGTCTACACAAAGTGTGTTAATTTTCGTCTACATTACATTTCAATATCACAGCGCTATTCAAGAAAAGAACGTCGCTTATAACAAGCAGACCTGGCAACTTTGGCTCTGGAGCATGCGCCATGTGCGTGAGTGTGTTTGGGGGCGTGCATATAACCAGGAAATGAGGAAGTGGACAAACTGCCTACCGCAGTTGTGTTTTCCTTTATGTTAGGAGCTGGAAGATAATCAGGGGGATACACACAGACTTAAGAGCCCCAAGAAGCAACTTCACGTCTAGAAATAAGCCCCAAAAAAACACAACCTGCGGCCGTGACTCACGAGATTTTCGGCCTTTAGACGCTTATCATGAGCGGACTTGGCAACGCTGTTCCTGTCTGTGCGAGCAGCTGAGAAGGCAGCTTCAGTGTTAGATCTGTCCGAGGGAAATGTATCGTCGCGCTGCATTAAAAAAGGAACTATGTTTCGTTACCAAATTTTCAACAGTAGCGCGTTACTTCACTTTTTACCCGAAAAAGTAGTTTCGTTACTGTAACGCGTTAGAAAGTAACGCGTTACACACAACACTGGTCACAGCATAGATAACTGCTTCTGCAAGTTGCTGGTGTTTCCACTCACTTAAGGTTGTGTCATAGGTGCAATGAAAATTAAGCTACAATTCTGATGCTTCTGAGCCCTTACAGTGGAAGGAATTGATAAGGGAATTGATAAGCAAAAAGATTAATGATATCGATTCTTTGATGGAGCTGTTAATGATTCTCAACTGGAATTGGTTTTCGATTCCCATCCCTAGAGTGAGGTGGTGTATAATGAGAACAAACATGAAATAAACCTAACTAACCACAGAAAGTATAAAAATCAGTGTCAGGTAGATCATTTCTTTGTTGTAACAAGGCCTCTTGGTATTTAATCCTCCACTGTTGAAAAGCCTTTGAAAGAAACAAAGAGAAGCTGTGCTACTTGCTATTCAAATCTGTAAAAATGAACCCTCACAGACTTCCTGTCTGTGTGCAGAGGATCAGAAAACTCAAACATCAAACCCTGGCAGGTCAGAGTTACCATCAGCTGATCAAGTTTCAAGTCTGTTTGATCTTTAAAAAGCTACGATGTGGACTGAGTTCACTGAGGGACAACCAGCAGATCTGGGACGTGTTGGAGGGACCTAGATATTCAGATTCAGATATTCATCTTGTATTTTAGTCAGATTTGTCACTATAACACCAGAGGCAAAATATATCACATGTGAAACATGGAAATTAACAAAATTATCTTCAGTTGCTAGCTGTTGTATATATTTGTTTTTTTACAAGGACATATGGCTAAAAATTGAAATGTTTTCTGTAAAGGTCTTTCTTCCGTAAAGTAATAATATTTTTTGGCAAAAAATTTGTAAAAGAGTTTAACAGTAGCTAAGATTTTTATAACTACTCCTTGGCCAGGTTACTTTGACAAAATAACTGTTTCTTTGGGTGGGACTTACCGGTAAATTTAGATAAAATTTATATAGAAATTTAGATAAATCATTTAGTTTAAAAAACAATGTATGTTGTAATGAACTGAAAAAGCACTTTAAGTTGGCTTTATTTACATGTTTCACTCATAAATATCAAACTTTGCTTTAACAATTGGTTTTCAGACTGAAAATGTAGTAACAAAATGTGATAACAGCTAAATATAAATATATATGTATATATATATATATATATATACACATATATATGTACACACACACACACACACACACATATATATATATATATATATATATATATATATATATATATATATATATATATATATATGTATATATATATATATATTTATATATATGTTGTTGTCATTTTTAGTTGTTCTTAAACTTTTAACCATGGGCTGCATTTGATTAAGTCTGAGGAAGAGCAGTACGGCTCGAAACAATAATGTTGGTTTAAATAAAATTTCCAAGGGAGCTCCTTTTTGAGGGCAGATTGTGAATTTTTTGGATCCAGCACGGTGGTTAGATGTCTACTTAATTATTCTACATGGACTGCATCCAAACATCATAGAAAAGAGTAAAAATATATCTGGAACAAATTCTGTTCTATTAATGCTCAAAGGAATTGTAAGAATAACCCAATATATTAAGATAGCCTTTCGCTGCCTCAATGGAATTTTCATTAAAAACAGTTTCATTATTATAAAAAAACAACTACAAAACACTCCTAATACACGTTAAAATTTTTTACAAAATACACTTTTTTCCAGATGAATTCAGATTTAGAGCAGGACTGGAGATCTGGATTAAAGAGTTCAGTGTGAACACGGCCTCTGAGTTAACAGCTGATCCTGGAGCAGCTCAGATTCAGGTCTCCCTCTCAGCCGGTCCAGGTCTTTGATCAGCTGCAGACGTCTCCGTGTCCCCTTTCAGGAGCCTCTGTGTGTTGATCCTCTGCTGACAAACCGACTCCAAGTCAGAGACCCTCACCACTCTTTCTTCTTTTGTAGCTTGTCCTTGTCGACATGTCCTCACTCCGGGCTGCTGCCGTTCTGCTGCTGCCGAGCTGCTGCCTGCTCCTTGTCCTCCTCACTCCGCCCTGCACAGGTCAAGGTAAGGTCATCTGGTCACATGTGGCCAACCTCAGGTTACAAAGTGCTGCTTTACTGTTCAGCAGGCGCTGGTTCGCACCGAGAGACAGCCAGGGTTGGAATCTGAGTTTGTGTGAATCAGGGCGCCTTATTTCATCTGTCAGCTAGACTCAGGGTAGGCTTTCCTGCATTCCTCACATCACCATTAACATTTCTCAAAGTAGTTAGTACAAACTGCGAAACCTAGTCATAACCTGCAAAATCATGTTCATTTCCCAAAAAGCAACTATCAATGTCAATGAAAGTGTCAGTGTCATCAAAATGAAAAGTCCTGGCACCACTGTTTATGAACTAGACAGTCAAATGGCTTTGTCACATTTGCACCGTGACAGTTTACTTTGGAAGTGTTTTCCAATGCAAAAAAGTCTGATCTTGGTGACACTACTGAAAGTCCTTTAGACAGAAATATACACGATTTACACAGCCATCAAGTAACACATTACTGTATTTAGAGAGGTGACTGAGTTCAACACACGAAGTATGTATGTTCCACAGCATTTGCTCTTAGCAATTCTGATTGGTTCACAACATTATGCAAAATAAAAATACATAATTATTTACAGTAAACAACTGTGATCAACACTACAGTAGTTATCGGACTGAATACACACAATACTGTAAATCATTCATGTAAATCCAGGAGTCCTTTTCTATATCACAATGAATAAATCTTAAGCCCCAGTCACACATTCCTGTTTCTCATGGCGATTGTGCACGACTGTTAACTGGTTTGATTGGCATGATATGGGAAGAAATGACTGTCTCCCCCGGATACAGCCTTGATCTACAAGACACAGTGTAGGCCTATGTGTCTAGTAGATCAAGACACATACACTGTCAGTAACGCTTTTACAACGCGGTTACGGCACTTTCATGGCGCTTCTAGAGTGCTTCTACAGCGCTTGGGGGCATTTTTCCTGCTTCACTTAGGTCAATACAACAATACAATGAGGATTCCACGAATTTCCATCCAATTTTGTTGTGTTCATTTCCCGTACAAGATATGTAAGAACAACGTTCACAGAGGATCACATGATGCACTCCGAAGGTCTATAAATACAAGTCACAAACACAGGAATGACCATTACAGTCGGGGCATAATCGGATATGTTCTTGTCAATTGTCCTCAGAAAGCTTTCTGGATTGAGCCATGATCAGCCCGATTGAGCCCCATACATGCCACGCTAATACCATCCACCTTCGGACTGCATTAGGCAATTCTCCAAGACAGTTTTGAACAGTTCAAAACCAGGGGTGGACAGTAACGAAGTAGATTTACTTGAGTACTGTACTTAAGTACATTTTTTGAGTATCTGTACTTTACTTGAGTTTTTTTATCTTTGGAACTTATGACTTTTACTTCACTACATTTAAAAGATAAATATTCTACTTTTACTCCACTACATTTCTGTAAATGGCCTCGTTACTCGTTACTTTTAGGTACAGGTATAAAGTCAGCGGATGAAATTTATTTTCTCTTCTAAAATGAGATTTGTTCAAGTGGTGTTATCTATACTTCATGCATCCTGTTCCACACTCCAGTCCAGTTGGTGGCGGTAATGTACTTTTGAGTTGGTTTGCCAACCGCCACTAAACAACAAAGAAGAAGAAGACGCGCATGCGCTACTGCGATTGGGAAGGTAAAGGTTGAGCTAATTTTGGTGATTACGGTTCGTCTTGGCAGTAATGATGGCTACTATGGCAGATAAAGACAACAATACCTCACCAGAGCACCCGTGGCTGAAGTCCATGTTGGAGGTGGTCCAAATGAAGAATGATTCTTTTCGGTTCAAATGTGTGCTCTGTTTGCTGCACGCAAACTTCACTGCCCACAAAAACTCACCGTCCAACCTGAGAAAGCATGTGGAAGTAAGGTAAAATGGTGCAAATATTTGTTTACTTTCAGATAAATATTAGACAGTTTTATGGACTTGTAGTAGTTGCAGTTTAATGTGACGGTCACTAACATTAGTAAGTTAGTTGGCATTTTAATGAGATTTGGCAGCATTTCGCAAAACAGAAACGATGAATATGATGAATATTATTAGCAGAGTTGAATAAAAAAAAGAAAATGGCTATTTTTGATTCATTAGTGTTTCAGTATGCATTTCTATAGGCTTTGTAGCATATTTTCAAACTATTTATTCTACATGATGTATAAGCAGGTCAGTGCATTCTGTAGATTGTTTCAGTCATTACATACTGTAAGGTCAACGGGAAAATGCACTTTTAATACTTGAGTATTTTCAAAAGCAGGTACTCCAGTACTTTAACTTAAGTAAAAATTTGACTGAGCCACTTTCACTTGTATTGGAGTAGTATTTGAACATGAGTATCTATACTTCGACTTGAGTACTGGCAATGAGTACTTTGTCCATCACTGTTCAAAACAATCAGGACCCTTCCCCGTTCCCCGACGTTTGTCCACGACTATATAACACTGATCCAGATCAAGTAGCACATGCACCACGACCAAAGCATGTTTCATCAGAATTATGATAATTGTGCACAATAGCCATGAGAAATGGGAATATGTGACCAGGGCATTACACAGCAGCAAGGAAAGAATCTCATCTGGTGAATCCACCCTCTGAAGGACTCTGCTGTGATGCCATCACATGCTGCATTTGAGGCTGCTAGCTGGACCATTTGGTTGTGTGGATGCCAGTCATATACATTCCAACTCCAGGCAGAGTGTATTTAGGACTGGGGAGCAGGGAGTGAGATGCTCCACCAGCATCCTTTCATGAGATATTTTCAAGAAAAAAATTAAACAACAATTTATAAAATTTGACTGACAGACTTTGACAACCCATTTAACATTTCTGTATGTACTGACTCAAGCAATCAAATGAGAACTATCTGTTTTCTAGCAGTGTTAATTTTGTCAACAAAGTATTTTCTTCATAGTTTTGTCAACAACCTTTTATCCTCTGACAAAAACTAGACAGCAACTAATAAAAACAAGTGCAGATGGACAAAAGTAAAACTTAATTAACTGACATTTTCGTTGACAAATAAAAAATAGACAAAAATGTTAAGAGACTTAATCCAACAGCCCTAATTTGGTCATGTGGAATTTCGGGACAAGTTAGGAATCTATCCAATCACAACTACTTTGGTTGTGTGGAAAGGTTGGATGAGTTCAGAGGGACATCCAATCACAGTTGCCTTAGCTTGGTGGTGGTGGGATAAGTTGTGGAGTGATCCAATCAGAGCTACTCTCTTTATGAATTGATATATTCATTTAGAGCGGGTAGCCTAAATAAAAGTGATTACATAAAAAAATAAATTAGTTTTTGTTCATTTATACATTGAAACTTTACTAGCATTCAATAAGGTATTGTTTGATGTTTAATGTATTCAAGTGACTTCAGAAATTCAAGAAAACATAACAAATGCCTTACCCTTTAGAGTAAAAAGCGTCATACTGAGTTCAAAGGATCACATGGAGATGCTTCACATAAGATGCTGATGCATCAAAAATGAGGGATGTCTTGTGAGAGGGGTCTTTGACAGCATACGGGACATAAAAACTTCACCTTAAAGCACCCCCTGAGCAGTCCAAATACACTTAATCTTTTTTTCTCCTTTCTCTTAAAATATGGCTAAGCTGCTTTGAGCTGGATGACGTTGTGACTCAAAGTTGGCTGCATATTTCTCAGTCACAGAGCAATGATGTTCCACAAGGCAGAAACAAAGATTGCAGCTACAGCCCCAACTAGTGGTGGTTGACTGTATTACACATTTGATAGGCTTTCAATCAATTAATCAATCAATTAATCAATCAACCAACCAACCAATCAATCAATCAATCTTTATTTGTATAGCCCCAACTCATAACAAGTGTTATCTCAAGACACTTTACAATAGAGCAGACTGAAGACAAACTATTCAATTTATGGATAACCATACACAATATCACCAAAAGTAAGTAAGAATCAGGTGTTCCAATCACTTCCATGGACACAGGTGTATAAAATCAAGCACCTAGACATGCAGACTGCTTTTACAAACATTTGTGAAAGAATGGGTCGCTCTCAGGAGCTCAGTGAATTCCAGCGTGGAACTGTGATAGGATGCCACCTGTGCAACAAATCCAGTCGTGAAATTTCCTCACTCCTAAATATTCCACAGTCACCTGTCAGCTGTATTATAAGAACATGGAAGTGTTTGGGAATGACAGACAATCAGCCATGAAGTAGTAGGCCACGAAAACTGACGGGGCGGGGTCAGCGGATCCTGAGGCGCATAGTGCGAAGAGGTTGGCAACTTTCTGAAGAGTCAATTGCTACAGACTTCCAAACTTCATGTGGCCTTCAGATTAGCTCAAGAACAGTGCAGAGAGCTTTATGGATGGGTTTCCATGGCCGAGTGGCTGCATAGAAGCCTCACATCACCAAGTACAATGCAAAGTGTCGGATGCAGTGGTATAAAGCACGCCGCCACTGGACTCTAGGGTAGTGGAGCCGCGTCCTCTGGAGTGATGAATTGCGTTTCTCCATCTGGCAATCTGATGGACGAGTCTGGGTTTGGCAGTTGCCAGGAGATTGATACTTGTCGGACTGCATTGTGCCAAGTGAAAAGTTTGGTGGAGGGGGGATTATGGTGTGGGGGTGTTTTTCAGGAGCTGGGCTTGGCCCCTTAGTTACAGTCAAAGGAACTCTGAATGCTTCAGCACACCAAGACATTTTGGACAATTCCATGCTCCTAACTTTGTGGGAACAGTGATGAGAAGGTGCACCAATATTGTACATTTGTGTAATTATATATATGATATTCCAAAATATTCAGCTCCAAAAATTTCAATATAAGAATTCTTAACTTTTTAGGCGAATATCGGCCAATACCAATATAAAACTGACAATATCATGCATCCCCAGAACTTAGTAACAGAACGCACTATCAGACTCACAACCAACACCACAGTAACTTGCCTGATAATGTTGGAAATGCATGGTGGAGGTATGTGCTCATTTGTCTCCATAAAAACTTGAAGTGGACCAACAAAACCAGTCTGTCTTGAAGTTACACTTAAAATTTTCCAGTGTGTGAACCCACCTGTAAAGTGTTATCAGTCTGAGTGCAAAGAGTGCACCAAAGCTGCAGTATCTTAAGAATGTGGAAAACTTTACTTTGCAAACAAGTTTACTTGACAACAGCAGCTAACTTCTGTCAAGTCCATAAAGGCACCTTCTGTTTCCTTCAATGATTCTCTGCCTTCGCCCAGCTCAGGTCATTTCAGGTGTTGAGGGTCTCGTGGGCTCTAAAAGTGCTCTAATGTGGGCTTAAGAGTCACATGAGTGAGCTGTGTTCACAGTAACTCTCCTAAATCAATATCACATCCGAGAGTAAAACAAGCCCAAAGAGAAAATCAGCCCTCAAATCTGCTGAAGGCTATCAGCACCCACTGACAGCCCCACGTCTCTCACCCACGACCATCCATGGCTGATACAGGAGCCAGACTCTCAGAGGGAGGAAGGATGTGTGTTTAAAAGGAGTTTATGTGGTTCTGCTGCAGCCTCTTATATCCTGCCTCAGTAAGCCCTCAGGTATTAGTTTGAGAGGATTTCTTCAAACACGTGTCGGGCTGACGTAAGGGATCAGCAGGACGACCACTTGGTGTCTCTTCAGGTCAGGAGGTTGTGGAGGTTGAGGAGTGGGGAGACGGTGGGGGCCTACCCTGTAAGACAGGAGTGCACTGTGGCTAAATATTTTTCTTGCTTCACATGCTGCTGATCTCAGAGCTTCACTGGCTGTTAGATTTAAGGGGGGATCTAGTTCTGCCTCCTGTCAGCTTCAAATAACACGTCCCCCCTCGCTCCCCTTGCCCCCCTCTCTCTTCAGAGGAGCAGCCAGCAGGACAGGCTGTAAAATAATCACTTTTTTATTATTAAACTCTGTGCACACTTAGAACAGGGCCAGTACTATCAGAGGTTCCTGCTGTAAACAGTCTTCTTGTTAAGCATTTGACCTGACATCGTTTTCAGTGTCAGCATTAAATATATCACAATGTGTATTAAATTTTGCTGTCAGGGGTCTCTGATTTCACCTTAGAGAGCTCATACTTCCCTTTAAGATAACAAATTTTCCTGTACAGGGCTCAAATTAAACATTCAAGAGCCCTATTTTGCCTAAAAAAGCTCATGTGTCTCCAATATTGTGGCCAATATTTTACATTACACAGACCATATTTCTCTTTTTACAGGGCTCATATTTTACCTTCAAGGCTTTCATCTCACCATTAAGAGCACATAATTCACCTCAAAGCACCCATCTAAACTGTAAAGGGCCAACATTTTTGATGGATGAGTCCAGGGCTGCCCCTTGCCAAATTGGGGCCATAGGCAGATTTCCAACAAGTCAATCCAACATGAGATCTATGGAAAGCCAGCTTAAACCTGGCCCAACGTTCGATCACCAAGTGCTCAATTATTAACCACTCCTTTTCATCAGAGATGCATGTAAATGCAGTTTAATAGACATTAAATAAAAATGATATTGGAATTAATTCTAGGCAACATCTAGCTCTAGACATAATTATCCTCTCTTCTATCTCATGATTGCAGGTTAGCAGCTGGGGTGTTTATGCCACAAAGTTTTTCTTTTTTATTTCAACAACATACTTACCCACCTGGTGTAGTCTGCTTTATTCTAGTGGCTATAGTCTGACACACTCTAATGGACGTTTGTCTGCTTAGGGCCTCCATACACTGGGGACATTTTTGCCACTTTTTTACCTTACTTTACCTGATGAATTACACTGTCCTCTAAAAACAGCTATGAGACCCACTTATGGACCTCCTCCCGCAGGTTGAGAACCGCTGCTCTAGCAGATTGTATTTGCAGCTTGATCCTTCAAAACTGTTCCTCCAACATGGAGAATAAGTGATTCAGGATACCTCAGGATGTTTTATTTTAATTTTTTTTATATAATTTAAATTTTTCCTTTAGAAAGCAGTGAGTAAGTGAATGAATGTGATTGAGACAGTGATTGTCCAATCACCTGGCAGATATGGACTATGCTGTGTAGTATATACTTAAAAGCCCACCTGGTGTTTCAGGTTAGCAAAGTGAATGAATAAAAGGATGATTTAACCCTTTCATGCATGAATTTATTAAATCACATATGAATGTTTTTTTTTTTTGCTTTTAAACAAGCTAAAATAATGTGCAGTTTTTAATGTTATATTTTGAGTGAGTTAAATAATAATTCAATGGAACTTAATATAGATCTGCAAACACATATTTGTTACAAATATTTACTGGAATTATACAGAATAAACTGCAAAATATGCAGCATAATTAATACTGCAGTTTAATTAAATTGTTATCATGTTAATTTAATAAAAAATTATAAATAATTCAAAATTAGGTGACATCTGAATACAGACATAATACAGAACATAATTTTTACGGCATGTCCTCTGGACTGGACGGATTAATTTTTGATTACAGATGAAAATAAACAAGGAAAATATTTTTAAAAACTGCATAAAAGTTTTCCTTACATCTCATTGAATTAGAGTATATGTTTTTACCTGATTAATTCTTCGAGAATAAGATTAAACACCTAATCCTGAATGGTGTGGTGCATATCCCTCTTTGTTGGACATTTTGGATTTATGATGTAATATCTCAAAATGAACAAAAAGACACAAAGATCTTTTTTTATGAAACTTGAGAATGTAGTTTTGGTGTTTACCACCTGATAGTTGGGACATGGTTAGTCTAAATGGTCCAAAATATAAAATACATATCTGTCCACTGTAGATGGCGCTGTGCATGAAAGGGTTAAAAAGTCAGTTGAAAACAGCATTTATAGAATGAAGAGTATGGAACTGACCTTGGTGCACTCTACACACATCAGGACGTCAGGACTTTGTTTGTACCATGCTTAAGAAGTGAGCTCTTGAATGTCCATCCCCAGTTAGCCTACAGGTGCATTTCCACTGACGTCACGCCAGCTCCAATTTCACCCGTAATCAGTTAATAGAATTAGCTTACATTATTCCAACTGTATCCTTTTCCCCCACCTACCAAAACCGCAAAACTCTAATGGCCCTGCAGCAGCAGCATCTGCAAGTTTTCTGCAGTCCCATCTAGGCATAACTAATGTACTCACTGACTAATGTTCTCCACTGGGATATGGATTGTTACTCTGCGAACCGGAATGAAAACAGTCTGTCACAGAAGTCGTCACACACCCAGACAACATTGATTGGCTCTTAGGGCAAGACATTGCGTGAAAAGTTCGCATTTTTCAACTTTGAGGACCAAGCCCCATGACCTGGTTCGCACCCAAAGAGACCCCAGAGTTCCTATCTGTAACAACAGGGGCGCCCACATGCCTCCAAAGGCGCAACCAAGTCACCCACGCCACGTCACATCCATAGCATCTTGTGAGATATGGTTGCCTGTGGTCGTGGCTGATGCAGGTGCTAAAATTGCCCAAGTAGCATCAGAGTGAATGCACCTAAAGTGTATGGGTATTTTGACCCTGTGTGTTGTATGAGTGACATACAGTGTATAATGACAGTGCTGAAGACTGAGGCTCATGCAGCAGCAGTACTGTCAGTATCAGGTGTCTTCCCAGGAGCTCCTGTTTGTTCCTGTAATCATGGAAACACACCAACTGCCATCACAACAATGACCTTTGTTGTAACTAAAGGCTCACCTCCGAATGTGAACGACTAATGAGAGAAACAGGTGCCACCAGTGACCTGGCCAATCAGAGAGCAGCAGAGCAGCCAAAGGGGTGACTTGAATCTGTGCAGCAATCATCATGTTTAGAGCTGAAGCTCGGGCTAAAATTACCTTCCATTCACTCACTCTTCAACCCATCTTCTCTGTGATGACCTGCACAGTCATCGTGCTCAGAGAAACAGACCCTCATAAATCTGACTTATCCTAAAAACAAACTGTGAAATCAACAAGTTGTACATCAACAACTGCAGAGGAAATGCTCAGATCCTCTTTGCTGTAAAATCATCACTTGAAAGTCAGACTGAAAAACAAAAACAAACCAAGATTAGCTTCCCGCTGTCAGTCAGGTCCTCGAGTGTGGCAGCGATTCCTCCTGTCAGTCCCTCCCTCTCTTTTGCCTCTTGATGTTTTAACACTTTAATAAAATCAAGCTGAGCTGACTCCTCTGTCTCGAGAGCTCCTCTCTCCTCTTTCACTTCTTCCAGTTGTCAGCTTTACAAACCTGGAGCCGCAGAGAAGCTCGAGTCATAAGGGGGGGGGACAGTTTCTCAGGCAAGAGCAGTTTTTCTGGAGGCCATAGTATCTCCACGGGCTGCAGTATTTCTGGGTACTTACTTCAGTAGCCATCTTTGGGAGCTGGAGTACTGAGGAATTTAAACCTGGACCAAACGAAAATGATATATACCTAAACGCACATTTTTCCGTCCAATTGGGCCTCTCAACCACACAAACACAGCAATTTCACCCACATAAACAGAGATATTTTAAAACGGATAAAAAGGTGGAGGAATAAAAAGTTATGAGTGAATCTGTGTAGCGATGTTAAACAGAGCTGGGGTTGATGCGATGATGTCTAGGGCCTAGCAAAAAGCCTCTGTAGCAACTTTTGTCAACAACAATAATGATGGCCAACATGTATCACGCTATCTCTGTGTGCTTTGCACTTTTTGCCCTCGTTACAGCTCAACAAATGACAAAAGACTCTATTTAATTAGTTTTTCATCTTCTTACCAGTAGCCTCAACTGTTTTGGTGAGAACGTTAGACTGCTTCTTCTTCCTGTTTTTGACTGCATGCTCATAACATTCTTCGCCTTTGTTCTTCATAATTAGTGAACCTACCACCTATCAGCTGGACATGGCATCGCAGACTTCACAGACAGTCATTTTCAGTGTTGCCTCTTTGTATGGACAGAGATATTTCTGTAGTGTGGACACAGGTTTAATTTTAAATCAGGTAGATATCAGTTAAAAAAATATCCATATATTTGTAGTCCAGGCCTTGTGGCAACTTTAAAAGTTGTGGGGCATTTTTTTAGAACTGTAGTAAGGGATTTTATGAATTCAACATAATTCACTTCAAACATTTTATCCATCCCAAAGGAGTAATAAACAGGGAGGCTACTTAGAGCAGGGGCATGACAAAACAAAGACAACAACATAAGAAACGGTGCATAACAGACTTAGGGCCATATCTACAAAAGGTTAATGCGTATAAAAACACATGCAAACTTGATAGCACACAAACCTAATCTACTAACAGGGTGCATCGAAGATTGCGTCTGTCAAATGAGCAAAACAGCATATGCAGTCCATTTAGTGTGTTTGCCTTCATGAATATGCCGAATACATACAGATCATCAGAACCACAAAATACTGGGAGGAGTTGTATCAGGTATTTGACAACAGCAAAATGGCTGAAAAGGTTCCTAGCAGCACTGCCCCTCTAAGGACGTTGAGCTCAGATGAGCGGTAAGGTACACCGTTGTCAGTGGGCCCACTTATTTTGTGTAATTTTGTGAGATTAACATTAAAACAAGCAACAGGTCTTTGTTGGGTAGAATATTTTGGTGAAAATTTTCAGAGCACTGTGTTAGAAAGGTTAACGAGTGTTACATTCATTAGAGATAAATGAAAATCTATTCATGGTTGTATTGATTATACGCCCATAGAAACTACCTTTACATCCATAAAGACATGGGGACCCTCTTGAAATGCCACAGCTCGAGGAGCTTACTTGAAATGGATTTATACTCAACAAAGCCAAATATGGCACTATAGAGATAATGACTGGTTGACCCAATATTTTGAGGACAGATCTATTATCTGGTATCCAAGGGTCTGTCACTACCATAAATTCTTATATTTAGTCCCTTTGTCTCAGCAGATGGATACATCTCTGAAATTAATAATTATGTACACAAATGTATTTAATGCATTTGTATCTAATAAAATGAAGGGTATGGCTTCAGCCTGCTTTGTTGTAAAGTGTCTTGAGATAACGCTTGTTATGAACAGGTGCTATTAAAACAAAGATTGATTAAGTATAGGCTTGCAGCTAAAAGGTAAAACCTGATAATGGTTAGCCCGTGCATCAACAGTAAAAGGAACATCATCATCACTTGCCACTCATATCCTGGAAATATAAAGCACTAATTATCGAACATAGTTTTGTGGCTTGTTTTTACACAAAACTCACACAATTACACAAAATAATGGTACGCATTAACTACAGGGAACCTCTTTGGTGGTCTCAGCTTGACCTCCTTAAAGGTGCAGCGCTGCAGGAGCCCTTTCAGCCACTTCACTGGCTGTTGTCGAGTACCTGATACAACCCAACTTCAAAAATTCCCATACCTTTAATGACACAGTCACTGGACATGCTGTGTTTACTTTCAGCAGATCTTGGGAACATCTTGAAAAATGTGACATTTCTCTGGTCACTTGAAGTGAGATTAGACATCAAATACTAACTGAATGGTGCAACAGGAACCTCCGCACCACACATGCATATAGCCATTTCATTTGACAGTAGAAATTTGGGGACTGCAGCACCTCTGTGGACTGCTAAACAGTCTTGTTGTCCTTCAGAGCCGCCCTGGTATATATTTCAAGCATCTCTAAAGAACATATCAGCTATCCTGAGTATAAAGAGGAGGCAGTAAATCTTCATTGTTGAGTCAAGCCCGGATGAATGGATAGATGGATGTGGATCCTCACTGAGCACGCTCGGAGGCACAAAAAGAGGATCCACTGGTACTCAGCTGTTCATTGTTGGCTGTTAATCCCACCCCCTCCAGCTGTCAGATTAACCCTTCACTTGCTGTCGTCTGACTTTTCTCATATAACACTTAGCACCTCCCGGCTGTTCGATCACTAAGCGTGATTTGGTTGACGTTCCGAACGTTCCCGGCAGCTCCAGAATGAAGCTCGGTATTGAGCTGCCGAAGCTTCGAGGACAGGCCTGTTGTCTCCCCATCAAGACTCCTTTGAAAACAATCCCCTTAAATTCCAGCTGACACTCGAGCCACCCACAGCTTGACTTCACCTGCGCTTAGAGCTGAGAGGTCAGAGTTCACGGCTGGTAGTCTGTAAGCAGAGAAAAAATATTCCTGTTAATAACTCTGCTGTTATGTATGAGTTCATGAAGTCTGATGCTCCAGACAGCAAAAACAATCTGTGAGCCTCTCCGATCAATTTCAGTAAACGACAGCAGGAGGAATTCAGAGAGGTGATGTGGATGAACATTTCTCTGGAGATTTCAGCTGAAGTGGTGCGGGGAAAGAGCAAGGAGGACTTGTTTCAGACATTTCACACATGCAGAAAAGATGACATCTCTGAGACTGAGCTGACATGAGCCGGACATAATTTAACATCAGCATGCTAATGTGCTCACAATGCTAATATGCTGTTGTATTGCAGACAGCAGGTTTAACATGTTGGACATCCTGAGCCAAGTTTAGACCAAAAATTTAAAACACAGGACACTTTTAGAGAGAAACAGGGGTCTGTTACTGCTGTGTGAACTGACCAGGTTTAATAAGGGTACCTGGAGGTGCACTCTGAGTTTGGTACCTTCCCTTGATCACCTGTGGATTAACCTCATGTTCTATTATCGACACCATCAGCTCGTCTGCTGCTCTGTCCTCCTCTTAAATAAACTGCAGCAGAGTCTCCAGCACTTTGTCAGAAGTCCATTACGTCCAAGGTAATAATCCAAGTTTAAGTCCATTCTGAAACTAACAGCATAAAAACTAATCAGCTCAATGAGTAACACTTTGCTCCAAAACAAGTGCATGCCCTGTTTAATGATGCATTTGAGCTCCAGTCAGAAACACTGTGATGCCTTCAGATTAAGTAGTAGTAATAGACATCAAAAAGCAAGCAGTCGGTAAAGAGCAGAGAGATACCAGTCAGTGCTGCCACCAAAAGACAATTGTTAAAAAATATACATGAAACATGATTGGTATTGTTATACATCAGCCAGTCTCACATGCAGGTGATCAAGGATTGGTATTGGCCTGGAAAGGCCTGATATCCCTAGAAAATATCCCAAAGTTTGATTGACTGCTATTTGTTTTTTAGTAATCCTGTGCTTTTACAAACGTTCCTATAGATTGCAAAAGTTAGTGTGAATGAGATTCACACAAAATGGCAAAAAAATTCTGAGAACTGTTTAAAACATTACTTACATCTGATATGAGTGGTGTCTGCTAATGTTTACAGTCCAATGGCTGCACATTTACTAAGTATTTCACAAAAAAGAGATGAATAAGATGTTATTTATTCTAGTCTGCTTAACTGGACTGGATCTAATGCTGGTAAATGTGCCAATAAATGAACTTGCAAGCTCGGTCCCCTTGGGCAGCTATTTGGGGGTGGAAGTTGGCCATCAGATGGCAGTCAATGATGCTACCCAAAGCCTCATAATTAACCAAATCATGGGTTAAAATTACTTAAAAACCTTGCTTGACAGCATGCTACCGCAAGATTCTTTACAGTGATTACCTTTTCCTCCACAAAGCCCCTGCATTTAGAACTTCAGTATGTTGGGACGTAGGAGTTATGTATCCCACCGTCATCAGCTGGTCAGGTTGTCAGAGCAAACAGCAAACACTAACTTCACTAAAATTGAAAGGAAACAGTGACTTTAACCCTAGTACTGATGGTGTGCCATTAGTTGTGGGTATGAGAGGATAACTTTTTGAATCTGAGCACACACAGAGGAACTTTTGCAGATGGAGTCACAGGTAGAAAGAGGGAAGGACAACAGAGGAGCAGGACCAATCACACGTTACCAGGTGGTGCAGTTGCATAAGTGAGTTCATGTCCACAAACTCAGAGGTTCATTGCTGTTGCCAGTGGAGTTTAGTAGCTCAGTTTCGCCCTGATCTTCATCAGAGCTCTTTAATTTCAGTATGCCTTCACACAGATGTCATGTGTCTTAAGCGGGGTACAAACATAAAGGTTATCGGACTGTTTTGTCTCGACTTTCTCCCCTCCTGACCAAGGAAGTCAAATGCCCGATTCACTTCTGTTTTATAATACTATCCTGTAAGATTGTCCTGTGGTCTGAGGTGTGTTAAGAGTAATTTGTCCTGAAATTAGGCCCAAAAAATAGTCCAAAGACCACCATCATTCTCCCTTCAAATATGTCCTCTCCAATGTTGTGTTTTCCAGTTGTTACAATAGAACAATGTTTATGGTTCTTGCACTTCTTCTCCGTTGACCACACAAAATTTCTGTCTTTGAGGACTTGATCAGTCGATAAAAAATCTCTGATAGAAAATGTAGAAAATCATTATGTTTTTAACCGCACTTTAGTCCTGATCAGTGAAAATGGGCACTGCAAACACAATGCTCTGTCACTGCAGAGTCCTGATGTCCATATTTAAAACAAGATAAATGTAACAATATATACCATTTGTGCTTCAGTGACTGATTTCTGACCCTGCTGCAGCACCCTTCCCTGATCTCATGAAGGAGATACTGGTGAAGGATACATAGGCCTTCACTGCATCAAAATAGTTCTGAACGTTTAACACTGCAAATCTTGCTTTGTCAAGTAAAAATAGTTTTCTGAGTAGTTTTAACCTACAAGTGGGTTAATTACAAGGCTCTCAGTGGCACCATACTGCCCATGGATATCTCCCTCCATGGACAAAGCTTGAAATTTCCTTTATTAGCACTTAGATGTACTTTTTTACTTGTGGTACCTAAAATTCTGAAGCCCATATAAAGAAAGTCACATTTATAGTCATCTTCAAGAGCAGCACTCCTACAGAGTTTGTCAAATTTGTGCAGCTCTTGTTCTGTGTCTGAATGTGAAGGTATGTCATCAGCAACTCAACTTTTTGCTGCACATCATTTATCAACTGTGACGGTTGTAGTTATGACCCAGAAGCAAGCAGATGAATATGAGCAATGAACAGTCTTTATTTGACAGCAATTCAGACACAGTTCAGAGTGGGGTTTGAACCCGCAACCATGAGATCTGCAGACAAGTGCTCTAACAACTGAGCTACTCAGGGGATGCTCAGACAACGGTTCACTCAGTCTTTTCAGGGGAGAAGCTGCGGCTTGAGCGGGGGTTGAACCCGCGACAGCAAGATCTGTAATCGGATACTTTACTGATTGCGCCACACAGGGGATGCTCAGACAGGGGCTCACACAGTCTTTACAGGGGTGTAGCTGCGACTTGAGCGGGGGTTGAACCCGCGACAGCAGACTTTGAAGATGAACACTTCTTTGATTGCAACACACAGGAGGAGTCCAAAACTGAGACCCACACAGTTTAAACAGGAAAAAGGCTGTGGCTTGAGCGGGGGTCGAACCCGCGACAGCTAGATCTGTAGTCGGACGCTTTAACGACTGAGCCACACAGGAGATGCACTGACAGAAGCTCACACAGTCTTTACAGGAGGAGGTGATGCAGGCTTGACTCACACACAGACGAGCAGAGGCGTTCAGGAACACTCGGAGATGTGATTCAGGCGAACTCACGTTGTCAAAGACAGGCAGGGAGTCAGATACCAGGCGGATGGCACAACGTGGGGCAGACAGGAATCGGCAACAGAAGCCTGAAGCAGGATCAGATACCAGGCGTGGAACACAACGTAGGGCAGACAGGGCTCAGCAACAGAAGACTGAAGCAGGATTAGATACCAGGCGTGGAACACAACGTAGGGCAGACAGGGCTCGGCAACAGAAGACTGAAGCAGGATCAGATACCAGGCGTGGAACACAACGTAGGGAAGACAGGGCTCGGCAACAGAAGACTGAAGCAGGATCGAAAGCCGGGGATTCAGACAGGCGGGTGAATGCAGGACAGAAGCTAGTCGATACCTTGAAGTCAAGCCGAGGGTCAGGCGTATGAGGCAAAGTCTGGGATGAAACTTGTCGGCAACGGGTGATCAATCCGGGAAACAAGTCTGGAGTTCTCAGCATGAGTGCGAAGACAATCTGACAACGACTGAGTGTGGAGCTGGGGCTCTTGTAGCTGGCTTGATTGCAGGAGACGAGGCGCAGGTGTGAGCAGCAACACAGGTGAGGTGAGTCTGGACTGATTAGAGTGCAGCAGGGAGTGACAGGCTGCGAATGAGGCTGAGGCTGAAGCTGAGATTGTGACATCAACGCTGTTATTGGAGAGATATGATAAGTTACTAACTGGATAAACTGAATTGTTGTGTTTTGGATTTAAGCCCTGGTCACCAGTGTTGTCCTGTTCACATTTTAAGTTTTAGCGTTTTAATAAAAACGGTTTAACAGATGAACCAGTGGCCCTCAGTCTGGTCTTATTCTTATTCTGAAGGGTCTGTCACTGGAGTTTGTTTCTACAGGACATGACATGCATAACACTCAACAGGTCGTCGTCTTCCTGTTTGTCCAGCTGTCTCCATGACAGGCGCACGGTAACACCAGACACGTGGCTCACACGGCACCCAAGGTCAAAGGTCAACCTGTTGACTGCTAATGTCTCACCAGAGACCAGGGACACCCAAATAAGTCTTAACAGCTGACATACACTCACACACAGTATCCTCAGAGGATTGTTAGTTGACATCCCAGCACGCTAAACAGAATGTCATCTGAAACACAGTCAGAGCCTTTCAGCATCTGACCGACTCCACTAAGCTGCTCAGGCGTCTGCAGGTAACCTCAATGAGGTAGAAATGGTTGAGCAGCCTGAGCAGACGTGATGGAGGCTGTGAAATGTGGGAGAAGCACTCTGAGTTACTAAGTGAAATCAAATTAAATGTATTTATCACATTTCAATGTGTGAACAGAACGTGTACCTCTCTGTCACTGCTTCTGGCACACAGCCTGTAAGAGGGTTTGTTTTCCTTTTTGTTAAAAGACAGGTTCACATCGAAATGACAAAGAGTGACATTAAGCAGTGGTGCTCGCTCATGTTTTATGATGAAAAATTATAATAGCCAACGAGGGTAAACAGCCTTCAACAGCTCAATGCAGTTCAGGAAGAGGAAAACAGTTTCAAGATCAGAACAGATTCAGGTACAGAAACACCAAAGCTCAGGAAAAAATAAAAACACTGATCGTGCTGAAATAGGAATAGCAAGCAGTCTGAAATTTTAAAAAAGAAAATGGAATAATGGCAAACTCGCTACAAGTTAGAAACAAAATAAAGTTCAAAAATATCCATACCCAGAGAACGCCTGGCAGATCAGAAACACAGCATAACTTTAAATTACCTCACAAAGCAGTAAATACAGTCCAAGATGGCCTGTAGCTGCTTCAAACACTGACAATCATGGCTCAGGTGATCCTTCACTCTCAGGTCTGCCTTTCCCTGAAACAACGCCCCCTGTAGGCCTGGAGTACTCATGTTGGTGTACTTGGTTGTGCCTCTGTACTTGGATATTACCTCCCTGTATATTGCAAAGAAGGATTGCTCCTGTGTTTTTCCTAGATGCACAAAAGGGCAAAGGTATTGGCCAAAATTCAGTTTTTAGCACGTTTTCCACATTTATGATGTGGGCCTTGCTAAACTGATCTTGTTTTAAATATTGACATTTAGCTGCGTTGTGTTTGCAGCACCCATTTTACTGATGAGTACCCACACATGACAGCTGTTTGAAGACATACTTAATTGAAGAGCACTGACAAAAGGTCCAGAGGAAGCTGTGATACTAAGTCCTACTCATTGCAGCATTGAGGCTCCAAGTTTTTTGGACATTGGCTCACAGTTCATCTGCACCACCAGTTAACTTGTGATCCTTTCTGCTCCTCCGTTCTCCATCCCTCTTTCTACCTGTGACTCTGTCTGCAAAACAGCTTCCTCTGTGTGCTCCAGTTCATAAAGATATCCTCTTGTAACCATGACTAACAGCATGTTGTCATCACTAGAATCAAAATCACTCATCTTTAGTTCAGTTTTGGTGAAGTTATTGTTTGTTGTTTCCTCTGTCGACCTGACCAGCTGATGGTGGAGGGAAACATAACTCTTACGATCCAACACACCGAATTTCTAAACACAGAGGCTTTGTTCAGGAAAAGTTAAACGCTGTAAAGAATCTTACTGTATCGTTTTGAAAATGCTTGCCAGTCTCAACAGCCTATTTGAAACATATGCAAAAATATAACATACAAACATGCTTGTGTGCTGGTTTTACACTGCTTTCACACTAAAATTAGTGGGTCAACATTCATTGATATTTATATCTCTGTATCGCCTTTGGGGTCATGTGTGTGTGTGTGTGTGTGGGGCTGGAGCTTTATGCTCTATCCCAGCTGTCATTGGGCAAGAGGCAGGGTACACACTGAGCTAGTCGCCAGTCAATTGCAGGGCCACATAGAGAGACAGACAGCCATTCACGCTCACACTCATACCTAAGAGCAATTTAGAGTCACCAATTAACCTAATGAGCATGTTTTTGGTCTGTGGGAGGAAGCCAGAGTGCCTGGAGGGAACCCACGGTTTCACAGGAAGAACATGCAAACTTCACACAGAAAGGCTCCTGTCCGCTGATGATTCAAAGGCCGATGCAATTTGTTGCTGAGATGGCAAAGAGTCACTCAAGTTACAGACCGAGGGGACGATAGCTAAACGCTGGTGGTGCTATAGCTAAACGCTGATGCTTTCAGGGTCAGTCGATCAAAATGCCAATTAAACCTTTTCCAACTGTCGACAGGAGTCAATTGTTACTGGGTTCAAAGGGTTTTTTGGCCAGCCTGAAGGCATATTAGTAGCTTTTTTTGCTTATCACGCCTGGCCCGGTATCTCTCTGTGTCATTTTTATCTGTTCTGAAGCACTCATCATAGTCTTCGACTGAACACTTACTTCTACTGTAATTTACTTCTTTCCAGTGAGCACCACTCACACATGGATAAAAAGAGGCTTTTTTGCATCAATTTTTGCTGAATTGGTGTGTGTGCCATTTTTAACCAGATTCAGTCAAATCTTATGTAATCACAAAATGAGCTGCAAAATTAAGGTTGGTCTCACATATTTATTGAGTGATTATTACTGCTGCACATAAGGGGTTCTTACACAGTTAAACCTTTCTTCTTAGCCCCCCATGTTGATCAGCTGTAATGTAGGGGATGAGTTAAAAATGTAGCTTTAATCTAAAAATGGTGTCTACTTCAAGTCTCTGAAGTGACCTGCCATTTTTCATTGCAGGAAGTGAATGTAGCTGTAACATCACCAACAGTCGCTGTGATGAGTCCGGAGTCTGCAGGTGAGACATTTATAAAAATCATGTTCTTTGATAATTCTGTAACCCATCATCCCAATGACTGTCTCTCATTTTGGAGAAAATGTCATCAAGTCAGAGCTTTCAGACAGGAAGTGCGAGCTGCATGTCTGAAGCCCTTCTCCTGTGCTGAAAAATCTTTAGAGTAGAAGGCTCACCTTGTGCCTTATGGGCCAAAACAGACAGAAAACCAGACAACGAGAGCCACATTTACCTTAATCTGACTGGTATGTCCACAGAGTTAGAAAAGATATAAACTCTTCCTGTCTGTTCCTCTCAGAGTTAGAGCTTCAGTTTGTTTCCTCTGTGGAGACACTTCCCTTGTTTGTAAGAGCGTTGTCATTTTCCAGGTTTCCCAGTTTAGTTATGTCATGAGTCAGGTTCCTTTTGGGGAGACATATTGTGGATCTTCCAAAACTTTCGAAAGAAACTCATTTTTGGGATGATAGATATGGAGCAATAGAGCTGCGACAACAGGAAGACACACTAAAACTGCAGGAAATTGATGCTCCTGGTGTGAAAGCTGTGGCAGCACTCATGACAAGTGCATGCAAACAAAATGCTTCTATTGTGAAACGAGCGTAGCGTAGCTTCTTTCATTAAAGGGATACGCCAATGTGTTTTTTTGTTTTCATGTCTGTTTCATTCTACCTCAATGTGGCAAGTCAGCCAGTTGGTTTAAAATACAAATATAATGCATGCACATGAAAAAATCCTGACAATCTGCCAGGACATCATTTAAAAGATCAATATTTCAAGAAAATATTGTTGGCTGTTTGTTCGACATCAGATAAACTCCTCAACAACTCCTGTCATAGACTTGCTCCCAAGTCCATGACAAGCATAGTTCAAAAAAGAGGAGGAAATGGATAGCGTTAGCCTTCATCTGTCTTTCAGTCATTAGATAAACTCTTCAGCAACTCTGAATGGTCCTGTGTGCTTGTTGTGACTTGCTTTTTTACCATTTTATGTTATGTTTTTTATAGGTCACTTGCTCAGCATGTCCATGGTTTGTGCATGTGCCCTGCAGTTTAGTTTTGTATTAATTTCTTTTGAAAATTACATAAAGTGCTTATCTTTGTGGAAAAATAAATAACGTATTTAGCACAGTAAAAAGCACAGTAATAAAGAGTCACAACATGCACACAGGACCACTTGAGTTGCAGAAGAGTTTATCTGGTGACTGTAGGCAGAGGCTATCCATTGACTCTCAGTGTTTGAGCTAAGCTAATTGGCTAAGAGGTGGGCAAGCTCTGTCCATCTCTTTCTTGTTAATGCATGCACAGTCTAAAGAATGGTGTATATCTGCTTATCCTGGACTTGAAAAGGGAGGCAAGACACTAAAACAAACAAAAAAAGATGTTGGTGCATACCTTTAAGGTACACAGGGCTGGCATCACAGTTCACTTGTCTTTGGTGCCGATCTCATACTTTACATGAGAGCAGGCATTCAGGAGCCATCACATGGGACTGGAATGTTTCTGTCATGCACAGCTTTGAGCACAAGTGAATTATCACACAAAAGCTAAACCTTAAGTCTAAAACTAAAGTAAATTGTTACCAGTCATAAATTAATCCTTCACACAGATGTGTAACTTTGGCCCTATGTCTCTCTGTGTTTACAGATGTGACCCTGGTTGGGAGGGTCAACATTGTGACCGCTGCGTGCCAATGCCCGGCTGTCTGCACGGTTCCTGTCAGCAGCCATGGCAGTGCAGCTGTGAGCCAGGCTGGGGAGGGCGCTTCTGCGACAAAGGTACAAGATGTTTTAACAGACATTGTCATAGTAGTGGTGGTAAACTTGGCTTGCAGGCGTGACAAATGGACCACTGGTTGTTAGCCATGCTTTTGTCACCACAACCATTCAGACATGAGGACCCTCTTGAAAATGAGATGTAGCATCTCAAGAGGCTACTCTCTAATAAATCAGACGACAGGTTGATGGTACATGAACCTGTCCCTAACTTGAGTTATTATTCTAGTCCACTTGTGTCCTCTTACCTCCCTTCTTTTGCCCTCACACCCGACACAGCATCGTGTGGATTTGCTGTTCATCATGAGACTGGGATCCACATTCAAGATTTCCTGCTGCTTAACAGAAGGTTTTTTCTTGCCGCCATGATGGAGGGATCCATGATTAGCTTCATGGATATGGATTCATGTTGGGTGTTGGATGTATATATTTGTATATATATGTATATGTGTATTTTATATGTATATATGTATCTATGCATATATGTGTATCCATAAAATGAAGAGCTTTATGCTCTATTGTAAAGTGTCTTGAGATAACACCTGTTATGAATTGGCGCTATACAAATAAAGATTGATTGATTGATTTGTCGCAACAGTCAACTAGAAGTGTTCAGAGAGAACAAACCTCCGCCAAGGCGCTTCTGACCAATCTTAGCCAAGTTATCATAGAAAATGTGAAAAACTGCTCCAAAGATACAAATGTCCTGAGAATGTCCTGAAAGCAGAATGGGGGAACAAGTTGTTTCATGTTGTTCCATCTCCAGAGGTAGTAATAGAGGTGTGACATTTGAGAGAGGGGGGTAGGCAGACTCAGCAGGAGACAGGAGTGCTGCAAGTGAACACCTCTGCCCTTGTGGGCATCCAAGTGAACTGGCACAGATATCGCAGTCTTGCTGAATTAATGTGAATATCTCGGTGTAAATATAGTGGGGCTTCAGATTGGGCTACTGCTCAGTGTTTGAGCTCCTTTTTTTATGTGTCTGGTTTCTGTCATGTTTCAGACCTGCTCGTGTGCTCACAGAGGCAGCCGTGTCAGAACGGAGCCACATGTGTGATAGAGGACGGCGGTGATTACACGTGTCTGTGTCCCAAAGGTTTCCATGGCAGAGACTGTCAGCTGAAGACGGGGCCGTGCCACCAGAAAAGGTCTGTTTGGTCTCAGTCCCTGTTTGATTAAATACAGTCCAGACATGAATGTTCCCTCTTGAAAAATTGCTCTAATTTGTTTTTTCTACCACATTTTGTCATCAAGGCTGCATTTCAACTTGTATAGTATTTACCTGAAGGATGAACCACATTCCTACCACCTTTATGCTCTCAAAAAACATGCTCTCTTCACTGTAAAGAAAATATACAATTTTTTATTGCTTTCATATTTCTAAATATTTATCTCTATTTATCTAAATGTAATTAACTTCTGCTCTTAAACTGTGTATTCATTACTTTTAACTGTGTACGTCAGCTATAAAGAATTCATTACAGAGGCTGCAGATGTGATGCAGACTTGTTTAACACTGTTTGGATAAATAAATCAGCCTGAGTCTAAGCCTGAACATGTGATCTTAGACATTATCTGTCATGTGTTTGTGTCTCCAGGTCTCCGTGTAAGAATGGCGGTTTATGTGAGGATGCTAATGGCTTTGCAGAGGAGCTGACGTGTCGTTGCCTCGCCGGCTTCACAGGACCACGATGTGAGACAGACGTGGACGACTGCCTGATGAAGCCATGTGCTAATGGCGCCACTTGTCTCGACAGCGTCAACCGTTTCTCATGCCTTTGCCCGCCTGGTCTCACTGGACGTTTTTGCACTGTCAACCTGGATGACTGCGCTAGCCAGCCCTGCCTTAATGATGGTCGCTGCGTGGACTTAGCTGGAGGCTTCCACTGCGTTTGCAGGCCAGGTTTCACCGGCACTGTGTGTGATACTTCTCTGTTGAGCCACAACAACAACGAGCCCAGCTGGACAACAGTGGGCTGGGAGGGCGGAGGCGGAGGTGAAAGGGTCAGACCTCAGTTAACCACTGGTGGGAAGACCCTCAGGAGTAGCACCATCAGCCGCGACAACAGCAGTCGTCATGGCGACAGGCTGCTTAAGGTGACAGTGAGTGAGCGTGGGGCTGCTGGCCTGTCAGAGGTCCAGCTTATTATCCTACTGGTGCTGGCAGGGATGACACTCGGGGTGGTGGTGCTGACTGCTGCCCTCGTGCTGCAGGGTCACTGCAGGGATTGCAGCCATGCCCTCTGTTCGCCTTTGACTTCATCTTCATCATCATCATCATCACAACAGGGAGGAAAAACAAACTGCAGACGAACAAGAACAGAAGAGTGTCAGATCAGCTTCCTGAATGTGTCAGAGCAGGAGAAGAAGAAGCTGAACACTGAAGTCATATAGACTGAGACTGAGAGGGTGTAAGAGCCTGGACCAGAGACAGACAGACAGACTGGTGGACATGCACAGGCTGTCCTCAGTCTGCTCTGCAGAGTCAAAGAGTCCATGATTCAGGATT
This sequence comes from Scarus forsteni, assembly GCA_036419115.1. NCBI lineage: Eukaryota > Metazoa > Chordata > Actinopteri > Labriformes > Labridae > Scarus > Scarus forsteni. The sequence goes on along the minus strand of JAZDUH010000347.1, from coordinate 5,786,191 downwards.
CATGGGTCCAACAACACAATGTATTACAAGTGTCACAGTGTGCATATGTGTTAATATACTAATGAGCTGTGACATCATGATATGTTCAGTATATTATCATTTGGTCTCAACACAGTGGACGCTACCTGATGCCTTCATTACCTTAATGAACCTCAGCCGTGCACAGTTATGAATCACAGGAGTGAAGCATCATGGGGCGTCCATCCTGGAGCAGAGACACGCAGTGATCTTAAGATGTCAGAAAGAAATGTTTCATTTCATAAAATCTTTGAGTCTTGATGCTGACTCAAGAAGCGTTACTGGAGGATAATTAGACTTCAAATAGATTCCTCGGGAGACACAAGAGGCTAAACATCACCTCAATGACAAATGCAGAGGCAGGTGATCCTGACAGAACCTGGTCAAATGATGTTTTGTGGGAACACAGATGAGATTCCATCCATCATCTATCCAGCTTATCTCCTTTTAGGTCACAGGGGGCTGAAGCCCAGCTGACACTGGGAAGAGTACACCCTGGACCACTCACCAGCCAATCACAAGACCACATGGAGAGACAGACACCCATTCACACACTCACCCACACCACTTAGAGTCACCAATTAAATGAACAGGTACGCTTTTTGGTCTGTGGGAGGAATTCAAAGAGCCAAAAGAGAACCCACACATGCACAAGTAGAGCATGCACATCCACAATGAAAGGCCATCTCAGGTTCTAGCTAAGATTTGAACCTTAAACACCCTTGCTGTGAGGCACATGCACAACCTACTATGCCACCATGCAGTCCTACAAGATTAGACTGCAGATTTGAAAACATGAGATGAATGTTTGTCTTCTTCAGAATTTAATTTTGTACATTTTTTTAAAGTGTGAAGTAAAACTGTGAATAATAAACACATTCTAAGGATATGTCTCATAGAGCGGCTTAGGTATGATGTATATCTGCAGGTCAACCAGGAAGTTAGCATTGGTCCCCCTTGCTAAAAGCTTACAGAATTATTAACTGTGTTCTTGGATTTATTGCTCTGAGGTGAACAAAATTTAATGAAACTTGCATGTTTTGTTCATCATGGTAATCCTCACAAGAGGCATAGCTGTAATTTTTCAGGCTAAAACATAATCAGCAAGAGTTAAAACCTATAACGCTATTTCGGAACTACAACATGGCAGTTTGACTTTGGTGCTGCTACTACATTTTCAACATGTAACGCCAGAATGTGACCTCATGTTTGAGAATTTCCCCTTGATCCAATGATTAAAAAGTGATCTGAAATGACTGCATTAGACCCCCCTGTTAGCAGTTAGTTAGCAACCATCTTTTCAGCAACATAGTTACTCATTTAAAATTTAAAAGCAGGGCAACATCAGATGCGCTTATGATGCAAAATGGAATGTTAAAGTCTTGCTAGCATGTGTTTGTCATAGACCTTAATGTAGACATTTATCAGGAAAGATGCACCCGTGTCGTGGCAATGCTCTAACCATTTAAAGGTCAGCAATGTCTCCACTTGGATCCTCACTCAAGGCAAGGCAAGTTTATTTGTAGAGCACAATTCGTAAACAAGGTAATTCAAAGTGCTTTACTGACCAAGAAAGATGCCTTAAAATCACAAAACAAAATAAAAACATAAAAAAAAAAAACATTCAACATGAACTTTAAGAGAAGAGTGCAGATAAGATCCTTTCAGTCATATGCATAGTTAAATAGAGATTTCTGAACCTAGATTTGAACATTGTCAGAATAGAGGCCTGTCTCACATCTTCAGAAAGACTGTTCCGGATTATAGCTGTATAAAAATTGAATCTTCTGAGAGGACAGAGCAAATGTGTCTCTCATTTTAATTTTCTCTAGTTTTCTGACCAGAAAACTTCAGTAGCTGAAAATGTTGAGTCGATACAAAATTAAAGTGAAACATCATGTTTTTACACACAAACACAAGAACACTTGTCTCCTGAGCTCTTCCTTAGCTTCTCATTCACATTCTTAAAATTTTCCATGTGATAAGAGCAAGATATGTATGATGCAAAGGAAACACAAAATAGCCCGTTTTGCCTTTTAATCCAGTCAAAACTGTATTCTTCATAACACCAGGTAGCCCTACATAGATGTGTGAGGGGTCTGGCAGGATGAAGTCCAGGTAAAGTCAGGGTAGAAAACATACTGTATCTATTTTCATGTTCATCCAGAGTTCACCACACCTTTAGTTTCTCTAAGTTTTGTGCCATGTATAAACACTATCAGATGTTTTCAATGGATGAATTTTACCTGTTTGATGGCTGTGCATGTTTTCATTTCAGCAAGCATGTTTTAAAGACAGAGCATTCAGGCTGCATCATGAACCACATCTCCTGTACATCACATTATTCAGAGTGAAACTGATGAAGAGACAGAGCTGAGTCAGCAGAGAGATGCAGCCAAATCAAAGCACACACACACTCCTGATATAAGAGCCATATTGTCTGAGCTGGCATGTACGTCAGTCACACATATCCGAGGTAAAACCACCATAAAAGAAACATGTCATATAACTGAAATGTAAGGGGAAGTTCAGGCTTTTTGGAAAGGGGGGGTGGGGGGTGGGGTGCATGGTACTCGTGAAAGCCTAATGATTACCCCATGTTAAACTTAAAACTACACAAAAGTCTATGTTGTCTGGATTAGGAGCTACAGTAAGTTCTCTACATTTCACTTTTCCTTGTCAAAGCCCCTGTGTTTCTCCTGTACTTTTCCAAACAAATAATTGGCAACAGTACCGATTTCCATAACTACACATGGTCCTATGCCACCTTTGGCTTATTGTTGTGAGTATGGATATCAGAATTCCCCATCTGCAGTATTGGAAAATACAATTTAAAGGTCAGGACCAGAAAGGTCTAACCTTGCAGAGCAAAGGGACATGCCTGATTCACTGTCTGAAATCATGCAGGTTTATCTTGCCAAGCTTCAGTCATCTACAACTTCACTCGGCTAAAATCTGAACAACCCAATTAGAGGAAAGAAGTGGGAGCTGCAGATGGGACAACAGCAGGAGGTGAATGCATAATTGAAAACAATGGAGTGATCTCTGTGGATGCAGCCTAATTACTCAGTTTCTTCTTTGAATGAGGAGCAAGGAGCGTCACTTAAAGACTTTTTGATGAGAAACCATGTTTTTGCTGTTGTCCTGATGGGTTTCAATATGAGCTTGATAGAGCTCCTCTGGTCGTGAAAAAGATGTGAAGGACTCCAAACCCTATTGTGATAATCGTGTCCCCACTGGTCGCCCTCATGGACGATCAAATCAGAGAAGGTTGGGAAGCTGGATATCACTGCTGGGAAACTGGGAGAGAATGTGAAACCCTTAGCAGGCGATGCCAGTTAGTCTGTGGTAATCATGGTTACTCGGCAATACCTGGTGAAATCTGCTCTCCTCAGAAGTTTACTGGCAGAACTGGGTAGGGATTGTTTTTGGCAAGATTCATGTCACATATAATTGGTCTATGATTCATCTGTGTTGTTTAATTTATTGTAAGATGATAGTCTAAGGACAAAACCCTAGTTTAATCTAACAGTTAGCAACAGGGTCAAGCTGCTACATCACACTGTGGCTTAATAACATTGGTCTATGAGGAGTGTGACAATCAGAACGATTGTCCAATTATCAGCTGTAGTTGTTTCTGCCCCTGAGAACATTTTGGAATGGCTCTTGCCCAGTTGGACAAGTGGAATATTTTTGTGACAGATGTGTGGAAGTCTGTCTGGTGTGTCAGGTTAAGATAGGTCCAGGAGAAGTCCCCTGTTTGACAGCGTGTTGTCCACAGCATATGACACATGGTGATTTGGGGTGTGATGGTCTGTAATTTACTAATTTAAGGACCCATAGTAGGACCAATTATGTGCCTCGATTATTCATGGTTGTGTTTTGGTGAAACATTGATCAAACCAATTAGAGTATCTGCTCTCATTCCCTTTAAGTCAGTCTGTGCTGGGCAGCTGCTGTTTTGCTATTTTCACAGGTTCAGTTGTTTGGTATGAATTTTGGTGGGATTACTTCTTACCTTTTATTGTTCCACCAAACTCAAAGAACACACACAGGTCACTGTGTGAAATATGTTAATGCACAAATCAAGTGTTTTTACTGAAGCATCCAGAGTATCAGAAACTTCTGTATCAAGAAACTTCATCAATTATTAAAATCTACAGTCAAAACTTACAGGTTCAGACTTCTTTCTGTTATAATAGACCTGTTTACTGTAGGTCAAATACCTGTCAGCTCAAAGTCTTTATTTTCTTATTTTTCCTGAAGGAATCCTCAGCTCTTTTCTCTAAGCGGGCTCTATTATGTGCACTGAGGAGTGCTGGAAAGGCACAGTGTCTCTCAGCTCTCCATCCTGTTAGGAACTTTAAACTGAATTTTTGTACAAATGTTCTGATATTCAGTGCTTGAGATGTGCTGCTGTTCATCCTGTGTGAGTGAATCGAGCTCAGTGAAGTGTGTTTCAATCATGCAGATGTGTCCCCATTTTAGCAGAAACACTGTGCCACAGACTTAAAACATTAGACCAGGTATAAGGTCATTTAAAGGGAAGTCAATTTATTGTATCCTCAAATCAGGAACATTCCAGCTTTGCACCTGACCACGCCTTCATTCCAGACGAACAATACTCTGGAGCGCATGTTGATTTGCTATATAAACAGCATGGGCACACAGCATATAAATGGCACACACATCAGGATTAAATGCCAAAACACTTTGCACCAGTTATTAAATAGACTGAGTCTGATTCTTACTTGTAGCAGCAACAGGCCTCCAGGTTCATGCGCTCGAGCTCACACTTCACTCATCTGCACCACCAGGTCACTTTTGATCTGTCCTGCTCTTCAGTTCCTACAGTTTTTCCAGCCCTCCGCTTACTACACATCTGCATCTACAAAAGTCCTTTCTCTATGTGCTGGGATTCAAAAAGACATCCTCTTGTACCCACAACTGTCATCATTGGGCTCAAAGTGCTCTTTTTTGGTTATTTTTAAGTAAAATTCATGTGAATTGTTTCCTGAACAGCTGATAAGAGCACGTTACTGGCAGAAGGATACTTAGCCCATGTGTTGCATCATGACATTGTTCTAAAACACAAGGAAAGGTTGAATTTTGTAAAGAATCTTCCTGTAGCATCTGGTCCTGCCAATGTAGTTGTTTGGTGTAGTTTGACCCTAAAAGTGATAAGTGCGAGGCTTTCGGTGGCACCATTGACTGCCATTTATCACCTAGCATCAAAACTAAGCTTTATCCCCCCCCCCCCCCGAGCTACCCTACTTCACAATACCCAAACTATCCATTTAAAGACATTACCAGAAATTGTTAAAGAAGCATGTAAATAAATGATCTCCAGTGCTTCAGTATGATTTAGTAGTAACATAAACAAACATTAAAACAGTATGATTTCACAGTTTGACTGAAAAAATGATTTTTTTTCTGAAACTATTTGTGCCATAAAATGTGACCAGAATGTAAAAATAAAGCAATTATCAGAAAACTGAAAAATAAATATATTGTTTATCAAACAGTTTTTCACCTTTTATCTCACTTTATATTAACATAAGCATTGTATTTGATTTTGTTATCATTTATACTTCTTTATAAATATGAATGGGATATGTGCTTTATTCTCTGTTGTTAGTGAAATGTTACATTACAATACTAAAAATCAATCAGGTAATAGGATGTGACAGAAGTCAGAGCCACGCTATGTAACTTTTAAATCTGATCTGTGTTATGAGGTTGGAGTCAGACCTGCTTTATCTCCCTGGAAAAAAATGTTTGTTTTCCTGTACAGATTTAGGTCCACAGTACAGTTACCCAGTTTTGTAAGAGAACAGCCCAACCTCAGAGAGCACAAGCTCTGAGCAAACATGTTTTTTTATTTGTTTATTTTTTATATCTATGTTTTATACGCTGTTTTATATGTTCCTCAGTGTTCTCTTCACTATTATGTGGTTATAAAACAGAAATGCTGCATCCCCTCGCAGCTTTAAAGTGAATTTACTGCTGTAATTTATCAGTGGAGTGTGAGTGTGATGTTCTGTGAGAGTCGAAGGTTTTTATTACAAACTGTGTGCAATAAAGTTGTGAATGATGAGCTCTGAAACCTGTCAGCGGGTGTTTTCATAAACAGACAGCAGACATGACAGACTGTGAGATAAAAGTGGAGATATGAAACACATTATGCAGGAGAGAGAGACTTACTCAGAGACAGCCACAGTTGATGACACCTACTTTATGTCTTCACTGGGAACTCTAACACCTGGTGTGGCCACTTTTCTGAGAAACCCCCCATGTGTTTAGGATTAACTTTGGAAAATCTGTCTTTGCTGGAAAGTCTGTTGAGTAATTGGACTGAAACTTTCCCTCAAGAAACTGTTTCCAGCAGATGGTTGTGGGGATCAAAAGCTGGATACTTTTTGTGGGGATTGGGGCTCTTATCCAAAACTGTGATAAAAAGCATCATCAAGTATGGCTTCCACACTATACCCATATGGATGATAATCAACTTTACTTCCCTTTAGGACTGTTTTTCAATCTTCTTTTTTCAATAATTTTGTATGTGCTCATGCATAATGCAAACCTTGAGATAAAATCAGCCTGATTCAATGTAAATGGACTGATCCATCTCGCCAAGCTTCCATATACATCGATTATGAGCAGCACAAAGTGGAGCCGGCCAATCAGCATCAGCAGAAAGAGGTGGGAGTTTCATCAGGAAGTGACTGCTGGGTCAGAGATTAGCATTGATGCTAACAGCTTCAGTACAAGTTTTACCAGATTTTGACTTCATTTTTTAAATTAATTGAAAGAGAAATATGAAAACTACAAACATATCAATGATGGAGGCGATCAAACAGCTGCTTAATTTAACTGTAATGCTTAACTTGTTGATATACTTTTATGCCTGTGTACTGTACAATGCTGCTGGAATCTTAGTTTCCCTGAAGGAGACCTACCAAGGGGTAAATAAAGTTCTGTATTGCCTCTTATCTTAATTATCCTAAATCATATTACATTATATGTTTGTCACTTAATAAAGGCACTGAAATAATTTCCTAAAAAGCTGGAATCATTTTTTGTGGGTAAACAGCCTGATCAACAGTCTGTACACTGTCAAATAAACACAAGATCATACAGTTCCAAAAAAATAATATAAGCTCTCTTACCTTACCTCATCGGTTCACCTTGTTCCTGTCTCCCCTAATCTGAAATCATCTTCTCCACTGTTTCCTCATGATCTGTGCTCCTCTTCCATCCTTTATGCTCAGGGTTGGTGATTGAATGATTGTCATCTGATCATAACAGATTACATTGGTGATGATTAACTTAATACATGTCTGTTTTGTAATTCTTTCGAGAATCACTTGCGTACATGTCCGGCTGGCTTGTCTCCGCCTTTGTCTCATTAGTTCTGATGCATGACCGACACTGAAGTTGTCGAGGATTAACAGTGCTGCCACTAAGACTACACATCATTCACCCTGAAAAGTGGTCTGGATCGTGAGAGTGCTCTTCTTCTGCTGTCTGAGAAGGGAAACCTGTAACTTGTTTTGACTTCCCGGTGCTGCTTGATCAATAAAATAACTTCAGCTACTGAAAATGTGTTTGACTCAGGAAACAACAAAGTGACAATAAAGCTATGGAAAAATAAAAAAGCTGCTGTCGTCACTATTTGCAGTAACATTTCTGCCCATCACTGCTCGGTCCCACTTGTGACAGTTACAGGTGTGGACATGGGCTTACAGTTCATGCATCTGAATCACAAGCTAAGTCAGGATCTGTCCTGCACCTCAGTTTCCATCCTTCTTTCGATCTGTGACTGCATCTACAAACAGCATGTTTCACAAAATAATGACAGCAACTGTCCACAACTGTCCACATCCGAGGAATACATATCAAAGGAAGCTACAGTAAGTTTTCAAGCAGAATGGCCATATTTCAGACAGAAAAAGTAAGACATATATTTGTGGTTTAAAATTCAATGAAATTTTCAAAATTACTTTAGCCCCAATCCATATAGCTTGGAGGAGGTGCAAACTCCTCGCTGGACCTTCCATTCAAACCAACATCTGAATTTCAAAAGCCATATTTGCTCTGAATAAATACAGTTAGTATTAACTTAAAGTAACAATATGTAACTTTAACACCTTATCTTAACTGTTTTCAAGGCCTTCTAACAGTGGAGAGTCAGTAAATAATGCGAATAGTCACTCCCTCTCTCCATCTGTGCAGCCGTGACAGCTTCACTGGCGCTCTGTAACTCTTCGGCGCGAGCCGGGGTTTACTGCCGTAAAAGCGGTTCAACTGCTGTACGGCTCCGGACGAGTTCAGCTTATGGCCGATCTAAACAGAGGATCACAGACGCGTGTGACCTGTTTTTATGAAAGCTGAGGCTATGATATGAAAGAGGACTGTGACCGATGAGGACTGGGAAAGAAAGAGAAGGAAAAAACGAGTAAAAAGCCAGACCAGAGAGAAGACTGGACGAGCTTTTAGCGATGTTTTGAGCTACGTGAATCAACAGGCTGAAGTCAGACTGTGAGCTCTTCTGCTGCTGTGAGAGGGTGAGTAAAGAAGTCTTTATATGTTTCTTACTTGATTTGAGCTGCTGGGGTTTTTGTTCTGTCACTTTACTGATCAAAGAAATAAGAAAGAAATACGCCCTTACTGTAATGAGGCTCGGTCGTTACTGTTAGCATGTGTGTTAGCCTCACATGCTATTGTTATGAGTTATAATCGATTAGATTTAGAATCTGATAATATTATAATGATTAGTACAGCAGTGATGTTGAGTGTTGAACACTTCAGAGGCTGTCAACCAACAATCAGATGATCTGAAGTTAGCTCATGTCCTGTTATTCTGTAATATTGGAGATGACTACATAGAAAACGTATTGTCCAGGTGCATGAGATGACGATTATATATTCTGTCCAGTTCACTGTGGCACTGACCTCAGTATTTATTTCAGGTATCAGCTCAGGTGATCAGCATCAGTTTTAGACAGGAGACACCAACACCACCACAGGAGTCAGAAAACAGGAGGTTTGTTTTCTGAAATGTCTGCAGGGCTCAAAGTTTCTGATTATAGTTTCACTATTTACTGTCATTAACGAACCTTTGTGTGCTTGATCTATCCAAATAGTTAAAAAATAACTGTGTGAAGGTTATTATTAGTATTATTATTATTGTCAGTCTGTATTAAATGATTATTAGGTACAATGCAGTGTGCTTCTGTAAACCTGTAAATCAAATAGTGTAATAAATACTGTATTTTATTTCTGATCTGTCTTCTATACCTGCCATATTTACAGTAACAATGTGCCTTTTTTGGGGGGGGGTTCATAAAGATTTTATTCTTTCATGGTGAAATAACAAACAGGTTTACTCATTGCAATCCATCTAATCTTCATAAACAACAAAATGCACTCGAAATACTTGGTATTTGACAACTACAAACTAAACAGATGTGAAATAAAAAACTGTAAAATAAATTTATTTTCTCTTTCAAGGTATCAACAGAACTACAATCAAAAATATCCCAGAGCTGGAGTTTATAGGATTTTAAAGACACAGAAGAACACCGTTACATCACGACCTTCAGAAAGCCGTTATTCTGATGAAGATTCAAAATGGACCGAGCCTTCAATGATCCAGAAACCTGCTGCCAGTTCTTTCATTTCCACTTCAGCTCTTTCTCTGTATAATACAGTAAATAAGGGGGAGATTTGGGGCAGTTTTATTTTACAAGTTAGCAAACACTGAAGTATTTACACAAGAGAATATTCTTTAATCATGTCTGATATTCTGCATATTTACTCTGAATAAAAACATTTCTACATGCTTCTATAAGTTGATATTCAGTGTTGTAGCACTTTTCCTCTTGCCTTTCAGGCATTTTTATATTTTCCAATTCGATCTTTATCTCTGTTGTATTGTTTTAGCCCTACACTCAGTTTTACTATCGCCTAATTTTTTCTGTATTTGTTCTAATTGTATAATGGTAAGTAGTTTTATTTTGTACTTCAGCAAACACCACGACATAGCCCAGATTTCCTAATAACTCCATATTCAACGTCCTGAACCAACCTGCTCCCAAAATTTGAACTGCCATTGTGAACAAATGAAGTTTTTTGTTATTGAAATGAGTAGGTCTGCAGTTTATATGACATATACTTTATTAATGTTAATAAAATGAGTTACACAGTATTATATTTGTGAGTTTTGCACATTATAACATAAAACACATGAGAAGGTCTCCTCTGGTCTGCTGGATCTCTCTGCTGCTCCTCCAGACCTCCACATCTCTGATTCTTCTTCTCTTCTCGGGGGTCTGAAGTGGAGGCTCAGTCCTGTGTCTATCGAAGCAGAAAATTACACAAATGAACAGACGTAACGTAACAGCGTAACTTTTTGCCCAATGCCCACTGTCTAACTCGTACGTGTCAAAGTTTTTCACAGCTGATGGAGTTTATTCTTTACGTGTTTAAACTGTAGATGATGGTCTAGCTCGGCTGTGTCAGCACTCTGCTCCGTCATTATCAGCGTTTTCTGTGTCTCATATTTAGCAGCTTTGCAGAGAGCATAGAGTCATCCTACCAAAGTCATGTCTCAGAGGGTCAACTTGGTTTACAAAGTTTGTAACACGTAAAGTTTTCTCTACTAGCGGGTAACAAACGACTCGAGTCCCTCCTGGGTCGCCATTATACATCAGCCACTCGCCCCAGGCTAAAAGCTGCGGGCAAACTTACACAATACACATGCAAACGCTGAGCTAACTACTGACTGCTAATGCTTGAAAAACAATACAGTTGTGGTCAAAAGTTTACATACACTTGTAAAGAACGTAATGTCATGGCTCTCTTTAGTTTCCAGTTATTTCTACAACTCCGATTTTCCTCTAATAGAGAGATTGGAACAGATACTTCTTTGTCATAAAAAACATTAATGGAGTTTGGTTCTTTCATGACTTTATTATGGGTTAACAGAAAAAGTGACTAAATCTGCTGGGTCAAAAATATACATACAGCAATGCTAACATTTTGTTACATGTCCCTTGGCCGTTTTCACTTCAATTAGGTACTTTTGGTAGCCATCCAAAAGCTTCTGGTCGAATCTTTGACCGCTGCTCTTGACAGAATTGGTGCAGTTCAGTTAAATTTGTTGGCTTTCTGACATGGAATTGTTTCTTCAGCATTGTCTAGGTGTTCTCAATGGGGTTTAGGTCAGGACTTTGGGAAGGCCATTCTAAAACCTTAATTTTAGCCTGATTTAGCCATTCCATTACCACTTTTGATTTGTGTTTGGGGTCATTGTCCCGTTGGAACAGCCAACTGTGCCCAAGACTCAACCTTCGAGCTGATGATTTTAGGTTATCTTGAAGAATATGAAGGTAATTCTCCTTCTTCACAATCCCCTTTACTCTCTGTAAAGCACCAGTTCCATTGGCAACAAAACAGACCCACAGCAGAATACTACCACCACCATGCTTGAAGGTAGGCATGGTGTTCTTGGGGTGAAGGCATCACCCTTTCTCCTTCAAATATATTGCTGGGAATTTTGGCCAAACAGCTCGATTTTTGTTTCATCTGACCACAGAACTTTCCTCCAGAAGCTTTTATCTTTGTCTAGATGATCAGTAGCAAACTTCAGTTGGGCTTTAAGGTGCTGCTTTTAGAGCAAGGGCTTCCTCCTTGCACGGCAGCCTCTCAGTCTATGGCGGTGCAAAACATGCTTGACTGTGGACACTGACACCTGTGTTCCAGCAGCTTCTAATTCTTGGCAGATCTGCTTTTTGGTGATTCTCGGTTTACTCTTCACCCTCCCGACCAATTTTCTCTCAGCAGCAGGATAGCTTGCATTTTCTTCCTGATCATAGCAGTGACAAACAGTGCCATGCACTTTATACATACAAACAATTGTTAGCACTGTTACTCTTGGGACCTGCAGCTGCTTTGAAATGGCTCCAAGAGACTTTCCTGACTTGTTATAGTCAATGATTCCCTTTTTCAGATCCGTGCTGAGCTCCTTTGACTTTCCCATTGTAGGGTTTGTGGGCGTCTATATCCAATGGGCCCTATTTAAATGGCCTGAGAGAAATCCCCAGCCATAATCACTCATAATCATTCACAAGAAGTTAAGAGGGTATGTTCTGAAGCTCATTTCAATGACACAACTTTCTAAGTCACCAAAATTGCTTATTCATGTTGCTGTATGTATATTTTTGACCCAGTAGATTTAGTCACTTTTTCTGTTAACCCATAATAAAGTCATAAAAGAACCAAACTCCATTAATGTTTTTTATGACAAAGAAGTATCTGTTCCAATCTCTCTATTAGAGAAAAATCGGAGTTGTAGAAATAACTGGAAACTAAAGAGAGCCATGACATTATGTTCTTTACAAGTGTATGTAAACTTTTGACCACAACTGTATATTAGGAAAGAAACATGCTCAGACTGTACCTTATCAGTCCACATGGTTTATATGTCTCTCTGGATGTCCTTTCGGCTCGCTGCTCCTCTTTATGTAAACAAATGCACGTTGTTGTGCGGCACTGGGTTTTACGACGGTGCAGCTAGAGAGCAGAATAAATGGAATCCTACATATTGGGCCTTTAAAACAGCCTTTACCAGTCTTTGTAATGTATATGTCGGGCAGTAACTGAAATCACGGCACTAGATGGCGCTGTTGCACTGTTTATCTTGAGCCGATCCCAGCAGTGTACTTAATTTTGTCCCTTTTTGGCCACCATAGTTTATACTCTTAGGCGCGCAGATCCCATCTTTTGCTAAATTTTCTCTCTGTTACTGCCGTGAAAGGAATGTACCAGCAGCTCATGGACAGATTGAGGGGCGTCGGTGGCGCAGTTGGATAGTGCATTTGGTCATTGATTGGGAGGTTGTAGAGAGGTTTCAAGCCCAGCTCCAGGCGACACATGGCATTGCGTCCTTGGGCAAAACACTTAACCCCAAGTTGCTCCCACTGCTGCGTCAGTGGTGTGTAAATGGGCATGAAAGGGCATGAATGTGTTAGAAATACTGATGGATAACTAACATAGGAACTCTGAACCATCAGTGAGTGGATGTAAGAGCGAATGGGTGTGAATGGGTAGGTGTGACCTGCGGTGTAAAGCAGCTTTGAGTAGTCCAAGACTAGAAAAGCGCTATATAAGCTTAAGTCCATTTACCATTACCATTTACCATCACAATTTCGACCTCTGATGTCTGGTCCTCCTTCTCTCTGCACGGAACCCCGCACCCCGCACCCCAAACACCAAGTAAAAACACAACGCAGAGCTACGCAGGGTTTGTGGAGAGGTGTCCCGCATACAACAGACACTCAGAATAATGGGGTTACATATACATCAATAGTTTTCAGTAGAGATGCACAATATTGGATGTTTGCTGATATCTGATATACAAATGCTACATGCTAATACTGATACAGATATTTCTTGTCAAGAACAAGGGTGATTCCAAATTCTACCCCTTAGCCCTTGCCCTTCGTCTTGACCCTTCCCTTTAGCCCTCTGTTTTGAAGGCCAAAGGAAAGGGGTGAAAACACAACCCTGAGAAACGAGATACCATTCAGTTCCTGTTACATCATCACCCAAAGCTGCTTGCAGGCTATGTTGTATAACAAGAAAATTTAATATGAGACCACCAATTCAAAACATGATGAATATTTACTTTATGATTTAAATATTACTTTTAATTATGTACCTCCAAGTGAGGTCCAGACAAAATGTGGTAGGTGTGAAAGCACCCTAAGCACATGTCTGAGTGTTATGGAAGACAGAGACAGACATGTGATTGGTCCATGGCGTTGGTGTTTAGAAATAGGACAATTACAAAGCGTTTGGTGGCTACATAGTGCTTGGCCAGTTTTTTTGGATTACTATTTTGGGCATAACTTTGTGCCTTTATTGGACAGAGAGAGAGAGAGAGAGAGCTACAGTCTTGTGAAAGGGGCCAGAAAAAGTGAGGGAGGACACTCTGCAAACTGACCATCTGCAAGTTACTTTTTACTATTATATTGTCTGGCCCCAAGGGCCTCAAGCAACCCCACTTAAAAAACCTGAACAACCCCTTTAAGATAAGAGAAGTATTAAGTGTATATATATAAATATACATCCAAATGGCAATCCTCCAAAAGCCACTAAGTCTGCTTTAAACTTTCTGCCCACTCTAGTGCCTATACGGCACTGCATACATGATAACCGTTCAATTGATATTTCCTGACACATAAAAATGTTATTTCCTCCGTCATGGAGGTTATGTATTCACCAGGGTCTGTCTGCTTGTTTGTTTGTATGTCTGTTTGCTACATTACACAAAACTACTGGATGGATTTATATAAAAAATTTTACCAGAGGTGTGATTTGGTCCAATGAAGATGCCATTGCATTTTCTGCATATTTGTCTGGCAAAAAAATCCCCAAATTTTCTAAAAATCCCATAACTTAACACAGGAACATATGTTGTCCCACCCACAGCACCTGCTTGGTTACACGCTCTGGTTACACTCCGAGCCACAGCACGGTGAACAGCCAATCAGAACTGAAAGCTGTGCATGCAGTTCTACTCTCAGACATAGCAGAGAGGAGGAAAAGTTTTGCCAATGGAGAAAGCCTGGCACTGTTGCTGGAGCCCTGATTTCTAGAATAAATTAAGGCAACGTACTCACCTAAAGTTGAAATAAAACCCCCAATCCTCTACAACTCACAGCTACTAGTAACATTACTGTGAGCCCATTACCATTAAAGAAACATGCGCTGCAGCTCTGCTTGCTCACAGTCCCTCCAGCAGGCCTGTTAATCACATGAATCAAGGCTGTTGATAACGTCAATGTGGAAATAGTCCAGCATAGCAGAAGTTTGTGTGTTTGTGAGTGTTAAAACGTAACCACCAAATAACACATAGAGTGAATGCACCACGCACTTTAGTGGAGACATCGCCCACTGGAAGCACCGCAGCGTGCACAACAACATCTGAACGAGCAAGCAGCAAATTGGTTCAGTCAACAAGTTACATGACGATGATGATGATATTTATATCAACAATAATCACACTTCTTGCAGATCGATGATTTAATTCCACAACATGGGCATAAAATAAATATAGGACTATAATGTTGGTTGGAAATCACATTTTTTGGGTGGGACTGAGCTGCTCCATGGAGGTCTGCCCCCTAGGAGTGCTTTTCTACTTAGTAATATAGAAGTGTGGGAAGAATAATTAACTGTGTCATCATTTGGTGTGTAATGGAGGAATCAATTATTTTCCAAAAAAAATTATACAATTACAGTTGATTACTTAGACCTTTTAGTTGCGATCTTGTCATTCTCATTTTTGTGATTGATTCTGATTGATTGATTCACACACTATTATTGGCACAGCCGGCAGTGAAATGGAAATAAAAGCAGCCAGACAGCTGCCATTAAAGCCACACCAAAAGATACTTAAAGATGCCTTAATAATTCGACAAATTGCAGAAAAGACTGGGAAATTACAGCCAAGTGAACCATCCAAGCTAAAAGGAAAGGCAGGAGCTGAGAAAAAAGCTTGTCATTCTGAGGCACACAGACAAATACAAAAATCTCTGTGATAAAGCAGATAAATGGAAAAATGTCAACATTCTGTAATGAGGATAATGGTGAAATTATCAGGGTTTGTTAAAAACAACCAATTAACCCTTTAAGGCCCAAGACTGTAGATTATAGCCAGAAAAATCTAATTTTTTGGAGATTAAATTTTAATTTCACTTTCTGCTAAAATTCTACAAAAATCAAAATGTCCATAAAATTCAACATATAGATTTTTCGTATCTCATTTGATACATTAGGTGTTTTTGGAAACGGATAATCCATTTGAGGACATTTCTATCATTTATCTGATTGTATTCAGATGTTTTTATTGTGATTTGTTGATCATGTTGAGTAGAAAGAGGTGTTATAAAAATATATATCAAATATGAAACAATTTGCTTTATAGGGTTAAAAAACAAGAAGGACCCAAATCCATAATAGCCCGACAAAAACAAAAATCCAAAAGCTCAAAAAAACCCAAACCTATCTTTATATATTAAAAACAATTCCAGAACACAAAACAATATATCGAGCAAAGTATCAAATCAGAACTGGTGAACAAAGACAGAAAACACCAGGGGTCCTAATTTTGTGGTGCAGCGCAGGGTGGCTCAGGGTGCACCAGCCTTGGCGCCGTGCAGTGTTACTTTTGAACGGCACACCGCCGTGCACAGTGTTAATTTCGCCCGGCGCACCACCGACAATTTGACAATTTGGTAGACCTTCTGCGCAGAGATGGGTGTGACAACACACCTGGGGGAGGCAACGGCGCACCGGGGGAGGTGCCGACAGATTCGGGTAGGTGCACTGACAATTTCGTGCCAAAAACAGTGCCGAAGGTGCGCTAAAAGCTTGCCAGCTCCAACCTGGTCTATTCTCGGCGCAGGCGAAGCGCACCCGCTGCAGCTGGAATTTGGTGAGAAGCGCAATTGTGCGAAGACGTCAGCAAACCCTCAGAGGCAGGTTTCCAGACTGTTGGGCATATTTTAATGCAATAAAAAATCACATCAATCACCATTTAATGTAGCCATCTGAACCAGTATATACATTTATATCTATATTAACTGTCTCGTCACATCTGATGTCAGATTAAAGCCGTTTATCATAATGGAAATTGAACATGACAGCAGCTAGATTGTGATGCACACCTCACAAGCCAACAATAAACAGCCTTAACATCCGATACTGAGTATATATCTGGCTTTTCTCATCTCATGAAATTCAAAGAAAAGAGGGAGAAAAAAGACACAGAGAAAAAAGAGAGAAAATAAATGTATGTCACTCAGGATTTACCTGTGATTTCCCATATTTCTCTGTTTTAGTCTTTATTTTTAACGTGATCTTGAAAGATGGAATACATTGTTGCAAGGAGGATGAGGCGGAGACACCGGGAGAATATACAGCATATCACTAAAGGTTCTGCTATTTGGCATTGACAGACCAGGAATGCAGGTGGATCACAAGCATGATGATTGGATAAGCCTGCTGCTGTGTAACTGTCTCTAATTTGATACTCCTATTAATGACAAAGGAACAGATGCGCACCCCGATGGCCAGTCCGTTCTCCTAGTTGCTGTAACGGTGATAGCGGCTCTGAGCGTCTCTGCTACCTGGTCTTTCCAGCACACTGGCCGCCGTGGCGGAGATCATTCAGACCAATCAATCGCTGCGCCTCGGCCGCAGTGCATTTAAAGGCGAGAAGAGGCGTTCATTTGATTGGTGAAGACAACACTCGGCTGTGTTAAACCCACTCACGCCTTTTCTCCTCCTTCTCTGGCACTTGCGCGGAGAGGCAGGGACGGAGGTGTGGGTGCGCCTCTCTGCGCCTGGAGTGCGCCTCTCTGCTCACTGCAGGAAACTTGCAAAGTGTGCTGGACACACCCTGTCGGCATGGCATGGCCAAAAACTTGGGGGTTTAGGTGTGCAAAAAAAAAATCAAGAAAAGGTGACCAATGGTCTTGATGTTCTGCAGTGTGGTTTAGAGGGGAAGCCAGGTTTTCCAGGGAGACATACTCAGAGAGGAGATTTTTCCACTGGGCTAAATTTAGGGAGTTCCTTGATTTCCAGTTTAAGAGGATCGTTTTCTTGGCAATGATTAGGGCCACAAGAAGGAGTTTATTTTTGCTTGTGTCGAAATTAAGTAAAGATACGTCACCAAGTAGGCAGAGTGAGGGAGATGGGGGATGTGGCTTCCCAGAATGAGAGATAGGGACTCTGTGACTTTTATCCAGAACTGTCTCACAGGTGCGCATTGCAAGGTGGCGTGAATATAGGTGTCAGGACAGTTCTCTGTGCAATATGAACATAGTTCTGTCCTGAAACCCATTTTAAACAGCTTTTGTGCAGTATAGTGGGTTCTGTGAATGATTTTATACTGTATGAGCTGGAGATTTGCGTTTTTGGTCATAAAATAAATGTTTTCTAAGATTGTAGCCCAGAAATCGGCATCAGGAGCAATAGAGAGATCTTCTTCCCATTTACTGGAGGGTAATGTAATGGATTAGTCAGTCTGTAGTAGTATTATTTTATATATTTTGGAAAGAAGCTTTTTTGGAGAGAGTATGTTAATTAGCTCCTCGGTTGATGGAGGAAGAGACAGATATATTTATCTTGGATTGGATATATGATTTGACTTGTAAATATTGTAAGAAGCTATTGCTTCCGATGCCAAACTCTTGGATCAGGTGGTGGAATGGTACCAGACTATTATTGTGAAAAATATGCTTAAGATGTGTGATGCCTTTTTCAGCCCACGCATGCAGGTGAAGTGTTTTCTTGTTACTTAGAAAATCAGGGTTATGCCAGATTGGAGTTAAATTGGAAGGTGCAAGGTGAGAGTTTGTTATTTTGTGGAATTTCCACCAGGCTGTGAGTGTTGAGGCAATAGTTCCTGCTTTAAAACAAGGATGATGCTTGATGGTTTGACTGAGGAATGGGAGGTCTGAAATAGGTATATCTTCACAGATTGTTCTATATCCAACCAGGTGATGTCTGATTGAATTGGATGTGTCCATTTGTAAATACACTGTAGTTGATTTGCCAAAGAGTAGTGGTGGATGTGTGGAGCATCTAAACCACCTTGCAATTTTGGTTTTTGCAGAGTTGTAAGTTTGATCCTTGGTGTTTTGTTGTTCCAATAAAACTTACTGAACGTTGAATCTATAGCCTTTAACCATGTACGAGTTGGATGAATTGGAATCATTGAAAAAAGGTAGTTTATTTTTGGAAGTACTGTCATTTTAATGGTTGCTATTCTTCCTAATATGGATAGTGGTACGTTCATCCAACGTTGGAGGTAGCTTTCTATTTTTTTGAGCAAGGGAGTGAAATTCAGTCTGATCAGCCCTGACAGCCTGGAGGAAATATTAATGCCCAGGTAGGTGATGTGGCCTGAACATAAGGGGATAGGTGATATATGACATGCTGCATCCCATCTGGTGTTTTGTAATGGGAGAATAGAGGATTTGTTCCAGTTTATTGAGTAATCTGAAATCTTGGAGAGTCATTCAATGAGATTCACTGTTTCCTGCAGAGACGATTGAGGGTCTTGTAGAAACAGTAAAATGTCGTCCGTATACAAACTAATCTTATGTTGGATTTGGGATGTTTGAATTCCCTTGATGCGAACATTCTGATGTATAGCTGCTGCCAAAGGCTCTATAAAGAGGGTGAATAGTGAAGGAGAGAGTGGGCATCCCTGCCTTGTCCCCCTACACAGTGTGAAGCTCTGTGAGGTTAGTCCATTGGTGGTGACAGGAGCTGAAGGAGCAGTGTACAGAATCTTAATCCAGTGAATAAATGAATCGCCGAAGCCAAATTTTTTTAGAGCACTAAAGAGAGTTTTCCAGTTTACTCTGTCAAAAGCTTTTTCTGCATCTAATGTTGCTATGATGGTGTCTACAGGGACTTCTATCATTATCTTGAGTACTTTGGGGATTGTAGGTCACTAATTCTCATGCTAGCTTCTATGATTTGTTTTTCAATGAATGATGATCTTAATTTAAATCAGAATCTTCTCATGAAAGTTTTTATCACAAGTGCAGTGCTGATTGTACTTGAAAGAGTATAAACTAGGCACAAATATATTAGAGCAGCACAGACAGGTATAATGCAAACTCACTTCTGGTAGGGTTGGGCAGTTAAATGAATTTCAATCTCAATTACTAATGACAACTGAGCTATCAAGATCTAAAGATTGTTGCTCCACATAATCAGTTGCATCTGTTTTGGCTTTTTGTCATGATTTGAAACCCAAATATAAACTAATAAAAAGCAAAGGTGAAGACACAAAAATGTAGATTTACACACATTTTTTAATAAAGGGGGCCCCTTATTATTTTTTAATAAGGGGTCCTGTCCCGGTTTTAGGCAATGGAAACGCCACAAAAAGCGAGCCGTACCAAGACGAACCAAACTGAACCCTCTGGTGGAAATGGGGCTTAAAAGAACTACACAAACACCGGGGGACAAACCCAAATGAAAAACTAACAAAGATAAATCAAAAATAAACTTAACCTAATCTTTTACTAAAAAAAGACTAAACTACAAAACAACAAACTATAATAATGTCAAAGAAACAGACTCAACCAAAAGATGACAAACCCTACTAACTCAAAGTACAAAACAAAATCACAACCATATACAACCAAAAACAGAACTGACTGACCAAAACTGGAGGAACACTGGAGAAACACAGAAAACCAAGACACTGGAGACACAAGATTTACTCAAAGAGTGTGGCATGGAAGACAACGACCCAACACAGGGAACAGAGAACACAGAGACAAAGGGAGTTCAAATATTCCTTTGTTTAGTAAGGAACCTTCCTAACTGAAGAAATGACCCGGAAGCATTTAGGCATCTGACATGATAACAGCTGTTTGAATTCTCCAAAATTTAAAGGAGACATATCATGCTGATGCATGATTTAATACTTACATATAATATAATACATTTGAAAACAAGACCTTACACCCCCTTAATTTTCAAAAAATTAGATATTGTATTTTTTCTGATATCCTAGAACGAGATTTGATGCCTCTGAAAATAGGTCATTGCGAGATGTCCGCGAGATTTCAAACGTCGTGACGACACGAGGTACCTTTCTTTTTATTGGAGTAATCTGATAAAACACTTCCTCCTCTGTGATGTCCGTTAGCCACAAAACCGTCACCAAGGAACACATCCACCCAGCAGCAGTATATAGCTCCCTAGCTCACACTCACTCATTACCAGCTCTGGCCTTTAGGGGGACTCAATACGCGGTCGCTGCTTTGAGCATGCCGGAAAATACAGTAGAAGAAGAAGGACAGGCTGGCTCAGCCCTCTCGGCAGCTCTGACAGAACAGACCAATCAGAGCACAAAGGGCTGTGACATTGCGAGGTAACTGGAGGTCAGCCTGGAAACCGAGCGTTTCAACGAGAGCTTGATAATGGCCTAAAATGAGGATTTTGAGAACGCTATTGTGGGGCAATGAAGGAACTAAATGACTTGTACTGAGGGCAGAAATGCTCTACAGGCATCCTAGTCTGGCATAGTGAAAAGGAGAAACAAGCATGATACGTCTCCTTTAAGGAAAAGAGGGTCATTTCTTCCTTTACTTTCTCCTTTAGCTTGGGATACACCGGACCATCCTTTACAAAAGGAAAGGGGAAGGAATGCCCCATGATGCCTTGCAGCATGTGACGTAGCCTATATAAAATCAGCACCCGCTGAATGTTTATGGAAACTTACAAAGGAGAAAAGATGATGAGTTCTGTGGGACTGTGAGGTTATGTATGTAATGCTAAGTAAACTTTTTTGCTGGTATATAGAACAACATATGCTTAAAAGTCAGTGCTTTGAAAATTCTAACCTTTAGTTCATTTATTTATTAATCATTTTTGAAATGGTGGACGGATTTACAATTACATGATACAATTTATAAAGCACTTAATTTAAAGCTTTTTCACCATAACGACCTACAATGTTGATGATAATAAACAAACAATTGTGGTACTTATGTCCTATGTTCATATCATTTATATTTAAAAAAAAAAAAAAAAAAACAGAAAAAAAAGGACAAATGAGGCATTTTACAATACTTCAAATACAATGACAAATTTAAGCAGTGTGCATAATGATATATGTGAATGAAACAGGGAGAATAATGCTTCTGAAACATTCTGGTGTATTAGTAGACTTCAACACTGTCACAGGTAAATCCTCTTATCATGGACTGTTAATGCTAACAAGTTAAGCCGACACAAAAACAACACTGTGAAGCAGAGGTTCATTTTCACAACATTGTAGTTCGTCATGGCTTACCTATGTCACAATAATTGTCACCACATAAATATGTCACCAAACTGAAACTGCAGTCAAATTACTCTTTTACCGCACTTCTCCTTTCCCTCCTCTTATTCCCTCCTTTCCTTAACCCTGTGACATTTCCATCGGGGTAAGAGGAAAGTGGATGGGAAAGGACTTAGGAAGGACTTTTCAAACACACTCTAAATACACTGGTGAAACATCCAGCACAGGTGAGACAATCACACAGGAAGAGGTAATCTTCAGCAGGGAGACACAGAAGGAAGAACAGAAAAACACCAAAAGGAAAACAAGGATTTCAAAATAAAACCAGAAGCATATGACCCGACACAACAGGAACACAAAATGGGTGACTTTACAAAAACCAAGAACAGAATCAAGATGACAAAAGGAAACACAAGAGATCTGAACAAGGAACAAAACACAAAAGTAAAACAGAACAAACCATGTCATCACAGTAATATAATTACTTTTATAGTTTTTTTTCAGTCTTACTTCCATTTATTGTCTGTTCTTTCATTTTACAGTTACTAGTGTTAATGGCATCAAAGCTCAGTGATTTCACATGGTATGTGCGGTAAAATCATAAGCAATTGTGTTTGTAATCATGATAAAAAATATCCACCAAAATAAACAATCAAAATCATGATTTTTTTCCAGAGTTGAGAAGCCTGTTCCCTTAATTCCTGTTCCCTTCATTTTGAGGCCCTGATAGAAACCTACAAAGTTGGATCACAACATTAAAAGGCACTAGAGAAAAACCTTTTCAGCACTTTTGAAGCACTTACACTTGTTCTAGGCATGTTTCCATACTTGTGTAATGCTTTATGTATTTTTTTATCGAGTGACAGTACAATATCTATGATGAAAAGAGATCCAAAGACTACAGGTCAGGCTACCCTGAAAATCTGTTTAAGTTTGCTTTTTAACAAAAAATAAATAAATAAAATAGGATAGTGCAAATGAACGTGACCAATTTTTGACCAAGTAGTTACCTTTTCCTCATATTTAATGAGATGAAAGTATCTGACCAAACAGAGTTTATGTTGGGCAGTTTATGTCACTCCCTGGTGGAGTCAGCATCTGAAAACTGAGTGGTTGAGGGTGGAATCCAAGCTCCTGCGATTACGCTACTGTGTCCTTGGGTGACCTCATAAAGCTCCCACATCGTCTACACTTACGTGTCCACTCCATGTCCCATGCCATCTTGAGCTGTCATGTTGAAGCTCTGACATGTCCATGTCAGTAAGCAATACTCCACCAAAACGCTGTGTAGCAATCCTGGCATGTTGTCAACTTATTTGTGCAAAAGAAATCATGGCATAACTTAATTGGCAATTTTCCTGTATATTTATAAGAAGAAATTAAAGTTTGTTTCTATTCCTTTAAATAGTCTTATGTTCATTGCATCTTGAGAGTTGCTTGACTGCTTGTCATGTGATCAGTAGCATGCTCCTAGCTCTAAGCTGTGTTCACACAAACGCAAAAAAGACATGCGTGTCATACTTTCAAGTGAAAAAAAATTTCAAATGGGGTTTTGCATGTTCAACTCAATCATGTATATTGAGGCGAAATTTCACCCCTCAAACCCAAAGGCGATGTGAGAAGGGGATTGGCCTTTCTCCCAGCTACAGCAACGTGTGTTCTACCTTCTTGATCCATGACCAAACATGGTGGATGTTTCTGCAATCACTGTCTTCCTCCTGTACTCCAAAATGGGAAGGTAAATGTCCCAGAAAAGTCTGAAAAGAAATACATTCATTTGATAATCATAACATCCTTAAGAGCTGCACACTGACAGTTTCACCACAATGCGCCGAATAGGGCAGAGGGTGGGTTTTGGGTGCTTGTTTGGCCTCTGAATGAGACGAACACAAAGCTCCCCAGAGAGAGATCATATTGGCTTGCATCCAGTTGGCCCCTGGAGTAATTTGTTTGCACTAAGGACACAATTAACCCAGGAACCAGCACAAACAGGGTGACGAGTTAACTCTTTGAGCAGCAGTGGTGGTAATAATGATGCATTACAGCAACCAGGTTGATAAAGTATTTCTAAATAATAATGTTTTGGATCTCACAGAACAATTTTTGCCTTGTTTCGTTTCATTTGGATTGTGCCAGCCTTGTAATGCATAACAGTTGTGCAACACTTTCCAGAGGGAAGCCCAAAAGTAAACAAATAAGAGTAGTGAAGAACCTCCAGCACTTCAGTACTCTAGGGAGCATTGATTCATGCAGATGTTCTTTACAACAACAAAAGTGAACAAATTATTTCATCATGGCATATTTGAATGCAGCAAGGTGGGTGATTTCATTTTTGCTGCGGTGGCATGGAAATGGATGAGTTTTGTACCGGACTGCAGCACTTTTAGCTCCACCCTTAAGCATCATTTTGGTATGCTGAGCACTTCTGAGGGGAGCCAGAAAGTAGGACCACATGTGATGTACAGAGCCAGAATAAACTGGACTGCTTGAAACAAAGCTCTTCTGTGCATATACCGTGCAAATACCAACAAGTTATTTCTACTCACCATCTTTATAGCAGATCATCACAGCACATGGCATGAACTGAAGCAGAAACTTATTAAGCTCTCAGAATTTAAAATAATTTACTGCAGTCCATCTACACTGTTTTAAATAATAAATAATGATAACCAGATAAAACAAGCACATTTTACTATGTTTTTCTAGGCTGAATCATGTTTTACTTGTGATGAATCACAATGTTTTATGTGAAACCTCCAGATGAATGTTTTTTTTTTTTTTTTTTTTTTACAAACAATTTAAATTCTTTACTAAGTTTTCCATAGATCCTCTGGCTCTCCCATTGCAAACTGCTAAACACATTTCATATTCATACTGTCTGTCTGTCTGTGATTAAAATAACTCAAAAAGTTATGGATGGATTTTGATAAAAAAAGGACCTTCTTTCACAATACATGTAATTTTGCCCACAGCCCATTTTTTTGTTTATTGTGTGGTATTTGTAGTACACCCAGAGACTCCCAAGAATATACCTTTAGAAAATCCAAAAGTCATCCAGGTCCTGTACTATGACCTATTTTATGATCATTGCCATAGGTGTGAGCCAGGGTGCACACTTTACCCCAAAACTTACTCAAACACAAATAATACATCATCAAATTGGGTCAAATCACCTTCACTGAAGTCCGGTGCATCTTTTGAAATCAAATGTAAAGCTAAGTATTACAATTGAAAGAAGTTATTGAATTTTAACTGGAAAAAAAAATAGTTTTTTTAATGATTTTTTCAACAAATTCAATTCTTTAGAGATGTGTCTGACCAACTTACAGTTGCTGTACAACTAAAATACTTACAAATTATTTGGCCACATATATATTCTCAAAGTGGGAAAAAAATCATCAAATTCTGAGACCGGTAAAGTTGTTCAATTAACAGGTTGGGTTACTGTGGTAGAATCAGGATACTGTTCCATGTCTTGTATATCAGGGAACCTTTAAAGATTTGTTCAGAATTCATCCTTTAAGTATGATTTCTTTTAGAATTTGAATGCTAGATTCAAAACAAACATTTCACATGAAATGTTATTTATTTTAATATTGAACAGCCACAAAGGGCCTGTATATTATGCCTTTGTGATGAGATAATAATGAGCCATTGATACAAGTAAAAACCGATGCAGTTTTGGATTGTTGTAATCAGATTGTATATATCTACAATGACAGCAATACATAAACATTACTTCTGTCAATTTCTGTTTCTAGTACTTATATATACATGTAATCTGTTTTATGGCCTTCGTGTCTTTTTGCATAGCAACGGCTTGGACAATTTTAATTTGTAGACTGGAACTATAGTGAGGGAAAGGGGATCTGAGAAATCCATAAGATGTATGATTATCTGGTTATTTCATAGAATGGAGTCTTTGAATTTGCTTGTGTATGGTTGGAGGGGTTTCTGATTTTGAAAATCTTTATAATATCCCAAATAATAGATTACAGATGCAACATGTGCACACATGCCAGAGGTTCTCTTTCCAGCAGGACAGAGACAATAATATGCCTTCACAGGATCATCTGATGTATTCTTGTCAAATTGAATCCAAACATTGTATTTTATTTGAGATCTGTGACAAGAATGAATCTGTCCCCTAATGAGATCAGCAGCAT
Organism: Scarus forsteni; assembly: GCA_036419115.1. Lineage (NCBI taxonomy): Eukaryota > Metazoa > Chordata > Actinopteri > Labriformes > Labridae > Scarus > Scarus forsteni. Next base: position 5,760,124 of record JAZDUH010000347.1, on the reverse strand, counting down.
GCCGGTAAACCCAAATCTCATAGTCACCATCATTTTTTTGATGCTCAGCAATGTAGCCAGGGGACTGTTTGATTTGGTATGTACCGCATGTTATGGTCTCAAGGTATTCCAGATCCACATGAGGGAACGAGATATCAGATGCTTCAAGCTTCTGCCATTCACTACGAGCTCTATGTGACATATTTGGGTCTTCTGCAACTCGTTTTACCAAAACATTGTCTTTTTTTAAAAGTGAAAGCATACGCTGAGCCATCTTAGTATCTCGTTCCTCTCGATCTGGATCTGAAACATATATTGGTCCTCTGAAGGCATTGAGACATGCAGTTACTATGCGCACTAATTTGCCAATGACCTCAACGAAATAATTTGAGGTTAGTTGTTCCTTAAACAACATCCACTTCTTTAAACGCCCGTGGTAGGACTCTACTATCCAACTTGTTTTGGTACAGCAACGATCACTATTGGCTGTTGAGGAATCCAATTGGGATTTACCAGTTGGTAAAAATGACGGCATTCTAGCATCATACCCCAACTTAGCAAGAAGATCTAAGGTATCCCTGAAACCGCGATCTTCAATCATATTGTCATTTGCTTCTAACCAAGATTTCAATATTTCAATTTTTTCCATGATGAGCCGAGTTATTGTTGCATCATTTACGTTACCATGGTAGGGGCCAATAGTGTCTAAAACATATCCATCAGGCAGTACATCTGACATGAATTTTTGGTCATTTCGTTTTTTCTGTCCTCCATAAGATGCCCTTTGAAACTGATGATCACTGCAATTGTTGAGGTAGATATATGTACCATCTAAGATAAGAGTGACCTGGTCACCATTAAAAGCTTTAGTAAAGACAGTGTTGTGAGTTATGGCATCGTGGCATGAAATATGATTTGTGCCAAGGTATTTGGGAACAACTATTGTGTTCAAAATATCTGCAATTGTATGAAAATATCTTGACAGTGTAGCTTGGGAAAGATTAGTAAGCATGGTCATTTGATTCCATGAAAGGTTTGTTTTCAGTTTTGCCCAAAAGTAAAGAAGCAAATCTATTGCTCTGGAACTATCACTTGAACCTGAAACAAGATCAGATTCACACATGTCATACATGTTCTGAAATTGCACCAATGTCCAGCCAGTCCATGCATGGCAGTCAGAATCTGACAAGGTTTCAAACTTCAGTTTGGGTGATGTCTCATGTTTGGATACTTCATGTAGAACATATATATAATATATATACTTCATATATAGAATATATGAAAAAAATATAATTCAATTGAATGCACAATACTAAATTGAAGTTAACATTCATTTGCCGCAAATTGCATGAAATAAAACATTACCCTTGATATAATACAAGACATGGAACAGTATCCTGATTCTTCCACAGTAACCCAACCTGTTAATTGAACAACTTTACCGGTCTCAGAATTTGATGATTTTTATCCCACTTTGAGAATATATATGTGGCCAAATAATTTGTAAGTATTTTAGTTGTACAGCAACTGTAAGTTGGTCAGACACATCTCTAAAGAATTGAATTTGTTGAAAAAATCATAAAAAAAACTATTTTTTTTCCAGTTAAAATTCAATAACTTCTTTCAATTGTAATACTTAGCTTTACATTTGATTTCAAAAGATGCACCAGACTTCAGTGAAGGTGATTTGACCCAATTTGATGATTTATTATTTGTGTTTGAGTAAGTTTTGGGGTAAAGTGTGCACCCTGGCTCACACCTATGGCAAAGATCATAAAATAGGTCATAGTACAGGCCCTGGATGACTTTTGGATTTTCTAAAGGTATATTCTTGGGAGTCTCTGGGTGTACTACAAATACCACACAATAAACAAAAAAATGGGCTGTGGGCAAAATTACATGTATTGTGAAAGAGGTCCTTTTCAGGAAATGTTCAGCATGGGAAAGGGAAGAAGTGATTCAGTTTTGGTGTTGATCCCGATCACCATCTGGATCCGCCATGATGAAAAATGTGATTTTTGTGAATAACTACTGAACCAAAAAAGATATCACTAGAAAAGCACTCGGAGAGCGCAGACCTCCGCCAGCGCCACAGTCCTCAGCCATATTGTGATTTTCACCATAAATATTAGTCCTACCTTTATTTAATTGAAATGTCCTTGACCATGAAAACATACCATTAGCAATTGAATTCATAATGATATCTATTTTAGTTAAGTAGTTATTCACAAAAATCACATTTTTCGTCATGGTGGCCAGACCCTGATCTGGATCAACACCAAAATTTAATCAGTTCTTCCTTTTCCCATGTTGAACATTTCCTGAAAATTTAATCAGATTTCTTTCATAACCTTTTGAGTTATTTTGTTTACAGACAGACAAACAAACCGAAAACATTACCTCCTTGGCGGAGGTAATTATGAATCCAGTTGCTAATGGTATGTTTCATGGTCAAGGAATCTAAATATTTCGATGAAATAAAGGTAGGACTACTATTTATGGTAAAAATCACAATATGGGTGAGGACTGTGGTGGTGGCGGAAGTCTGCGCGAAAAGCACTTGGAGAGCGCAGACCTCCGCCAAGCAGCACAGTTCCCAGACAGTGATCCAGATCAACACCAAAATTGAAACACTTCTTCCTTTTCCCATGCCAAACATTTCCTGAAAATTTCATCGAAATCCATCCATAACTTTTTGAGTTATTTTGGTCATAGACAGACAGACAGACAGACTCTCCTGAAAACATAACCTTCTTGGCAGAGGCATTTATAAATTGATCTTAGTCACTTAGTGCCGTGATGCAGACCAAATCACAGGGCTTAAAATCTGCATCGTTTCTGAGTTTACATTTTTTGGAAGGTGCATATCAGAAAACAAGCATAACCTTTTGTATCTGACAGGATTTGCTGTCAAATTATGTCCGAGGAGAATGCAGACAAAAGTGAGCCATTATACCCACACCCGAAAAAAGCTTCTTCACCTCTCTGGGAGTATTTTAACTTTTGTACGAAAAAAATTGGCATGCTCATGGAAACTGGGGTATGGAGGAGATGCGGGACAACAGTTACTGCAAAAGGGGGTAACACCATGAACCTGTGCATACACCTCTGCCTTCATCAAGCTGCTGATTATAGTACGATAGAGAGAGTTTCAGTTTGTTCGCAGAAGTTTAATATTTATTTGCATCTTCTTTTATTTTGTGGCAAATTGCAAAGAAGCATAGAGTACACCCAGAAAAGATAATAATGGTCCCAAATCTGTGTTTTCATTATCATATTTTATCGAACAATAAAAAATGTACTAAACTTAGTCTGTAAAGCACAAGCAGCTTTGTAAGACAGTGTGTGTTCTGACCGTAATGAAGGTGTCTCTTCACCTGCAGCGTTTTTTTTCTAAGCTGCAGAGTCTCCATCATCATTCAGCGCCCGTCCTCGAGGTCGACATGCAGCTCATCAAACTGCCAAAGCATGACCAAACTCTGGCCCGCTGCCTGACACCGGATCACTACCGGAAGTCAGAAAGCCCAAAATAACCCGAAGCCACAGACAGTTTCCTTCAGCTCTGTCAGGAAGGAGGAGACGGAGTTACCAGCAGCAGCGACAGGGATCTGAACACGAAGCTGCTTCTTCATTTTTATTCCGACTGGTATCACCTGCAGGCTGAAAATATGACTGACAGCTGGAAAGACGAGCATTATACAGTACATCTCCATCATAGCTGCAAAGTTTACTACAAATGTGTTGCTGATTAATGCAGCTAAAACACACCCAGAACCTTGTGTATTCAGTCTTTTAGACCTAACTGTAGCGGAGAAACATTATGTGTTACTTTAAAATAAAAAGTATATTTGTTACTCTGTGACTGCTCCTTTATAGAATCGATTTTTTAGAGTTGGCACTGTAAACATTTGTTTTACAGAGAGAGTTCTGCTTTTTGAAGTGGGTTGCTTGACGTCTGCCTCACTTGTAAAAACCAATGCCAGTAAAGCACTCGACATTTCCACGCATGGAAATCATGAGAGGGGCTTGGGTGGCGGGGCATGCCAGTTTCACCGCAAGGTCATTTATGACACCATAAACTGTATTGAAATCTCTGCTCTTTTTTTTCCACGTGGCCTGCAAACTCTCAAACAAAGCCATCATGTGTGTTGAACATCCACATGTAAAGAAGACGGTTGTCAAAAGAGGCTTTATAACCTCTTCTGTCTACAGTGTTGTGCTCTGCTTCAAGCTGCTGCACTGTGTGTACCGCTGTGTGATCTCAAGAGTAATGGCGCTGATGTGACTTTCGTCACTCAGTTCATACCCCTGTCCTTGAGTACGAATCAGACTTTGGAAACACAAGCAACGATAGGGTTTAATGTCCCTCACTGTACCAAACTGTGCTGAGTCACGCAGACAACTTAAAGGAAAAGCAGCTTTAGAATGTAAGGATGTGGACACAGTTCACAAACTACTGCCGTAAACTATGATGAATACTCAAAAATCTGCTGTTCTGTATCACTGTTAATGTCCAAGACCAGGCTTAAGCAGCATGTAGCTGGACAATGAAATGGTTGAGGATACAGTAGAGATGAAAGGAGACTTCATGCATGTGTCTTAGGGTGTATTCACACCTGTGGCTCGTTTGCTTTGTTTCGACTCAGGGGTAAAATCTATATAATTGTTTCAGTTGTCACTTGGTTCGTTTGTGTTCACAGGGCACAAGTCTCTTGCAGTCCAAAGTTGTAAACAAATGACACATGCAAATCAAGTGTTTCTCTCATTGGTCATAAATCTTACGGGCGGGCTGTTTGCTTCAGCAGTGTGTGTGGCTGATTTGTTTTATAGCGTTTATCTGCCAATCATTGGCTAACTCACGAGTTTGTAGACCTCTGTATTTTTATGTGCAGTGTCCAGTATTTGGCAAATTTTCTCTTCAGCCCAGATGTCTCTAAGGCATTTTATTTCTTCACTGCTCTATGTCAGGCCAAGGTTGTGTTTGAAATGCCATACTACTCGTACTACTCATACTAACCCCGCCCCCATATTGAGTATGCAGTACGTTCACACTGTACAGTATGCAAATTTTGTGTATGCGAGAAATGCCCGAATGTATACTCAATCGACTTCGATTTCCGAGTATGGAGCGGAGTTTGCTTCACGTACTGCTTCTGCCCCACAATGCATTGCGCACTTCTGACGTGGGAAGACGAAATACAAAATGGAGACAGATCACCATGGATATACAGGTGTTTGTGTAATTTTTTTCATCCACTGCCACTCGGTTTGTGTCATGCAGTTGTTTATAATGAAAACACTTTGCAATAACTTGGAAACGTGAAGGGTGGGCTACTGCTGCCAGGTGTTTATGGTACGTAGACAGAAACACCCACCAAGCAGACACTTCAGTCTCCGAAAATGGCGAGACAAATTAAAAACAGTCGCTATTTCAAACAACTGGGCTCATAATCGTGATGTAAATACTTACTATCTCGCTAGAAAATATATCATTACTGAATGAATTTGTATTTTTTCCGGAATGCAGTCGTTTTCTGTTGCTTGTGGTTGGACTATTTTAATTTTTCCGGCGCTGCTTCCCGGCCGGCACGAAATGCATTCTGAGGTATTATGCATCTGTGCGTAAACGCTCGGGCAGCCACGGCAAACTCAGATCATCTTTGAGTATTCAGGATGCAGTATGTACTGATTAAGTATGTAAGTAGACAGTAGGCAGTACGCCATTTTGAACACAGCCCAAGACTCATTTCACTCAGATTCTTCCGCCTCCTCTTCTTCTTCTGCTGTTGCTGCGTTGTCTACTCCTTCTTCTTTCATTGTTTTGACTGAACAATTGGCAACCAGGCGCATTACTGCCCCCCACTACTACAGTGTGAACCACAGGTATGAGCAGTGTTGGGAGTAACGGCGTTAGAAATAACAGCATTACCAGCCGTTATTTTTTCTCAGTAGCAGGTAATCGAATTAATTACTTTTTCATGCGTTACAACACCATTACCATTACTGACAGTGAAATGTGGCGTGTGACTTTGCAATGATGACAAGCAGCTGTGATCAGACCTGCCTTACTCAGCCAGACAAAGACAGGAGCTGCACCGCTAACAGACAGACGAGAGAACACAATGCCAGAGTTGCCAGGTTCGCTTATTATAAGTGACTTTCGGCTTCTTTTTCTAAACTGCATGAGTAAATTGAGAGTTACGGGTTGCACTTTTTTGGGCTTGTTCCAATAGTGCAGTTGCTCATTTGGGCTTGTTGAACCCCCAAACTCAGGAGGAATCTGCTGCATGATCTACCATCAATGTAAATCCAATTCAGAAGTTATTAAAATTATTTCATCCCACCCAAACACTAATTTAAAATTACAGTAAAAAGTGCTTCCACCTAAAATAAATCTGTAAAGCCAGATTTAAATTGATTTCTAATGTATCTACTACTGTTTTCACCATAATAAGCTGTAGAGAATTAAGGTAAAACTTTGATAAAAGCCCGACATGTCTGTTTGGCTACAAATATCAAGGTCAGATAGACTGTTTAGCAGTAACTGAGTTATAAATAACAGTAACCTCCCTTCACTTCTGTATAAAGAAAAGGATGTTCCACCTCTAAACAAACTGATGTTTAATAAGTAAATTAAAAGACAAAAAAGAAGAAATGTGACATGGATAAAAAAATTAAAACACGCTTCATCGGGTTTCTCTCTTTAAAAATGCTTAATTCAGTCGCAAAACCTGGCAACACGGGTAGCTGCAGCAACGGCGAATCTGGAGCAGTCTGTGGAGTTAAAACTGGTGTTTTAAGGATGGAAATTCAAGAAGTAAAAGGCAAGAACACACATGTGATGTGTACTTTGTCCTAAAGCAAAGTGTTTGTCTGTTGTAAGTAAATCTAAAAGCTAGTGAGGAAAAATACAGAGAACTCCGCTGATGATGTCAGCGCTGCTGCAGCAGGTAACAACAGGGAGGGAGAGAGAGATGAAACCACACCGTTCAAGCAGTAAAAGCTTTTCAAAAAAGTAACACATCAATTACTTTACCTGTCAACTAATCACATTTATGAAGGAGTAATTCAGTTAGTAGTTCAATTACTTTTTGGGAAAGTAACTGTAACTAATTACTTTGTCTAATGTAACGTGCCCAACTCTGGGTATGAGTCAGTTGTGTCTGTTGTTGAGGTGTTTGTGTTCTCACTGCAAAGGAACTACTACAGGGCACAAATCAAGGCGAGCTAAGACCTCCTATTTTGTTGATCTCTACCCACTTGTTTTGTCCTGCATCCAAGTGCAATTGTTGTGTTCACAAATGCCCAAACGCACCAAACTTTGGGGGGGGGGGGTCACTCATTGTTTCGGAACAACTGCCCCAAACAAGCCAGGTGTGAATACACTTTTAGTCATGGGTGGTGTGATTAGCTGATGCCGATCACCCGGCATCTAATCTTCAGCTGTCTTCTTCACATATTTGCAGCCATAATGGTGACATTATGGCTACAAATAGACTATGGCGGTCTGTGGCGACATTTATGTGTAGGTAGATGTGTGGCTGTGTTTGGCGACTGGCTAGACTTCTGGCTCTTATTTAATTTTAAAAAGAGGTAGAGCTTCAAAAATGAGTTTATTGGAAGCCCAGGAAACTTGGCCACATTCTGTGAAAAATCACTTGCCATTTTTAGCTCAGATGTGTCCTAAAAGAATCTGACAATCCAGCATTAAACAGGTTTAACTTAAGAAGATGCTGCTTTAAAGCTAGGGCTGAATAATATTCCTGTAGTGTTTCAACATTTTTTTTGCAAGTGCTAAAAATCTCAATGCCACTCCATGAACCAAATTGCATATTACCCAAAGTCATTTATTGAATTGTCCATTTCTTTTGGCAAAACCTTAAACCATTTCAGGCACAATCTACAGATCCTATTCCCTCTTATTTCAAAACCCACACTCACCCTCTGAAACACATTCATCATCCTGATGCTCCTGTGATTGGTGACAACAGGAGGTAGAAGTTACAGTGTTAGAGAATTAGGGCCGTCCACACGGAGGCAGACTCAGGCATGTTCACACAAGGTTTTAATCGTACAGGCCTTTTGTCCACACAGATACAGTTTTTTGGGTGCCCTGAAAACTCTCTACAATTTCTCATGATGTATGAGCATGCTCCATGTCTTCTTCTGTGGTTTTAGTGTTTTTTCTGCAGCAGCGTTACAGCTCCACTTACAGGCCTGGCATATTTACTACTGCATTTTCAGTGTTTTCATGCGGACAGACACATTTACCAAAACAATGCTGTCTTGACAGAGAGCATTTTCAATTCAATAGCATTTTTATCTCTGTATGGGCAGTACCTTAGAGTCTGGCTAAACTGTGAATAATTGTATTTATTTCTTTTATTTATTAATCTATCTGCACTGGTTTGCCTGTTGGATTGAATTCAACATTTTAATTAGTCTGTTAATAACTGTTTATTCACAGAAATAAAACCAAGTACATGAACAATTGAGTTATTTCATTGTATGATTCAGATCTGCTTACAGTAGGGCACTTCATTGCACTGAGATCTTATGTAGCATACCCTCCAAAAGATGGTGAGACTCGACTGATGGTTTTAAACTTTAATGCTGTTCCACAAATCAGCTCCATAAACCAACGTGAGAACTGACAAAATATAGAAAACAAGAAATTCAGTTTTCTATTGATAATAAATGGTAATATAGATACTAATTAAAATAAAATCCAGTATTACAAGCAATGTACCACCATTTCATAAAACCAGTGCGTAAATTAGTCCATGAGTTCATTTATCAACACAACTCATTCAAATACAAATGTTAAAAACTATAGGAATAATGAACACCAACCTTGTGCTTCTTCGAGGGGTTGCCAAAGTACACTTAGATTCAGAAGTTTTATCATTTAACTGCTATATCAGCTTGTCTGTCTTATACCGTTTCACCGTTAGCTCATACGTTCCATTGCTTCATCCAGTAATGCACACTGGAAGGAAGTACAAGGTGGTGCTCTTCAAAATAAAGTCCCATATCTAAACCCAAACTATTAGATCCGAAACATACACAAATACACATTTAAAAATGGAAGAAATAACATTTTCTAAGAAGTCAGCCAAGTTACAAAACTTTATACAAAGAAATTATTTCAAACAGCATCTAAAACAGATATTTGTTTTTTCCTTTTCAAACAATGCAAGCTGCCCTCTGGTGGACAAAATGAGAAACAGCAAACACAAAACAAAAAATGGGTTTGCTGCACTCCCACCAAAATTATGAGTGTTCCATACTAAGTGATATGAACTACGAATAATTTTCTCATAAGAATGTCATTGTCCTTGTGTAGCCAAAAGTTTAAGAAACTTCAAAGAGCGGAACTAACTTCTGCACTGGGCGGAATGTGGAAGGTTTAACAAGACGCTCACCTGTTTTGCTCAAGCTCTTATGTCCTACTGAGATTTTCACTCTCCTGACTAGTCCATTCTTACCAGTGATAGTCTCTATGACTCTTGCAAGTCTCCACTCACCTCTGGGCAGTGGCGGCTGCTGGTCAGTCAGGGAGGGGAAGCTCATTTTTTTTCTGGCCTACATCAAAAATTTATTTATTTATGTAAATGATCTGTGACCCTGTTGTACCAACTAGGTGTCTTTTCCAGGGATTTTATTCCCCCAAACCCACTTTTGACCAGACAACACATTTTATTTGTGACAGCACTTCCAGTGAGCCAGCTCACCTTGTCATACCAGGAATGCTGAAAAGACCTGTTACTTTCCCCCACCTTTTGAACTAAATCAATCTTAGCAGTTGACCTGCCCTGCTGTTTAACTCTAATTTTCTCTTCGTAAGGAAAACTATCAAATGGCCTCGCCAAAATCCGGTTGACAACATTCATACTATCTGCCATGATGTGCAGCTTGCTAGCAGCTGGAGTTGCTACGTGAGACTACTGTTTGACAGGCTGTGAGTGTGAGTGACAGGGGTAGAGAAGCTCCCCAGCTACAGCTGCTCGTTTGTGAAAAGAAAAATTGACAGGAGAGAATCTTCAAACACAGCGCTAGTCGTTTTTAAGAAAGATAAAGTCGCTGGTGATCGATAAAGCCTCCGGATCAGTCCAGAACAACTGAATGTAAAATTCCGAAAATGCCCCGGTGAAGGGTGAGCCTTCAAGATCGCTGATTGGCTCATTTCACTGTCAATCAAAAAAGAATTCGGCCTCAGACAGATCATCCAATCACCATGCAGAAGCTGAGTGTCCAGGCCAGCCCACTGCCTCATAGACCCCCAGAGACGCTGAGCGTCCGATGGGCGGGACAAAGCCCAGCGTTTATCCAATGACCGTCCAGTTTCCACCGTGGAACAACCCACTCTACTGTTCCCTGTTGATGCCAGAAGACGCTCAGTGTCCGACTGTGTTAAAGCGCTGAGACGCTGTGGGGATGAATGAGAAAGAAGTCGCGCCAGTTACCTGTGATAAGTAGCTGATTCTAAACAAAAGATGAAGGTATTCTAGGGCATATTTAGTCAATGAAATGTACATACGGCAGTAGATATCACCACTTTTTTGGGGGACATTTTAGGGGAAGCTGAGCTTCCCTTGCAGTCTTAGAGCAATCGCCACTGCCTCTGGGCAACAGCTCATCTTGGTCCATCACTATATCACCCACCATAAGATTTCTCCTCGGCGTGTGCCATCGCTGCCTTGTGATGATGTTGTGTAGATACTCTCCCTTCCACCTACTCCAGAACTGCTCTGCAAGGAACTGTACACGACGCCATCTTTTTGCTCCGTACAAATCCTCTCTGGGGAATGCGCCTGGTAGAGGGAGTGCTGTGCTGGACTTCATGTGAATCAGATGATTGGGGGTGAGTGGTTCGAGGCTGTCCGGGCAGTTTAAGTGATCCACAGTGAGGGGTCGACTGTTGACTATGGCCATAGCTTCGTACAGTAGAGTCCGTAATGAAGATGTCGTTTAGCCTGCCTTAAGAAAGTGAAAGGGTGGAGCTCAGGATGCTTTTAACGGTCTTTATTTGGCGTTCCCACACGCCCCCTGCGTGACTGGAGTGGGGTGCATTCATGACAAAGTCACACTGTTTCTGTGACAGGAATGTGTTCAGTCTCTCTGTGTCAAGCTCTTGAAGGGCTGTCTTGAATTCATTCTGAGCACCAATAAAATTAGTGCCGTGATCACATTGAATTTGACAGACTGCACCTCGAACAGCGATGAAGCATTGCAGGGCATTGATGAAGGTATCGGTAGACATATCCTCTAACATCTCAATGCGAATGGCTTGTGAGCAAAAGCAGGTAAAGAGCAGGCCGTGCGTTTATGCTGTTTCCTTCCCTGTGTAGTTGTGAAAGGACCAAAACAGTCCATCCCACAGTATGTAAAAGGGGAGGAGGGTTCAACACGTTCTACAGGCAAGTCACTCATTCTTTGACCCTCTGAATCTCTTCTGAGTTTACGACAAATCACACACTGATGGATATGTGATGCTACTGCTCTGCTCATTCCTGGAATCCAAAACCCACTGGCTCTGATTTCATCAATTGTGAAGCCTTTCCCTTGATGTTTTGTCTTTTCATGGTCGTGAGCTATTATTAACTTTGTCACATGGTGGTCTTTGGGAATGATAATCAGATGCTTGAAAGAGTCAGTGAGTGATGAGAGGTGGAGTCATCCTCCCACCTTAAGGAGACCGTCAGTGTCGACAAAAGCATCTAGATGGTGTAATTTGTTACTGCACTGTAGTTGATTACCTCTGCTCAACAATTTGATTTCCTCTCCATATGCTTGCCTTTGCAGATCCCGGATTATGACATGCTCAGCATTTTCTCTTTCACTCACTGTAGAAAGAGCATGTGATGTGTCCTTTTTAGCTCGTCGGAGTAGACGGGCTACAGCTCTGGTAGCTCGGGACCATGATGAGAACTTGGACAAACGGTCAGAAAGACTTGTTATTTCTGCAGTTTCTGTTTGCAGGGCTTGTGCCTTTTTGACTTTTGGATCCCCAATGGACAGGTCTGGCACTGCATCATTTACTGTGGGTATCTCTTTTTCCCAGAGAAACATGGGGCCAGTAAACCAGTTGGAGGTAAGTAGTTCATTTACAGTTTTACCTCGGGATGCGCCATCTGCTGGATTCTCATCTGTGTGGATGTAGCGCCATTGCTGGGGGTTTGTGCAGTGGCGGATCTTCTGGACCCGGTTGGCAACAAAGGTGTGAAATCTTCGAGCATCGTTATTTATGTAGTCTAACACTACCTTTGAGTCTGTCCAAAAGTTTTCTTTCCCATCAACAATTTTTAGTTCTTCTCTGAGCATATTGCTAATGGAGACTGAAACTACTGCAGCGGTTAATTCGAGGCGTGGTATGGTAGTCATTTTTGTGGGAGAAACGCGGGCCTTTCCTATCACTAGTGAGCTGTGAATCTCTCCCTTCTTGTTTTTGACTCTCAGATAAGTACATTGCCCATATCCAATTGTGCTCGCATCTGAGAAGTGGTGTAACTCAGTCTCTACAACTTCTCCGAAGTTAGCAGGTTAGTAACAGCGAGCAATGTTTATCTTCTGTAGGTTGGAGAAGTCACTTTTCCAACTCTCCCACCGTGCTTTTAGCCTTTCTGGCAGGGGTTCATCCCAACCACTGCCCTGATTGCACATTTCTTGAAAGCCGAGAGGGTCATATATAGAGGCAACAGTCGATAATATGCCTCTACGTGTGGCCGGTTGATCTTTTATCATGCTGTTGAATTTGAAGCTGTCCTCCTTTAAACTCCACTGAATTCCTAGAGCTCGCTCCAGTGTGTCCTTGAAGGTTAAGCCCTTTGTCTTTGCCTCTGCTGCACACTCTGATGGGGGTAGGCTCTGTAATACAGCATGGTTGTTTGACACAAATTTGTGGAGACGGAGACCACCTTTGGAGCATATTTCTCTCGCCTCCTGTGCTAACTGAATGGCCTTTTCCACGCTGTCAGTACTTGTGACTCTGTCATCCACATAAAAATCTGTTGCAACAAATTGGGCTCCTACTGGATGGGAGTGGGTGTGTTCTTTGGCTAGATACTTTAGTCCATAGTTTGCACACCCAGGGGATGAGACTGCGCCGAAAAGGTGTACTTTCATACGGTACTCCAGAGGTTGTGTGGTTGTATCTCCATCCTTCCACCAGAAGAACCGTAAGTAGTTGCGGTCTTCCTCCTGGACATGAAACTGGTGAAACATTTTCTCTATATCACACAGGAGGGCAATGGGATGCTGTCTGAACCTTATGAGGATGCCCGTCAGGTTATTGATCATGTCTGGTCCTGGGAGCACGTGTTCGTTTAAGCTTGTGCCACAGTATTTTGCTGAGCAGTCAAACACCACGCGCAATTTGTCAGGCTTCTGAGGGTGGTAGATGCTGTGATGTGGAATATACCAGCATTCATCTTGAGCTCCGTCTGTAGGTACCTCTTCCACATCACCCCTCTCTATGATTTCCTTCATGTACATTGCGTAGTCCCTTTTGTATTTCTTATTTCTGCTGAATTTCCGACGTAGATGACTGAGCCTGATTTCAGCGAGCCTTTTGTTATCAGGTAAAGATGGTCACCTTTTAAAGGGAAGAGGCATCTCATAATGTCCCTGGGCATTTTTCCTTATACCGTCTTTGGTCTGCTCAAGAACATAAGATCCTCTTGTGAGACAGTTTTGTCATCTCCTTTGGTGTCCTTAAAGGGCCCATATTATGAAAAAACCACTTTATTAAGTCTTTTGGTGAAATTTTGGGGTCTGTGGCTTTCCCCCAGCCCCAAAAATGTGATATTTAGTGACAAATCCTGTGCTTCATAGTGCTTGTGAATGTAAAATCCCGCCCCCTAATGAGGCATTTTTTCATTGGGGTTGTGCCGACGTCACAGTTCACTTTTTTGACCAATCAGGAACGAGTCTGATCTGATTGACAGACGAGCGAGAGCTGCTGAAGAGCAGCCATGATGGATTTACCGGCAGTGAGAGATCAGAGTTCAGAATGCTGTAGTGCTGTAGCTACTGCTGCAGTGTTGTGGGCTGTAACAAGCCACACACTTCCTTGCACAAACTTCCTACCTCTGAAGACCTTAAGACAAAGTGGCTGGAGTTCATCTATCATGGAAATGTGCCAGTAAAACAAAGTAAAAATGTGCATGTTTGTGCTAAGCACTTCAAGGCCGACTGCTTTGCAAACTCCGGACAGTACACAAGAGGGCTAGCAAATCCTTAATCCAGGAGCACTGCCAACCATCCGCCAACAAACCTCGGACCCTGGAAATGTGAGTATTTCAAATGCTGTGTGCTGTTATTTTGTTAATTGCTACGAGCTGCTAACAGCAGAGGGAAGAGGAGCAGATGTAAGACCTTTTCCTCCGTGTTAGCTTCAGGAGGCTAAGCCTAGCTGCGGTTAGCCTGTTGTTTTAGCCTGTAACGTTACAATAAACGAGCTTCGCTGTTTACTAAACATGAGGATTTACAGTCGTGTCTCTTCTGGGCCGTAATATTAGTCTCTGTTGCCTGTTACTTTGCTGGCTGCTGTTAAATGTACAGCGGTTTGAGAACGAGGCATGCAGCTCTGTACTCGCTCACTGAGGCATTGTAATCAATAAATTATCAAAACTCATTTCGTGTCTAAACTGTGGACAAGGGAAGTGATCGGTGAATGCTGTTTCTCTGTTTTGCAGCAGATCATGTAAATATTGATTACGGGGGAAAGTATATAACTTCGCTAAGGCCGGCTAAAATCAGTATATCTGTAGATGTGATAACTGACTTTATTGGCCACAGCATCGTGATCACTAAAGTAGTTTAATCCGATTTAGATGTTTGAATATTCCCACAGTAGTAGAGGAGTATAACAGCTGGAGGACTATTATTATTATTCCTCGTACAGCCCTCCTCTCCCCCCTGCATCTGTGTTAGCTCCAGGAGGCTAAGCTTAGCTGTGGTTAGCCTGTTGTGTTAGCCTGTAACGTTACGAGAAATGAGCTTCACTGTTTTGTAAACATGAGGACCATACAGTCAATGTAAAGGCACTGAGGCAATGTAATTGATAAATTATCTCAGAAGGTATCCAAACTCATTTCGTGTCTAAGCTGTGGATGAGGGAAACTATCAGGCTTTGTTCATCTGTGTGTTACAGCAGATCATGTAAATACTGATAACAACAGGGAGTGTATATAACGTGTGACACTAACGCTGCAGATGTCGTTATCACCAAACTAATTTAATCAGATTTCTGTGAGTTTAAACGCTCAGAAATGCCCACAGAATGCTGTGTATGAGCTGTGTGACTGGGGATAAGTTACAATTACTAACACGTCAGTGATTTACGAAAAACGGAGGGAGGCAATTAAGATGTCTGATTTAATTATCCTCCCGTTTTCTTTACTAACAATATATAGGCATGGACATTTTATAATGCATCACATAATGTGACATTTGTAAAAAAAAACTCATTAACCCCTGAAAAGCTTGTTGTATCTTATTTGAGACATACTTTTGATACATGTGCCTAATCAAAATTATCAAAGAATATCACAAAAAAACCCAAATGAATACAGTAAGATGAACGATAAATATAAAAGTCCTCAGCTGAATTATCAGTTGCCAGAAATACCTAATGTATCTACTGAGTAACAATAACTATTTGTAACATCTCGTGTAATTTATTTAGATTTTAGTACAACGTGAAATTAACATTTTGTTCAAAAAAAAAAAAGGTAAAAATGCATGGCTCTAATTTGTGTTTTCATACACTAACAGGTTAAACATTTTTCTTTCTTGTGTCTATGCTGGTCGACTTCAGGCAGCATCTTCTGATGGTGAACCGCTGGTTACAGTCAGCTTCTCAAAATCCAAGGAGGAAGGATGTACAGCAAAGCCATTGAGAGCAGAGCCAAAGCTTTCCGTAAGTTAAACAAGCCTTTATGAAAAATCAACACATTTAACAACATGGCAAGTAGGCATAGCATGGAAATGAAAAGATAAAGGAAACTGGAATAAAAATGTTATCAAAATGGAATTGAGAATATATAATCCTTAAGGACATTGTGTCAATAAAAGAATATGAAAAAAAATTACAACACTGCAGTGAGGTGTTTTGGTTCATTTCTTGTAAACATATATTTTTGTGTCTTGTATTTCAGATCATGCAGATGCACTGTTGGACCTTGTCTTTGAGAAGGTTTTCCAGGACCCTGCCCCACACCTGAAGGAGCTGCAGAAAATACCAGACCATATGCTCCTTTTCCAAATACCAGGAAGCGCTGAACCCCTCGTACTGGTCTTCTGCATCAGTAAACTCTGCAGTACAACACAGGCAGCATCAGCTGACAAAGGCTCTGTAGGCCAGGCATCTGTAAGGGCTGGACATGATAAGATTATGTCAGAAATGAAAATTACTATCATAGGTGTTTTTATGTATATATTCATATTTTTATCAATATGGCTATGGCTTGTGTTTAAAAATTCCTTTTCTTTTTTCATGTGTTTTTTACCTCCTTTATGTAAAAATGTCTAGAGCAGTGGTTCCCAACCTTTGTTGTCTTGCGTACCCCCTGAGCCTTTTTGTCATACCATGAGTACCCCCTCACTCATACATGTTCATGATTCTTCTAAAGCAGAACATAGCGCAACTGATAAATAAATGAAAATATTTTATTTTATTAATTTGAACATTTAGTTCTCAGAAATGTTCTTTTTTTTTTACTCAAATCAATAATAATATATACAATTTTGTCTCGAAAATAAATATATAAATATTTTCTTTGTGGGCTTCTCTTAACCCTCTCCTGAATCCAGAGCAACTGGAGCAGGTTAGCAGCTGTTTTTATTTTAGCTCTGGCTATTGTTTCCCTGGGAAAACTAGTTGTAGTGCACACATACAATTCTATCGACAGGCTTGACTCAGTACTTCCAAGTTGAAAATAACTTTTCCACGTACCCCCTGTTTTCGCCTACCCCTTAGGGTACACGTACCCCTGGTTGGGAATCACTGGTCTAGCGTACCAGCCGGTACATTTGTTTTTATATGTCAAAATATCTTTCACAATAAAAAGTCTACATGAACTGTTTTGTGTGTTTTCAGTTTTCCATATGTTACATGTAATGTTAATGAGTAAATAACAAGAAAGAAAAAAAAATGAGATGGAGGAAACAGTTCTTTTAATCTTTACTATTTTTGTTCAACATTAATGGAAGTGTTTATATCAAAATACTTATGCATTACTCCTCTTAGATGTAAAGGCTCATAGTCTGCTCTATAAATATAGAATGCATGTTGTAGTGAAAAACACACTCAAGCACAGAGGTCAGAGTCCAGGATGGTTGGACTGGGAGTTCCTGCAGTTTTCCTATGACCTACTTAATTAAAACAGGTAAGTCAGTGACATAGTACGGGAAAGGTGATGTACTAAATTGTTATTTAGCACTAATTTTTCACAATACCTTTGGTATCTCCATTCAACAGACATTTTCAGGCTGTAGGAATTTTCACACAATTGCCACAGGAGCACCTATGTAGGAGAAGAGTGAAAACAGGATGTTCAGTAGAATTTTTATATAAAGGAAATGTTCTAGATAATCATGTCCTGTTATTGTTTAAGAATATACACAGAGCTGTCATAAAATACAATAATGCAAATGAGGTTTTTAAGACAGCTACTGTGTGGCATATAGAAAAGAAAATAACCTTTTAAAATAAGGTTCACAGAAAACTGCTGGCTGCTCACAGTTACAGGTAATAAACATTCTCAGTTACTGTTACTGCCACTAAAGGCTATGGCTCTAATAAATGCTGTATTCTGATGGGTCAGTCACATTACTAATGTTATTTCTGTAAAACAGACTGTTGCTCTGATCGGCCCTGAAGAGCCCAGACATTATTTACACATCACAACAACAGAGAAGACCCCCTCTCTCTGTCTTATTTCACCATCAGTAGCAACGGCCCCTTCAGTGTTACTTAGAAGTGAAAGTTAATTCACATAGGGGTTTTAGTTAATTCACGTCTCTGCAGTAACCCGCTCACTCTACATTAGCTCTTACTAGACTCTATTTAACGCCAGTCTAAGCACTGCACGTCTGCTAACAGACACGCTAACATCGATAACAACAGGGGGAGGGGGAGAGGAACGGCAGAAAAACTTTAATCCGTCAACATTATAGCACTGAAGAAACAAACTTTATATACAGACCACTGAGAAACATCCCGGTTTATCCTTGGTCCTCGACTCTCTCCTGGTTCCTCTTATTTTCGGGTTCTGACTCGGTTAAAGCGTTCAGTGCTGCGGTCCTCATGTAGCAACACAGACGCTAACACAGAGCTCTGTTGACATGGTCACGCGCATGCGCCGGCTGCGCCGACACGGAAGTGCGGGGCGGTTTCAGCGAGGGCTCATTAACATATAGTTACGCCCACAAAATCAGAGCGTTCTGCAGGCAGGAGGAGAGAGAGCCTGGAGACAATGGTGCTGTGCTTGTTTTATTGAGTTTCTAGACCAAAGCATGCTACTAAGGCTTCATGAAGACATCAAAGATCAATATTACACTGCAGAAAAAGAGCATAATATGAGATCTTTAAAGTCTGACTCCAGGACGCTTATTACATCCATTGGCGTTACTGGAGGGAGTTATTTTACTGTGACTTGTTAGACACAGGCTGGATTGTCTTTCATTAAGGTCAGGTGTAGAGCAGTCCACAATGCTCCACCCTAAGTCTGTGAGTACGGCATAGGGCTCATTGTCTGCTCTATCAATAATTTTTCTGGGTTTAATAGCTCTGGGACAGTTAAACCCAATGAGGAGTCCCACATCACAGGTCAAGAGAGGTGGCATCTGATCTGCGATAGCTGCTAGGTGAGGCCATTGTTTTGCTGTTTGATGGGTAGGTATGTGATCACAGTTCATGGGGATGCAGTCTTTTGTGTATGAAGGAGGAAGGTCGATGTAAACACCTGAATTATAACCTCTGATACGGAGTCCATCTACTCTTTCGCTTTTCATTATCATGCTATCTCCCATCATGGTAGTGAGTTTAAGTTGCACAGGGGAAGTGTTTAGTTTTAATTCGTCACTTGCTTCTTTCTCGATGAAGGTGCTGTCACTCTGGGTGTCCAACAGAGCATAGATGAGTTGCCCTTTAGATGGCTGTGAAACCCTAGCAGGGACGATCATGGATGTGCTACTTGACTGACCCTCTTTAGTAACACAGAGTGGGCTAGCTGTCACGATTTCATTTGCACAGTTTGAAGCTGCAATTGCATTAGATGTAGATTTCTTCCTCTCTATAACTACAGATCTGTCTTTCTCCTCATACCTTTTGTAATTTTCATCATGTAGACAGGTGGGATGCCTTCCCTTACATATCTCACAAGTGTGACGGTGACGACACTCTTTAGCGCTGTGATCTGGTTTGACACATCCATAACAAAACTTCTAGTCTCTTATGAATGTCTGTCGTTCTTCAAGGGAAATTTCTTTGAAATTTGTGCACTTAGACAGTTGGTGCTTGTTGTCTTTGCACCACATGCAAGGAGGTTCCTTTCCATCATTTGACCTTAAAGCTGGGGTTGGCGATTTTGGAAAACTAGCATGAATTTGAAAGTAGCATCTCCTTAGGGCTCCACCTAGCCCCACCCCCCACTCACATGCATGCGCGCAGCCGCTATATCCAGAAGACTGATTCAACTCCGAAACTCTCAGCACAACGTGTTTGTTTCGCACTACACCAAGTCATGTCTCAGTCAGCACAAAGAAAACACCAAACAAACATGTAAAGTCAGTTAGTACTCACAGCCGATGTTGATCCGGGTATAGGTAGTTCCTCTGACATTCTCCACATAGCTGTCAAATCTCCTGTTTTGGCCATGAAACTACCGTATTTTCCGTATTTTCTCCTCTTTCTCCCGTCCTCCTGTATCAGTATTCTCCTGTAAATCTCCCGTGTGACGATATAATAATAAAAGCAGCCAACCACCGAAGAAGAAGAAGTCTCGCGAGAACTGGCACCTGCAGTAGCATGGATGGCAGTTCTCGCGAGATTAGAGCCAACAGCGGAACAAACTTAGAAAAATAAAGAGTTTATTTTAGATTTCTTATACATCTGTCTTAAAATGTGAGGGATACTGGAGCTTGGTTGGTGTTGTGGGACAGCTCACAGCGGACTTCCCTTATTTTCAAAGACAAAACTTGAAAGGTAAGCATTCTCCAGTAGAGTCTGTTCCCTACACGCTACATGCTACACGCACTGTCTGTGCACGCCGGGAAAATGCACACGCAGCAGGCACGCAGAATGGCGACGGGATTTGTTTGGTGTAAAAAAAGGTATCCCTGCAAGATTATTGGTTGGTGTTTTCCCTGTTTTACTCCTGCTGTAGATAGCGGATATTTTTCGCTCTGTTTTAAGAGCACATTACGAGTTGATTACCATCGGGTCATAAAGACCATTTTAACCAGTATTTCAAAAAGTGTATCTAAATCAGATCGCCAACCCTAGCTTTAAGTTTTCAGTGTTTGCATTTGTTTGAGGGCTGAAGACGCTTACTTTGTTTCCCTTTGTTTCATTTGTGCTTCTTTTGACATAGGATGAGTAAGATACATGCAGAGCCTGCAGGGAAGTGATTGGGTTACATGCTATTTCTGCTTCTATTGACACAAAAGTGGCAAAATCCTCAAAAGAGGGGAAGTCTCTACCTCCCATGAGGGCTATTGAGACGTGACAATTCCAGCGAGCTGCTAGCCAATCTGGAACTTTCTGTGTCAGCTTTTGGTTCTCTTCACAATCATTCAGTATTTCTAGACCTTTCATATGAGGTATAGCTTAGTGACAGGCATTTAGGAAATCAGAGAAGGCCCTTAACCCTTCAGCATCTTTGTTGTGCACCTTTGGCCATTTTGACAGTTTGTCCCTGAAGGCCCTTTGGATGACAAATGGTTGCCCATAGCGTTGGTCAAGCTTATTCCATGCATCTCTGTATGCTTCATCGTTGTTTCGATAAAAGGTGCCTTCAATACATTTGTGAGCAGGGCCACTGACGTATTTCTTTAAATAATAAAGTTTATCAGCTGATGATATACCCTTTCTATCTATAAGAGACATAAATGAAGCTCTCCATTCAATGTAATGTATAGGGTCTCCCCCAAACACTGTGGGCGTTGGCATTGGGAGTCTGTTAATGGTAATGCTGTCTTGAATCGCTTGGGCTAGAGAGGAAATGTCTGAGGAGGATTTTGGTGGGACGAGAGAGGGGCTTTGGTGATACATAATGGGTACTGCAGGGTTTGGCTTGTTGTACCTGCTGTCCAGTTGTTGTAAGGGCTGACTGTCAGTTTCCTGTCTAATTTCTCTGTCGTAGCATTCCAGTCTGACACGTGCTACCTCTATGTCCCTTTCAGCCTGCAAACGCTCTAATTCAGCCTCCATTATCCTTATTTTTTCTTTCTGCTTTCTCTCTTCCTCCATTAGTTTACACTGGGCCTCCTTCGCAGCGAGCTCTGCGACAGCTTCGGCCCTTTTTGCAGCCATGCCTGTTGTTTGAGAGAAGTGACTGCTACCTGATTGAGACGCAGTCCCATATATGGAGTGGGCATAGTCATTAGCATATAGCTCACGGAGTTTGCACTTTTACGCTCTGGATCAAAGTCACTGTCTATTCCAGATAAGCGTTCATTTATAATTTTCATAATGTCTTTGGTGACTGCCTCACAGGCATCTATTTTGCGTCTAAGATCAGTGGACAGTGTGTCACCCTGTCTCATTTCATTGTAAACTTTCATGATGTTATCCTTTCTATCTTCAATGGTGTCTGCCATATTAGCCAGCTCCATATCTGATGCATTTTTCTTTAAATTTTCTTTGGTTGATCGTATTTGAACCTTCCATTGTTCATAAAGATGAAGCAGTCTCCTTTCCTTTTTACTCTGTTCTTCCCTTTGATAGGCAAGAAATTTCTCTGTACGTACACTTTTGCGTTCTGAATGACGTAATGTCTTGAATTCTGCAGTGTCATCCATTTTGTGTTGAAGCTCAACTAGTTGTTTTCTTTTGGTTTCAGTTAGCTCCTTTAATTCCAGCCTTGACAAGCCTTCTTCATCTTTTTGATTTAATAAGCCTCTACTTTCTTCAATTTCAGCCTGTAGTTTATTTATTTGGTCCTTTAAGGCATCCATTTTGTCAGTAGCTGTAATCCTTGCTGTCTCTTGAGCGTTACTTTACCATACCTGCTGTGCCTTGCTGTGCTGTTTGACAGTGGAGTTCATAGGTACAGTGATGTCGCATGTGGTAAAGTTGTCTCTGGTCCCTTGCTGGGTGAAATTCTCACTGTAGCATACCCTCTGAAAGATGGTGAGACTCGACTGATGGTTTTGAACTTTAATGCTGTTCCACAAATCAGCTCCATAAACCAACGTGAGAACTGACAAAATATAGAAAACAAGAAATTCAGTTTTCTATTGATAATAAATGGTAATATAGATACTAATTAAAATAAAATCCAGCATTACAAGCAATGTACCACCATTTCATAAAACCGGCACGTACAGTTGTGGTCAAAAGTTTACATACGCTTGTAAAGAACATAATGTCATGGCTCTCTTGAGTTTCCAGTTATTTCTACAACTCTGATATTTCTCTGATAGAATGATTAGAACAGATACTTTTTTGTCATAAAAAAACATTCATGAAGTTTGATTCTTTTATGACTTTATTATGGGTTAATAGAAAAAGTGACTAAATCTGCTGGGTCAAAAATATACATACAGCAACATGAATAAGCAATTTTGGTGACTTAGAAAGTTGTGTCAATGAAATGAGCTTCAGAACATACCCTCTTAACTTCTTGTGAATGATTATGAGTGACTATAGCTGGGGACTTCTCTGAGGCCATTGAAATAGGGCCCATTGGATACAAAAAACAAAAACACTACAATGGGAAAGTCAAAGGAGCTCAGCACAGATCTGAAAAAGGGAATCATTGACTTGAACAAGTCAGGAAAGTCACTTGGAGCCATTTCACAGCAGCTGCAGGTCCCAAGAGCAACAGTGCAAACAATTGTTTGTATGTATAAAGTGCATGGCACTGTTTTGTCACAGCCACGGTCAGGAAGAAAATTCAAGCTATCCTGCTGCTGAGAGAAAATTGGTCGGGAGGGTGAAGAGTCAACCAAGAACCACCAAAAAGCAGATCTGCCAAGAATTAGAAGCTGCTGGAACACAAATGTCAGTGTCCACTGTCAAGCATGTTTTGTATCGCCATAGACTGATAGGCTGCTGTGCAAGGAGGAAGCCCTTGCTCTAAAAGCAGCACCTTAAAGCTCAACTGAAGTTTGCTGCTGATCACATGGACAAAGATATGACCTTCTGGAGGAAAGTTCTGTGATCAGATGAAACAAAAATCATGCTGTTTGGCCACAGTTCCCAACAATATGTTTGAAGGAGAAAAGGTGATGCCTTTAACCCCAAGAAAACCATGCCTACCGTCAAGCACGGTGGTGGGAGTATTATGCTGTGTGGCTGTTTTGTTGCCAATGGAACTGGTGCTTTACAGAGAGTAAATGGGATTGTGAAGAAGGAAAATTACCTTCAAATTCTTCAAGATAACCTAAAATCATCAGCTCGAAGGTTGGGTCTCGGGCGCAGTTGGGTGCTCCAACAGGACAATGACCCCAAACACAAATCAAAAGTGGTAATGGAATGGCTAAATCAGGCTAGAATGAAGGTTTTAGAATGGCCTTCCCAAAGTCCTGATCTAAACCCCATTGAGAACACCTGGAAAATGCTGAAGAAACAAGTTCATGTCAGAGAGCCAACAAATTTAACTGAACTGCACCAATTCTGTCAAGAGGAGTGGTCAAAGATTCAACCAGAAGCTTGCCAGAAGCTTGTGGATGTCTACCAAAAGTGCCTAATTGAAGTGAAAATGGTCAAGGGACATGTAAGCAAATATAAGCATTGCTGTATGTATATTTTTGACCCAGCAGATTTGGTCACTGTTTCTGTTAACCCATAATAAAGTCATAAAAGAATCAAACTTCATGAATGTTTTTTTATGACAAAGAAGTATCTGTTCGAATCACTCTATCAGAGAAATATCAGAGTTGTAGAAATAACTGGAAACTCAAGAGAGCCATGACATTATGTCCATTACAAGTGTATGTAAACTTTTGACCACAACTGTAAATTAGTCAATGAGTTCATTTATCAACACAACTCATTCAAATACAAATGTAAAAAACTATAAGAATAATGAACACCAACCTTGTGCCTCTTCGGGGGGTTGCCAAAGTACACTTACATTCAGAAGTTTTATCATTTAACTGCTATTTCAGCTTGTCTGTCTTATACCGTTTCACCCATGGATGTGTTCTAATACATCCATGGTTTCACCGTTAGCTCATACTAGAGTGCCTTGAGAGAGAGAGTGGCGACAACGGAAGTTCAAAAAGGTGGCCGATCACGTGGTCCATGTAGCCTCCAAAAGTTCCCGGAAGTGGTTTGCGGTCAATACTAAAGTAGAGTGCCTTGAGAGAGAGAGTGGCGACGACGGAAGTTCAAAAACTGGCCGATCGCGTGGTCCATGTAGCCTCCAAAAGTTCCCGTAAGTGGTTTGCGGTCAATACAAAAGTAACAGGAAAACCACGGTATTCGGTAAATAATGTCAAATAAATACTGTGCGTTGTAATTTTTTCTGTTTATGTTAATTGCTTTGAACTCTGCTAAGCTTACTAAACCTGTATATTCGTTGACAGCAATAAAATCGTAATATTTCTGTAGATTTTATACAGATGAGTGAGTCAGACAGACAGATGACAGTGATTTCCCAATTGACTACTACACAATAAATCTGACTCTCAACAGCACAGTAACTGTTCTAATATATATTCATTGCAAATTTAATTCTATCACTGTTTCTTACCTCTTCTTCCTTATTAATTGTATTAATTGCTCTGACTTGTTCTCACTTTACTAAACCTGTGCATTTGTTGTCAGCAATAAACTGATAATTCCTTTTTTTTTTCAAAACTTTCAGACTTTAGTGAGGCACACTAACAGGTGACAACCAATTATTTGTCAGTTAACTACATAATATGTCTGGACTTACAACAGCATAATGATAATTGTATTCTAATATATGAATTCATTGCAAATAAATGAAATTTTATCATTGTTTCTTATCCTCGTCCTTATAACTATATATGCTTGTGTTAATTGCTTTGACCTGTTATAACTTTAATAAACCTGTATTTGTCGGCAGCAATAAACTGATATTTCCTCCTTTTTTTAATAATAATAATAATAATAATAATAATAATAATATATATGTATACATATATATATATATATATATATATATATATATATATATATATATATATATATTAGGGATGTGCGCGACTACTCGTTTAATCGGTTAACCGCCTTCTTATTTATTAATCGTTTAGTATTTTACTAGTCGGTTAAACGCTACATTAAGCATCATGCATCTTGTTCTTCACACCCCTGCGCATAGCCGTCAAGTCTCCCGTTTTGGTCAGGAAACTACCGTATTTTATCCCTCTTTCCCGCCGTCCTCCCGTATTAATATTTTCCCGTAATTCTCCCGTATTAAAAAAAACATTCCTCTGCCTCTGCTACTGACTGAACACTGTCACTCGTCTGGCGAGAAATGCCACCTGCAGTAGCCTGCATGTTTGTTTTCCTCCTCTTTTACTACCAAAGATGCTGAATGACAAGATGCCTCACGTCTATCTTTCTTAACACCGGGGTGCATCTGTTCTATAGCGGATTTATAGCCGAGTGAGCATCTGTCAAACATGCTATCTTTGGGGTGAAGACGGGGCCGCTCGCGCGTCCACACGGAGAGAGCTGAAGTTAGCATCCTGAGGAGTAACAAGGAAACAAACGCTAATATGAATGATGGCACGAAAGATACGGTTCTTAAGCTGGCTGCCCCAGTGTGAGAATGTGTTGGTTTTAAACAGAATGAACAAGGTGTGAGCTAATGAACACCGAGGAGCTGATATGTCGCATTTGTTTGAAAGTAGTGGCGACGAAGATGTGCAGGTGCAGCGGAGCCTTTGTCCTGACAGTCAACACTGACTGAGGTGTTTGGTCGGTGAAGAACATATAGATAAAAGCCCAAAATGATGCGCTCACAGACAGTGTTGTTCGCTACATTGCAAAAGAAGTGCAGCCCTTCAATACGGCTGAAAAGCCAGCAATTACAAACGTTTGACAGATAGTACGAATTGACTGGGAGAAAGTAGGCCAACATGTCACAATTCCTGAACTGTATAAACTCCATTTTATTTAGGCCATAGTTTTTATTGTTGTGTGAGTTTTGTTTTTTTCTTTACAGAGACAGGGTCTATTTTTTTTGTTTGTTTTTGACTAGTATAATTATTTGGTAGCACTTTAGATTACAGCCCGCGTCTTACAGTGTAGTTTCCCATCTCTTACAGTGTAGTTTCCTCAACTGTTGGGGTAACTCTCACACATGTACCATGACTTTTTGCGGTATTTATGGGGTAGTTACACTCGGGTCTTACAGTGTAAGTCCTGGAGTCTTACAGTGTAGTTTCCTCAACTGTTTGGGTAACTCTCACACATGTACCATGACATTTTGCGGTATTTATGGGGTAGCTACACTCGCGTCTTACAGTGTAAGTCCTGGAGTCTTACAGTGTAGTTTCCCGTGTCTTACCATGAACTTATCAGGACTGTGTAATTTTCCTGGACATACACTTTTGCTGTGCATACCTTAATGTGCCACTTCCTGTTAAGAATCAGCATGGATACAGATAATGTAGACCAGTGATGAACTAAAATGCTGTAATGTATTGATGAATATGTGTTTCACAAAATAATGACAAGACATGCAGACGTATAAAATATCTTTATTTTTTTTAAAACACACAGACACCTCACATAGTAATTCACCTTTTAATTAACCTGGCCATTAAGATCACAATTGTCTTTGCTTACTGTCTAACTGTCCAGTACTTTCACTGTGACAACCCAGCACTTAAACTATAACTACTGATCAACATCTGGAACAGGGCTGAATTATAAAGTGCTCACTTGTTGGCTTTACTTACTGTGTAACTACCCAATACTTTACCTGTAACTACTGGTCAACATCTGGAACCGGGCTGTATTATAAAGTGAACACTTGTTGGCTTTACTTACTGTGTAACTACCCACTACTTTACCTGTAACTACTGGTCAACATCTGGAACGGGGCTGTATTATAAAGTGAACACTTGTTGGCTTTACTTACTGTGTAACTACCCAATACTTTACCTGTAACTACTGGTCAACATCTGGAACCGGGCTGTATTATAAAGTGAACACTTGTTGGCTTTACTTACTGTGTAACTACCCACTGCTTTACCTGTAACTACTGGTCAACATCTGGAACCGGGCTGTATTATAAAGTGAACACTTGTTGGCTTTACTTACTGTGTAACTACCCAATACTTTACCTGTAACTACTGGTCAACATCTGGAACGGGGCTGTATTATAAAGTGAACACTTGTTGGCTTTACTTACTGTGTAACTACCCAATACTTTACCTGTAACTACTGGTCAACATCTGGAACCGGGCTGTATTATAAAGTGAACACTTGTTGGCTTTACTTACTGTGTAACTACCCACTTTACCTGTAACTACTGGTCAACATCTGGAACCGGCTGTATTATAAAGTGAACACTTGTTGGCTTTACTTACTGTGTAACTACCCAATACTTTACCTGTAACTACTGGTCAACATCTGGAACGGGGCTGTATTATAAAGTGAACACTTGTTGGCTTTACTTACTGTGTAACTACCCAATACTTTACCTGTAACTACTGGTCAACATCTGGAACCGGCTGTATTATAAAGTGCTCACTTGTTGGCTTTACTTACTGTGTAACTACCCACTACTTTACCTGTAACTACTGGTCAACATCTGGAACCGGGCTGTATTATAAAGTGAACACTTGTTGGCTTTACTTACTGTGTAACTACCCAATACTTTACCTGTAACTACTGGTCAACATCTGGAACCGGGCTGTATTATAAAGTGAACACTTGTTGGCTTTACTTACTGTGTAACTACCCAATACTTTACCTGTAACTACTGGTCAACATCTGGAACCGGGCTGTATTATAAAGTGCTCACTTGTTGGCTTTACTTACTGTGTAACTACCCACTACTTTACCTGTAACTACTGGTCAACATCTGGAACCGGGCTGTATTATAAAGTGAACACTTGTTGGCTTTACTTACTGTGTAACTACCCAATACTTTACCTGTAACTACTGGTCAACATCTGGAACTGGGCTGTATTATAAAGTGCTCACTTGTTGGCTTTACTTACTGTGCAACTACCCACTACTTTACCTGTAACTACTGGTCAACATCTGGAACCGGGCTGTATTATAAAGTGAACACTTGTTGGCTTTACTTACTGTGTAACTACCCAATACTTTACCTGTAACTACTGGTCAACATCTGGAACCGGGCTGGATTATAAAGTGCTCACTTGTTGGCTTTACTTACTGTGTAACTACCCACTACTTTACCTGTAACTACTGGTCAACATCTGGAACGGGGCTGTATTATAAAGTGAACACTTGTTGGCTTTACTTACTGTGTAACTACCCAATACTTTACCTGTAACTACTGGTCAACATCTGGAACTGGGCTGTATTATAAAGTGCTCACTTGTTGGCTTTACTTACTGTGCAACTACCCACTACTTTACCTGTAACTACTGGTCAACATCTGGAACCGGGCTGTATTATAAAGTGAACACTTGTTGGCTTTACTTGCTTTGTAACTACCCTCTACTTAACCTGTAACTACTGGTCAACATCTGGAACCGGGCTGTATTATAAAGTGCTCACTTGTTGGCTTTACTTACTGTGTAACTACCCAATACTTTACCTGTAACTACTGGTCAACATCTGGAACCGGCTGTATTATAAAAGTGAACACTTGTTGGTTTTACTTACTGTGTAACTACCCAATACTTTACCTGTAACTACTGGTCAACATCTGGAACTGGGCTGTATTATAAAGTGCTCACTTGTTGGCTTTACTTACTGTGTAACTACCCACTACTTTACCTGTAACTACTGGTCAACATCTGGAACGGGGCTGTATTATAAAGTGAACACTTGTTGGCTTTACTTACTGTGTAACTACCCAATACTTTACCTGTAACTACTGGTCAACATCTGGAACTGGGCTGTATTATAAAGTGCTCACTTGTTGGCTTTACTTACTGTGCAACTACCCACTACTTTACCTGTAACTACTGGTCAACATCTGGAACCGGGCTGTATTATAAAGTGAACACTTGTTGGCTTTACTTGCTGTGTAACTACCCTCTACTTTACCTGTAACTACTGGTCAACATCTGGAACCGGGCTGTATTATAAAATGCACACTTGTTGGCTTTACTTACTGTATAGCTACCCACTACTTTACCTGTAAGTACTCAGACCTTTCCTACGGTCATGGTAATGTAATGGTGGTTAAATAGATTAAAATGAAAATATATATATAAAAAAAACTCTGAATTGGTCCTTTATCAAGTGGTGAGCAGCAAGTTAAAACCAAGGAGACGACAATAAGATTGCTGTTAAAACCAGATCTTTTAAAATTAAAAACTGTTTTTTAAAACACAAGCAGGTGGGTTTAAAATGGAGCAGGCAACTTTCCTCTACAGGATGCAAAGTCTATTAAAAAGGGTTAAAACGCCAGCCAGCAGTTAGGGTCCTTCCTCTTCCCTTGCTCCTCCAGTGACAGACAGGACCTCAGCCAAGGACACCTGTAATTAAGAAGAAACAGTGGCAGTGGGGGTGCACAACGCAATACAAGCCGAGTGACCTCTTCCTCGTAAGCCAGAGTGCTACTATAGCGAAGAATACTTACGCGGCAGGCAGAGCTCCTCACTCTGCTCCGCTGTTGTAAGGATGCGTCGTAACACTCCGGACTTTCCTTCTCAGCTGGACTCTGCTCGGCAGCTGTCTGTTCCGCTGTGCTCGGCTGCTCCTCGTGTTGCATCCTCTCAGTGCCACCCCGTTTGTGCTCCTTCCGGCGTTCTTTCACTTCCAAGTGTGCCACAGGTTAAATTGTCCCCTCTCTACTCTGATTGGCCACAGACCAGTTCCGTTCTCCGGCCCCATTGGGAGCCTCTTGGGGTAATAAAGTGCTCTACAGGTGCAGGCTTTCAAGATTAAGAGTGTCCCGGCAGGAAGTAATTAAAAAAAATACTAAAAACATGCTATAAATAAACTAAAAACAATTAAAACAATCACACAATTACCACATTGTAATACACTGTCCAGATATTACACTGTCAGCATGGTCTAATACCCCATACTGTAGATCCTGCAAAATGTCATGGTACATGTGTGAGAGTTACCCCAACAGTTGAGGAAACTACACTGTAAGACGCGGGCTGTAATCTAAAGTGCTACCAATTATTTTTATTTACATACAATTTTGCTAAAATTTCATTTTCATTGCTTTTTGTTTCTCTTTTTTGTTTGTTAAATTTACAATATTTTTTGTTACAGAGCAGAATTTACAGTTATCTGTTGCATGGGTTGTTATCGTTATCCAGTGTGCTAGCCTAAACTTTTATCTATTAACATTCTCTAAACCCAATAATCTAGACGGGGAAAATACGCTAACGTAATTAATTATTCGTGTCAATTTAATTCCAATGCCCTACTGGTATGAAAATGTCATTATTTAAACATCTTACCTGGAACAAGTGTTGCTCCGTGCATGCTCTCCATTGAAATACATTGAGCGGCAGTTAGCTTACGCTAACTTCCGGGAACTCTTGAGGGGCTCCATGTTCCGCCATTGCAGTGAAAAAACTGAACCATTGCGGTAAATGGAGTTGTCGCCACGCTCTCCCTCAAGGCACTCTAGCTCATACGTTCCATTGCTTCATCCCAGAAGGGTCTGTCTGCGGCCCGCAAGACGGAGGCGTGTCATGTAGTGGGCGTGTCACGTAATGACGTAATGACTACACGACACGCCCACTAGCTAAGACGGAAATCACGGAAAACCACACGAGACACTGTTAAAAGTTTATAAAAAGGAAGAAGACGAAAAATAAGAAGGAAATGAACGTTTGGTCTGTGGTTTCTCTTACACAAATAAAACCTAACGTCACCCATCTGCTAACCCTAAGCCTAACCATCACTCTTTTAGTGCCTAAATCTAAGTTTCCCCTTGAATATAAATATACATACATACATATATATACATATATGTATGTATTTTAGCTCATTAATTCTTGTCCCGAGTTGTTTAATTATTATTATTATTTCGTGGCAGAGTCAAACAATATAAAATTTCAATGCTTTTAAATCAATTCATTATAAGGCAACAAGCAAAACGGTATTTAGTGTAGAAACAGAACAGAACGTTCAAACTTTAAATGCTACCCGGGCTCATATCTCTTTAAGAATAGTATAGTGGGTTCTGTCACGTAGTGACATCACTACACGGCACGCCCACTACGCGACAGAACCCACTACAGGACATGCCCACTACAGGACACGCCTGCGTCTTGCAAGCCGCAGACAGATACACTTGCTTCATCCAGTAATGCACACAGGAAGGAAGTACAAGGTGGTGCTCTTCAAAATAAAGTCCCATATTTAAACCCAAACTACTAGATCCAAAACATACAAAAATACACATTTAAAAATAGAAGAAATAACATTTTCTAAGAAGTAAGCCAAGTTACAAAACTTTATACAAGGAAATTATTTCAAACAGCACCTAAAACAGATATTTGTTTTTTCCCTTTCAAACAATGCAAGCTGCCCTCTGGTGGACAAAACGAGAAACGGCAAACACAAAACAAAAAATGGGTTTGCTACACAATTCAACAGCATTTTTATCTCTGTATGGGCAGTACCTTAGAGTCTGGCTAAACTGTGAATAATTGTATTTATTTCTTTAATTTATTAATCTATCTGCACTGGTTTGCCTGTTGGATTGAATTCAACATTTTAATTAGTCTGTTAATAACTTTGTTAATTCACAAAAATAAAACCAAGTAAATGAACTATTGAGTTATTTCACTGTATGATTCAGATCTGCTCACAGTAGGGCACGTCATTGCACTGAGATCTTATGTTCTGTTGTGGGTATGTGTGCACGTGTAATTATCTGCATATTTGTATCTATAAAATGTAGATTGTGACTACTCTTTTGTAAAGAGCCTTGAGAAAACATTTGTTACAAATTAGCCCTATAAAAACTGATTGTTGTGATGATTGTGACTGATGATTGTTTAAGCTGCACCTTTTCCCTGCTGAAAAAGGAGTGGCACTTGTCAGCAGCGACACTGAAAAACCAGGTCAGCTCTTTGATGAAACGGCAGCAGCACACGCAGAAGAGAAACTGGAGCTAAAGTACTGATCTAATTATACTGGTATCAGGTAATCACAATACCAGTGTTGGTGATACTATCGTTATTTGGGTCAATCCACCTACCACTGGTTTTTACAGGAAAGCAGTGAATAACTGTACTGATCTGTTTGTTCAGGGCCTCCAAACATAAGGAGGTCCACGGGTAAAGAGCCTCTTTTTCAGAGCTAACTGACATCATTTTGTGATACTTAAATTTCTCCAGGATGCAAATTAGAAATCATTTCAGCTGTTTATACATCAAAGTAAACAGTGGGACTTTAGCACAAAAGCAACAACAGAAAAGGATACAGAATTAAAATTGATAAATGAACATAAACTGAAGTACAAGGACAATCAGCAGATCAGTTTGGTTGGTTACGGCAATATGTGAGCTACCCTGGCAAGGGTTTGCACTCTCCAAATGGTTCACAGTCCTAGTCATAAACCTGGAATATTCATGACTAATTTAATATTGAACCCTTTGATTGCTAGGTTTTTGTCATGATGTCACCATATCTTTGTATTAGGGGCGTCGGTGGCGCAGTTGGATAGTGCGCTTGGTCAGTGATCGGGAGGTTGCACGTTCAAGCCAAGCTCTGGGCGACACATGGCGATGTGTCCTTGGGCAAGACACTTAACCCCAAGTTGCTCCCACTGCTGTGTCAGTGGTGTGTAAATGGGCATGAAAGGGCGTGAATGTGTTAGAAATACTGATGGATAACTTAACATAGAAACTCTGAACCATCAGTGCGTGAATGTGAGAGCCAATGGGTGTGAATGGGTGTTACCTGCGGTGTAAAGCAGCTTTGAGTAGTCAAAAAGACTAGAAAAGCGCTATATAAGCTCAAGTCCATTTATTATTTTTTTTTTATGAATTATTTATAGCATACTCAGCATACATAGTTATTTGTTTTTGTTTTGGATTATTTTGGGTTAGGAAATGTTATTGATTAGGGATAACAATTTTTAATGCATTATTTCTTTGTGTGTTCAGATGTGTGTGATGTGATTTTTGTGGAGAAATCAGAAACAATTTTATTCCTGACAAAAGCTTACTCACTCAACTCATCAATGTGAAGCTCATTCCTGCATACGAAACAAATAATGACAGGAAGACGCCATTTCTTAGAAAGCTGTAAACAGTTTTATTATCAGAACATAAGAGCAGCAGAACAAATATTCAGAACGTACATTCATCAGGAACACACTGCTGAACAAACACCTGTCTAAAAGTCACTTGGTGTGTTAAGGTTTTGTGCCAATATTCACTCTCTTCTATGTACAGGTGCTACATCAAACCATGCAGAGCATGTGACTGGCTGCTAGCTATCAAGTGATCTGACAACCAAGAGAAGTGCAGTGCAGAGAAACAAACCAAACATTCAGATCGGACAAATAAAAACCAAATGAAAGTGAAAGTAGTTTGAGAGGAAGTGGGTGTGTTTGTGGGAGGGGTCACATCTCAGTCTCAGCCAATAAGCTCTCACCTAGACCTGAAGTCAGCAAGACCATCTGGGGGCTGGAGTCTGTAGGGTTAAAGAACGACACATTTAGAGCTTCACAGATACGTAGGAGCAGACCACCAAGTCTGATATCTTAAATCAGTAAGTATATATTTTGGAACATCTTAATGAGATATTTTCAAAATTTAGGTTCAGTTTTAAATTCAGGTTCTGCATAAGATTCACTGTCATTTGGATCAAAGTCTGATGAAAACTTTAATTTATAATGGCAGAAACAATACTTCAAAAAGGTGTGCCATCCAAGGGGCATATCACACTGGATGCATAGTGTGTGAGTGTGTGTTATCATTGTGGCGAGGATGTTATCAGGTCAGAGCCTCAGGGAGCCAGCAGGAGCCTAAAGTGCTTTCCTACGCCAAAATCTTAAGAACAGGAGGCTCTTTTCAAAACAGGAAAATGGAAAATACAAAGACATATTTACCCTAATGTGTGCTCCCAGGGGTAGAACATGTAACAAAAAGGTATAAACTTGATGTTTTTTTGTCCCTATGTTATTACCTTGTCCTAGATGTTTGCTTCTCCTGTGCCTTGGGGATAAATAAAGTGGATGAATTGACTTAAATTGACAATAACTCCTCTCAACTATACCTCTCAGAGTTGAAGCTTGGTTTGCCTGAAACTCCTATTGTTCCTTCAGAAAGCTTTCATCCAGCAGGTAAATAAATTAGATCACCTGTGGGGAGATTTACTGTGGTTTTTCCTAAACCTTAGAGGCTCATTATTATTGGGGTGATATGTATGGAGAAATCGAGCTGTGACAGCAGGGAGAAGCAGCCATGACGTAACACACACACCCACATACCCACCTGGTGTGAAAGCCATAGTGACCCCGAGCTTGAGCCTACACATACACCCAGTGTGAACAGACGGGGTGTTGACATCAGCCAGACTTTTGTTTCATGTCTGCTGCTCTGTTCTGCCACATATTACCTCTAAATTTTGTTATTTTCTTTGAAGGAAATCAATCTTAAAACTGAATTAGACACTAATTTGTTTCACATTGCTCGAGTACATGGATTTAATCTAGGTTTTAATGTAAACTTTGTTCTAATACTTTTTGTTTTTTCAAAATTGATCCACTAAAGCAGTGTTGTAACACCAGGCAACATAAAAGCGTATAAAATTTCCTGTACGTTTTTTTAATCAACTACTCAGAGCACCACTTCAACACATTCACACTGTCTCTGACCAAACCTATCATATTGTTAGTAACCACCTCGACTCACTGGACAGCAGAGGTGGGAGAAGGTCATTGTTTTGCAAGTCTCAAGTAAGTCTCAAGTCTTTAAACCCAAGTCTCGAGTCAAGTCTCAAGTAAAGACATGCAAGTCCAAGTCAAGTCCCAAGTAAAGACAAGACGAGTCCAGTCAAGTCTGAAGTCATAGGCTTAAAATTGTCAAGTCTTTGCAAGTCATAAGCACTATTTACCAAACTTACTGTTCTTTGTGCAGCTTCAGGTGCCGAAGAAAGTTCGACATTGTCGCATCTCCGTCTGTTATTCTCACGCTGCAGGTTTTGCATACGGCAATTTGTTTTTGTTTATGACCTCGTAGTTTGGTCCTGCAGTCTTGCACTCACGGAAAGTGACTGTGTATTCTACACCCTCTTTGTTTGTTCTTCTTAACCCTGATTGGATGTTAAAGGAAAAGTTCGGTTCCTGCAGCTTTTACATGTTTATAGAATGAAGAACAACAATCTACTCACCCAGAAGGCTTTCCTGATGCAAACAGTGCTTCGGGAGATATTTAGATCCAAAATCGAGCAGCGGACACCGATATAATGGTAGCCTGTAGGGCATGTTAGCGCCGCTCCTAAAACTGCATTAATCGTCCAAAAACTCATGTTTTTCACCAATATTCCATCATGATTTCCTCCGAATGGACCGCCATTGCAGCCTGTGTCTCTCCACACAGCGCTGTGTGGCTGAACTAACCTCTGAACTGACGAAGAAGACCGGGTACCTCTGTGCATGCGCAGTACTCTCCGGAGCGTTGCGATCACTTCTTCATTTCTAAGAGCTCCTTATCTGTATACTGTGGCTCCAAACTGTAAGGACACCCATCATATTCAAAGTCCTCCTCCACAACATCTTCATCCCATAGATATTTGTCCATTTTGCACAAAACTGGAAGAAGAAAGTTGATTTGTAGCTGCCGATCTTCCCCTGAAGCAATGAGTCAAGACTGGCGATGCGCAAAGGGCATGTAAACAAAGCCGTCAGTTCAGAGGTTAGTTCAGCCACACAGCGCTGTGTGGAGTGACACAGACTGCAATGGCGGTCCATTCGGAGGAAATCATGATGGAATATTGGTGAAAAACATGAGTTTTTGGACGATTAATGCAGTTTTAGGAGCGGCGATCTATGCCCTACAGGCTACCATTATATCGGTGTCCGCTGCTCGATTTTGGATCTAAATATCTCCCGAAGCACCGTTTGCATCAGGAAAGCCTTCTGGGTGAGTAGATTGTTGTTCTTCATTCTATAAACAATGTAAAAGCTGCAGGACCGAACTTATCCTTTCATAGATGCATTCAATGGGGCAGATCCTGTGGGAAAAATAATGTTTTGCTGGAAATGACAAAATAACTGTCACTTAGTCGAGTCAAAAGTCATCAAATTGTGACTTGAGTCTGACTTGAGTCTAAGTCACATGACTCGAGTCCACACCTCTGCTGTACAGTGTATCATCCATCCATCATCTATACCACTTTTTTTTTTTTTTTTTAGAGTCGCAGGGAGGTGAAGCCTATCCTAGCTGAGAGGCGGGATACACCCTGAACAAGTCACCAACCGATCACAGGACCACACAGAGAGAGACACAACTATTCTCACACAGACTCACACCTAAGGGCAATTTTGGTCACCAATTAACCTAATGAGCATGTTATTGGGAAGAAGCCAGTGTGTCCAGAGAGAACCCACATATGCACTGGGAGAACATGCAAACTCCACACAGAAAGGCTGACAAACAATAAAAATGTCAACAAAAGGTTATTCTTGATTCAAATATTGAGCACTGCTAATTTTCACCATAAATAAAATCCTTGGTTAGCTCAGTTAATTAAGTTATAATTTTGGCAGTATTTCTCTGTTTGCAAACAGGATAACTAACAAAAATAAAATTAAATTGGATGAAATTTTCCAGATAGGTCAGACTAGTTTGACTTCAGGGTTGATCCGGATATAGACATAGATCCCAGAGTTTTCTAAGGATTTGTTAACATTGTGAGACAGGGCAGTTTCCACATTTTCACTAATAACTCAGTAAGTTCTTAATGGATTTGGCTCACATTTTTTGCAATGTTGGTCATAGCACAAGGGAGAAGTGATTTAATTTTGGTGATGATCTGAATCCAGATGTGAATACAAAAATGTTCTCAAGGATCTGTCAACATTGTGTGATAGGGAAGTTTTCCATATTTTTGACAATAATTAACCAACAATGCTGGAAATTATTTGACAGAGATTTCTGCCCTTGGAGCACTTCCAGTGTCATCTTAGGGCCTGTTTTAATACTATCATACTTGTGTGATATTTAAATGTATATGAGATTATTACAATTAAAATGTGTATCAGTGATCATCAACAGGCAGCTTGTGGGCCACATCAGACCCCCCGTAGCCTTCAATCTGGCCTGAGAATATTACCAGATTCAGCTCATGTGACTAATATGAGAAGGAAGATCTGTCATGCCTTTCGGGCGTCTTTTTGATATAACATCCTGATGACTATGAACATAACCCCTGAAACAATTTTATCAAGTCTCACTTCATTTTTAATCTGACACATGACACATTTGGGTAAAAAAAGTTAATTAAGTTGATAAAATGCAAGTTAAACCAAAATATTTATAATAATTGTTATTTAAATCTTGCCCCTGTAGAACCTGTCAAAAAAGTGGCTTTTGTCATTGATGACTCCGGTTGTAGATCTTTATTTTATTTGTGGTTTAAAAAATTAGAGGGATATTACCATGTTGGCTGGTATCACAGCATAACTTCAGCTTGACCAGTAGCAGGATGCCTAGTCCAAAATGGAGGAGGCTGTCAAAGCTGTAAAACAGTTTATGACCATTTTTTAATTGCTAAGTTATCCATAAAAGATTAGAGTCTCACAGCTGGATGATTCAGCACCACAACCTATAAAATAACTAATGGGTACTGTTACCAAGTTGTGCAAAGGGTTAGTGTTATCATTTTGCTATTAATTTGAAAAAAGGAGATGAAGCTTTTGTGATAAAATAACTCAAAGTGTTTGGCTGTTGAACAAGTTCAGCCAAAGTGCTGTCTGTTAAAATGTCTCCTGGTGATGGAATTTAACATCTCTGAATACCCTTTTTTCAGATTTTAGCAGCAACTACTTCTAATATTCATTCATTCATTCATTCATTCATTCATTCATTCATTCATTCATTCATTCATTCTTCTTCTACTTCTAATATATTACTTTGAAAACCCTACTTTTTGAGTCACTGGGAAAATAAGGGATTAACGCTTCCAAAAGAGCAATTATCAAACAGTATACAGACCTGATCAAAATCTTAAGACCAGTTAAAAAATTGCTAGAATATGCATTTTGCCCATTTGGACCTTAATGAGGTTTTAAATAGAGCTACAATATGCAAAAGAAAGAAGGGGGATTGCGACAAAAAGCACTTTGAAAAAGTAATTTATTGAAAACAACAAGTAAACTGAAATAGGCTGATCAAAAGTTTAAGACCATCGCTCAAAAAATTACAAAAAACTCTCCAAACCAGAACAAAAATGTTTCTCCGTAGGACTCAGTAATGAGTAGCTCCACCGTTCTTGTTAATCACTTCACAAATTCGTTTTGGGCATGCTTGATGCGAGTGTTTCCAGGAAGCTTTTGGGAACATTGTTCCAAGTGGTGAAGATGGCTTCATGAAGGGCATCAACTGTCTGGAACTGATGGCCATTTTTATAAACTTCCCTTGCCATACATCCCCAAATGTTCTCCATGGGATTTAAATCAGGGGAACATGTGGGATGGTCCAAAAGAGTGATGTTATTCTCCCTGAAGAAGTCCTTGGTCAAGTGAGCATTGTGAACTGCAGCGTTGTCCTGTTGAAAAACCCAGCTGTTACCACACAGATGAGGGCCCTCAGTCATGAGGGATGCCCGCTGCAACATCTGCACGTAACCAGCCACCGTTTGACGACCCTGCACCACCTGAAGCTCCAGTGTTCTACAGAAGGAAAAAGCAGCCCAGATCATGATGGACCCCCCTCCACTGTGCCGGGTAGAAAACATCTCAGGTGGGATCTCCTTGTCATGCCAGTAACGTTGGAAGCCATCTGGACCATCAAGGTTACATTTTTTCTCATCAGAGAATAAAATTTTTTCCACCTTTCAATGTCCCATGTTTGATGCTCACTGGCAAAGTCTAAACGGGCAGTTTTGTGGAGTTGAAGGAGACGAGGTCTTTGAGTTTGTTTTTAGTTTTTAAAACCCTTTTCCCGCAGATGCCGTCTGATGGTTATTGCACTGCAGTCGGCACCAGTAAAGGCCTTAATTTGGGTCGAGGACCGCCCTGTGTCTTGACGGACAGCCAATCGGATCCTCCGGCTCAGCGCAGGTGTAATTTTTTGGGGTCTACCACTTGACTTTTTTGTTTCATAATACTCAGGATCTTTCAAAAAGATTTAGAATGACTGTCTTACTGCATCCAACCTCAGCAGCAATGGCACGCTGCGAGAGGCCTTGCTTATTCAGCTCAACAATTCGACCAAGTTCAAGAAGAGAAGCTTCTTAGCTTTAGCCATCAGGAGGGCATGACCGTGTGAATGCCTGACAGAAAATGAACATTTTGAGCAGATTTTGGCTTTAATAGCCTTTGGTCTTAAACTCTTGATCAGCTGATAAACAGCCTATTTCAGTTTTTTTTTTTTAATTAAAAGTTCCAAATGTTTTTGTCGCACTCCCCTTTCTTGCTTTTGCATATTGTAGCTCTATTTAAAACCTCATTAAGGTCCAACTGTGCAAAATGCATATTCCAGCAATTTTTCAACTGTTCTTTAAGATTTGATCAGGTCTGTTCAATCAAAGTCATCCTTAGTTGTTGGTTACTCTTTTGTTCAATGTGAAATGGTATCATGCTGCGACTTGGGAAAGAGATTATAAAAAGAAGTTAATACTGAGCTGTACATTCAACAACTCTGACTTATAATGTGATTTAATCTTTTCAGCTTGTGAAGGAAGCAAATTACTGTTCTCATTTGTTAGCACTGTTTCAATCATATTTGCACTTCCTGGGTTTAGTTTGCAGTTCTGAACCATTCTGACCCACTATGACCACGAACGGGCCTTATGAAGCTGTCCACC
Organism: Scarus forsteni; assembly: GCA_036419115.1. NCBI lineage: Eukaryota > Metazoa > Chordata > Actinopteri > Labriformes > Labridae > Scarus > Scarus forsteni. Next base: position 5,719,833 of record JAZDUH010000347.1, on the reverse strand, counting down.
AAGCAAAAACTTTCATTTGAAAAATCAGAAGCCAATCAGTTATCAATTACTTTTCTTGCAGTTTGTGTATTTTGGTTTTCATGGTTTGATTTTTGTAGTATGGTTTGCAGGGACGAACTATTTAGACCTTGAGGACCAGCCTACTGGTCTGATTGAAATGCCAACGCAATCCCAAACAACATGTGACCAGACTTGGTGACTCTACCTACTTAGCATGTGTCTAATTAGCTCCTGTTTATTAGTACTGCCAGCGGATCAAATGCACACAGAATGCTGTGATAACTGGCCACAAGCCGAGAGACTAGCGTTGCCTCTCAAGCAGTAATTTGACGGTATCTAGAGTGTGCCGGAGCACATGAGCATGTACAATACCAAATCAGTCTGAATAAAGGCATCCCAGACCATCTCTAGATATAGACAAAGCTGTGCATCCATCCGCATCCATTATCAACACTGCCTTTTCTCATAGGGTTGACGGTGGGGTACAGCCCAGCGCCCCTGGCTCATAACAGTCTATAACCCATGGTCAGTCTTTATCCAGACAGTTTTCTGAGTTGCTTCCTCCAATTTGCACTTCAGACAGTTTAATTGAAAACAGCATAGAAAGCTGATTTTAGAAATTATAGTTGAAGTAATTCAGTAAAAGCAGTGATTCTGATTATGTTATTGATTTCATTGCTAAATTTTGCTATTTTAACAGGTGGCACAACAGGGCTTTGTGGAAAAAATGAACCGTAAAAAGGACCTTAGCCACCTCAGTTTGAAGGAATCACAAAGCAACTACAGAATAAGTGTATCAATGACTATTCATTGGGGGAATCAGAGTATAGAGTACATTTTTACTTCTAGATAAAGACACCTTAACCAGATTCACATTAAGACCTCGAGTATACAGAACACATAACATCCCATCGTTACAGAGGACACCTAAAACCAAAGAACCAGGCTAAAACTGGGTCAGCTGGGACAAAACCAGGCTAAGTCTGGGTTACGTAGAACAGACAGGAGTCTTACTGTGTTGACTGAGACATAACCAGCTATACTAGGTCAAATACAACCAGACCTACATGTGGGTTAGCTGTGACAAACTATGGTACGAAACTGGGACACTGAGTAGATGATAACCAGCATTAGTTCAGTTAACTCTTCACTACTGACACCAGAGTTAAACAAGACAAACAAAACAGCAGGCTTGCTCTACCAGTAGAACCACTAAAATCCAGTAACAGTATTTATCTTACACCAGAAGAGCCAGTTTGGTCAACAGTACCAATAAAACCGGTACTGGCTGGTGTGCCAGTGAAGCCACTATGCTAAAAAAGAACCAACAGAACCAGTATTGTCTTGTGTGCCAATGGAGCCTCTTAACAGTACCAATGGAACCAGTATTTTACACTGAGAGGATCAACTAGTCCACTTCATCAGTACTGGTTCTGGAGGCTTGCTGGTTTTGTGCAGTCTGAACCAATCTTGTTGTTTTTAAAGGAACAGTATACAGAGTAGCAGTCTATAAATGAGGACAGGATAGTGTTCAGCCCTTACTGCTGTGTTGGAGCCAGGCCGGGGGCTGGTACTTGTCTCTGACTGGCTGGTACTTGTCTCTGATTGGCATCAGGGCATTGCTGGCAGGACCAGACTGGAGGGGCTGCATTTCTCTGTCATCATCTTCCTCTCCCTCAGACAGCAGGTCACAGATCTGCTGCTGCAGCTCCGGACTGATGTCGTTTTCTGCCAGGACTAGAACCCTCAGGCTGGTCGGGTAGTTCTCCACCATGTCCAAGAACACCTGAACAAAACCACAAATCACAAAACACAACAGGTAAGTTGATTAAAACATAAAAGACTTTCTCAGGGAGTGCACCAAGGATATTGTGGCAGCAGCAGCTTGGGCAGCCGTAGTTTTATCAGGAAGGATTTGGGTTGGAGACTAAGGGCCCTAATTTCGTAGTGCAGCGCAGGGTGGCGCAGGGTGCGCAGAGCCTGGCCGACCTGTGCAGTGTTAATTTCCTGCGGCGCACCGCTGTGTGCTGCCAATTTTACAATTTGGTAGACCGTCTGCGCACAGATAGGTGTGACAGCGCACCAGGGGGAGGTACTGACAGATTCGGTTGGGCAAACTGACAAATTTTATGCCAAAAAACTTTGCGGGAAGGTGCACTGAAAGCTCGCCAGCTCCAACCTGGTCTATTCTCGGCGCAGGCGAAATGCACCCGCCGTAGCTGTAATTTAGTGACAGGCGCACATGTGCGCACACATCACCAAACCCTCAGAGGCAGGTTTCCAGACTGTCAGGCACATTTTAATACAATAAAAAATCACAGCAATCAATATTTAATGTAACCATCTGAACCTGCGTATACATTTATATCTGTATTAACTGTCCCGTCACATCTGATGTTGGATTAAAGTCGTTTGTCAAAACAGAAACTTTGAGGGCAGCTGGAAGTGTGATGCACATCTTATAAGTCAACAATAAACAGCCTTAACATCCGATACTGAGTATAAATCTGGCTTCTCTCATTTCATGAAATTCAAAGAAAAGAGGGAGAAAAAATAAAGAGAAATAACAGAAAATAAATGTATGTCACTCAGTGATTTCCCAAATTTCTCTGTTTTAGTCTTTATTTTTAATGTGATCTAAAAAGATGGAGAAGATTATTGCAAGGAGGATGAGGAGGAGACACCTTAATTTGTCTCTTAATGTTGTACTCCTATTAATGACAAAGGAACAGATTACATGTGTCCCAGGAGCTGGCCCTCACGGTGACGTGCTTCGTGGCCTCCCATGGGCGCTCCGATCGCCCCTGCGTGCTCTCTAACCGTCTCCGTTACCGGGTCTTTCCAGCACACTTTTTCCGCGGTGGCAGGGATCAGTCAGACCAACCAGTCGCTCCGCCTCAGCCACAGCACATTTAAAGGCAAGGAGAGGCATTCATTTGATTGATGAAGACGGCACTAGGCTGTGTTAAACCCACTCACGTCTTTTCTCCTCCCTCTCTGGCACTTGCGCGGAGGGGCAGGGACAGAGGCGTGGATGCGCCTCTCTGCGCTTGGAGTGCGCCTCTCTGCCCACTACAAGAAACTTGCAAAGTGCACTGGACACACCCTGTCGGAGCAACGCAGGCGGCGGAGGGCAGGTGCGCTGCACCTGTACCTGGTCTATGAAATTAGAGCCCTAAATGTCAATATAGGAAAACATTGTCAGGAAAATGATCCTTTACACTGTTCATCAACTTAAAATAACCACAAAACAACAAAGACCTGTCCTGACCCTCCCTGTTCCAAGTCTGCACTGAAACAATCACTGTCATTAGAGCAGACAATGTAAGTTAATCTGAACATATTACTGTCATATCTGCTCTGCAACAGATGACAAATAAACTATCCTGATTTTAAAACAGGATTAAACAAAAAGTTAAGTTTGTCAATCTGCCTCAGAAGCACATCAATACAGACATGAAAATGATCCTTTTCCCTCTTGACTTATTCTGTTACATTCATTCCCCATGACATCCAAGTTAGTTTCCACACCTACAGCTCACTCGCTTTGTGTTTTAGATTAAAAACTGCTACAAATTTGTATATTTCCTCTGGATTATTGTGTGTTCACACAAAAGGAAAAACTGGCCTTACATCTTTGCAACTCATTCTGAGCTGCTATGACTACAAGTCACACCTTGCATTATTGCATTACCTTGCATTAGTCACTGTTGGAGAGGGGGGTCAGATGTCTTACAATTATACGGAGGAGTGATGTAGGACAGTAGTGAGCAGCTTTAAAAGGATAAAAATGGACTAAATTCTAGGATTTAAAAGACTTTTTGAATCAGTCGATGTTGTTAGTGATGTTAACTTATTGGTATTTTCATGTAAGTTGTGCATGTGCTCAGAAAGTGACAGCGAGATCAAGCATTTTTCTTAAGTGGTACTTTGTCAGCATTTATAAATCAAATGCAATATTACTACTATTAAAGCTCATAGTACTACGGCAGAGTTAGGAGTTACCTCGTCGCCCATTTGTGCTGGTTTCTGGGTCAACTGTCCTCACTTCAGAGGTCAATTAGAAGCGAGCTATGCCCACCTCTTTCAGGCAAGCTTGGTGCAGTTGTTTATACTGACACAGGGGTTGATTTTCCTGTATATCCAAAAGAACCGTGCCATGGTGTGAAAACAACTTAAATATGTGCTCAAGTCTCTAATGCTGCATTCACACCGCAAGCGACCCAGCTACCAAAATCGCGTCGCCCACTGACGTATCGTCACACATCCATAAATACCTCATTTTGGTCACCATTGCCGTCAGCCGTCGCTCAGTGACGTCGCGTCCGCTCGAGTTTCACAGAGATCATATCATATATCATATAATAGGATGTATAAGCAAGAATTATTCCAGCTGTATCCTTTTCATTCACTTATCAACCACAAAACACTGCAGCCCTACGGCAGCATTATCTGTGAGTTTCCTGCGGTCCGTCAAGGCAGAACTAATGTCCACTGACTAATGTTCCCCACACGGACATAAATTGTTCCTCTGTAGTCCGGATGAATAACTGTCTGTCACGGGTACCGTCACACACACACACACACCGCTGATTGGCTGTTGCCACACAGCCGCACACGACATCGCCTGAATAGATCAACTTTTTTTTACTTTGACATCGAGCGACAAGCTATGTGGTAGTGTGAAAAGCGGCTGTCCCATCGCGGGAGGGTTAGCTCCGCCCCATTGCAGCTGTACATTGACTTTACATGGAGCGTGATCGCCGAGGTAGTAAAAGTAGCGTGCGGTGTGAACGCAGCATAAGACAGGGATGGGCAACTTTGGTTTACCATGAAGGCCAAATTAGTTTGCTCCTCTTTGTAAAAGTTCCCATTGTGGTCATTGTAAAATGCTCTCACTTAAAAAAGTACAGTTCTGTCAGGACAACTTTTTCAAGAAAAGAAAACCAGAGCAGTAACTGAAATCTCACTTAATTCCAGTTGTTTATGTTATGATTTATTAGTGGTTTATATAAGCTTTATTGCAGATATTTGAATTTAGCAGTATGGCTCTGAAGAGGGTACTCCCTTCCCTTGCGAATCGTGTGAATGTGTGAATCGTAGTGGCCTTGACTCGGGGTTCGGCCAGACTGCCCATGTGCTTAATTTACTTTCAATTCAATGAGAAAAAAACAGGCTTTATTTCAAGATTTTTTTATTTGGTCTCAAATAGAAAAAATAATATCTGAGTTTTTGGGATAAAAACAGAATTCAGGTTGGTTTTGGTTATTTTAATGTAAGTAGCAGGGTTTTTATTGTTTGTTTTTTATTATTATTATTTTGCACCTTTTAAATATATTTTTAAGTCTTATAAACGTTTTTAAAAAACAGTCACAGCAAGGCACAGTTTTTTTCAATGGGAAATATTGATAGATTTGAAGAATTCCTGGCAGATCTTGTCATCTTTTCTTCATAGATATATAATTTTTTACATATTAGTAATTGACTGTTGGACCACATTGATGAGGTAGGGGGCTGGCTGTGGCCCCTGGGCTGCAAGTTCTTCATTTCTACTCTAAGAAAACTGTGGACATCAGCAAAGGTTAACTCAAGCAGAGCACTACAGTGTATTTTAAAATGAATACAGCTCTTGTTTAATATTTACATTGTACCTGATTATTCTTATCAACTCAACAGTAATATTTAAAGGAATTGGTGAAATTAGAACATTTAATTGTATTAAAGTTTCAAAAGTTGATGAGAGTGTAAAATGTTTTCTTAATGAATAATAAATTAAACTATATCTGTTGGTCTAATGGTGTCATTATGCTTGCTTAGTAGGTATTTATTTTCAAATAATGTTAAAAGTATCTTATCTTTCAGGTTTTAATAGACACAAGTTCATGTGGACTGCAGCTGAGTATATGTCTTCATAATGCAGTTTTTAAAAAAAAAATAAAAAAAACACATTTGAAGGCATACTCTGTGTGTGTCGGATCATTACCAGGTCAGTGTCTCCCCCTACTGGACAAACTGCCAAATAAATTATATATACAGTATATATAGGCTATCTATCTATCTATCTATCTATCTATCTATCTATCTATCTATCTATATACATATATATGTGTATATATATATGTATATGTATATATATATATATATATATGTATATATATATATATATATATATATATATATATATATATATATATATATATATATATATATATATATATATTTATATGTATATCAGTGGCGGGTGCTGGTCAGTCAGGGGGGGGAAGCTCATTTTTCTTCTGGCCTACATCATAAATTTATTTATGTATGTATGTAAATGATTCAGACCCTGTTGTACCAACTAGGTGTCTTTTTCCAGGATTTTATTCCCCAAAAACCCACTTTTGACCAGACAAGACATTTTATTTGTGACAGCACTTCCAATGAGCCATCTCACCTTGTCATACCAGGAATGCTTAAAAGATCTGATACTTTTCCCCACCTTTTGCACTAAATCAATCTAGGAGTTGATCTGCCCTGCTGTTTAACTCTAGTTTTCTTCGTAAGGAAGACAATCAAATGGCCTCGCCAAAATCTGGTCTACAACATTCATACTATCTGCCATGACGTGCAGCTTGCTAGCAGCTGGAGCAGCTATGTGAAACTACTGTTTGACGGGCTGTGAATGTGAGTGAGAGAGAGAAGCTCCCCAGCCACAGCTGCTCGCTTTGTGAAAAGAAAAATTGACAGGAGAGAATCTTCAAACACAACGCTAGACATTTTAAGAAAGATAAAGTCGCTGGTGATCGATAAAGCCTCCGGATCAGTCCAGAACAACTGAATGTAAAACTTAGAAGATACCCCGGTGAAGGGTGAGCCTTCAAGATCGCTGATTGGCTCATTTCACTGTCAATCAAAAAAGGATTCGCCTCAGACAGATCATCCAATCATCATGCAGAAGCTCAGCCCCAGGCCAGCCCACTGCCTCATAGACCCCCAGAGACGCTGAGCGTCCGATGGGCGGGACAAAGCCCAGCGTTTATCCAATGACCGTCCAGTTTCCACAGTGGAACAACCCACTCTATATTTAAGCGCTGAAGTCTGAAGACGCTCAGCGTCCGGCTGTGTTGAAGCACTAAGATGCAGCGGGGATGAATGAGAAGGAAGTCCCGCCAGTTACCTGTGATAAGTAGCTGATTCTGAACAAAAGATGAAGGTATTCTAGCGCATATTTAGTCAATGAAATGTACACACAGCAGGACATATCACCACTTTTTTGGGGGACATTTTAGGGGAAGCTGAGCTTCCCTTGCAGTCTTAGAGCAATCGCCACTGATGTATATATATATATATATATATATATATATATATATATATATATATATATATATATATATATATATATATATGAACAAGTAGTCAACCTGTGCAGACTGGTTGCTCAGTCCTGTTCCTTCCAGGTCCAGCACCTCCAGGGTTCTGCTTGACGCCACAGCAACAGCCAACATCCCAGCAATCTGATCACCTGGTAAAAAAAAAAAATTAAGATTAACATATATGGATATGAACCCTCAAATCCAGGATAAGCTTTTAATGGATCTTTGGTTCAATCTTAATATGTATCCACTACACGTTAATGTTTATTTAACAGCACGTGATGTAAAAAGAAATTGGTAGCTAGTTCAAGCTTTCCTACTGAAAAGAAAGATTATTTCACCCAAATTTTCAAGCTGATAAGTTGCTTAACTTTTGAGCTGATCATTTTCTGATGCCTAAGCAAGAACTCACAAACTTATATAAGTAGCTCACAGTGACCTAAAGACAACACATGTTGTAAAGTTAAAGCAGATCTTTCATGTGTAACACCCAGTGTGACTGTGAACCACGTGGTTTGATCCTCATAGTACAGTTTCATGATTTAATAGCCATACATCATAAAGAGAATTAATATGTTCAAAGTTTGGTGCCATGAAGTTCAACAGCTTCATAGAAATGCTGATCCTTGCTGACCCCAAATGTAAAAGTCAAGTCATGGAGCTCTTACATTCTGCCTTTACTTCATTTTATTCTCTTTTCTTCCCTCAGCTGAAGAAGAGAAAATCATGTTTCATCATCATTTATCCTGGCTCTATAACATAGCCTCCCTTTGCCATCTTATTTCTGTCATAAAGCCATGTGTTTCATTTTGATTGTAGTTTTTAGGCAAAACAAACAGGGAAAATCCCAAACAAGCTTTGAATTATTACTCTTGTGGCCTGGGATGTAATAGTGCATGACATATCTCCACATTCTCTATTACCTATATTATTTTTCACTTCACACATCTCAGGTATCTGCTAATGTTTGCTTTGTCAGAGAGGGAAATTATATCAACATCTGAGAGCTATAGAGCTGAGGTGCGACTAACTACAACTTAACGACTGATATGTGAGCTGTAAATGTTTTTTATTGAGCGATACTAAACTCCAACAAGGGAACAATAATATTTTCAGCATCTGCTAACAAAAGCTCTACCAACACAAGCACAAGGGTTTGAAATTTTGCTGATAAAATATATTTGAATCGAATGTTAAAAAAAATAGTTCACACCGTTGTTTTGCATTTCTTGCATTTTAATCATCCTGTTTTTTACATTATAGGCTCAACAAATTTGAATCTTTGTTAAATAAAATCAGTGAACTCACCCGCATCTTGAAAGAAAACCCAACCACCTCATTTTTTATGTATTGCTTTACAGTTAAAAAGTTTAATGAATATATATTTATATACTTTTTAAAGCCATAAGCACAACTTATTAAGCTGGAAGTATGTTTATAACGAGCTATAAGCATCATTGATTACATAAATGCTCATAGCTATGATTACACAGCATTATAATCACAGTGTAACTCTTTATATATTATTTAACAAACATGTTTATAATGCACCATAAAGAGGAGCTCCATAGACAGTGTTACCTAAAGCAGCTTTGATAGTTTACTTCAGATTTGAGACGTGTAGCCATGTTTAGAAAATGCAGTTACCCAGAGGGTTGTAGTCCAGGTTGAGCACCCGCAGCTGTGAGCTGTGAGCCACAGCGATGGCCAGTCGAGCCCAGCCTTTGGAGCTGATCCCTGGGTTTGCACTCAGAGTGAGCTCCTTCAGCCCTGCAGACAAACAGAAAAACAACAACTCTTCAGGACAATCTCTTCAAAATGACGGTTCTGAGAGAAAACTTGAGCTGTTATAGGAAAAAATCTTCAGTGTAAGAACAATGACTTTGTTTTTCCACAGGGTTCAATAACATACTTCAAAGATGTTGTAAAGTTTGAGCTTTAACAGAAACTTTTCACACTCAGTTCAGAAATGATTGTAAATTAATTTGTTAAAATGTGTTCCTGCAAACTTTAAATAGGCCAAAACCTGGGACCTTACAAATTTATATATCATTATTATTATTTTTTTCATTATTCATCCATTTCCTATTTCATGAATTTCTTTTGCTCTTTTTGATGAAGTCTTAAAATTAAAAGGCGGGGTCCAATCCAAACTTGTGGCCAGCCAATCCCAGGAACACAGAGAGAGAGACAGACAACAATTCACACTCACACCTAAGAGCAATTTAGGTCACCAATCAACCTAATGAACATGTTTTTGGTCTGCAGAAGGAAGCTGTTTTGCCTGGAGAGAACCTATGCATGCATGGGGACAACATGCAAACTCTACACAGCAAAGCCCTGTTTGACCCGCAGGGATCGAACCAGTGACCTTATTGTTGTGAGGCACGTGCACTACCTGCTGCGCCACTGTGCCACCCTCAGTGCTTTTCATTTCAATACTTCAATTTAAATAAACCCTTAAGTCCATTACCAAAGCAGATGTTGATATTCTACACAACTTTATAATTATTTCTGTTTGTGTAACTCTTCCAGAATGCCAACATTTCTCTCACTGTCAGATCTTCTGCCCATCATTGTGTCTCTCAGTATCAGCATTTCTCTGCACCACATATCAGTATCACCTAAAAAGTGACCATAACATGACCTTATGCCACATTATTTGTCAGCAGGTTGATTGATCAGTCAACAAAAGAGATCCTCAAAGATGCTGGTCGATGCATCTGTGCATCCACAATAGTGTGCTGTTATAACAGTAGTATTTTTTGTTCTCTGACAGACACTACAGCTCCTAAAAGACTTCAAATAAAGAGAGAAATCCTCCTGAATCCCTCAGCATGTGGTGTGGACATTTGAGCCGATGAATTCAGGTTATCTGAGCTTGAAATAGCAGAGTCCCTGGGGACAAAATGTCCTCTGTGCTTTATTGAATAACTGTCCCAATCCCTTTGACTGCAGATATTTCATCAGATCTGTGACGTTAAATACTCTCGTTGTTGTTTAAATTATTCTGTTCCCCATAATGAAACAGAACGAATAACATTGCAATGAGTTTATACATATCTCAGGAACATAGAGGACGGTTACTAAGTGACAGGTGCAGCACCAGGTAAACACTGTCTTGTCATATGATAAGGAGGCACAGAAAAGTCCTTAGTGGCTCCAGTCAGAGGATAATGTTAAGAGGGGGCAGTCCTGTGGTGTGACGAAGCTCTTCATTAATGCAAAAAAGCTCAGAAACCTCAAAGGGAGTCAAGGGTGAACTGAGAGCATCCTCAGGGTCACCTCTTTGTAAATATATACTGACACTTGCCACCATATTTCTGACAGTTGTCTGTATTTGATCTAAGGTCACCGCTGTGGGCTCAAACACCAGACTTATGAGGACTTTGAGGAAGAATTTTCCTGCTGCAGAATGTTAAATAAAAAGTCTGTTGTATAGTTGCCAGGGTTGTCCCAGGCAACAGTACACTGTACGATACTTTTACCATACTCCTTTTTTCTTTAGATTAATGTGCAATACCAGTGAAACTTTTTAAGACTTTACATTTCAATAATCTAAGTATTTTCTACACCTTATAGTTCACTAATCTAATTTAAAAGCTATTAAGGCCTTATGTTCCTTTAATCCTATAAGAGACATTTAAGATCCTTTATTTTAATAATCTAACCTAAGACTTTGTAAGACCTTACACTTAAATTATCTGATAAAAGACTTACTCAGACTTTTTATTTCAGTTATCTATTTTGAAACGTAATAATTTGGTTTGACTTTAAGATATTATATTTCAATAATCTGTTTTAAGACATTTTAAGACCTGTAACTCAACTACCTATTTAAAGACTTTTGAAAGCCTTATGTTTCAATAAAAGAATTCAAGATTTTTAAGACTTTTCACTTGAATAATCTATAAAGACTTTTAAGACCTTATATTTGACTTATCTCATTAAAGATTTTTAAAAACCTTGTGGTGCTATAATCTAATTTAAGACTTTTTAAATCTTATTCACAAAATCTAATATATGGCATTCTAAGGCAATGTATTTCAATAATCGAACTTAAAACTTTATAGGACTTATACTTCAATAATCAAATCTAAAAATGTTCAATACCTTTTATTTCAGTAATCTAATTCCAAAGTTTTTAAGGCCTTTTACTTCAATAACCTTATTTGAGACTTTTTAAGGCCTGTTATTGTATTAATCTTATTTAGGACTTTTTAAGACCTTTTAATTGTGGTAATCCAACTAAAATCGTTTTTCAGACATTATTTTTCAATAATCTTAGTTAAGTCTGAAAAAGATCTGTGGAAACAATGTGCTATGCTGTGTGTTGTTCGTTTTATATACAAACATATATATAAATATATTTATTTAAAAAAAAAAAAATATATATATATATATATATATATATATATATATATATATATATATATATATACACACACATATATTCTGAGTGTTTTATTGTGTTTGTTACAGTGGCCTTGGAGGTCAATGTGAATAAACATTTCAAACTATGCACAAACATTTAAGGATACGCAAAAACATTTAAGTACATGCAAAAACATTTCACAATACGCGAAAACATTATTGAATGCGAATAAACATTTATGAATGCACAAATATATTAAGAATGCACAAAAACATGTATGAATGCACAAAAACATTTAAGAATACCCAAAAACATTTATGAATGTGCAAAAACATTTAAGAATGCGCAAAAACATTTCACAATGCGCAAAAACATTAACAATACGCAAAAACATTTCACAAAACACAAAAACATTTCACAATCTAAAAATACATTTCACAATCTGAAAAAACATTTCAGGGATCAAGAAAAACATTTCAAGAAACCGGAAAGGGTAGGTCCATGCTACTTGTCTCTGATTGGCTTAACTGAAACACTTACGGCATCACTCTAACATCATTTCCTGTTAACACTGGATAGCTGCTACAGCACAGCCGGCTAATGAATTCAGCTTGTCTTAATAGAGCTAGTGTCTCTTTACACCGATGTCTGGAGGCAGCAGCCTCTCTTTGGTTAACTGCAGACGGAACCACACCGGCCTGCCGGTGACAGTGTCACTTTATACGGAGCTCCGGAGGCAGCAGCCTCTTTTTGTCTAGCTGCTGATGACCAGGCTCTGTTCAGTGTTTGACTGCGGTTAAGCCAGCTGGGGCTGTGGTTCCGGTTTGCTAGGTCAAATCAGCCGCACGTCTTTTTCTAATTCACGAATCTACAGATACTTATGGTGATCGCTGCTCTGAAGAGCTGGGGGAGTGAGTGTGGGTCGGACTAAAGTCTCACAATGAGACCCATGATGAAAACGATACTTTAACAGTAATTAGTCATGTACTTTCTAGATTACCTGTATAATATGAATTACTTTTACTATGTACTTTTCGAGTAATCCATTGTCAAAATCCCAAACAGTAAGATTAAGTACACTGCACCCAAAATTGTTGTGGCATAAAAACTTGTTTCCCATAAGCAGTCCATGATTCACATACACTTGAACTTAGTACCTCCCAGTCTACCACTGTGCATAGTATGAAATCCATGTAATCCATGATTCATATACTACTGAACATACTAATTTCCAGACTACCAGCATGCATATAATGAAGTACTTTTACAGTGTACTTTTCGAGTAATATGTCAAAATCCTTAACAGAGGATAAGATTAGGATATTTCAACCAACTTTGAAGCGGCATCAAAAACAGAATGAGGTACCCAACTTTGAAGTGGCATAAGAAACAGCATGAAGTACTTTTACTGTGAACATTTAAAATAAGTCATAGTCAAAATCCTTAACAGAGGACAAGAGTAAGGATATTTCATCCAAATTTGATTTGAAATTAGAACTTTGACGTAGTAATACTCGATAAGTACACAGTTAAAGTACTTCATAAAATGAATGCTGGTAGTCTGGGAAGTACTAAGTCCAACAGTATATGTGAATCATGGACTACTTATAGGAAACAAGTTTTTATTTCACATCAAAGTTGGGGGAAATATCCTTAATCTTGCCCTCTGTTTAGGATTTTGACAAAGGATTACTTGGACAGTACATGGTAAAAGTACTTCATACTATGCACAGTGGTAGACTGGGAGGTACTAAGTTCAAATGTATGTGAATCATGGACTGCTTATGGGAAACAAGTTTTTTATGCCACAACAATTTAGAAAGTACATGACTAATTACTGTTAAAGTGTCGTTTTCGTCATGGGTCTGATAGATAGATAGATAGATAGATAGATAGATAGATAGATAGATAGATAGATAGATAGATAGATAGATAGATAGATAGATAGATAGATAGATAGATAGATAGATAGATAGATAGATAGATAGATAGATAGATAGATAGGCTTTATTTCAGACTCAAGGTCCATTTTTAAAAAAAGGTTAAAAATAACGCAAAACAACAACAAGACAACAATAAAAAACATAGACTAACAATTCATGTTTAAAAGGCACTTATACCAGTGCCCCAAAACTGGGAAGTGCAGCGTATGTCACTGTACATGATATTCACCAGTGCCCTAACAATTTGATTCTCTGAATCATTTAATCAGCAGATGAACCTGTGCATTGAGACTTTAGTCCGACCCACACTCACTTCCCCAGCTCTACAGAGCAGCGATCACCGTAAGTATCTGTAGATTCGCGCATTATAAAAAGACGTGCAGCTGATTTGACCAAGCAAACACGAACCACAGCTGCCTTAACCGCAGTCAGACACTGCAAACAGAGCCTGGTCATCAGTGTCTAGACAAAAAGAGGCTGCTGCCTCCGGAGCTCCGTATAAAGTGACACTATTGTAATGATAAGTGCTAAGGTGTCACCAGTAGGTGGCAGTATGTTATCAGCAGGCCACTTATAAAGTAAACAGGAAGTGTTGAAGTTACTTGTGAGTTATCCACAATAAGAAGAGGAATAAACAGCTAGCTGAAGCTAGCATAAAGTTCTAAAGAATGTTTATTAATGTATAGACAAGAACATTACATGGTACCAGGAGTCGGGTGAAGAAAGAAAAACACAACAAGATGGATGCAGTAAAACCGCCAGGTCCGTTGAAACTGACTGGAAACGTGAATGCAAATTGGAGGACTTTCAAACAGCATTTCCAGCTGTATATTGTGGCAGTGGGAGTGGATCAACGAGCAGAGGAAAGAAAAATAGCCATGCTGCTCACGGTCGCCGGACCAGAAGCAATAGAAGTCTTCAACACGTTTGTGTTTGCTCAACCTGACGACAAAGGCAAGTTTGACAAGGTCGTGAAGAAATTTGATGAGCACTGCCTGTCAAAGAAAAATGAAACGTACGAGAGGTACGTCTTTCGCTCACGCTTACAGCACCAGGGTGAGTCGTTTGATAATTTTCTCACCGACCTTAAGATTAAAGCACAGTCCTGTAATTTTGGCGATCTCAGAGACTCTATGATGAGAGATCAGATAGTTTTTGGGACTAATGAAAAAAAGCTCCTGGAGAAACTATTGAGGGAGACAGACCTCACGTTGGACAGTGCTATAAAAATATGTCACGCCAGTGAGCTTGCACGGCAACAGGTACTGACTTTCAGAGAGCCTGCGCAAGGAGCAGCATACCAAGAAAACGAAGCAGTGAACGCCGTGACAGTGAAAAGAAAACAATGGAGCAAAAGTAAAAGCAATGTCACTCGGAACAAAGCCAGTGATAAAGAGATGTTCAACTGCAAAAGATGCGGTGAGAAGCACGGACCTAGACAATGTCCTGCCTATGGAAAAATGTGTGCAAAATGCAAGGGACAAAATCATTATGCCAGAGTGTGTCTCTCAAAGAAGAAGGGACAGGGTGTGCACGCAGTGCAGGAAGACACTGATGACAGTGATGATTTGAGTGAAACATTTTTCATAAAGATGGTGTCACATGATGAAGATGTTAACACACTGTCATCAAGAGCAAATGATACAGTCCAGACTGTTAATTCAATATCTGAAGATAAATGGACTGCTCCACTGTTAGTTAATGGGACTATTGTAACATTTAAGATTGACACAGGGGCCAAAGCTAATTTGATCAGTGAGGAAGATTTTAGGGCACTGACAGAGAAGCCTAGAAAATTCACAGAGAAAGTCACACCCCTGAAGGCTTATAATAATCAGCCAATACAAACAAAAGGTGGATGCTGACTAAAGGTTACGGCTAAAGGCAAACAGCATAACCTGCTGTTCACCATTGTGCCTAATGGACATGAGTCACTCTTAGGAGACAAGGCATCTGAGGACCTAGGTCTAGTAAAGAGGATTGATCAGATAAACACAGACAGCATGAAAATAGTCAAACAAGACAAAAGACTGGACCACCAACAGTGCCAGGGAGCCACATTCATCATGGAAAAGTTTCCTTCTGTTTTCAAAGGACATGGGACATTACCTTACACTTACAAAATACAGCTTAAGGACGATGCCAAGCCTGTAGTGCATGCCCCAAGGAGAGTGCCAGCACCACTGAGAGTAGGCTTGAAAAAAGAGCTGCAAAGGATGACTCAAATGGGTGTCATTGAGAGAGTGGAAGAACCCACAGACTGGGTGAACTCCATCACATGTGTCAGGAAGAAGACTACAGGTGCCATAAGAGTCTGCCTTGATCCCAAAGATCTAAATGAAAACATAAAAAGAGAGCATTATCAAATTCCAAAACAAGAAGAGATAATGAGTGAAATGGCAGGTGCTAAGTTTTTTAGCAAATTAGATGCTTCACATGGGTTCTGGCAGCTGAGGCTGGACCCAGAAAGCAGCAAATACACCACCTTTAACACGCCATTTGGACGTTACTGTTTCCTGAGGCTCCCATTTGGTATCAAATCAGCACCAGAGATCTTCCACAGAGCAATGGAGTCCGTAATAGAGGGTCTGGAAGGCACCAGAGTCTACATAGATGACTTGGTTGTTTGGGGAACAACACAACAGCAACATGATGAGAGACTGGAGAAACTATTACAGAGAATAAAAAGAAGTGGACTAAAACTAAACAGGGACAAGTGTCTCTTCAGTGTCACTGAGATGACCTTCTTGGGAGACAAGGTCACAAGTGAAGGGGTGGAACCTGACCAGTCAAAAGTGCAAGCCATATTGGACATGCCTGCCCCCACTGACAAAAAGGGTGTCTTGCGAGCCATGGGAATGATCAACTTCCTGGGCAAGTTCATCCCTAATCTTACAGCCAAGACAGCATGCCTCAGAGAGTTGCTACAGTACAACACAGTGTTTGAGTGGACAGCATGACATGAGAAAGAGTGGAAAAAATTAAAGGAAACTGTAACCACTGAGCCAGTCCTCATATTCTTTGATCCATCAAAACCAACAAAAATCTCCACTGATGCCTCAAAAGATGGCTTGGGAGCCGTACTGCTCCAGATGCATGAAGATAAATGGCAGCCTGTGGCATATGCGTCTCGATCAATGACAGAGACTGAGCAACGCTATGCTCAAATTGAGAAAGAGACTTTGGGCTTAGTGTTTGGGTGTGGAAAGTTTCACAGTTATGTGTACGGACTGCCAACCTTTACAGCAGAGACTGACCACAAACCGCTTATCTCAATCCGAAAAAAGAACCTCAATGACATGTCACCTAGAATCCAGCGCATGATGATGGTATTGCAGTGTTATGACTTTGACCTCATGTGCACACCAGGAAAACACATTGTACTGGCAGACACTTTGTCACGAGCACCAGCACCAAGCAGTGACGTGCTGGTCAGCCCTGTGTCTGATGATGCTGAAACACATGTAAACATGGTGACTGCTTCTCTCCCAACATCAGATGTCATGCTGCAGCAAATTGTGCAGGAGACAGCGAAAGATCTACTGCTGCAAAAGGTGACTCACCATATCCAAAATGGATGGTCAAGAGGAGACTGCCCAGGGTTTTACCCTGTGCGCACAGATTTGTGTGCAGCTAATGGACTGCTGCTTAGACAAAACAGAATTGTCATTCCACAATCCATGCGCCAAGACATGCTTCAGCGCATCCATGAGGGACATCTGGGAGTGGAGAAATGTAAAAGGAGAGCAAGAGAAACGGTTTATTGGCCAGGCATCAACAAAGACATAGAGGAAATGATACAGAAATGTGAAACATGCCTCAAGTTTCACTCCAAACAAACTAAGGAGCCAATGCTTGTTGCAGAGCTACCCACTGCACCATGGCAAAAAGTAGGCACTGACTTATTTCATCTGCATGGCAAGGACTATCTTCTGGTGATGGACTATTATTCTAACTACCCAGAAGTTGCACAGCTTGCCAGTACATCGGCACAGTCTGTCATCACACACATGAAAGGGTTTTTCTCCAGACATGGAATTCCAGTGTGTAGTCAGTGACAACGGTCCACAGTATGACTGTAGTGAATTTCATGAGTTTGCAAAGCAATATGGTTTTAAACATGTCACCTCCAGTCCCTTGTATCCACAGGCAAATGGACAGGCAGAAAAGGGGGTCCAGATTGTAAAGAGACTGTTGAAAAAGGCAAGAGAGGGAAAAGCTGACCCTTACCTGGCTTTACTGAGCTACCGGGCTACACCTCTGGAGTGTGGAGCATCCCCTGCTGAGCTGCTCATGTGTCGTAAGCTGCGCACCACACTTCCATGCATTCAAACAAACAATGACAACAAATCCAACGACGAGCTGACTGTCAAAAGGATGAGACTTAAGCACAGACAAAAGATGAACTACGACAAAATGGCAAGGGATCTGGATCCTCTGCAGGAAAAGGATGCTGTGAGGATAGAAGGCCCTGAGATGTGGGACAGAAAAGCAACAGTCCTCAGTGAAGTAGGACCCAGGTCATTTGTTGTTAGAATGGAGAATGGACAAATGTTAAGAAGAAACAGGAGGAGTCTGTTAAAGACTCAGGACATTGAGAGTCAGACAGAGGAGACAGGGTCTGAACTAGAAGGTGTTACACCAGCTATGCACCACAGTGAGCCTCCTTCACCTTCCCCAGTGACCGTCACACTCAGAAGGTCTACCAGACGGAGGAAGCCTCCTGAGAGGCTCATAGAACAAGGATGATATGTTCAACTGATAAACTGGAAGAAAGATGTTGATATTGTAGCATAAAGTTCTAAAAAATAAAAATAAAAAAAAGTTAATACTTCTGCTGAATTTGATATTTTGTGAGTTATTGATGTGTTATTGACTGCTGCAGGTGTGTTAAGTGTGAAGAGCGATTCAGTATTGCAGTGTTAGAGACTCATTTGGTCTGACCAGGGAGATTTATGTAATTTTGAAATACATAGAAAAGCTAGAAGCAAGAATATATTTTACTTTGCACTGTGTTCATTTGTTTGGCTACAGAGAAAAGCTTAGTGCTGAGAAGTGTAGTTTGTTGTGCTATTTGTGACATGTGAATGTTCAGACTGTTGAGATTTACAGAATAACAGTACAGTACTTAAAGAGTTGTGATTGATGTATTCTCACCTGTTTGGAAGGGGGATGTAATGACAAGTGCTAACAAAGGTGTCACCAGTAGGTGGCAGTATGTTATCAGCAGGCCACTTATAAAGTAAACGTTGTAACAGGAAGTGTTGAAGTTACTTGTGAGTTATTCACAATAAGAAGAGGAATAAACAGCTAGCTGAAGCTAGCATAAAGTTATAAAGAATGTTTATTAATGTATAGACAAGAACATTACAACTATCACCAGCAGGCCGGTGTGGTTCCGTCTGCAGTTAACCAAAGAGAGGCTGCTGCCTCCAGACATCGGTGTAAAGAGACACTAGCTCTATTAAGACAAGCTCCTCTTCCATCCTGGAAAACGCTTGAATTTATTAGCCGGCTGTGCTGTAGCAGTTATCCAGTGTAAACAGGAAATTATATTAGAGTGATGCCCGATGTGTTTCAGTTAAGCCAATCAGAGACAAGTAGCATGGACCTACCCTTTCCGGTTTCTTGAAAAGTTTTTCATGATCCCTGAAATGTTTTTCATGATCCCTGAAATGTTTTTTCAGATTGTGAAATGTTGTTGTGTATTGTGAAATGTTTTTTCGCATTCATAAATGTTTTTGTGCATTCTTAAAGGAGACACATAATGCTGATGCATGATTTAATACTTACATACAATATAATAAATTTGAAAACAAGACCTTACATCCCCTTAATTTTCAAAAAATTAGATATTGTATTTTTTCTGATATCCTAGAACGAGATTTGATGCCTCTGAAAATAGGTCATTGCGAGATGTCCGCGAGATTTCAAACGTCGTGACGACACGAGGTACCTTTCTTTTTATTGGAGTAATCTGATAAAACACTTCCTCCTCTGTGATGTCCGTCAGCCCCAAACCCTCACCGAGGAATACATCCACCAGCAGGGGTATAAAGCTCCCTAGCTCACACTCCCTCATTACCAGCTTTGGTCTGTAGGGGGACTCAATACGCGGTCGCTGCTTTGAGCCTGCTGGAAAATACAGTAGAAGAAGAAGGACGGGCTGGCTCAACCCCTGACAGAACTGACCAATCAGAGCACAAAGGGCTGTGATGCTGCGAGGTAACATTAGGTCAGCCTAGAGACTGAGTGTTTCAACTTGGTCTTCATAATGGCCTAAAATGATGATTTTGAGAACGCTATTGTGGGGCAATGAAGGAACTAAATGACTTGTACTGAGGGCAGAAATGCTTTACAGGCATCCTAGTCTGGCATAGTGAAAAGGAGAAACAAGCATGATAAGTCCTCTTTAAATGTTTTTTGCTATTGTTAAATGTTTTTGTGCATTCTTAAATGTTTTTGTGTATTCTTAAATGTTTTTGCACATTCATAAATGTTTTTGCGTATTTTGAAATGTTTATTCGCATTGACCTTCAGGGCCACCGTAGTTTGTAGCTGTTATGTTAATTTATCTTTAAAATATAATTCAAGTCCAATATCTGGTGAGGTAACATGGACACCTTTCTGACAGTCATGTCTAAACTGGATGTACTTGGGTGTTTACTACCTGACTTTGCTCCGTCTGGAGGCAGCATCCCACAGATCAGAGCCAGAGCCTCGTCTCCCAGCATGCAGTCTCCCAGATCCAGACAGACCAGCGTAGGGTGGGTAGACAGGGCCGAGTTCAGGGTCACAAGGCCAGCGTCCAAAAGTGGGTTACCATGGAGACTGAAGGAGAGGGTTCAGACTTACAAACTATCACCGTATGACCACCCAGAACACCCTAATGCTGTTTGGCATGTAGCTATTGTTACTCACAAAAGGGTCTGCAGGGAGCGGTTTGTCTTCAGGGCGTCAGACAGGTGCCGCGTCCTGTTGATGCTGGAGACCACACCCAGGTTCAGGTTGAGCTGAGCAAGCGAGTGAGACTCTGCAACGCTCCGGCAGACACGACCAAAGTCACGGTCGGATAGCTGGCAGCCACGGACAGACAGCAGCCGAACGCTGTCCTCCTTCAGGCTCTCGCAGATGTCCTGCACCTCAGCCGCTGACAGGAGCTCTCCTGTGATCTGGATGGAGGCCGGGAGCATCCTGGACGGGACTGAAGGCACCGGGAAGACTGCGACGACTGGAGATATAACATTGGAAAATCAAATTAATTAGAAATTAACAGTGTAATGTACAATAATGTTGAAACTGATGATAGTTTATGTTGATAAGACAAAATCAATGCCAAGCCTAATGCTAATTCATAAATGTTTAAAAGAAGATCTATCTGAATATTTAATCTAATAGACATGATTATATATGATATATGATAAATTTATTTTATTGAACATCATTTAAATTATTACGAAATGTCATGTGATACCTGTTTGAGGGCATTTTAAAAATAGAGCACCGATCCCATCATTTTTTATAATTTATTATTTTTGCACTAAAATACAGCATGTCTTTTTTGCAGCTTTATTTTGAGACATTTGTAATTCTACAAATATATTTCTATGTATACGGGTAGCATGGTGGCGCAGCTGGTAGTGCACATGCCTCACAGCAAGAACATGCTAGTTCGAGCCCCGTGGCAGTCAGGGCCTTTCTGTGTGAAGTTTACATGTTCTCCCCGTGCATGTGTGGGTTCTTTCCTGGCACTCCTGCTTCCAGACCGAAAACATGCTCATTAGCTTAAATGGTGGGTGTGTGAATGGTTGTCTGTTTCCCTATGTGGCCCTGCAATTGGCTTGGTCTGGTTCAGGGGGTACCTCGCCTGAAATAGGCTCCAGCCCTCCCGTGAAAGCTTGTGGTGTGTCTTTTTAAAATCAGTAAGTTATCGTGTTTGGAAAGCACTTTGGTCACCTCAAGTGTTGTAAAGTGCTGTATAAATAAATTTTGATTGATTGATTGATGTTTCATTATTGTGATCACAAGATCTACTAAAATAGTTGTCATTAAAGTTGTAGCTGTAATCAAGCAGCCCTCAGCCCAACACTGTATGTCCTGTGATGTCGAAACAAGTTAATGCTCAGCCATGTTCACCACTCTGTTTTTTGTGACATCTTGTCTTCTTGTGCCGAAGAAGGGTAATCAAGGACCAGGAAGTCCTACAAAGTTATGATTATTAAAATGTGAGACAAGGTCCATGAATTCTTGTAGTAAACCCAATTTGAAAAATGCAAGCTCACAAACGTTATGAATTCCAAAATACATTGTGGATACTCCAACTTGGATATGCACACATAAATTAGCATTTATTTAGAGAAATTTCCTGACTGTGTGCTGAAACCAGCTCCAGTTTGTGACATATATGAGTTAACATCTGGGGACTTGGAGAATCTGTGTGGAGGAATATCACACAATAAGATTATCAGCTGACGTCGTCTACAATGACGGATGTAAATGGATGTAAATCAAAAAAGTTCAGAGGGGCTGTATCTGTTTCATGAGGGTCAAATAAGGGATTGATCAGTTCAGTGTTTCTGCAGCATCAACACTGGTCACTGTGAAAACATGACAACAGCAGCAGCAGGAAGTCTGTGTACGGGGTTATATTAGACAGGAAAAAGTCTGAAAATATCACATATTCACATATTCAGAACATATTCTGTTCTGAAGGTGAAGACTGTGAGGGGACACATGGACAAATCATCTGAATGAGTAAACATTAGAGCCAGGTTTGCAGGTCATCATGTCAAGGCCATGAAGCAGCCAAGGATGTGATGGATTTGATATCCCTCTTCATTTTTGTTTGGTCAGACTGAAAGGTTCAGCGCTGTTCCATAAGTTTCCATGAGTCCATAACTGTTTTTAAGGTCATTTTTCTGCCCAGGGCCCAGAGTCCTTAGAGCCTTAGAGTCCTGCATTAAAATATTTCCATATTAAAAACACATGAAAATTGTGACTGTGGTTCGAATATTTATAAGATATTATGATGCTCTTAAATGCTGTTAAACCGCAGTCATACTAACGTGCAATTTTATATCACTTTATAACCCAAACCCCAATTTCAATGAAGTTGGAACATTGTGTAAAATAAAAAACAGTACACAATACATTGTAACTCCTTTTCATGCTGTATTCAAATGAATAAACTACAAAGACCAGATAGTTGATGTTTCAACCAATACAGGTTGTTGTTTTTGCAAAGATTAAATTTTTTGAAATATGTCTTCTGAAAAAGCCAACAAAAGACTCCAAAAGTTGAGGATTTCTAAAAAATAATAATAAATAAATACAATTTAAAAAATACACCTGTTTGGAACATCCCACGGGTAAACAGGTGAATTGCAAACAGTTGAATGTAATGATTGGTATAAAAGAAGAATCCCAAAAGACTCAAAAGTCATTCTAGTCGGAGGTTCACCACTTTGTGAGTAAAGGTGTGAGCAAATGGTCCAACACTTTAAGAATAACTATCTCACTAATCTCCAGTAACAATTGGCAATATCTACGGCCCAAACAACGACGATCCTTCCTGTTTTTTAAACTTCTTTAATTCTCTATCAAATATTTCCAATGGCCCAATAATTATAGGAGGCGATTTTAACACAACTATTAACCCAACTCTTGATAAATCTAAAATAATAAGAAATAACCATATCTGGCAATCTACTAATACCATAAAACAGTTCATGAGTGATCTTGGTCTTGGCGATGGCTGGAGACTACAGCACCCATCCTCTAGAGAGTACTCTTTCTACTCACCTGTTCACCACTCCTACTCACGCATTGACCTCTTTCTGACGAGCAACTCAATTATATCACAGATCTCTGATTCAAAAATTCACACTATAATTATTAGTGATCATGCTCCAGTAACTTTCAGTTGGAACCCTATTAACCAACCCAAACGCACCACTAAATGGCGTTTTAACTCATCTCTTCAAAAAGACCCAGAATTTGACAGCTATCTCAGGAGAGAGTGGGCCTCCTTCCTTGAAATAAATGATTCCCCGGAGACATCATCCACCATTCTTTGGGAAACAGGTAAAGCAGTCCTACGGGGTAAAATCATATCATTCTCTATCAATAAGAAAAAAAGGGAAAAGGAATATGAAATGAAATTAGAACAAAAAATAAAGCTGTTAGATACGCAGAATGCAAGCAACCCAACGGAAGAAACAGAAAGAATTAAGAAAGTATCAGGCCCAGCTAAATGAGATTCTAAATAAGAGAGCCCAGTTTTTAATTCAAAGGCTCAGACAAGAAAACTTCCATCATAACAACAAATCTGGTAAATACTTAGCAAATCTAATTAAACAAAATAAAGAGAGAACAACAATCACAACTATTAAAGACTCATCAGGGAAGCCTACCAATTCGCCAGGGGAAATAAACAAAATATTCAAAAAATTTTACGCTAACCTTTACTCATTGACAAATGAACCTAGACAGGAAGACATCGATTTATTTCTCAACAATGTCAAACTTCCAAAGATTGCTCCAGAACAATCGAAAGCTTTAGATACACCAATAACAGAAACAGAACTTTCTGCAGCCCTACACCTTATGCCAAATAACAAAGCTCCAGGTCCTGATGGCTTCCCTGCTGAATTTTATAAACAATTCTGGCCAATTCTATCCCCTCTCTTTATGAGAACAATAACTGAAATAAAATTAAAGTCTAGATTTCCAATGCATATGAATACAGCAGAAATTTCACTCATCCAGAAACCTAATAAAGATCCAACTCTGCCATCAAACTATCGTCCCATCTCCTTAATCAATGTAGATATAAAAATCATCAGTAAAGCTCTAGCACACGGGATAGAAAAAATAATTCCTTCTATAATCCACCACGATCAGACTGGTTTCATCAAAGGTAGACAGTCATCCAGTAACACCCGTAGATTACTCAACTTAATCCATTATTCATCTTTACAAAAGACAGACACCATCATAGCAACATTAGATGCAGAAAAAGCTTTTGACAGAGTAAACTGGAAAACTCTCTTTAGTACTCTTAAAAAATTTGCCTTCGGGGACTCATTTATTCACTGGATTAAAATTCTGTACACTGCTCCTTCAGCTACTGTCACCACCAATGGACTAACCTCACAGAGATTCACACTACATAGGGGTACAAGGCAGGGATGCCCACTCTCCCCTGGACTATTCACCATCTTTATAGAGCCTTTGACAGCAGCTATACGTCAGAATGTTCGCATCAAGGGAATTCAGACATCCCAAGTTCAACATAAGATTAGTTTGTATGCGGACGACATTTTACTGTTTCTACAAGACCCTCAGTCGTCTCTGCAGGAAACAGTGAATCTCATTGAATCATTCTCCAAGATTTCAGATTACTCAATAAACTGGAACAAATCCTCTATTCTCCCTTTACACAACACCAGATGGGATGCAGCATGTCATATATCACCTATACCCTTATGCTCAGGCCACATCACTTACCTGGGCATTAACATTTCCTCCAGGCTGTCAGAGCTGATTGGACTAAATTTCACTCCCTTGCTCAAAAAAATAGAAAGTGACCTCCAATGTTGGATGAACTTACCACTATCCATATTAGGAAGAATAGCAACCATTAAAATGACAGTACTTCCAAAAATAAACTACCTTTTTTCAATGATTCCAATTCATCCAACTCTTCCTTGGTTCAAGGCTATAGATTCAATGTTCAGCAAGTTTTATTGGAAAAACAAAACACCAAGGATCAAACTTACAACTCTGCAAAAACCGAAATTGCAAGGCGGCTTAGATGCCCCACACATCCACCACTACTCTTTGGCAAATCAACTACAGTATATTTATAAATGGACACATCCAATTCAATCAGACATCACCTGGTTGGATATAGAACAAACAATCTGTGAAGATATACCTATTTCAGACCTCCCATTCCTCAGTCAAACCATCAAGCATCATCCTTGTTTTAAAGCAGGAACTATTGCCTCAACACTCACAGCCTGGTGGAAATTCCACAAAATAACAAACTCTCACCTTGCACCTTCCAACTTCACTCCAATCTGGCATAACCCTGATTTTCTAAGTAACAAAAAAACACTTCACCTGCATGCATGGGCTG
Organism: Scarus forsteni; assembly: GCA_036419115.1. Classification (NCBI taxonomy): domain Eukaryota; kingdom Metazoa; phylum Chordata; class Actinopteri; order Labriformes; family Labridae; genus Scarus; species Scarus forsteni. Next base: position 5,694,018 of record JAZDUH010000347.1, on the reverse strand, counting down.
AAAAAGGCATCACACATCTGCAGCATATTTTTCACAATAATAGTCTGGTACCATTCCACCACCTGGTCCAAGACTTTGGCATCGGAAACAATAGCTTCTTACAATATTTACAAGTCAAATCATCCATCCAATCCAAGATAAATATAAGCTCCACCAATCTGTCTCTTCCTCCATCAACTGAGGAGCTAATTAACATACTCTCTCCAAAAAAGCTTCTTTCCAAAATATATAAAATAATACTACTACACACTGATAATTCCATTACATTGCCCTCCAGTAAATGGGAAGAGGATCTCTCTATTGCTCCTGATGCCGATTTCTGGGCTACAATTTTAGAAAACATTTATTTTATGACCAAAAATGCAAATCTCCAGCTAATACAGTATAAAATCATTCACAGAACCCACTATACTGCACAAAAGCTGTTTAAAATGGGTTTTAGGACAGAACTATGTTCATACTCTGACTCTGGTGCCGCAGCACGTGGGGTCATCGCCCAGGCCTGGTGGGGCAGCTGCAGAAACCCCCATGGAGTGGGAGGTTCTGGCGGTGGGAGTCGCCTGGTACCAGTCCTGCCTCCCTTGGTGGAGTGGGGCCTGGGGTTTGTGTCGGGGACTCGCTGGCTTGGTGCCCTGGGGGGTCCCTGTGGTCTTCCCGTGGAGGTGGCGTCTTGGGGGTGGTCCGCCCGGGCTGGGTCCTCTGTGGTTGTTGGGTCGGTGGCTCCGGTGCGGAAGTCTGCTGGGGGGGCGTGCTTTGGTGGGGCCGTCTGGTCGCTGGGGGCCATCTGGGCTGTCGCCTGTGGGCCCTGGGGCCTGCTGTTGCGGGGGCCACGTGACACTGCTCCCTTGCTCCCACTTGTCATGGCTAGCCATGGCTGGCCCTCACCAGCTTAACCTCTTAATTGCACTTCACTATCCACACATTGCACTCCTGTATATATTTGCACTATTGGGCACATACACAACACTTAGGGTTCTTGGAGTCGGGAGTGGTAGAGGGGCAACTAGTTTGCCCTCTCTGCGTCCCTCGTCCTCCAATTTTAACTGCACTACATATACTAACATGGAGGGGAGGCGGGGTGGAGGTGCTGGGATGTCGGGCGCAGCCTGTCTTAGGCTGTGACCCCTCTCTGCTCGCCTTTCACCTGCCTCACCTGACAACTGTTTTTAATGCGACACTACATCCACTTGTCTGGGGTGGGTAGTGGGGGTGGGGGGGTGGGGTGGAGTCAGCGGGCTCCCACTCGACCTACTTCTCCCCAGTTTTAATGCACCACACTACACGCAGAGTAGTAGCACTAAGGCACGGTGGAGGGTTAATGTATCCTTGTCACTCGCCGGGGGCCTCGGCGTGGGTGGCTGCCTGTGGGTCGCTGCTCTGTGGGGGTGATTCGGGGGCCCCCTTTGGCGCTTGGGCGGCGGTCTCCGGCACTCGCCTTGGCCCTGGTTCTCCTGGGGGGGCGGGGCGTAGCCGCGACCCCACTGCAGCATGCCCACACTCCACCCCACCTGGCCTTGCTGCGGTTGGTATCTGGCTCAACATAGAATCAGTCACGCCCCCTTCTGGGGGGGGGCCTGGCACCGGGGGTTTGGCTCCTGGGGGGCTGGGGGCCTCTGGCCTGCCGCGGGGGGGTGGGGGTGGTTGGGCGTTTGGGGATGGGTTGGTGCCTCCTTGGGTTCTGGGTCTATGTCTGAGTCCTGTGGCTCTGGCGGCCGTTGGGTGGACCTCGGGTGCCCTGGTGGCTCTGGGGGGGCCCTTGGCCACGGTCTCCCGGGGTATTGGCGGCTACTTGGGTATTAGGTGACCACCTGACACGCATGTGTGTATAGACACTCGAGCTCCTGTTGAGACTAACTCTAAAGAAGCGGTTGGTCCCGTCAGAAAATGCTGAGTTAGGCACTCCTACGCATCTCCTCACCTCCTATGTCTCTTCCATAGGACCCTCCCCCACCCCGCTTCCCTCATCCACTACCCAAACCAGGGTCTTCATCCCATTCCTACCCCCCCTCCCAAACCCACTACCCGAACCAGGGTCTTCATCCCCTTCCCACCCCCACCCCCCCCCTCCACACCCACTACCCGAACCAGGGTCTTCATCCCGTTCAACCCTCCCTATCCTAACCCACTACCCGAACCAGGGTCTTTATCCCTACCCACCCCAACCCCCTCCCACACCCACTACCCGAACCAGGGTCTTCATCCCTTTCCTAACCTCCCCTCCTTCTCCACTACCCGAACCAGGGTCTTCATCCCACTCCCCCCCACTCCCCTGTCCCCCCCCCACACACACACGCACACACACTCTAAACATGAGCCACCCTCTTCATACACACCACATACTTCCAGTATGGACTTGTGTCAGCACAGCACTCGAACTGTCTTAAACCAGCTACAATACCTGTTTGTTCTTCTCCCAGTTGTCTTGTCTTGTCTTGTCTTGTCTTGTCTGTCACTATTTCCCCTTCTTTCACACTGTGGTGTGGCACGGCCCTCCCCTTCAGCTCCCATCAGGGGTTAAATAAAGTTTTATATGATGGAGTAGCCTACGAGGAGGGCTGGTGATGGTCACTATAGCAGTGAATTATATTCACATATCTCTCACTGCTAGAAAAAAAATGCATTAGTCTTTCCAACGCTGTCACCGGACACAGTGCTCAGCTGTAAAGATAATGCAGACAAGGGGAAGAAGAAAAAAAAAAAAAAAAAGAATAACTATCTCAATGGAACATTGCAAAGAAATTGGGGATTTCATCATCTACAGTTCATAATATCATCAACAAATTTAGAGAATCTGGAGAAATATCTACACATAAGCAGCAAGAATGAAAAAACGACATCGAATGCTCGTGACCTTTGATACCTCAATTGGTATCTTCATTCTCATCAGCTGGGGAACAATCCAAACGGGTATTTTTTGACTATTCCTTAACATTAGACAGTCTTTTACAGCTTTTTTGGAACATGTTGCAGACATCAAATTCAAAGTCGGTGAATTTTGCAAAAACAATGAAGTTTAATAGTTAAAACACTGAATGTCTTGAATATGAAGTGTTCTCAGCTGTATATGGTTTCGAAAGGACTTTCAAATAATCGTAATCTGTTTTTATTCACTTTTTAAAAAATGTTCCAGCATTATTGGAATATGGGTTTGTAACAACAGCTATAAAAACAACACTACTACAGCCTACTGATTATAATTACAATCACAATTCAAATCATAATAGTAATTAGCAGTATAATATCCTCTGTTTGGTATTTGCTGATATGTCAGCCGTAAAAAAAAAAAAAAAAACCAAATATCCCTCAATCATCTGCAGGGTGTTTGGATCCCAGTTTTTAATCTTATAATGAATGTGTACATTTAAAAATTAAAAGTATGATATCCAGAGATTGAAATGCTGTCTAAAATCTTGTTTATAATACAATTTAACTTTAACAGTCTGAACTCAGTTCAGAGTTCTTAACATAAAGAACATCGGTAAAAATCCAATATTGTGCAGCCTTGTGTTCAAAAATAACAAAACAAAATCATATGACAATAATAGTTATTACAGCGCCATCTTATTATAATAAAACAGATTCCGCCAGGCTGTTATTGCCATTATTAGAAACAGTATTGAATCAAATATTTTAAGTTGATCAATAGAGAAGTTTCCTTTCAATGATCAGCTGTTCACTCACGCCGTCAAGATCGTGATTTCGAGTGTAATAATCGATCAGTTATCACTCAGTCTGCACATGATGAGATGAGTCAGCCGATCGGTTTCATTGATAAACTTGCATCTAAACCACACACGCGCACCAACGCTGATCAATTATCAATTAATCCCGAATATTGCTCGTCACGTGCAGGGGCCGATTTACACCACACAGGAACCCACTGATCAGTCATGGAGTCCGGCTGTAAAATCAAGTATTTAACCTGATAAATGATCGATCAGCTCACGCGGGGGGGATCGGCACTCTCACACGGTGATGTCATCATTAGCTGCTCCGGTGCCTCTGATCCCGCCGAAGGCCACGCGCCGGTTGTGGTCCAAGACCGCGGACATCAGAGTCGATCGATCCCGGTGTTGGTTCACTGGGCCGGATCAGCCGCACAGACCCGGTGTGCAGAGCGGTCGGTGAGCAGGAGACGGGAGATCGAGTCGGTCCCTCCGTCGGTGCGGCTCCGTGAGTCCCGGTGTGTTTCTGCAGGTGACGGTTACTATGAGAACCAGAGAGGAGGGGAAAGGACAGAGGGCTCACTCTGACCTTTTTTCCCGGGACCAAAGAGGGGGGTCAGCTGGACGTCATCAGGGGGTGTGTCCACTGCGTAGTCACTGCAGGCTTGCATCCATGTACAGGGGGGCAGCAAAGGGGGAGAAATTAGGACTGACTGATGGGGGGCCATGAAAATATGATACTGTCTTTATTGTTAAGGCATCAGTTTATTTGCAGGGTCTTCATAGATCTCTTTAATATTCACTTCAATAAAACACAAGCTTCACTTGTTTTGAATCTAAAACAAGAAATATTTAGCATTCTTTGTAAAGTTAACTCCCCAAGATACATGAAAGACAAACAATAACTAAACAGTAGTTCCTGTAAACAGCACACACGTGTCATTAAGACCTTGAAAACAATCAATTCTGCTGTGGACCTGTTACACTCCTTGGGGTGCCGTTATAAATAACAGCAACATTTTATCACATTTAGCTTCAAACCATGTAAAAACAACTGATGTGAACTTTTCTGGGGACCTTTAATCACATTTACAGCACTGTTTATCATTTTAGAAATATCTTAAATAGTTAAATGTAAATATTAAAGGTGTGTATGCTAAATATAAATGTTAAATCTAAGTGTTACATCTAAATATAAATGCAGAGTATTTAGGAAATGGTAAGATTTTAATTTGGAATTTACAATTAGATTAAACATTTAGATTAAAATTTGTATTTATATTTAAATTTAACATTTATATGTCTAACTTAAATTCAAATTTAACATTCAAATATATATTTATGTCTAACATCAATATTTATATCATGCCATTATAATGATGGAGAGTCCACAGGTGCAGCTGTCTTCATTCGAAGGGTCAAGCGTGTTTTGTGTCCCAGACAGATTTTTGTTGGTGAGAGTGGGGCAGTCTGAGAAATGAGCATAGATATTTTAGGCAACTGAATCAAACTGAGTGCCTGTTGTTGATGATGCAATAAAAGATCCATCAGTTAAAAAGTAATTAATACTCTGAGTAGTTTTTGAAAAGAGTTCTTCGTTCTTTTACTTTGGTATTTTTTAACACCAGTAGCCTACTTTTACCTGTAATTGAGTACAGTTAAAGCAATGTAACAGCAGTTGTACTTGAGTACAAATTTTCAGTACTCTTTACAGCTCTGCTTTTTAGACCAGTTAAACCCATTTCGATGGCGGTTCAACTAAAAGCTGTTATATTAATGAACATCAGTATTCTCAAGACTATATTCATTATAGATGTTAATCTTAAAGTTAGATTAATCTCTTTGTGGTTGTTATTGATTACACAGCAATAATAAATATCTTTACAGCTACATAGACACGAGTACTCTCTTGAAAATGAGATACTACATCTGAAGGGACTTACCTGTAATAAATTAACATTCAGCAGAGACAAAAGTGATGAGGACAGATTTATGATCTGGGCGTTCATGGGTTTGTCGCCATCACAAATTCTTAACTTGAATCCCTTTCTGGATATTAGTTGTATCTAATCTATACCTAATCTGTATCTATATATTAGTTTATTTATGCTTTTGTTGTTCTAAATAGTATGTTTGAATAAAGTATGTAGCATGCTAAAATATTTGTGTCTTTAAAAAAAACCCAGGTTATTTAGCAGGACTCATGTAATCTTTACAAAAGTTTAAACGCTCTTAAAGGATCTCAAGACAAGGCTCCTAAATCAGTGACATCTTTAAATCACATCGTAAAATTCACTTTGAAGACTTGGAGAGTCAGTGATACTTTCTTTATTGGCTACATACGTGTATTTTTATTTTTGTAGTTATCTAATTTACCTCTAAATTTTCTATATCACCTGTTCCTCAAGGTTTGGTCCCATATTTACCACCTTTTAAGATTATAATCTTTTTTTTGCTGTCTTTGGCGTCGGCGGGGGGGCGGGTCTGTGCCCCCTTGGGTCCTGGGGCTGTTCCTGGGCCTGGTGGTTTGGGGACTGTGTGGGGGTCTCCCGTGGCCATGCTTTCCCTGGGTTTGGGCAACTCCTTGGGTATTCAGTGACCACCTCACATGCATGCATATACAGATACTCAAGCTCCTGTCGAGACTAACTAAGAGACATGATAGATCCCGTCAGAACATGCTGAGTCGGGCACTCTAACACATCTTCTCACGCATCTGTGATGCATGCCACCCCATCTCTTATCCATATAGGCCCACACCCCACCCCCCCTACTATCAAGACCCCAAATTTCTGGTTTCCCCTATTTCTTACAGCCTTTACTTCCTGTATGGACTTAGATCAGCACAGCACTTGAACTGCTATCTCAAATCAATAAAAGTAGACTCTCCCATAGGACCCTCCCCCACCCCCCTTTCCTCATCCACTACCCGAACCAGGGTCTTCATCCCGTTTCAACCCTCCCTGTCCTAACCCACTACCCAAACCAGGGTCTTTATCCCTTCCCTACCCCCCCTCCCACACCCACTACCCGAACCAGAGTCTTCATCCCCTTCCCACTCCCACACCCCCTCCCCCCCCCCACTCCCCCCACCAGGGTCTATATCCCATTTCCACCCTCCCTCTCCTCACCCACTACCCACACCCCCGTCTTTATCCCCTTCCTTCCTCCCTCCCAAACCCACTACCCGAACCAGAGTCTTCATCCCTTCCCACTCCCACCCCCTCCCCCACACCCACTACCCGAACCAGGGTCTTCATCCCGTTCAACCCTCCCTGTCCTAACCCACTACCCAAACCAGGGTCTTTATCCCTTCCCTACCCCCCCTCCCACACCCACTACCCGAACCAGGGTCTTCATCCCTCTCCTAACCTCCCCTCCACCTCCACTACCCGAACCAGGGTCTTCATCCCCCACACACACACACACACACACACACACACACTCTACACATGAGCCACCCTCTTTATACACACCACATACTTCCAGTATGGACTTGCATCAGCACAGCACTTGAACTACTATCTTAAACTAGTTACAATACCTGTTTGTTCTTCTCCCAGTTGTCTTGTCTTGTCTTGTCTTGTCATGTCCTGTCTTGTCTGTCACTATTTCCCCTTCTTTCACACTGTGGTGTGGCACGGCCCTCCCCTTCAGCTCCCATCAAGGGTTAAATAAAGTTTTATATGATGGAGTAGCCTACAGGGAGGGCTGGTGATGGTCACTATAGCAGTGAATCATATTCACATATTTCTCACTGCTAGAAAAAAAATGCATTAGTCTTTCCAACGCTGCCACCGGACACAGTGCTTAGCTGTAAAGATAATGTAGACAAGGGGAAAAAAAAAAAAAAAAAGATTATAATCTTTTTCCTTTTTTCGGATGTGATGTCATCAAATATCATCTTTTTAGATTAGATCAGATAGATATTTATTTCAAACCAAACAAATTATTTCTTATTGTAAAAAAAACACAACATGAAAACAATCACAGGACACAATACAACCATAAAGCCAACAGACAAAAACTACAACAACACAACAACAATTGCGGTTTGAAAAGGGGCTAGAACAAGCAGAGCTTCTATATTGTATATTTATTTAGATATTTTATTGTCTAATCCTCCCATTATCATTATATATAAAATAAAATCACCCTCTTTACTAATGATTCTCAAATGCACTTTTTGAGATTTTAGTCCATATTATTGTAGAATGTTGCTATAGCTCTTCAGTTTACTTTTCATTCCCAATGTTGTTGTTTTTTACGTTACCTCCTGTGCCTTCTTGTTTGAGTCTTTTAGTCTCTGTTTGACTGATTGTTGATTTATTGTAGGGCTGCCACGATTAGTCGACTAGTCGTGACTAAGTCGACTATCAAAATAGTCGACTACTAATTTAATAGTCGACTAGTCGTTTTGTTTTTTAGGTGTGTTTTCTCACAAAACTGCCGCTGTACCTCTGCTGTCTTGTCTGCCTAACTGTCCTGTTTTCTGGTTATCACACCTGCAGGAATCAAACCAACACACCCCGAAACACACTCATGCATGCGGCGCATGCACAACTACGCAGGCACCAAAGTTGCCAGGTCTGCTCATAATAAGCAATTTGGGCCACCAGCTGCATGCTGGTGCAGTACGCTGCAGTTCATGCATGAAGTGACAAGTCAACTAATCGCAAAAGTAGTCGTTGACTAGTCGACTATCAAAATAGTCATTTGTGGCAGCCCTAATTTATTGTCTTCAGAGTTTTGCCTTTTTGTTAAATGGTAAATGGACTTGACCTTATATAGCGCTTTTCTAGTCTTGGACTACTCAAAGCTACTTTACACCGCAGGTCACACCTACCAATTCAAACCTATTCACGCTCACATTCACTCACTGATGGTTCAGAGTTTCTATGTTAGTTATCCATCAGTGTTTCTAACACATTTATGCACTTTCATGCCCATTTACACACCACTGACGCAGCAGTGGGAGCAACTTGGGGTTAAGTGTCTTGCCAAAGGACACATCGCCATGTGTCGCCCGGAGCTGGGCTTGAACCTGCAACCTCCCAATCACTGATCAAGCGCATAATCCTGCTGTTCCACCAACGCTGCCTCTGTTTTGGCTGTAGCACTTTTTAACATTTGTTTTTAGGAGGGTTATATGAATACACTTATTACTGTCGTTAATAAAAGACCAGACTTTAACAAGGGCTGATGATGCGATAAATGTATGAAATAAAATGCTGAACAGGTTCTAAATGCTTGAAGTGCTGTTCAGTTTACTATTTATTCTATATTGTCATCTGAGGAACTTGGCCCATTAAACTAATCATATCATTCTAGCTATTCATTGTATGTATTAATATTATGAGATATCTTTGTGGAACAGAAATAAATGAATAAACTAACGAAAAACATCGGCTCTGACTTGAACGAATTCAGAATACTCCGATCGCAGTGACGCCTCTTCGTTTCTAGACGATCTTTGCGGCGTCTGCGTCACATCTCGCAGATTCTCGTCTGGTCTTCATCGTCACGTGAGGAAAAGTCCTGATACTGTGATGCGTCTGTAGGTAATCGTTTTCTTTCAATGATTATTGATCAGAAGTTTCAAATGAGAGATCATTTCTTGTCCTCGCGCCTGTCCCAATCGTCCAAAGACCACCGTATATGACTTCCGGTCCTCCTTTTAGAAATAAGAGCACACAAGTAAAGCAAAAATAGGAATTTAATTTTAACTTTTTTTCTTACAGAAGAGGACTTTCGCTCATTCCATGGACTTGTTGATGAATCTTCATGACATTTGTTCTGGGACTGTCCCATAATTGCATTTTTCTGGGGACATCACGAGGACCGTCCTCACTGTGGGAGTTTTAGAATTTTAACTTTAGTTTATAAACATGTGCTGCTTGCTTTTATTACATTTTAAAGTCTCCATTATATTATGCGGCTAATCCTCATCCCCAGTCCCTCTTGCAGGTTAGTGTCAACGCATAAAACAACCATCTGTAATAGGAACAGGGACAACAGAGCTTGTTAAAAGACAAGCAATACCCATAAACTACTGATAACCCAAATCATCATACAGTCCAGAAGCAGTCGGACCTGGAGTTGGAGGACCTTGGTAATTGTACACACTGAATTGCAAAGTGCTGGAGTGCAGAGTGTTAGCTGGAAACTCAGGTCCTTCTTATGTAAGTATAAATAGCTACAATTTTCTGCTTTAAAATTTTTATCTGCAATATTTTATCCTGAGCACACAAAAATATCAAATGTAAGTGAATGTTTGCAGAGGACATTAATTAAGTCTGGGCAGTTACTGTATTGAGATGGTTGGTGAAAGAGGACAAATTAAGTTTCAGTTCTTGAATATTTTAACGAGCTATATACTTATTAAAGTATTGTCTTACAAAGCTGGAGGAGGGATTGTTTCCAGACTTGACTCATCTGTTTTCTGTTGTCGTGAATTAATTATTAGATTTGATTGGTGCAACAGTGGCAATGTGTTTGTTGTAGTGCCTAATTGCCCCACTAGATGGTGCTCAGGCTGTGTATAAATTGGATGTAATAGCTTGCAGTTGGGCCCATCCCATTGTCCACATTTCTGCCCTTTTGCACTTTAGGTTTGTGCTTTTCATAGACTGTAAACTAATTGGCCATGTCACAGGAGCCTTTGGAGCGCTGTTGATGCCCTTTAATGGACGCTGCCATACTACACGTGCTCTCAACCTAACTTTAGCTCCTTCTGCTCACAGATAGAGAGGCCGTGTTAAGTCAACTTACAGCGGTCTGACTATGAGTGACTCTGCATTTCCAAAACTGGAACTCCTCAATGAAAGAAAAAAACAAGATATAAAAAATCTGCCCCACTTCACAGTGAGAGCACGTAGAGGCACTATATATTTAGACTGAAACCTTTTGTTTTTTAACTTGGTTGAAAAGACTTTTTTAAAGAAAAGGGTCTTTAAAGAGGACATATCATGCTTGTTTCTCCTTTTCACTATGCCAGACTAGGATGCCTGTAAAGCATTTCTGCCCTCAGTAGAAAGTCATTTAGTTCCTTCATTGCCTCACAATTACGTTCTCAAGATCCTCATTTTAGGCCATTATCAAGCGCTTGTTGAAACGCTTGGTCTCAAGGATGACCTAAAGTTACCTCGCAATGTCACAGCCCTTTGTGCTCTGATTGGTCAGTTCTATCGGGGGTTGAGCCAGCCCATCCTTCTTCTTCTACTGTATTATCCGGCAGGCTCAAAGCAGTAACCGCGTATTGAGTCCCCCTACAGACCAGAGCTGGTAATGGGGGAATGTGAATGAGGGGGTTTATACCCCTGTTGCTGGATGTGTTCCTCGGTGAGGGTTTGGGGCTGACGGACATCACAGAGGAGGAAGTGTTTTATCAGATTACTCCAATAAAAAGAAAGGTACCTCGTGATGTCATGATGTTTGAAATCTCGCGGACATCTCGCAATGACCTATTTTCAGAGGCATCAAATCTCGTTCTAGGATATCAGAAAAAATACAATATCTAATTTTTTGAAAATTAAGGGGGTGTAAGGTCTTGTTTTCAAATTTATTATATTATATGTAAGTATTAAATAATGCATCAGCATGATATGTCTCCTTTAACGCACACACATTTATTGAGGTGTCAGGTTACTGCAGCCATCCTCAAGTGGACACTCTGGGTACTACAGCTTTTGACTCTTCTGTCTACACCTCTTGCTAAAGGGGACAAGAGGACAGTGTTTCTCAATTACTTTTGTCAGGTCCCTTATGAGGCTAATATTTTTTATAACCCAAGAAGTTAATGGTATTTGTTTTATGTTTATATTTGCACAGAAATATTAATCAATATTCCAACCCTGTGCTATCTTTGAAAAAATACTAAAACAAGGTGGCAACTCACATTTCATTAAACATTAAAAGATGATATTTAAGATCAGGGATATGGTTTACAGCAGTTAACTCCACTTTAAAAATTATCAACCAAGAGGGACAGTGTTGTAAGAAGTGAAAAAAGTGGACACTTTTTAAACTGCGATGACTGACTTATTAAATGTTAAAATAAGAAATGTTTTTAGAGAAAAAAAACCCCTGATCTCTCCACAATATTTCCATTTATTGGTGGTTGTCCTGTTTTGTAAACTACTGTAAAATTAGGTGTATAACTACATTACTTAAAAAAATAGTAAACAAACTTACCTTACAGAAGCCTGTTGATACACTAAACTCTCAACTCAACTTTAATTTAAAACACTTTAAAAACAAAAAGTCACGCCCAGAAGTGTCCCGAAATTTATGAAGCCATGTGACCTCTGTCATTTGATTATCCTTCATATTTATTGTTTTTTTAAATAACAAACTTTCAGTCAGTCAACTCACGTTCAATTGTTTTATTGTTGCTGCATATACATGTTACAGGTTTGGCGTCCAGGCTCCAGTCTCATCACTCCTTGCAGAAATGTTTACATGAAGGCAAGGAGGAGTGATGAGCAAAACATATGAGAACACCCCCTGGAGCCTGCAGGTGGATGCTGGGGTGGAGGTGGGGGTGAAAGAACACGCAGCAATCAGCGTCTGGCAGCATAGACGTTTGCCGAGCAGAGGGAGGGATGGGTAAACTCCCAGTTTAAATACACCACCAAATTGAGAGGTGGAGAGTGTGATTGGAGGATTGATGTAAGGAGTGTGACGTTTGATATGTGAATGTGACATGTAAACAGCAGCGCCGCTCGAGTTGTCTGCCTGAACTAGCTCGCAGGCTTCGCTTCATTTCAGTCAGTCAACTCACGTTCAATTGTTTTATTGTTGCTGCATATACATGTTACAGGTTTGGCGTCCAGGCTCCAGTCTCATCACTCCTTGCAGAAATGTTTACATGAAGGCAAGGAGGAGTGATGAGCAAAACATATGAGAACACCCCCAAAACATAACTGATAGGAGCCTGGCGCTGCTGAGAACTGCTAAGTGTGGCTATTCCCCCCAGCGCCTGCTGTTAGAGGAATATACTACCTAGTGAACTACTATGTGTGGGCCCTGGCTTCATTGGCCGTGTCGCCATTCCCCCCAGCGCCCGCTAAGGGGAATATACTACCTAGTGTCTACTATGTGTGGGCCCTGGCTTCATTGGCCGTGTCGCCATTCCCCCCAGCGCCCGCTGAGAGGAATATACTACCTAGTGTCTACTATGTGTGGGCCCTGGCTTCATTGGCCGTGTCGCCATTCCCCCCAGCGCCCGCTGAGAGGAATATACTACCTAGTGACTACTATGTGTGGGCCCTGGCACATTGGCCGTGTCGCCATTCCCCCCAGCGCCCGCTGAGAGGAATATACTACCTAGTGACTACACTGTGTGCAAAGTTATTATGCAAGTATATAATTTGAGTAAAATATTGCGTTTGGATGGAAGAAATTAAAACAAAGTTTAATTGTCTTATTGTGTGGTTAGAGTCAGTATAAAATATGATCCCTGAGAAATTTTATCCAAAACTCTGAGTAATATTATTACTTTTGCGACAACCTATAAAAGGCCACTGTGCAAAGTTATTATGCAGTTGCTTCCTGAACGCAAGATGGGGAAGAAGAAAGATTTGACAACAGAAGAAAAGGAACAAATAACAAGAGAAATGTCCAAAGGGAAGACACCAGTCGAAATTGCACACGTACTCCATCGAGATCCTCGGACTATCAAGAAGTTCATAGCTGCAAGTCAGAAGGGTCGAAAGAAACGCATTCAGCCCAAGTTCGCAAAGCTCACTGATCGCCAGCTGCGCAAATTCATCGACAAGTGGTCAAGACACCCCTGGCGACAAGCAAGACCATCTTTGAGGCATGTGGCCTACCCAGTGTGTCTCATGGAACAAGGTGCAAGGCCCTTCGATGCGTATCAGCCGTGAAGACAGCAACAAGAAAGCCACCTCTGAACAACAAACATAAGTCCAAAAGGATGGAATGGGCCGAAAAGTACATGAAAACGGACTTTTCCAAGGTGATTTTCACAGACGAGTGCCGGGCAACACTGGATGGTCCCGAGCGATGGGCGCGAGGCTGGGTCAGCTCCCAACATTCAGCACCAGTACGTCTTCGTCGTCAACAAGGAGGTGGAGGAGTCATGTTCTGGGGTGCAATTGTTGGTGAGAGTCTAGTATGTCTCTCGCGAGTAGAAGATGGAGTCAAGATCAACTCTGAGGGATACTGCAAGTTCCTCGACAAAAACTTCCTACCTTGGTGGAAGAAGCAACCTCTGAGGATCCGGAAAGCACTTCTGTTCATGCATGATAACGCTCCATCTCATGCATCTGCTCTCACCAAGGACTGGCTTACTAAACACGGCATCAAAGATGAACAGCGCATGTTATGGCCACCTTGCTCTCCAGATCTCAACCCCATCGAAAATTTGTGGTCCATCATCAAACAGTCTGTGTACGCAAACGGGAAACAGTACACCTCCAAGGATGATCTGTGGCATGCCGTGAAAGCTGCTGCAGATGGAGTGAGTAAGGAGACCATCAACGAACTGACCAGTTCCGTTGACAGACGCCTGATATCTGTGATCCAGAAGAAAGGAGGATGTCAGCAAGTGATATCCTGAACATTGTGTAGCGAGAAATGGGACTTTTTGTTGGATATTTATGGCCATTTGTTTGTTCATGGTTATCTTTGGTTGCATTTCCAGTAGTTTTGTTATCACATTTGCCTGTTTAATAGAAAAATTTGGAACTGCATAATAAGTTTGCACATCTCTCATATGGCAGTTTTCTTAAATAATTTCATAATTCCTTTAAAAAATGTTGTAAAAATATATATGGGTTTTCTGCAGCATTATTGAATCAAAATACACCTGGGTTTCAAAACTGAGCGAGAAGAAATAAATATTTCCTTTGATATCATCTCATGGTATGCTTGCATAATAACTTTGCACACGGTGTACTATGTGTGGGCCCTGGCTTCATTGGCCGTGTCGCCATTCCCCCCAGCGCCCGCTGAGAGGAATATACTACCTAGTGTCTACTATGTGTGGGCCCTGGCACATTGGCCGTGTCACCATTCCCCCCAGCGCCCGCTGAGAGGAATATACTACCTAGTGAATGCAGATGTTAGCATGGTGAATTGGTACATACTTAACCCCAGCACACCACCTGATATGCAGTACAGAGTTATGCAGCAATTGGATGCAATCTTTAAATGTCAAATGCAGGAACTCATGAGCTTTGAGCAGACTGGATGACTTTCTTGTGAAGTCTCCTTAGCGTTGATGTGCAGAAAAGGACCAGCGCGCCGGGGATTCCGGTGTTGAGGTAGGCAGATGAAGCGATGCGGTCATGGTTACACCAATCTTCACGGAGTGAGGGGAATAGAGTGCGGGAGGCAGGCCATGGCTCAGCAGAAACAGCGCAGATTTGAAGAGAACCAGAATCTCGTCATAGATTTGTGACCATTGATGAACCAGGGGATCATTGTTGATAAGGGGGGACGATGATGCAGATTTTCACCATAGAGAAATGACAAAAGAAAAACAGTTTTAGTTTTTGCAATTTGATATAGGTGCCTTGTTGAGATCTTACGGATTTGAGTGCTTCGAGGATAAAGCATACATGTGCTTTCTATTTTCAAATCAGAAAAGCTGAGACCATGCTGTGGAATAAAATAGAGACCTGGTTGAGAGCAAGCAACATTACTGGGTAAAGCTCATAAAGGGCAGTAGATTGAGGATCCTTGAGGGTCTGTATTTCGGTTGGCCAGACATCTACAAACCACTCATTGTTATAGGAACCCCCCAAGACCAGCAGATGGAGCAGCGTCAGTATATAACTGGAGAGAATCTGAAGACTCAACATAGTCAAGTAAAGAAAGAAATGCTATTTCATTCAGTGCATAGCAAAGACCAACTGCAGATCTGAACAACAGCCTTCATCAAAACTGCTCTGTCTTTAAGATTTAATTATTATTATTATTATTTTTATTAATTTATTTTTACTATTTTTATTACTATTTTTATTTTAGTAGTAGTAGTAGTAGTAGTAGTATTTTAATCAATTAATTTGTATTCATTTATTTATTCTATCATTTATTTATGTTTTTTTTTTTTTTTTCCCTGAATTTATTTATTTTTCCACTGTGGCTGATGGAACAGAGCAAAGGGAGTTTTCACATGTTGTCCAGCATCAAGCCTCTGAAGCCTGAAAGCCTCTGAAAGTTATTAGTATTAATATATCATCATTATCATTATCATCATCATCATTATTTTTTATTATTTATTCATTTATTCATATACATATATATACACACGCATATATACATATATATACACACACACACATACATATATATACACACATATATACACACACATATATACACACGTATATACATACACACACATACACAAACACATATATACACATACACACACACGTATACATTTATTTATTTATTTTTATTTTATTTTATTTTATTATTAATTTTTTTTTTCTTTTTTTTTCTTCTGACATTGGTTATTTATTATCATCATCATCTATTTATGTATTTATTTAGCCTTTATTTAACCAGATTGGTCCCATTGAGATTAAAACCTCTTTTCCAAGGGAGACCTGGTCAAGACAGGCAGCAGCAAAAACACAATTTGCTTACAGATACAAAAAAGAGAAACAATTTACGAGCACATCATTATGGATTTAAAACAGATACATCTATGAGCCATATCACAGGTTAGCTAAAAACATCGGCATTTGCTAGAATCTGCCTCCATGTCTCTCATTTTGGATTTAAAAACATTTAAGGACACCGGCTCCTTGAGCTTAAGTCATTCTGCAAAACACTCCAGTCTGATGGTACAGAGTACCCAAAAGCCCTTTACCAATTTCAGTTCGTGCGTTTGGGGCATAGAGCATGATAAGGTTCTGTGAACGAATTAAATATGCATTAATGTGTTTTATTTATTATCATCTTAATTGATATATATATTTTTTTATATATTTGTAATAATAATTATTATTATTATTTTAAATAATAAATATACTTATTTATTTATTCATTATTTATTTATTTATTCATTTATTTATTTGAGCCAGCCAGGCCTGTTAGGAACCTTGGACTGGACCAGTGGTGAGAGAATTCAAAGCATCTACTGAGGTGATTAGAAAGAGCTTTGGAAAGTGCTGGCACCTTCACTAGAGTTGAATTATGCTTAATGTTTATTCCTGAATTTTGCAGGATGGAGCCTCCTTATACTTATTACTTTTAGAGCTGGGCAATGGATTTGTTTGAGGTTTAGGAGCTGACAGTTCTTGGACAGAGGGAGGTCATTTGGGTGAAGGAACTGCAGATGGAGCAGGATATGGTTTAATGCCTGGTAGAATGTAAGCTAATAAGGATTAGGTCAACTAAAGACTAATTTAGCCTTTGATTGATATACGTGGCAGCTTTGGCAGAAAAGGTTGTGGTACCCTTAAAGAGAACCACTCCAGGAAAGATCTGAAATTGTGGCTAAGCAGGTGACAAATTCCTCTCTACGTTGCGGATATACTTCACAAATAGTGTCTCTAAAACACAGAAAGCCACATAAATTCTGCCAAGTAAGGAACTGAACAGTCTTGGATCACTATCCTTAGCTTTACCTGAACATCTGTGGTATAAATATTACGAATTGTGAATACTGTTTATACCTTTATCTCATTCACAGTCTCATTTTAACTTAATTATTTTCTTTTCACAAGGAAGTTGATGTTTCATGTTACGATCCTTTTATTTTCATTTGGTTGAATTTTTTCTATGTTATTTTAATTCTGCCCCTTAATTAATTAATTAATTAATTTAATTAAGTTAAATTAATGCTCCTCTATTCTAATGTCTTCATCTTATATTTCCAACTGGTATACTGTGTTCAAGAGCAACTAAAACAACCGAATTTCCCCTGGGGATTAATAAAGTATTCTTGATTCTGATTTCTGATTCTGATTTAGAACTACTGAAACGTCTCCACACCTCATTCTGAATCTATGTATGCAAATTCAAACTACACAACAGAATCTTCACCAGAATAATATCATGGCCTATCGAGATAAGAGCAAAGTTTGATAATAATAAATGTCGATGATGATTCTCCATACCTCTCAGATGAATAAAAGTGAGAAATAAAATATGATTAATGACAAGAGCTGATGATCTAACAAACCCTGAAGAAGACTTATAATTCAGTCATTGTGTCAGATGTTAAAGATTACGGGAATGAGATTACCTGAAAAGATTTGATTCCTTAGAGACCAGGAATAGCAGCAGCAGGAGGCAGAAACCAAGACCCTTGGCAGGAACGGGACTGCAGATCCCAGGATTCTTGCGGCATACGGCACCCGGGAAGGCCTGCATCCAGCGAAGCGAAGGACGCGGAAGTGGACCCGGGATGTTCATGTGGCGCGGCATTGTTTTCCATTGTGTTCAGCGCTGTTTTAACTTCGAGGAGTGCAGACAGGGAGGACGCGTCTGTGGAGAAGCCGGAATCTGGCTGCTCCGCTTTGGGGGGCCGGGGCAGCGCCAGGCTCCAGTTCAGGAGGAGGGACATTAGCAGTGTGCTTTACCTGGTGCTTTACCTTCCCCCCGGGGGGAATCTGGAGTACTGCTGGATCATCTAATAATCAAAAATCTCTTCATGGCTGAGGCCGGCCGGCGTGGTGATTTTACGGGCGTAGAATTCTTCCAGGATGCGGTGCACTGGCCGGACGCGGGTTGTTTGCGGACGTGCGGGAGATCCGGCGAGGACGAAGCGGGATTCATTCACAAAGCTGACTTCAGGGACTGAATCTGGGTTTCGGGATTAAACTCAGCATCCTACCATGCCGGCCGAGACTCACTCATTGAATCGGAGACGACGAGACATCAGGATCACCGGAACAAAAGGTATGATGACGATCCCATGAGAGAGCAGGTGAAAGAACACGCAGCAATCAGTGTCTGGCAGCATAGACGTTTGCCGAGCAGAGGGAGGGATGGGTAAACTCCCAGTTTAAATACACCGCCAAATTGAGAGGTGGAGCGTGTGATTGGAGGATTGATGTAAGGAGTGTTACGTTTGATATGTGAATGTGACATGTAAATAGCAGCGCCGCTCGAGTTGTCTGCCTGAACTAGCTCGCAGGCTTCGCTTCATTTATTGCACTTGTTGACACAATATGAAGTGATTTTTGTTATTGCAAAATTACAACAAAAATGTATGTATAGGGACATATACACAGGGAAATGAAACCAAGAAAGGAAATGAGAAACAATTAACATTGGGGGAGAGCGTGTGTTTGGAGTCTATGTGAGGACACAATACAAGCAGCTTCAGCTGTTAGGTGTTGGTATCAGAATAATAGATGGACCCAGAGCTGAGGCAGAGATCAGATCAGAGTTGAAAAAAATGGTGATATATACAAAAGTGGCAGGAGCTCGTAGAGACCTGGAAGAAAAACAGAGGAGAGAGCACTGATTAGTCTTCAGGTGAACACAAAAAACGTCCCACACACGTCCCATACAAAACTAGAAAAAAAGTTCACTGATGAAAGTGAGAGGCAGAACTGAAGCCAGCACAGACTGTGTGTACGAACCATAAAGTAAAAGGCAATCAGCTGTCCGCCACAGGCTTAAATAGCAGGACCCTTAATCAGGAAACCAGGAACAGGTGGTGCAGGTAGAGGAGAGCCGCTCCAAGGGCGCCGCCCATTCCGGTTGTCCGCAGGGAAGTGAAGACAGCTTCACGGCGCCAACTCCACACAGGTGAAAGGGAGAAGTGCAGGACAGGAAAAAAGAGGAGACAACCCAAGAGGGGAGGGAGAGAGGAGCAAAACAGGAGGACTGGCGAGCAGTCCTCACAGTGCCTCCCCCTCAACGGGCGTCTCCAGACGTCCGACCGGGCTTGTCCGGATGCTCCAAGTAGAAGTCCCGAAGCAGGTCTCCATCTAGGTTGAGACCGCGGGGGATCCAGGACCTCTCCTCCGGTCCATAACCCTCCCAGTCAACCAGGTACTGGAAACCCCGCCCCCTCAGTCTGACATCCAGAATGCGGGAAACCGTAAAAGCTGGATGGTCGTTGATGAGTCAGGGGGTTGGAGGGGGCTTGGCCGGAGGGCAGAACTTGCTGGTAGCCACAGGTTTGAGTAGTGAGACGTGGAATGTGGGATGAACCTTTAGTGATGCAGGTAGCCTGAGTCTCACAGCACATTGATTAATAATTTTCTCAATGGGGAATGGACCAATGTAGCGAGGAGCAAGCTTGTTAGCCTCTACCTGCAGGGGTAGGTCCCGAGACGAGAGCCACACCATCTGGCCAGGTTGGTAATCTGGAGCAGGCTGTCGGTGGAGATCGGCACTGCGCTTGTTCCTTTCCGACGAGTCCGTCAAGGCGGACCGAGCCCTCCTCCAAACCTCCTTTATATGTCAGATGTGAGCTCCCACAGACGGAACAGAGGCCTCCCTCTACTGTTCAGGGAATAAAGGGGGTTGATAACCAAAACAGGCTTGAAAAGGTGGCATACCGAACAGGAGAGGGCGTTGTGGGCATATTCCACCCAGGGCAGATGCTCACACCATGACACTGGGTGGTGAGCTGCAACACAGCGCAGGGTGCTCTCCAGGTCCTGGTTGGCCCGCTCAGTCTGGCCGTTGGTCTGTGGGTGAAAACCAGATGAAAGGCTGACTGCTGCGCCCAGAGTCTGGCAAAACTCCCTCCAAACTCGAGATGAAAACTGGGGATCTCTGTCGGAAACGATATCCTGGGGGATGCCCTGAAGTTTGAAGACATGGTTGACCAGTAGGTTAGCCGTCTCCAGGGCAGTAGGCAGCTTGGGCAAAGGGACATAATGCACCATCTTGGAGAATCAGTCGACAATAGTGAGAATTACTGAGTTACCTTGAGAAGGAGGGAGACCAGTAATAAAGTCAACCGCAATATGGGACCAAGGGCGACTAGGGACCGGCAGGGGGCGCAGCAGACCAGCAGGAGGTTGGTGAGAGGCTTTACCCCGGGCACAGACTGAGCAGGCAGCAATGAACCCCCGGGTGTCCTTAGCCATAGAGGGCCACCAGAACTTCTGCCGGATAAATGAGAGAGAGCGGTTAATGCCAGGATGGCAGGCGAGTTTGGATGAGTGTCCCCACTGGAGAACCTCAGACCTGACAGGATCAGGAACAAATAACTTGTTCGGTGGACCTGTTCCAGGGTCAGGGTGTCGTGCCTGCACGTCTCTGACCACTCTCTCTATTTCCCACTGTGCTGCTCCGATGATGCAGGAGGGAGGAAGGATTGTCGAGGGTTCTCCAGACTCTGTTGGAGGGGAGGGGGAGAGGGCGTCAGGCTTAACGTTCTTGGAACCAGGACGATAGGAAATGGTGAAGTTAAACCTGCTTAAGAAAAGGGACCATCAGGCCTGCCATGGGTTGAGCCGTTTTGCTGACTGAATATACGCCAGGTTCTTGTGATCTGTCCAAATAATAAAGGGTTTCTCCACACCCTCTAACCAGTGTCTCCACTCTTGTAGAGCCCCCACCACTGCCAAAAGCTCTCGATTTCCCACGTCGTAGTTGCGCTCTGCTGGGGAAAGACGACGAGAGAAAAAAGCACAGGGGTGCAACTTGTCAGTAGCAGGGTCCCGTTGAGACAGGATGGCACCCAGCCCGAACTCAGAGGCGTCTACTTCGACCACAAACTGGAGAGAAGGGTTGGGATGGAGAAGGACAGGAGCAGTAGTAAACAGTTCTTTGAGCTTTTGAAAAGCTTGGTTAGCCTCTGACGACCAGATGAAAGGGATCTTGGTAGAGGTGAGTTGAGTGAGAGATCTGGCTGCCACACTGTAATTACGTATGAATCTCCTATAGAAATTGGCAAAACCAAGAAAACGCTGGAGCTCCTTACGGGTGGTAGGGATGGGCCAACTGGTTACAGCCTTGATCTTATTCGGGTCTGGGCGCAGCTGACCAGCCTCAATGATGTAGCCGAGGAAGTTTACTTGAGTGGAGTGAAATTCACATTTCTCAGGCTTAACATACAACTTATTCTCCAGCAGGCGTTGGAGGACAAGACGGAGGTGTTGTTGGTGTTCGGTGATATTGCGAGAGAAAATGAGAATATCGTCCAGATAAACGAACACGAATTTATTAAGGACGTCCCGGAAAATATCATTCATGAACGATTGAAAAACTGCTGGTGCATTTGTGAGGGCGAATGGCATAACCAAATATTCAAAGTGGCCCAAAGGTGTATTAAATGCAGTTTTCCATTTGTCACCCTCTCTAATGCGGATAAGGTGGTACGTGTTGCGGAGATCGAGCTTGGAAAACACCTTAGCATTACAGAGTGGCTCAAATGACGGGTCAATCAGAGGAATGGGAGACTTGTCCTTAATCGTGATGTCGTTGAGACCACGAAAATCAATGCAGGGTCTAAGCGATGAGTCTTTCTTGCCAACAAAGAAAAACCCTGCCCCTACCGGAGACGAGGAGGGCCGAATTAACCCGGAAGCTAAAGACTGCGAAATGTAGTCCTGCATGGACTCTTTCTCAGGGCGAGAGAGGTTGTATAGGCGACTAGAGGGCAAAGGGGCGCCAGGGAGCAAATTTATAGCGCAATCATAAGGACAGTGAGGAGGCAAAGTCTTAGCTAAGTCCTTGCTAAACACCTGCGCTAAGTCATGGTAGCAAGAGGGGACCGAAGTGAGGTCAGGAGGCGAATGAGTTAACGGAGGTGAGGAGTTAACAGCAGCCGATTGAAGGCAAAAAGCATGACAATGAGTGCTCCAACTGACAATAGAGGAGGTGGCCCAATTAATGTGTGGATTGTGGATTTTGAACCAAGGTAACCCGAGAATAACTGGGGAGCTGGGGGACGAAATAACAAAGAACTTAATTTTCTCGGAGTGATTACCAGAAAGCAGCATAGTAAGAGGGACTGTCTCAAATTTGACCACCGAAATAACTTGTCCATCCAACGCCAAAACCTGTTTAGCCTGAGAAAGGGACCCAGTAGGGATGTTATTGGCCTTGACAAAGTCCTCATCAATGAAGTTGTTGTCTGCACCTGAGTCCAAAAAAACTGACGTTCTGAGCTTAGAAGAGGGTAAACTGAGTACAGCAGAAAACGTGGATCTGGGGGAAGGGCTAGAGGAAGTGGACGTACGACTCACCATTACGCCCTTCTTTAATGGTGAGTCCTGTCTTTTGGCAGCAAGGGACAGGACTGAAGAGAGTGCTCTGCTTCTCCACAATAAAGGCACAGATGCTCCGCCTTGCGTCTTCTCCTTTCACGGGCACTTAATCGAGTACTTCCCAGCTGCATGGGTTCCTCCGTGACAACAGGGGGCGTAGATGTTGTGAGCAACGGGAGTGCTGAAGCAGAGTGTGAGGAGGAAACAGGATGACCAGCAGGGGGAGTATTTTGGTGAGTACCCGCAGCCCTCTCCCTGCTTCTCTCTCTCAATCTACCATCTATCTTAATAGTGAGATCAAAAAGATCTTGGAGAGTGTTGGGTTCATCACGAGTAGCTAATTCATCCTTTAAATCATCAGATAACCCCTTAACAAATAATGCCTTTAAAGTGCCCTCGTCCCAACCACACTTCCCAGCCAAAATTTGGAAATCAACAGCATAGTTAGCCACAGACTGAGAACCCTGGGATCAGGCTAATAGTCTTTTAGCTGCATCTTGGCCAGAAACGGGGTGATCAAAAACCCTGCGTAAGTGGGTAGAAAACACATCAAAAGAAGAGAGTATGCTGGAACCCCCCTCCCATAACGATGTAGCCCATTTAGCTGCCTTCCCTCTAAGGAGGTTAACGGTATAAGCAACCTTGGCCTCATCAGATGCGTAACTATGGGGTTGGAGTCTAAAAACCAAACTACAATTAAATAAAAAGTGACTACAAGCGCCAAAATCCCCAAAAAAGGGCTCTGGAGGGGCGACAAAAGGCTCTTTAATGTGAACAGAACTTTGAGAGAGAGCAGCAACAGGAGGAGGAGCAGACGAAGCACTCACCGCTGCAGACGGGGGAGAAGTGTTTTCATTGAGCTGAGTGCCAATCAACTGCACCTGGCATGCGACTTCCTCCAGCTTGCCTGTGACTCCTTTCAGCAGGGAATCATGCTGACCCAGAAGTGTTCCATGAGACACCAGAGCTTCCTTGATCTGATCCATCCTCGCGGACTCCAAAAAGAGGCCAGCTGATTCTGTTAGGTGTTGGTATCAGAATAATAGATGGACCCAGAGCAGAGGCAGAGATCAGATCAGAGTTGAAAAAACACCAGGGTTTATTTACACAGGGTTCAAAAATGGTGATATATGCAAAAGTGGCAGTGGCAGGAGCTCGTGGAGACCTGGAAGAAAAACAGAGGAGAGAGCACTGATTAGTCTTCAGGTGAACACAAAAAACGTCCCACACACATCCCATACAAAACTAGAAAAAAGTTCACTAATGTAAGTGAGAGGCAGAACTGAAGCCAGCACAGACTGTGTGTACGAACCACAAAGTAAAAGGCAATCAGCCGGCGACGAGAGACGTCCGCCACAGGCTTAAATAGCAGGACCCTTAATCAGGAAACCAGGAACAGGTGGTGCAGGTAGAGGAGAGTCGCTCCAAGGGCGCCGCCCATTCCGGTTGTCCGCAGGGAAGTGAAGACAGCTCCACGGCGCCAACTCCACACAGGTGAAAGGGGGAAGTGCAGGACAGGAAAAAAGAGGAGACAACCCAAGAGGGGAGGGAGAGAGGAGCAAAACAGGAGGACTGGTGAGCAGTCCTCACATCAGCAGCACTACCTCTACGCTGTGCAAGGGGCCCCGTGATCTATGTCGGCCCCATTTTGGGCAAGGGGACAGATTCTCCACTATCAGATGCAGCCACGATCCTCTCGGGACATTTACAGAGGGAAATGAGACCAAAAAAAGGAAATGAGAAACAATTAATGGGGGGGGGGGGGGGGTTAGGAGTCTATGTGAGGACACAATACAAGCAGTTATAGCAGCACTGCCTCTATGCTGTGTGTGGGGCCCCGCGATCCATGGGGGGCCCATTTTGCACAAGGGGACACATTCTCTGTTGTCAGATGCAGCCATGATCCTCTCCGTGGAGAACAAGCCTGGTATTTCCTATTTAAAATCTGGCTGTTACAGTTGTTGTCTGTCAATAATGTCATTTTGCTGTGCAGCTAAAGCATGTGTATCGTTGCATGTAAATAATTATTCCTGTTTTGTAGTACAGCTGTTCACAAGGGAATTAGCTTCGCCAATATTATGTGATGTGGTATACCGTCCACCTAAATACAACAAAAACTTATTCAGGAGTTCTTAGCAGAGGTGGTTCACATTCATGTTGGAAGAGAAAGAGGCCAGCTCCAAACTGTTCCCACAAAGTTGGACCATGGAATTGTCCAACATGTCTTGGTGTGCTGAAGCATTCAGAGTTCCTTTGACTGGAACTAAGGGGCCAAGCCCAGCTCCTGAGAAACACCCCCACACCATAATTCCCCCTCCACCAAACTTTACACTTAGCACAATGCAGTCCCACAAGTATTGTTCATCAGATAGTCAGATTGAGAAGCGTAATTCGTCACTCCAGAGAACGCGTCTCCACTGCTCGGGAGTCCAGTGGGGGTGTGCTTTACACCACTACATCGACGCTGTGCATTGCACTGGGTGATGTGAGGCTTGGAAGTAGCTGCTCAGCCATGGAAACCCACCCATGAAGCTCTCTGTGCACTGCTCTTGAGCTAATCTGAAGGCCACATGAAGTTTGGAGGTCTGTAGCGATTGACTCTGCAGAAAGTTGGCGACCTCTTGTCACTATGTACCTCAGCCTCCGCTGACCCCTCTCCGTCAGTTTATGTGGCCTACCACTTTGTGGCTGAGTTGCTGTCGTTCCCAAACACTTCCACGTTCTTATAATACAGCTGACAGTTGACTGTGGAATATTTAGGAGCGAGGAAATTTCACGACTGGATTTGTTGCACAGGTGGCATCCTATCACAGTTCCACGCTGGAATTCACTGAGCTGCTGACAGCGACCCATTCTTTCACAGACGTTTGTAAAAGCAGTCTGCATGTCCAGGTGCTTGATTTTATACACCTGTGGCCATGGAAGTGTTTGGAACACCTGATTCCATTTGAAATATTGTCCTTATAGACCTGTTGGTGTTTCTGGAATAGCTGGACAAACAGATTTACCTGAGTGTTAACTTGACACTGCAAAGGTGTGTTTAGTTATATTATTACAAGGAGTCTTTGCAACATTGAAACGGTCACTGCCATACTGTGCTTACCATCTCAGCCTAATTTGAGCTTAACCTACTCACACAAAGAGCTTGGTCAATCATGTCCCTAAATTCGTAAACCAGAAATTAGAAACATGACTGACACTGGCCATAATTAACATCAGTTCCCCACACACAGTCATGTAACTTCTGGGGCTCCTCCAGCCAGCCTCAAGGGGACACTCAAGGAACTGCAGCTTTTGGCCCATGGGCCTGGTTTCTTAGCCCTGAAGGAAGCTGTTACCCAGAATCCTTTGTGGTGTTGCATTGTTTCTAGCAAGTGACAAATGAGGAGCAGAACCGTTGTTACCTTGAAGATCTCACAGACAGGGAAGCTGCATGAAAGCAAGAAAGCAATGATAGAGGAGGAATGATTTGTTAAATCAATCACTCACTTTAACTTGGTTTGTTATGCACTTTTATACAACATATGAAACACAAAGTGCTTTACATAATCAGAGAACAAATAGGAGAAAGTATTTGCAAAGCAAATTTAAATAACATGATTTATAAACTCAAATTAAGCACAACAATAAGTACATAAAATAAAATAAAATAAAAATCAAAGACCTTGATTTAACAGAACTGCGTGTACATAAGTCAGGGCCTGTGGAAATGTCTGTTGAAGGTTAAATAACAAGACATTTTGGTTTCAACACATATAAATCAAATTATGGGCTGAAATGAAACTCTTGCCCACAGACAAACAACCTGAAATGTAACAGATTTCACTTTTTTTTGCTTTTATTTCCACATCAGGACAGGCCTGATGGTGCTGAATGATAGTGATGTGTGGTGATACAGTGAAGTGAACAGACTGACGGCTAATGAGGCAGAGAAAAGGAAGTGTTCATGACTCATGACCATGACAAAAGCAGAAGAATCTGTTATAGATTTATCTACAGGATGAATGATGATGTGTGCCAGTGAAATCACAGGGCTGTGAAAAGACATCCCACATTTTCAATCGTGCAAACTTGTAAAATATTTAATTGTTCACTCAAATGTGGTCTCTACTGATTGAATGCCTCTTCAACAGCTAAGGTTAAAATTGAAGTTCATATTCAGCCCGTGTTTCTGAACACATGGTACTGCATCACTGTTTCAGCTTACAAACCAAATTCACAGTGCCTTTAAAAGCATCCCTACCACTATATTTACACCCCAAAACATTCACGGGACATCCACTTTAGTTCTGGGAGGTCATATCATCAGTGTAGACTCACTCTGCTGTACGGCTTGGATCGAACACAAAGACAAGGGTGCTCACTCACGATGTAACCCAGATCAAAATTATCCTGATTTTAAAATCCCTTTTCTCGCTATCCAGGATCACATAATGTGTTTTACTTTTATTTATAGACTTCATTGCACTCTGGAGGCTGTTAGGTGTGTAAAAACACTGGTACAATAGCCAGCATGGGGGAACAAAAAGAAAGCACAGAAAGTAGAAATACCCTATTTTCAATATCCTTTGACCAGCCAGATTATATCTGACCAACAAAAACAAAAAAAGGAAATACACATTCCATGTACTGCAAATTCCAACTCAAACTTTAAACAATTAAACATTAACCCTTTAACTGCCAGCTGTTTGGCAGAGGTCATCAATAAATTCAGGGATATTTCATGTTTTAAAGAAAGAATAAATCAAATAATCGATATGATTCAGTCAAAATTTCAAGAGACAGAGAAAACTACAAACGAGCCAAACACCAGATATATTCTTTGTTCAAATCCATCAGAAAAGGCAAAAATGTTCGTAAATGAAGAAGCAATCAAAAAACGTAAAAAGATTAAACTATTTGAGACACAAAAATGTTTTTGATGAATAACAGATTTTAAATAAATCCTTATATCAGTAAGTGGTTCAGTATTTTAAATAATAATTATCGTAACTCTAATAAAAACTTCTAACTTTTTGAATCTTTTAATTCCACACAAAGAACCTTACAGTTATTTGGTTTGTTTGCAGTTTTTTCTGTATCCTAAAAAGACAATGACTTTTTTTTTTACGTGTTAAACAACCCTGAATTTATTGACCTCTGCCAAACAGTTGAGCTGGGAGTTAAAGGGTTGATAAAAACAACACAAACATTTGGCCTTTTTCTTCTGTGGAATGACCAAGCTGGGCTATTGTGCTTAAATGGTCTCTGCATGTCTCAACTACTTGTGAGTTGAACCCCAAGGAGTGTACAACATAATACTTGTTTGTAATGTCCTGCACAATATTTCAACAAAGCAGAAAGTCCCTCTCTATGATGAGGTCAACTATGCACTTGAGCTGCTGAAAATGAAGAGGTACTGCCGACTTTCTCTCAGAATGAGAGTGACTTGACATGCAGTAAGGGATGCCATTGTCAGAAACTATTTCTGAACAAGGATCTCTGGATGTGTCTGTAAATATTAAGTTTCCAGTTAGAATTGAATACGTTATTGTTTGATTTTAACAGCTTTTGAGAGGATTACATGATTTCCACCTTACTGGTCCCTATCATTTCAACTGTATGGTTTGAAAATCAATTGAAAATATATTTAAAAAATAAATGTGTATCTTCTGCATGATGAATGTTTTTTATTTGACCAGTTAGAATTTTATTTAAATCATATTATGTTACTTAAATCAACCCTGATGTATGCATCATAAAATGAGGAGCACTGTTAGCCTTTACATGGGTTTTTTTACAGTATACTACTGGCAACACTGTGACCAGTAAGATACTGTAATTCTACATTCACAGTACTGATACTGTAGTCCCTTTTACAGTAACTTAAGTGTTACTGTATTCCCCGTTTACAGTACTTTTCCTGTTACTGTAATTGTGTGAATGCAGTTGTTTACTGTATTTATCCAAATTTAACAGTACACTACCGTAACCCAATTTTTTTAATTAAAAAAAAAAAGTACTGAAAAATAAAATGAAAATGGGCAATTATTCAGATAAATCAACTTATTTTTTATTAAAATAACATTCACTTAACATGAAATTGAAAAGTTTTAAAACTGGCAACATAAAAAGGCAATATCAAACATTACACAGTATTGGCTTCAGGTGCTCCTGTAAATCATCAGCCTCAACCAAAGAAAGGTCCTCTTCTTTTGTTAGTCCGAGCTCTGCTGTCAAGTGTTGCACAAGGGCTGTAAACTCCAAATTGTCCAATTCAGGTAGCACTCTCTGAAGTTCCTGAATGCATTCCTCCTCCATCCCTAGAATGAAGAACACACTGAGTGATGCAAGCAAACAGTGGGGAGATCCTTAATTTTGTAAACGGGCAGTGGATAATAGTCCTGTAGACTATCTGCATTAATAAATGCGTGTTATCATCTGATACCAGGTAATAGACTCCAAGATCAACTAATAAAACTGAGCGACGCACCAAAACCACAAAGTACACACTTTTCTCATCACTAAGTATCAGAAATATTTTTCCAAAAACCAGAGTTTACAGGCCTTACAGACACACATAATTTTAACACAGCACTATCAAATCTAAAGGAATGAATTGCATTACTGCCTCTGCTGGACAGAGTACACTACAACTTAATTACTGAATGATCAGTCTAATCACAATCTAACTATGTGAAAAATCTTGCTCACTTGTTTTTCTGTGTGAGGTCTGTTAATTCCCGGAATTTGGACCTATGGTATTTGATTTTCAGCTCATTTATTAGACACAGAAATAACCCCACTCACTTAAAGCATGTGATAGTGCGATGCAGCGTTGGGAAAGGCTAGCAGCATCCAGGCTGGATTTTTCTTAATCCCCACTTTTTTGCTTAGTCAGCCAAAAGTAATTACTGGATATTTCTGGCCAATATTAATCACAGTAATGCCAATTTTGTCACGTTAGCCAGTGCTGTTCGCTAGCCTAGATAGTGCTGGTAGTGGTGCTTGCAAAGTTAGCAGTCTGTCTCATCTCAACACTTCTTAAAGATAATTAAACATCATCATTCTGGAAATCTAGCGTTTGCTAATTACCTTATTCTTCTGTGGAGGTCTTGACACTGAAGGGACGTTAGCCCCGGCCCAATCCAAGTGCCTCCTCTTGCCCCGGCAGTCTGCCCGTGATGATGGCTTGCAAGTTGCTCGCAGTTGTTTTGCTAAGTAACATTGTAGTGCTTACAAAGTAGAGAATGAAGCTGCAGGAGACGTCTGACCGACCAAAGACAAGTTGGCAGCCTAATGTTGGTTCCTCAGACAGGAGTTACACGCTCATCAGCATGCCTGACTCGTACTGCGTTCTGGGAACTGGGAAATGGGAGTGACATCATCTTGTTCCAGTTGAAGTCAGAAAAAAACATGCCGATCTACCAGGCTATTGTTAGCTGTTGTTAGCACGCCCTGCGTTGTTGTTCACAGATATCACATGAAGAATGTGATTATCAGTATGGCAGCATTTTTGTAAATATAAGTCAAACAATACTGTGTATACAACTGATTTAGAGTGACACACACTGGACAGAAGTGCAAATAAATTCATTATTACAGGGGCTTGATAACTGTTCACACTGGGGGCATCCATCTTCCATTGTCAACTCGAGGGTGGCGAGGTTTCACCGAGTTCCCAGTAGGAAATTCTGACCTCGGGGGGTGATCCAGTTGTAGTTTTCTACTCGGAACTCTGAAATTCTGACTGCTGAGTACGACTGGAACGCACCATAAGCCCTTTCAGGATGAAGGTTGACCGTTAGTTACAAAAACAGTAGCCTATCATACTTATTTTTTTTTCAAAAATGCAGTACTGTAACGTTATAGTGCAGTAGTCTACTGTATTTTTAAAAAATACTGCCAACATTATAAAAACTGACAAATATGATTCAAATGAATGAAATAATGGTGTAAAATTCTTTATTAAAATAACACTGTGTCAGTCTCACATTCAATTCAGTTTCAATTCAATGTATTTGTATTGCCAAAGCTTGTGATAGAGTAGATATTCTACTCTATCACAATTATGTTTATGCCAGTGAATAGAACATATAAGTTCAATGAATCAAACAAAAAAGTCAACAAACCATTACAATGCATTTGTGTGTGCATGTGTGTGATTGTAACAGACCTGACTGATGCTCTGAATGAGAAGAGACTTTTTGTAAAGGGCAGGCCTAAGGTTATTATAAAGTAACCTTAGGTAGGCTTTGATAGGCTATTGAGTTTAGTAAAATGCTTTCTTTGGTTGACTTGAAAAAGAGAAAAAGCTATGAATGCAATTATTTTTCACATAATGTGTAGGACAAGCCATCACAGATAAAATACAGTATCATACAGTATCATAAAATACAGTATCATACATCATTTCAAAAGAGTACAGCATTGTACTGTAAATCATGCAAAAACTTCCCATGATGCAGTGCAAATTACAGTACTTTACTAAAAAGGGCATTTACAGTATTGTACTGGCTGGTTATGTGGTAGGATACTGTTTATTTTACAGCTCGGTCTAACAGTGAGTATGGCTTCAGTCTGCTCTGTTGTAAAGTTCCCTGAGACAAAACTGGTTATGAACCAATGCTATACAAATAAAGATTTACTGATTGAATGATTGAACTTGTGAGCATATGTCCCTGCATTGTTTGACATGGGTCATTTTTATCTATTCATACTGTAAGATAAGATATTTATTTACTTTAGGTTATTTCTGCCAGGGGACACACTCAGAGCTCTATTGCCAGCCAAGCCCTGACAGGTAAGTAAATCTGACTTTTTTAAATCAATAAAAAGTCAGAAAAGAACAATATGTAAACAAACTTTTGTGGTTAGCTCTTACTGAAAATGCAAACAAGGCAGGCCAGCCACACAAATGTCCTTGCTGATGCCTTGAGTGTGTTCTTTGTAAGCTGATCCTCGCCTGCCAGCTGCCCGATGTGCGTGTCTGTAACAGAGACATACTCCTCTCATGTGTTGTTGCTGCTCAGTCCCTGGGCCATCCTGATTGGTGGCTGCATTGCTCTATGATCTACTACACATGGTTTTACTTACAGACCTTTTTTTTCCACTGGAGAGGAAACATGAGGGCAGTTCCTGACTGTGAGTCATCACTGGTGCCCCGACCGACAGACTCATAGTAACTCCTAAAGGAGGGGCTTCTTCTTTAGCCTTATAAGTTTTTTCTCTGCTCTGGACTAAACTAAACTTGTTGTTTCCTCTTCAAAATTACTCCATAGAATGTGCTGAATGGAAAATGAAGGCTGAGTCTCACCATCATCGCCCCAGGACACCAAATCGTGAGTTTGCATGACCACATTTGACAGTCACTCTTTGTTTCACACAAGGGGGTTTATTCTTAGTGTTAACTGAAATAACCATCAACACGTGCTTCAGACAGAGTTTCGTTTCTCTGACTTGCTTTCTGAGTTTACCATTTCCTTCTCTGTCTCCCTGCAGCTTGAAAGTTCTTTTTAAAAACTCGCAGCCACTCAGTCACACTCACTGAAGCTCCAAACATGGCTGCTGCTGCTCTTGTGACAGAGAACTTTAAGTTTGTGTCCCTCTTCTTCAAGAGTAAAGATGTGATGATCTTCAATGGGCTGATCGCCCTGGGAACTGTGGCCAGCCAGACTGCCTATAACGTGTTTGCCTTTAATTGTCCATGCTCCTCTGGGAGGAACTATCGCTACGGCCTGGCTGCCATCGGTGTCCCTGCACTGGCACTTTTCCTTGTAGGGATCATGTTGAACAAGAGCACCTGGGACGTGGTCTCTGAATGTCGCCTCAGAAGGTGCCGGAAACTGTCTGGAGCTGCAGGCTTTGCACTGATAGGAACCATCTTTGGACAAGCTGTGGTGGCTCCTCTCACCTGGGTGGTGATTTCATTGCTACATGGCGAGGCGTACACATGTGCCCTCAGTGAGTTTGTTAACAGCACCACACTGGAAAGCTTCCCCTCAAAGGACGGGCCAGAGGTCATGGCAAAATTACCATGTCCAGGAAGTGCCACTGAGGAGCAACGGAAATTCTGGCCTGATGTTGAACGTCAGCTGAAATATGAATCTCAGGTATCCAGTACAATGTAATCAACTTTATTCATACAGCCTAATTAGAAAAAAACTGAAGTTTACCAAAAGGCTACAGAGTGATTTAAAAGGAGAAATATAATTAAATGATAAAATGGAGCAGAAGATAATTAAAAAACATAAAAGATGTCAAACATAAAACAAAGAACAAACAATGCTGAAGTTAATTCTAAAATGAAAAGTGAGTTATTTTTCACGTCAGTTTTGAGTTGACATCACATTACAAAAGAAAGATACTTATACACAGATTACTTAAAATGAAGCCCCTTTTAGTCTTGAACAGAAGCTAATAAATGTAGAAAGTTTAATGATTATCAATGAGATAGTGGTACAGATGTGAGATATTAGAAAAGTTAGTTTTTTAGGTTTTGAGCAGTGGATGCTCATTGTCATGAGTTTTGTGGATAGGATCTTGAATTCCATTGACATCAGCATCTTTTTTGCCATTTTCCCTGTGTAGTTTCAGACTTTCATAACTATTGATGCCTTTTTGCAATGGGACAGATGAATTCAAGTCATCCAAGAAGAAGCATTTTTAAAAAGTCCTCATACTTAACAGCCCTGAATTGGTGACAGTGGTCATCATGCACATCTGATAGCCATGGGTATGGGTTGCCTAAAAATCATAAAGAAAGAAAAATAATAATTAACAAGCATTCTGAGGGCTTCTCCTGGCCCATGCCCTATTTAGGATCAGTAGCTGAATTATCATTAAGGTGAATGAAGTGAATAAAACAGTGTAGTATAGCTTGAGAGGCCAAAATCGCTGTAAAGAACTCCTGTATTCCTCAAGACCTTCTGATGCTGCAACATGTCTTCACGTGAAATTATAGGAAAGTATACCTGTTTGGAAATATCAAATCCATCAAATGGTGCCATAGCGATTTAATAACTGGCTGTGATTGAAAAATTTGGTGGCATAAGACTTTTTCATACATGTTACCCTGACATGATCAGGAAAATGCCCGGGCAGTAGAAAGGCAGAAAGGTTTGTAGATGAAATAGCAAAAATAACTTCAAATAGACGACATTGAGTTTGATGAACACACAAAAAGTGTAAAAAAAATGAAATTGTTAAGTATTTAAAATAATAATGGTTTTTAAAACCTTTAAATACCACAGAAATAAATTTTGAGTTCATTTGCAGTTTTTTCTATATCTTTAAACATTGACTGAAACCAACAATGACGTGTTGTTTTTTTAACACATTAATTATTCCTGAAATTGTTGACCTCTACCAAATAGTTGATCTGAGAGTTAAAGGGTTAAGACACTTTTGGGAAGATTTATTTAGGTTCTTCTTAAACTTTGGATTGAATTTGCTTATTACTGTACTTTCTCACTAGGGTGACATTTAAAAAGACACTGAGCTGTGACAACAGGAAACTGCAGCCAAGACATTGTACACACGCAAACCTGCTGTCAAGGCCACAACGTTCTCAAGCCAGAGCTTGAAAGCCCGTCAGTCACGAGCTTTCAGTATGAAGCCACCATCCTGTTACCACCACTGTTGGGAGCAGCATCAGCAGTTTCAGTATGAGTGTCTGAGGCTGATGTGCCTGCCAGTTCCAGCTAGAGATGTGATTTCATATCAGGCATGTGTGCACTCTATAGTGGCTACTTCTTTTTTCAGTCAACTCTACTTCTCCATTTATACCACACAAATTATGAGACTTTTTCTTTTAAAACTTTGGAAAATCTACAATAACTCTCCCCACAAGTGACCTGATCAGTTGAATAACTGTCCCGGGAAAGCTGCAGAATGAAACAAACAAGGATAATTTCTCCATATAGATGACAAACTTTAACTCTGACAGGCACAGGCAGGAGGACTAATTGTACAATCTTACATCTTTTCTGTGACAAACTCTACCACTGGACGTGGAATATGATAGTTCTCTGTTTTGGCAGAGGCATGACCTGGTTCACAGAAACAATAGGCAAGCTCCACTCTAAACCTCCCTCCACTGTGGGGCGGGATGTTATGTTGTGAATAATGGAAGATGTAATTTTCCATTCACAATATATACAATGAAACAGCGACTGGATGTTGCTTTGGCAGCATTATAGTAGCAGGTGTGCAGCCAGCCTTAATGTGTTTCCTGCCTGAGGATCAGATTCTGCATGTCCTCCCCTGATCTCAGTCCCTTTGCAAAAGCCTTTAAACTTTATCTTCACTGTCATTAAAGGCCTTACATATCCAAATAATAACTCAGAAAAATAAAAACAAAACAGTCTAGATGTTTTTGGTCTCTGGGAGGCAGTCAAAGTGGCTGGAGAGAACCCATGCATGCACAGTGCATGCAAGCTCCAGAAAGACAGGCCCTGATCAATCCAGTAACCTTCTTGCTGTGAGGTAGATTCACAATTTTGCTGCTTAAATAAAATTAGAAAAGCACTCGGAGAGCGCAGACCTCCGCCAGTGCCACAGTCCTCACTCATTGCAATATTTAGATTCCTTGACCATGAACACATAACATCAGCAACTGGATTCATAATGATATCTATTTTAGTTCAGTAGTTATTCACAAAAATCCCATTTTTCATCATGCCGGCCAGACGCTGATCCGGATCAACACCAAAATTCAAAGCAGTTCTTCCTTTTCCCATGCTGAACATTTCCTGAAAATGTCATCAAAATCCATCCATAACTTTTTGAGTTATTTTGTTCACA
Organism: Scarus forsteni; assembly: GCA_036419115.1. Classification (NCBI taxonomy): domain Eukaryota; kingdom Metazoa; phylum Chordata; class Actinopteri; order Labriformes; family Labridae; genus Scarus; species Scarus forsteni. The sequence goes on along the minus strand of JAZDUH010000347.1, from coordinate 5,658,407 downwards.
GACAGACCGACGGACGGACGGACGGACGGACAGACAGACAAACAAACTCTCCCGAAAACATAACCTCCTTGGCAGAGGTAACTGACTAAGCTGTAAAAAGGTTCCAGTAAATTTTACAGTAACATACTGCATCAAGATGGCAATAAGTCACTGTAAATGTCTTTACAGTAGCATTAATTTATTTCAGTTCACAGCTTATTTACTGTATTTTTAAATAACAACTGTATTTTTATTCAGGGTATCATAACTGTATTTTGATTTACAGCAGAAATACTGTATTAAAAAAAATGAGTCATTTTATTCAACAACTAGAAAAGCACTCGGAGAGCGCAGCCAGCGCCACAGTCCTCAGCCATATTGTGATTTTGACCATAAATGTTAGTCCTACCTTTATTTCATCAAAATATTTAGATTCCTTGACCATGAAAACATACCATTAGCAACTGGATTCATAATGATATCTATTTTAGTACAGTAGTTATTCACAGAAATCACATTTTTCGCTATGGCAGCCAGACGCTGATCCAGATCAACACCAAAATCAAAGCACTTCTTCTTTTTCCCATGCTGAACATTTCCTGCAAATTTCATCAAAATCCGTTCATCAGTTTTTGAGTTATTTTGTTCACAGACGGACAGACTGACAGACAGACGGACAGACATACGGACAGACAGATGGACGGACAGGCAAACAAACTCTCCCGAAAACATAACCTCCTTGGCAGAGGTAATAATATGACAACATTTATTCAAAAACTTTTTAAAATGCATTTTAAATTAAAGTAACCTTACTTTAAAAATATGCCATTCCTGTTGTCACCTGGGCTTTGTTTGGTTTGACTAGAGACGCATGTGTGAAGTGACGTGCCACTGCCATGTACGGGTCCTCCAGCTGGCCAATATCAAAATGTTTGTGTGCTATGATTAATCTTGAGATTAATTTTTTTAACGCATTAATTAGCGGTGTAATTAATTAATCTAATTAATGCACTAAAGTGACAGCCCTAGTTTAGATATGTACGTTGATCAACACTGTTACAGATATATTATTTCCTACAGGCAGACTAACAACACCTCGTCTAGTGTGGCTATTGATTCATTCCATAAAAACAGTATGTGTAAAGCACTTGTTGTCTCAAGCATGCAGCCCTCCACATCATGCAAATATTTAAGTCTCCAAAAATGTCTGGCATTCTACAACAATTTGCTAAAATTATTATATGATGGAGCAGAAGTAAAGAAATCTTGTGAATCTGAGACACTGAGACAAATTATGGCAAAAAAAAAATAAAAAAATTCAGATGTACTGGCTCAATGGACTTTGTTGGAAACAATAATTTATTAACCTTGCATAGCAGCTGGATCAGCCTGAGTCATTGTCTGAAATTAGGCAGATCCACAGATCCATCTTGCCAACTTCCAGTCTACAACAACTGTGAGAAGCCAAAGCAGCATGGACCAATCAAAGTCCTTTAGAGCAGGAAAAGGAACAAGCATTGAGCTAGGGCTGAGCGATATGGCCTAAAAATAAAACCCCTGATTTTTCCCCACAAAACTCCATTTACAATTTTAATCATTTTTTTCCCTCTCAAACAAAAAAAACTCCAAGTGACACAAACTGACATGAATCAAGTTCTGCCTTTATGTTGTCCAAATATATTCTTAAATAATCTGAATTTCCCTCTTAAAATTAAAGTGTGTGTCATAAAATGTTGATTATGTAGTTCTAATGCAGGCAGGTTTGCCTACATAAACACTGAAAGCTGAGGGAATTTCACAGCTTGTTAACATGTTACTCTCTGATCAAAATGTAATCTAATTTTTAAAAAATAAATACAAGCAGTTAAAAGTGCTTGTTAGTGAATGAAAACATCTCAATTTTTTAATTTTTTAAATCTTCTGCAGAAAGTAATTCAAATTAATCGATTTAATTGATGTATTGCCCAGCCCTACTTTGAGCGAGATGACAGCAGGAAGTGACTGCTCTCAAAGCGATTTACATATGCCAACAGCCTCAGTATCAGTTCCAAACCAGTTTTTATTTGACAGCACTTTGTAATAAAGTTTTAGTTTTTGCCTATAATGTCTTTTAATTTCAGTCATTTTTTCTAGTTTCAGTTGATGAAATTTCATAAACATGTAAAAGAAGAAACAGTGAACCTGCTCTACAAAAATATATCAATTCATAAAGAGAGCAGCTCTGATTGTATCAGGATTGTATAGTTTTTATTTGATGACGAAAACGTGAGTTAATTAAGTTGTAGTTTTTGTCCATGTGCACTGTTTTATTCTTTGCTGTCTTGTTTTCAACAGGGGGAAAACATTGATGAAAACTATGACAAGAAATTAACCAACAAAACTTATATTGATCTGGACCACATTTCTTTATTAAATAAAAAACATGCACCTTGAGAAGAGTTTGTTTTATGAAGTGATTAGCGTTCTGCAGGACAGTAGCACGAACTACATTTTCTGATTGGCCTGTAATAAATGTGATTTGCAGAACAACTGTTCAATCACCTATCGGATATGCTTCTGAAAGTTTCTGCCCTCACATAAACTTTTTCTATGGGCTCTCTTTCAGATGGACAAGTGAAATACATTGAAAATATATACATATACTGTAGGGGTGTAACGCAATGGTCAACTCAAGAAAACGATACGAAATACGAAACAGGGCTCACACTACGATATACTCACGATACGAAATAAAGATGAAGGAAAATCCCCAACAGTAGGAAGTTGTGAAAAAATCTCATTTTCTTTATTTTCTTCCCAATGCAGACATACAAAAAATATTGCTGCATCAGTACAAAATAAATGCTCTTTGAAAAAAAAAACGAAATTGTAGTTTTTTCCCCTTATTTAGACTACAGTACAAATACAAACATAAAATCTCAATAAAAAGTGCTCTGTTGTTGTAACAATCAGGATAAGTACATTCTTGAATGAAAAGGAAAACTAATAGTCCTCAGAGCTGCAGTTTAGACCTATAAAAGTCTGAACTGTGAATCATAATATTTATCCTATAACAGTGCATATACTTCTGATCTTCAAGTATGATCAAATTCTGTCAACTCAACAGTAGATGCAAAAATCAAATATTGTTTTTTATGCAGACTTACTCAAACACAGTGGAGCAGTTCTTTGGTTTGTTATGTGTTCAATGTGGATTTTAATGTTTCCTATGAATTGACGGTCAGTGAATGGAGCAGGAGGGCGGGGCGAGCAGGTCAGAGTTCAGAAGGGTGTGTGTGTTAGCGTGGAGGGAGAGAGCCGTGCAGGAGGTCTAGAGATTACCACTCACTGTTTTGTTCGTGAATTAAAATTGTAGTTGGCGTGGTCACAGCCCACAGTGACTGTTAAATAGAAGCAGGAGTCGCCTTTATTATTACGTCCGATGGACATCACAGTACAGCCGCTGCCTATCTGCAGGTGGTTGTTCTCCCCGCAGTATATGGCGAACTGTTGCGGCATATTTTGCACACGGTTGTTGTTTTGTCTGCAATCTTTTCACCATTCTGTCGTCTTTTACACGGGAAGCCAAAATAGGTCCACACAACCGATTTATTTGACGAAGGAGCGTCAGCTAATTCCTCCGCTTCGTCCTCCTCCATATTGCAGCGAGTGTTTTGCTACAGGAGGCGAGGGGGGTTATTTCGTCCTTTTATTTCGAGCGTCTTTGATTTTTATTTAGTCATTTTTTATTTCGCGAAATTTCGTGGCACGAAATTTCGTTTCACCCCTAATATACTGTATATTGGTCCGTACGGTGTGCCAGGTTATTCCAGATTTTAAAAAAAGTTAGAAATGACTAAACAGGATTAAACCTGACTTGAGTAGATTAGCCAGAGGGAACAAACTCTTCGGCAAATGTGGTGTCAGAGTGTACCAGGTGTTTGATTCCCATTCTTCTTTTCCTTCCAGCTTCTCGGCTGGTTGCTGGTGGCCATAATGGCTCTTGCAGTCTTCCTGATGCTGTGTATAAAGCGGTGCTCCTCTCCTCTCGGCTATCAGCAAGAAGACTACTGGCATCAGTACCGATCTCAGGAAAAGACCCTCTTCCAACGCACGGCAGCTGTCCACGCCCAACTCCTGGCTGCAGAGAACATTAAGAGCTTCTTTGGTTTTGTAGTTTTAAGCAAAGAGGAGCAGGAGCAGCTGGAGGAGCACAAGAAGGCCAACCCTGTCTGCAGCACAAACTGGAACAGAATCACTGGAGTTTATCTTTACAGGGAGAAGAATGGACTGCCTCTGTACAGCAGGCTCAATAAATGGGCCACTTACAGCATAGAGAACAATGCAGATGCCATGGACAAAGAGATGGAGCTGTTCACCTGACAATGAGTGATTGTAGACTTTTTTATGTGTGGAGGACAGAACCTGCCAAAATCTCTGCCAAAATCTCAAGTAAATGAACAACCTTCATGCCTTACTTTTTATCAGGATTAAGGGGATGGGTTGGGTTTTTTTCAAGAGAGGTAGGTCAAGGTCTGTGGCACTGGCAAATATTCTGATAAAGCAATGTGTCTGCTTTCCCCCAGTGCTAATACTGGCGATACATCAATCAATGGTGCCACCAAAAGCCCCGCAATTACCCCTATTTTTAGGTCAAAACTACACTCAAGCAGTTTTGGCTAAGCTTAGATTCAATAGTGTTTCACTTTGCTCCTGTGTTTGGAAATATTTTGTGATGCAACAAATAGGCTACATATCCTGCCACGGGATCAGCTGGTCAGGTTAGAGTGCTGTTGGGGTCAGGTAGCATTCGCACAAGCACAAAATGGTATAAACCTAACTCTCCTTAATATAAAAATTGATCACTCCTATATTCACCCCAGATGTAAAATCCGGCAAACCAAAAGGTCCAGTTCTGATGTCACAACATGTCATTGTGTGTGATGGGTCCTTCTTCAACTTTGGCCTGACTTTTTAAATGAAGACATCAGGACTTCCAGCATGCTTGCAGTGCCAATTTTAACCATCAGGACAAAAAAGTCCAGGTCCGAGGAAATCCTATTCATGACTACAACCAGTCTACAAGTTTGTGGGTTCACAGTTCACATATCTGCACCACTGCATAACTCGAGACCTGTTCTTCTCCTCTAACCTTGTCATGCAGCTGGATCAGCCTGATAGAGTCTGTAATCAGAGAGATCCACCACTCAAATCTTCAATGATTGTGGTTGGCTCAAAGCAAGACAGCGCAATCAGAGTCCTTTAAAGCAGGAAGATGTGGGAGCTACAAGCATGAGAACAGCAGGAAGTGACTGCTCATACAGGGATTTGCATAGATGCTAACTGCTTCAGGAGCAGTTTTATTAGATCTGGACTGCATTTCTTAATTGAAAACAAAATACAACACCACGAACTTCCCAATTGGAAGGATATTTTCACTGTACTTCCGATATGTTTTGAGGAGAGTTTGATTTACAAAGTGGCTCACGTTCTGTCCTTTATGCCACTGCAGTAGGTCCCATCTACTACATTATCTGATTGGCCTGTAATGAATGTGACTAATGGAACAATCGTCCAATCATCTGCCAGATATGCTTTGCAAGGTCTTCCCATTCCCAAACACTTTCTATGGGCCTTTTCTTAGATGGTTAACTGAAATATAGTGAACCATTTCCACAACAGTTTTCCATCCTTTGTTTTATCTGTGACTCCTTCTGCTAAGGTGCTTCCTCTGTGTACTGCCGTTCATAAAGATATTCTTTTGTACCCACAATAAATGTTGGAAAAACTTCTAGTCCGATTTCAGTGAAGTCAGTATTTGTTTTTTTCTTCCAATGACCTGAACAGCCGAGAGGAAAGTCTTGCATTGCTGGCAGAAGGATACATAGCCCATATGTTGCATTACAAAATAGTTCCAAGCATAAGGGCTTTGCCGGATAAAAATGAAATACTGTAAAGAACCCTATTGTAGCATTGCTTTTAGCCCAGTTTTCACCTAGAAGTGGGTTAATTACAAGGCTTTTGGTGGTGATATTGACCGCTTATGCATCAGCTAGCATCACTACTGGGTGGATGCATACATCTTAATTGGCAGTCATATTTACCAGTGCCATGGGCCTGCAACCCTTCTACAAAAACCCAGAATTATACCTTAAAGTGTACTAAAAATGTACGACAAAATTGCTCAGGCTTTTTTTTTTTTAAATATCCCTGTTTTTTGGAGTTTGAGTCATTATACTGTTCTTTTTTTTTTTTTGATTAGTAGTTTTTATTCATTTCCTTTTTTAACAATAACAAACAACACACCACAAAAGTTGAAAATTAACACACAATGACATTAAATAATTCAGGCACAGAAACCTACGCATGTACAAACAAACCCAAGGTTGCTTACACATATATGCAATCTATTGTTATACATGTGCCTACACACGCACCTTGCGGAGAAATACAATCAAAAGAAAGGAATAAAAATAAAAACACAAGATTGGCAGATAGTAAGGAAATACAAACAATAGTTTCAGTAGTAGTAGTTCATTATCAGGCCTACAGAAATGTCAAGGTCCCTTAATAAATGAAATGTAATTCCCCCACTTAGCGTGGTACCTCTCAACCTGAGAGACCCTCATGTGCTGCCACTATGCCCAAGTGTGAGAACCACACCCTGACTGGTGGTAGTGTTGTCTTTTTCCATTCTGAGACTATTAGTTTCCTTCCCAGTATGAGAGATGTTTGCACCCACTCTGCTTGTGCTAAGGGGAGGGCTTTTAATAGGAGAGGATCCCCCAGGACGAACAGGCTAGGGCAGAATGGAATATTCAACTTAAGGATCAGCTTAATGTTTTCATGAATAGCTGACCAAACTGATTGTACCAGTGGGCAGGACCACAGCATGTGAACAAGTGTACCAGTACTCGCTCCACATCTCCAACAGTCTGGATTGTCCCTTAATTTCACCCTGTGGAGCCTAGAGGGGGACCAGTACACCCTATTTAATATTTTGAATTGAACCAACCTAGTTTTAAGTTCCCGTGAAATTTTCTTATTATTCCTTAAAATGCTGCTCCATTCTTCCTCAGTGAATGACAGGCGACAATGACGTTGGGCAAGATGTCGAAGACAAAAAGCATAATGGTACAATAGTAAATTTGGAATGTCCAAACCACCCTCTTCAACAGGCTTTTGTAATTTCAATAAATTAAGCCTAGGACGCTTGCCATTCCAAAGGAATCTGTTAAAGAGAATATCCAGTTGCTTGAAATACTTCAAAGGAATTCTGATTAGGAGTGCCTGGAGTAAATAATCTTGGGTACACAAGTCATTTTCAGAACATTAGCTTTCCCCCATAATGACAAGTACAAAGGGGCCCATCTTTCAATATCTGCTGTAAGTTGAATTAGTAGGGGGTCCATGTTGACTTTAGCTAGGTCTGCTAGTCTAGGGGGGATAATGATACCCAGATATTTAATGCCATGGCTAGGCCACGAAAAATTTGCCCCTGAGAAGATGTTCCTTGGGCAGTGTGGAGTTAAAGGGAGAGCTTCTGACTTTGACCAGTTGACCCTGTAACCTGAAAGATTAGAAAAAGTATCTATTATTTTTAGTAATGCAGGAAGGGAGCGCTCAGGCTCAGAAATAAAGACAAGGATGTCGTCTGCATATAACAAAAGCTTGTGGATGGATTGGCCAATTTTTACACCTGAAATCAAGGGGTCCTGCCGAATAGCTGTTGCTAGGGGTTCCAAGGCCAGTGCGAAAAGCTCTGGGGAAATCCCGTCACCCTGCCTGGTCCCTCTACCCAGTTCAAACCAGGGTGAGACCAGGCCATTAGTTAACACCGCAGCCTTAGGATGGGTGTATAGGAGTTTTATCCATTTAACAAATTTATTAGTGAAACCATATGTCTCCAAGGTAGTAAATAAATACGGCTACTCAACCCTGTCAAACGCCTTTTCCGCGTCTAAGGAAATGGCAGCTGCAGGGGAGCTGTTATTATGAGTGGCCTGCATGATATTGATTAATCGTCTGATGTTATTAACATAGGTACGTTTAGGGATGAAACCCACCTGGTCGGGGTGAATAAGGGTATTAATAACTTTGTTAAGTCTATTGGCTAGAAGCTTAGAAAGGATCTTCTCATCAAAGCCCAACAGTGAAATGGGTCTGTAACTTCTGCAATCGGTTGGATTTTTATCACTCTTTAAAATAACGGTAATAACTGCCTCTGTCATAGAGAGGGGAAGGGACCCAGTATCAAATGCCTCATTGTAGACCTCCAGAAGTAACGGTGCCAGCTCTGTAGCGTAGCATTGAAAGAATCGGCTGTAAAGCCGTCTAGGCCAGGGGCTTTGCCTGATGATAGACTCTTAATGACCTCCAAAATCTCCTCAGTGGTAATAGGTGCATCTAACATATCTTGTTCTTCTTCACTTAAAGGTGCTATGAGGAGAATTTATCGCCGGCGTAATGCTGCGTTCCTGTAACCTTGGAAATGGGAGCGACATCATCTCCCATTTATCGGCATTCCAGTTGAAGTCAGAAAAAAACATGCCGATCTACCAGGCTATTGTTAGCTGTTGTTAGCACGTCCCGTGTTGTTGAATGAAGAATGTGATTATCACTATGGCAGCATTTTTGTAAATATAGATCTAACAATACTATGTATACAGCTGATCTAGAGCGACACACCCCAGTCAGAAGTGCAAATAAATGGATTATTACAGGAGCTAAATAACTGTTCACACTGGGGGCATCCATCTTTGATTGACACCTCGGGGTGGCGAGGTTTCACCGAGTTCCCAGTAGGAAATTCAGACTTCGGGGGACGTTCCAGTTTTAGTTTCCCACTCGGAGCTCAAAATTCCTACTTCTGACTACAACCTGAACGCACCGGAGACGTGAAGCCAAATGTGTTTGTTTGTAATGGTAAATGCAGCATGGATCTTTGTCGGAACTCTTCATTGCTTTACAACTTCTTTTTCAACAACTTACAGGGTGCAAAGTGATGAGGTAATGTATCTGTTTCTAGTTACGTAGCGGTAGTTTTTGATGTGTGACGACAAGCAATGCGGGGAAAAGTTATTATTGTAGTTGTAGATGGCTATATATCGCTACTTACAGCCCGGCGCTCTCAGACGTGTAATATAAGTAATAAAATAATATAAATTTGCTCTAGTTTTAATTGTCTGGTTCCCCGAAGTTGAGTATCCAGGCCAGTCCAGCCCTGTACGACCCGACCAGGAGGCTAAGGAATAGCATTTATAGATAACCTATGTAGATGCTATAAAACTCATTGATAAGTGCGTATTTCGATCAGGCATATATCTAAAAGTGAGACTTTTTTGTAATTACTTAAAAACTCCTCACAGTCTCTTTAAGGTGGGGAGGTGTAGACCAGTAAGAAAAGATCCAATATCCTCAGTGCTTGCCTGTAGTTCAGAAGCATACAAACCAGAGTAAAAATGCCTAAACTCTGAATTAATGTCTGTAGAATCAGTTACCAGGCTCCCTTCACTATTCCTGATTGCTGGTATAGCAGTCATAGCCTCTTTCTGTTTTATATATCTCGCCAGCATTCTTCCTGCCTTATCCCCTTCTTCAAACTGCTTCTGTGAGGCTCTGAAAAGGGCAAACTCTGCCTTCCCAGTGAGGATAGAATTAAACTCATATTTAAGACGTGTCAGAGAGGTTAAATTAGCAGGTGTCATATTTTGTTTATATGTACTCTCTGCTAGCTGAATCTGCTTCTCCAATTCATTTTGTTTGACCATGTTTTGTTTTTTCTTAAATGAAGCATATTGTATAACATATCCTCTGAGGAAGGCTTTCATAGCTTCCCAAGCAATTCCGGCTGAAGGGGTTGTTGGTAAACTAGTTTCTTTAAAGAGAGCTATTTGATCTCTCAGAGACTCTCTAAAAGAGGGGTCCAGAAGAACGCTTGAGTTCATTCTCCATCTAGGGGTCTTATTTAATTTATTTAAGGGGAGAATACTAACCATTACGTGGGCATGGTCTGAAATGTGAATACTTCCTATGCTGCACGAAACTGTGGAGGATACTAGACAATCAGAGACAAAAAAGTAGTCTATCCTAGAGAGAGAGCCATGGGGTGGTGAGTAATATGTATATTCCCTGGGTACTGGATTATGAAGACGCCAGATATCCACCAAGCCCAGGCCCTCACACATATCTTTGAGCACATTAGCTGATCTGCGCGGCCGAGGTACAGAAGGTTGCCTGTCTAACACTGGGTCCCACACCTGATTAAAGTCCCTCCTCAGAATGACTGGGTAGCTGCCCATTTTATTAATATTATACTCCAAAAGCCCAATAAAGCCAGAATCCTCAACATAAGGAGCGTATACGTTGGCTAAAATAACTGCGACACCTTGAATCTCGACTAAGACTACCAAGATCCTCCCTGAATCATCCTTGGCCTCCTTGATGCATTTATATTGTAAATGTTTTTTAATCAGAATAGCAACACCTCTACTACAGCTAGAACCACATGCAGCAAATACATGTCCAACCCATCCTGCGCGTAATTTGCTTGCTTCTTGGTCAGGTAAATGAGTCTCCTGCATAAACCCCACATCACAGTGCTTTGACTTAAAATACGTCAGAACTTTTTTTCTTTTGATAGGAGAATGCAGACCCTTAACATTCAAGCTCAAATAACAGAGACCATTACTACTTAATGGGGGCATTTTGGTAGTAAGCTCCCCTATATTCTGTACAACCATCTGGCAAAAACTGAAAAAATGAACTCCACGTACAACAAACACACACAAGAAAAACAGTAAAGGTAACACTTATAGAACAAGAATTAAACTGTAAAACTCGTAAACGCGAGTGAACATCTCACCGAGTTCTAACTAAAAATACCATTGTCCGTGACTCATAGAAAAAAGCTGTCCCCAAAAACCAAAAGCCAGACCGCCATGGCTGCTATAGAAACAGGCGGTGCTTAATAACCCCATAAAGCAGAGAGCCTGCTCAAAAACTAAGTTTAAAGTAAGATAGCCATACATATGCGCATAGTGCCCTTGAGAAGCCCAAACTTGAACAATATTTATAAATTTCCAGTAGCATCCATATGTGAATTGACAGGTGGGCGAGCCTCGCATGGAGCGCAACAGTTCTCTGAGCGGAGTGATAATTATGCCCTCCCACGTCTCATAACACAGTCACACAGAGTGATTTACTTGCATTTCTGCTCCGCGAAGTGTATAAATATAAGTAAATTGCACATAGCATGCTGGAAATGCCCTATTAAACAAGAGTATTTGTTACCTGATGTGTCATGTGTAACCAACAGACAGGTGGGTCCATCTATGAAGAAAAAGTTGTACATACATAAGCCTTGCGCGGGCGGTGCTGGATGTATCATGTCATATTATTATCCGCTCAGAAGGTGCTCACTGGAGAATATGCCAGTCTTTCCATACTATCCAATGTGAACGCACTACATACTCATTTTGACGTCACAGTTAGTATGAGTAGGGCGTTAGTATGCCATTTCGGACACAGCCATAGGGTCCCGATATATTCCAGCGCTTTCTTCGGATCATCAAACTCCCGGCGCCGTCCTCCCTCACCTGTTGGGTTGATAACCAGCACAGCCAGGTAGCGCAGGGAAAATCTTACGCACCATTCGTGGAGCATGTCCTTACACTGCTTGAATCGTCTGCGCTTGTCGCTCACTGCCTTGGAGTAATCCGGGAAAATCATGATGCGATGCTCTCTCCATGTTAACTTCCCCTTATTACGGGCTGCCTGCAGGATCTGGTCCCGGTCTTGATAGCGTAAAAATCTTGCAATTATGGCTCTGGTTGGCTGGCCGTCCGGTCTGCGTTGAGCCAAAGCCCAATGGGCTCTGTCTATTTTCATGCCGCTGGGAAAGTCGAGCCCCAAAATATCTGGAATCACTCGCGTTAAAAATGACAGGACACCGAGATTCGGGGAAGCCCACGAAGATCAGGTTGTTGCAGCGGCTCCGGGAGTCTAGATCATCCACCCACTGGCAGAGAAGCTCCAACTCATTCCTGGGAACAGGTGGGTCAGCTTTCAGCTCCTTATCGGTGTTTTCCAGGATCTCAAGGTGGCTTTCTACTTCGGACAGGCGGAGGGTAATAGAATTAAGTTTGGACTCCATGGATGTAGTGGCTCGGTAGGTTTCATCCAGCTTGGTGTTTTGTCCACTCGAGATTTCTGAGAGAATATTGTATATTTTGGTGATGTCCGTGGCCACTGTGTCTGGTTCTTTAGCTGCAGCCGGAGTTGGTTTGGAAGAGCCGACTTGCTCGGTGGTTGAGTCATTAGCCGTGTCGGCCGCAGTTAGCCACGCTGTCAGGTTAGCGCTGCTAGCACAGTCAGGGGTGATGTCGGGTGATGTCGTTAGCCTGAGCCGATGTTAGCTTGACGTTGCTAGCGCGTTCTGAGGCAGCCGGGGTGCTCCTCGCTGTTGCGCTTTTACCAGCAGTATTTTTGCTGCTTGGCATTTTCCCCTAATGAGATACGTTGTATACCCTGGGCAACTCAACTTTACGGCGCTCTAACACAGTTTATGTACAAAATTTAATGCCACGACGGACGGAGCAGATTTCTAGGCAGCCATCCTCAATCCCTGCGTCACGTGACTCCCGAGTCATTATACTATTCTAACTTGCCCTGCATTTGTGTATTTTTTTGTTTTTCCCTCTATTCAGTCAAGTTCATTTCTCTACAAAATTATCACTTTAAAACAATCTACTTCTGATTTATGTTTTATAAATTGGTTTATTTATGTCTTTTAAAAAAGGGAAGATTATGAGGAGGTGTATTTGGAAATAAAGGTGTTGTTTAACTCAGGATATAAGAAAAATGTAACAACTCTCAAAATAACATTTTATCATAAAACCAAAAGAATGTAATTATTTTAATGTTTCATGGTAATGTTTCTGATTTCTGATAAATGCCTGTTCAAACTTCTCAACTAACTTCTGAATTGAGTTTATGTTGGTAGTAAAGTGAGCATCATATACCTCCTGGCTTTGGGAGCCCAACAAGCCCAAATGAGCAACTGGAACAGGCAAAAAAAAAACCAAACAAACAAATAAACAACAACAAAAAAAACAACAACACAACCTGAACTGTCATTATTAACAAGCAACTTTTCAAAAAAAAGGGCTTTTGTCATAAATGGACCCGGCAGCTCTTGCACTGACTTGTTTTTTTCTTGAATGGCTGAGGCACAGCGCCAGTCCTGTAACAGCTGCTGGACATCATACTAACACCACATTTCACTGTTAGCAATGCTTACAGCATTGTAACATTTGCAGTGGTATTTAATTAGATCACCTCCTACTGGAAACCAATAATTGGCTTTAGTAACGCTGTTATGTTTGATGCGTTACTCCCAACACTGGTGAGGAGGTTGAGTTAAAGCTTGGTTGAGATGACAAATGCAGTGTGCAGCATTAAAGAGCATCAGCAGAATCAGGGTTGGTGTTTATGTACATTTCCACAAACAAGGAACTTGACTTGGTAAGTTGGTACAAGAGCAATCAATAAATAGAATAAAAATAAAGAGTCATACGGTGTAAAATAAACATGAAAGGTAGAATATAATTCAGTTGACGGAGGCCAAGATTTAAAAAAGTACAGTCTTAGGCACAAAGAAGAACAAAACACAACTCAACAATGTATACAGATTAGCAGCTTTTTAAACAGTATAAATAGAAGTAGAAGTAGATGTTGTGTTTAAAGAAAGTCTGGACAACAGAGGCAGGAGACTGTCAAAAAGTTTTTAAGTGTTTAATTAAACACAAACAGGTTAACAGGAACCAAGGAGCACAAAAATTGTCACAAGCAAAAACTGAAGAAGCTGAGGGCTGGCTGGAGACTGAAGGCTGCAGAGCCACACCCTGGAGGAAAAACGATCAAAAATAGGCAGCAGTTAGTAACTGAGAATCATCAAATTACCCAACACTAGAAGATACAAAATGTCTCTTATGAGTTACTCAAGAAAGGTCGACTGAAAGTTTGACACTACCCAACAGGACGGAATTATCTGGCAGAGTAGTGGAGTCTTGACCGGTCTTTATAGGAGAGGTGATTGCTGATAGGAAGCATGTGTGTCTCAGATGAGCCACAGGTGTGACTCTGCTGCAGGTCCAAGAGAGAGCACCAACCAGCCCCGCCTTCTTCCTCACAGACTCCTGAGGGAGAAAAACAAACAGCACGGAACAAAACAAAAGCAAAACACCCAGACCATAACAGTAGAGATGGAGAGAGCAGTGGATGGATTCTTTTTTATGGGGGAGTGGAGGTAAGGCTGGGCTTCTGTTCATGATACTGACAGCGGAGAGGAAGAAACAGGAACGCAGCATTTTCCCAGAGCGGAGGGTTACAAAGAGTCCATGTCCAGAGTGAGAGAGATTGGCTACAATTTTACCTGCATGTCTCCAGGTCCTGGTGGTGAATACATCATAAAGGGATGGACGGTTGGAGCCGATCACTTTCTCACCTTCTCTGCAGGGCGAATGAGACCTTGATATGCTAAAGTGTGCTAAAGCCTCCATCGAAACTCAATCGGGCCGATGTCACATGTCCAGTCCTTAAAAGTCTCTGTTCAGAGCAGATTATAAAAGGATGATATTATGTCCCTTCTTTTGGTCTCTGCTACATGTTACAACACATTCTAAACTGTCTTATTTCTGTACCTGAATAATAAGTTATTAATGCTTGAAATTATTTTGATATGAATCCTGCTAAATTGTGTGTAGTTGTGGTCTTGGACAGAAGAGTATTTTCAGAAAGCTGATTGATGTTAAGTTTCGTTGTCAATGACCGAGGTAATGGAGGACTTAATTAAATTTTTAATTTTTGCAAAGCCCTGTTTGTTTGGAGACACTTCCAGAATTTAGTCAATTTATCTGCTGTTATTGGACACAGGCACTGGAGCTGAAGTTTGCACTGAGTGGCTGCAGGCAGGAGGTGCTGTCAGCTGTCTCCGCCATTCACTGTTCTTTGTCACTGAGTGTCGTGGTTTGGGGAGAAAATTAACAAAAAGATATTTAAAGCCATTTTTCAGATCATTGAGTAGACTGGAAATCGTGAATGCCAGATCAGGTCCAAGGGCCATACTCCTGCTGAATTCATGAAATATCAAGTCAGGCCTCCTCAGTCTGGTCTAAAATCATCATTCTGCTTGATCAAGCTGATATTCAAAGTTTTCATCTAACAATGAAACAGAACTTGAAGAGGGAATCTGGATTAGTTAGCTCAGTCTTAAACACATGAGCTCAGTGTTGAATGTTCACTTTTTTGAGTTTGATGACTGCAACACGTTCCAAAAAAGCTGTGACTGGGGCAACAAAAGACTGAGAAAGTTGAATAATGCTCAAGCATGCCTGTTTGAAACATCTCACAGGGGAACAGGTTCACCTGAAACAGGTGAGTATCATGATCGGGTACAAAGGAGCAACCCAGAGAGGCACAGTCATTCACAAGCAAGTATGGGGTGAGAATCGTCACTTTCTAAGCAACTGTGTGAGCAATTAGTATAATATTCATTTTCAGCATTTTAAGAACAATGTTTTTCAATGTAAAACTATGATGAATGTAGGGACTGTATCAGCAATTGGTACTAAATGGTTACATTTGCATCTCCTTCTCCCAGTATTTTGGGACATTCTGATAATCTGCATGTATTCTGCATATTCATGAAGGCAAACACACTAAATGACCAGCATATGGTATTTTGCTCATCTGACAGATGCAATCCTCAGTGCACTCCGTTAGTAGATCAGCTTTGCGGGCTATCAAGCTTTTATAAACACAAACTTTTTTTATAGACACAAACCTTTAGTACAGATCGGGCCCATAGTTTGCTATGTTTCTCAAACCCACATTCCCATTAGAAGAACTCGTACATAGCACACACTGGTCTTACCTTGAAGGCACACACACACACACACTTCACCTCACAGGCAAACACACAAACACACAAAAATGCTCACACTCCTAGGTCTTTAAAATAATTTGATGCTGCACTGAGTGTCAACAACAACTAAAAAGGTTTTTTTTTTCACTACACCACAACACAGAACTGTAACAGGAGTTTTTGGGTCTGTGTCCACAGTCACAGTTTTCACTTGTTTTAAATCTGTGGATATTATCAGTCATCCAGGCCATGACTATCTCAAACAAAGCGTAAATCGTGTCAACTGGACCAAGCTCATGTGAGTAGAAAACGTTTCGCTTCTCATCCAAGAAGCTTCTTCAGTTCCAAAGATCCTGGTGGGGAGTAAGGATATTTATACACCAGGAGGGAGGTAGCAAAGCACAAAAACAAGTCATTATGTGACCGAGCCAAAGGCTCGTTAGGTGTTAAAGTCGGACAATAGCCCTGCTGGGCAGTTGTTCACCCCCGGCTCTCCTATGTGAGTCGTTAGTGTCACCTGGCTGAAGGTGTGAAGGACGGCTGCGCCTCCTTGGGAGGGCTCCAAAGACAGCATTGTATGTGGGAGACAAGTGGTGTCTGAGGCCTCCTCCTCTGTTTAAAGATGGCCGTTCTAGTTTGACGTGAATGGCTTCTTTTACCCCTCTCTCAAACCATCTGTCCTCTCTGGCTAGAATGCGCGCCTTGTGGTCATCAAAGGAGTGCCCCTTCTCCTTGAGGTGGAGGTGGACTGCCAAGTCCTGGCCCGTGGTCGTGGCCCTCCTGTGTTGTGACATGCGTTTATATAATGGTTGCTTAGTCTCTCCAATGTACAGGTCAGAGCATTCCTCATTGCACTGCACTGCGTACACCACATTGCTTTGTTTCTCCCTTGGAATTTTGTCCTTGGGATGGACAAGTTTCTGCCTCAGAGTGTTGCTGGGCTTGAAGTGTATGGGGATCTGGTGGGTGTTAAAGATCCTCCTGAGTTTCTCTGAAACTCCTGCCACATAGGGTATGACAATATTGTTTCTCTTCTTGTGGACCTTGTCTTTCCTATCCTCCCTGGGCTTTTTAGCAGTTTTGCTAAAAGCCCAGTTTGGATAGCCACAAGTTTGGAGAGCAGAATGAATGTGTTTGTGTTCCCTTAACTTTCCATCTGCTTCAGATGGGATAGCTAACCTGTATATGGAGGAAATGGAGAGAGAGGCACTGACAACTTTCAGTGGCCACTCGCCGAGGCATTGGTTCAGATATGTGGATGACACATGGGTCGCCATTAGGAAAGGTGAAGTTGAACCTTTTACAGAACACCTCAACTCGGTGGATAAAAACATCTAATTCACAAGAGAGGATATCAAAGACAACTGTCTGGCGTTTCTAGATTGGGATGTTCGCATTGAAACTAATGGGAAACTCAACATTGGGGTCTACAGAAAACCCACGCACACGGATCAATACTTTCAATTTGATTCACACCACCCACTGGAACACAAACTAGGGGTAATCCGTACCCTACAGCACAGAGCGCAAAATATCCCATCTGAAGCAGATGGAAAGTTAAGGGAACACAAACACATTCATTCTGCTCTCCAAACTTGTGGCTATCCAAACTGGGCTTTTAGCAAAACTGCTAAAAAGCCCAGGGAGGATAGGAAAGACAAGGTCCACAAGAAGAGAAACAATATTGTCATACCCTATGTGGCAGGAGTTTCAGAGAAACTCAGGAGGATCTTTAACACCCACCAGATCCCCATACACTTCAAGCCCAGCAACACTCTGAGGCAGAAACTTGTCCATCCCAAGGACAAAATTCCAAGGGAGAAACAAAGCAATGTGGTGTACGCAGTGCAGTGCAATGAGGAATGCTCTGACCTGTACATTGGAGAGACTAAGCAACCATTATATAAACGCATGTCACAACACAGGAGGGCCACGACCACGGGCCAGGACTTGGCAGTCCACCTCCACCTCAAGGAGAAGGGGCACTCCTTTGATGACCACAAGGCGCGCATTCTAGCCAGAGAGGACAGATGGTTTGAGAGAGGGGTAAAAGAAGCCATTCATGTCAAACTAGAACAGCCATCTTTAAACAGAGGAGGAGGCCTCAGACACCACTTGTCTCCCACATACAATGCTGTCTTTGGAGCCCTCCCAAGGAGGCGCAGCCGTCCTTCACACCTTCAGCCAGGTGACCCTAACGACTCGCATAGGAGAGCCGGGGGTGAACAACTGCCCAGCAGGGCTATTGTCCGACTTTAACACCTAACGAGCCTTTGGCTCGGTCACATAATGACTTGTTTTTGTGCTTTGCTACCTCCCTCCTGGTGTATAAATATCCTTACTCCCCACCAGGATCTTTGGAACTGAAGAAGCTTCTTGGATGAGAAGTGAAACGTTTTCTACTCACATGAGCTTGGTCCAGTTGACACGATTTTCACTTGTTTTCAATATTAAAACATTTTAGCGCAGAGCTCTAAGCACTCAGTTAGAGGGTCAGTTAAACTTTTGGAACGGAGATGACCAATGAAAGTCAGGAGGGCACAGGAATTCAGATTTCTAAAACCAGCACCAGAACTCCTGTCCCACAGGAGCTCCTGCAGCTCCAGTGAAGAAATGTGTTTCCATATTTTACTGATGTCTTCACCTGTTTACACTCATTGGCAGGTCTCTGCATTTGTGATGTTTGCAAAGGGCTTATCCTCACAGAAAATGTGTCATAAAAATGAGAAAATTATTATTATTTTTTTTTTCGCTTTGTTAAAGACTTTTATGAAAAATCCAAATGTAATGAGTGTGTTCCTTAAAGACACAAGAGGGAGACACGGGATGGTAAATTAGAAACTAGGGTCTTCTTTTGAAAATTAGAATAAAATTGTTATTTCAGGTCATACACATTATTAATTATGAATAAACTGCTTTTACAAAATGTTGATGTGTGTCTGCCCATGTAGGAGTTATTTGGGACAGCGGTTCAGCTCAGTTAAAAGGTCACACAGCCCGGCTCAAGAGGCTGCAGGATTGCAGGTTTGACTGCTGTGCTGGGTCATCCCCTACCTCCTCATAGTTCCTCTCCAACTTTAACTGTCACATTAAGTAAAGACAAAAAGAATAAAAAATGATTCTAATACATGACGACATGTGTGTTGTGAACATTATTTCCACCTGTGACTTCAGATGAAGGAGGTCCTGAAGGACCCTGGACCACTGAAGGTCAATGAGGGCCATTTGCGCCCTCTGCTGGTCAAACATCGGTTCTGCTCTTTACTGGGATTCACTGTTGCAGCAGATAAGTTATTAGTTCATGTTTTATGTTTCTTTGTTTCAATGACAGAATTTACCTATTACATCTCACTCTTACTCAGTCAACTCCAATAGACAAAAATCTAAATGTGTAATTTTAGTTCACTTTATTTCAAACATTCACGCATCGGTACAGAATGGACATCAGATGAGAGGTAAATACTATCAAAATATCATAGATAAAACAAGGATTAATATTTTATATATGATTTCCACAGTGCATAAAATTACATCTGAATACAGTTTAAGTCATAAACCCCATCCTGAATTACAACTCCCAATAAATCCCCACAACTCTTTATATTACTTAATTAAATCGATGCAGAAACATCTGACATAGAGAATGAGGTCTACTGTGTAATAAAATCATGTGAAGTAAATGTAAACCCCTGACTCATGGCTGAACTGATGTTGCACCAATTTTAGTTTTGAAAGTGATTTTAATTAGCTTTGCTGTTATAGACTTTTGCCTAAATATGTTTTTTTTATTCATAATTTAGTCATCTTAATTGTTTTAATTTTAGTCTAGTTTTAATTGATGAAATTTCACATCTAGTTGACAAAATCGACTGAAAAGTCAACTAGACTAGAAAGTGTAAGGGGTAAGGCATTTTTAATTTTTCTGTGAATTTCTGAAGTCAGATTTTACACTTGGGAAAGATAAAACATCTATTAACCCTTCACTGAATGATGTTTGAATGTATAAATGAACAGAAACAAACTAAACTTTTGTGTGAAATGCAGTCACCTTTATTTAGGCTACCTGGCAGAGCATTTCAGTTACAACACCAAAACTGACAACAATCTTATCCCACCGCCACCAAGCTAAGGCAGCTGTGATTGGATGTCCCTCTTACCTCATCCAACCTTTCCACATAACCAAAGTAGCCGTGATTGGAGACATTCCTAATTTGTCTCTACTTTCCACATGATGAAATTAGGTCTGATTGGATTAAGTCTCTGTCAAACATTTTGGTCTAGTTTTTATTTGTGGACAAAATTGTCAGTTAATTTAGTTTTTGTTTTTGTCCAGTTGTACTTTTTTCATTTGTAACTGTCTAGTTTTCGTCAGGAGAAACATGTGATGGGAGCCTCCAACAAGAGACACAAATGAGAAACCCTTTGACTCCATTGTGTATAAATTTGTGTTTTATTTGAGTGATCTATCGACTATTTTCCAAAACAGGCTACTCTGTGATATTCAGGAGACTAGGAGAATCTCAAGTTCAAAGAAAGAACAGAAGTTCGTTGACGAAAATTAAGACCTTACTATCTCATGAAGGATGGTTATGATACTGAATTTGATATTAAGTAGAATATTACTAAAAGGCAAAGATCCCTCCATGCACAGTTTCATTAGCCTCAGACACCGGCAGGTTTAAAGCTTCTCCAGAGGATGACAGAGTTTGTTTGTTGTGTGAGTTTTGTAAAAATTGAGAGTGTCATTTATTTTCCATTTTGCATGTCTATGATGATAATGTACTTCTCAGAAAGAAGTCTTCCACTGAGGCTGATTTTTTCCTGTTGGGTGATTATGAGAAGCTTGAGTTGTGCTTTAGAGGAGGAACTTTTCTGAGGCAGATTTTATTTGCAAAGCCTGATGGGAGAAAAGGCAGAACACAACATTAAAGACTGCATCTTAAAGAGGGAATGCAGCTTAATCTTGATCTGGTATGAGCTGTATTGTATAAATACCTCATTGTTATTTGTAATTTAGAATATTTTCTCTAAACAAAGTTTCAGTCATGTTCATACATAATTAACTTGAAATTTAATTCTGTTGATCTAATATTTTTCCCTGTGCAACCCTTCCCTTGTGCAACTTAAATGGCTTAATTATTTCATTTGACAAGACAAAAAAAGCTGAAGTTTTTTCTTAAATCAATAATCACTTATTTCATATTCCTTGTGTTTAAAATCAACGAGTTGTCCATACAACCGTTGTAAAAATGATTCAGCTCTGTTCTGTAGCTACTCTCATCATCAGCAAACTTCATCAGTGTATAATGATCATATTTATTGATTTAAAGATCACATAACCAATCAAGTTCAATGTCTTCTCATACCATATCAAGTTTTTTTGCTTGATCAGAACACAGACGAGCCTAAAAATATCAACTGATACATATTTATACACAGTGTTATTTTTTCACGTTAGTTCTGGTAAGGACTTACAACTATCAACCGAGCAATCAATCAAACTTTTAGTTGTTTTGCACTTCTCATTTTGAAAAAAGTAGTACAAAGTGTTTTGCATGCAAAAACTGTAACAACAGAAAACATGCAAGACTAACATAAATAAAGCCAAATGGAACAAGCAAACCCTTATTGATTAAAACCAGGAAAAAAAATAACTATTAAAGACCTGGATTAATCAGAACTGCAGGACTGAGGAACTAAGGAAACACCATCCTGAGTTTGTGATGAGAAAACACCAGAAATGATGTTTAAAACAGTTAACATAGAAATAAAGTAGGAGTTTTTGCAAAATAAAAATGTTTTAATGATTACTACATCAATAAGGAATAACAGTAAAAGAAAAAACAAATAAAAACATGAGTGGGATTATTTAACACTAAGACATTTGACACTAAAAATTATAAATATTGGACAAAACTGTCATGATCCTGTCTGTCAAGTCCTTGTTTTGTCTCCGTGGTTCATGTTTTATGTTCACTTCCGGTTTTATTTTGGTGACTCACGTTTCTTTCTTGTCTTCACAGGTTTGTTCCGGCTTGTCACACCCGCTCCCTGATTGTCCCTTCCCAGCTGTTTCCAATCCCCCTCATTACCCCTTGTATTTAACCTCCTGTCTCCCTTTGTCCTGTGCCGGATTGTTTGTACTCTTTGTCACTCTCTAGGCGTTCTTATCTTATCACAGTCTGATCTCGACCTCCTTTGTCTCGACCTCGTTTTTCTGCCTCATCCTAGTCTGATCTTGTCTGCCTGATTTTTGACTACCCTTTTGTGTATGACCCCGTTCTGTCTGACTTCCACCTTCGTGTACCGAACCTTGCCTGGATTGAGAATCTCCTTTGGTGTTTTGAACTTTGGACTGTTTAATAAACCTTGCTTTTTGAACCACGGACCTGTCTCCTCCTGCATTTGGTTGCCCTGTCCTAGTTCCTGATAAAAACAAATTGATGAAAGCAGTTATAAAGAAGTGTTAAGAATAATAAAACAAAGACAGCTTAAATATACAATTTGCTAAAAACTAAAATGGATGCATAAATAAAATGGCCTTGAGTAAAGCTCATTCAGAAGCAAGATTAAGCTCTGTCTGTAATTTGCCTTTAAAAGGCAGGCACTCTGCTTCGCTCTCAGGCCTGCAGGTTTCACCTACATGGACCAAACCAAAACCTGCCCTATTGTGGGTCTTTTTTGGACTTTCGGCACAACTAAAACACCACTGCCTGAAGACCTGAGGGCTCCCACACCTCATACATAACACAATGCCCAGTGAAATATGCTCACTGTCAAACTTTGCCTTGTGGACAAACGGCACTGTCATATTTATATTCATATTGTAAGTATTGTCAATGCTAATAGTGTGAATACCTTGGCCTTATTTATAGTCTCACTTCTACAACAACTACCTATTTTTCCTTCATAAGGAAGTTGATATTGTTTTAAGTTTCTGCATGTTGCAACCTGCCTATTTAATTTTTCATATTTCATTTTATTTTAATTGTATGCTCTTATCTAAGCGTATAAGAACCATGTTAAAAGGAGGAAATGATTTGGAGAAAATTGAGATTAAAGTTGAAATTTCAAGATTAAAGTTGAAATGACAAGAAAAAAATGGAAATACAATTTGTGAAAAAGTCGAAATGCCGAGAATAAAGTCAACAAACATGTTGACTTTACTCCTTAATCTCATAATTTTGACTTTAATCACAAAACTATTTCAACTTTATTGTCGACAGTTAAACTACCTGCTGCATGTAGCGCAGCAGGTAGTGCACGTGCACGTGGCTCGCAGCAAGAAGGTTCCTGGTTCGTTTCCCAGGTTGGATAGGGACCTTTCTGTTTGAAGTTTGCATGTTCTTTCGTGCATGTGTGGGTTCTCTCTGGGCACTCCAGCTTCCTCCCACAGACCAAAAACATGCTAATTGTGACTCTAAATTGCCCTTAGGTATGAGTGTGAGCGTGAATGGTTGTCTGTCTCTCTATGTGGCCCTGCAATCGACTACGGCATACCTACCATACATACCCTCCTGAAATTCTTCTGCTCTCACCATATAGGTATGTTGTTGGAGTGCACAATGCTACAAGATCACACAGCGGAAAGGGGGAACATAAAAGTCAGAAATTTAATAGATAAATAAATTGAAAAAAATAATTGAATAGCTGAACAAACTGGATCCTAGTAGGGATTCACCTTCATGTAGTCCCAAAACCTGTCCCAATGAGTTTCTCCTTCTCCCCTTCTGGACATGCTGTTGTTGTGCCCACTGAAATGACCAAGAAGTTACACTTGGTTAAATTGGGTAGTAGAGATTTGTCCCAAAGTAAGCAGAGCTTTGGATTTAAGGAGATTTCTGATCCAAGCTAGTCACTTAAGATTTTCAGAATCCGAGTCCAGAAAGGTCTGATCAAGACACATTCCCACATACAATGAAGGAAAGTTCCAGTTTCTTTTTTGCATTTCCAACATAAATCATCACCAAAAGTTTCATCCTGTACAGTCTGGATGGAGTATAATAGTATCTATGGATTATGTTGTATTGCGTAAGTTTACTCCTTGCTTCTCTCACATATTTACTGCAATCAGACAATATTATTGCCCATTTATCATCTTCAATCTCCCCGCCAAGGTCCCTCTGCCAGTTACCTTCAACTGATCTGATTCATTGCTGAGAGAGTTGATAAGTTTATAAAACTGTGAGGCTTTCCATTTTCCAATTGGAAGTTTCATATATTCTGTCACTGTACTATCTAAAATATTATACTGTTTAGAGTTAATGCAGCTCCATTTGCAAAAATTTCCAAAAGTGATCTTTCCCGACTAGGTTGAATTTATGTATAATTTTATCATACAATAAAAGCACCCCATCTTCAAAAAGATAGCTAATAATGTTTACACCTTTTGAGTGACACTGCTTCTTAAACACAGATTTCCCCCCAATACACACATCAGGATATACCACAGTGATGAGTGTCTTTGTAAGGTATGCTTGACTTTAAGCATTTTATGTACTCTGATCCAAACATCTCTTGAATGTAAGTAAGGATGAGTGAATTTCAACTTTTATCCTGTCATGTATATTTTAATCTCAAAATTTCGACTTTATTCAAGTCATTTTGACTTTAATTCTGACCAGAACATTATTTTTTCTATCTAAAATAGCCCTAATACACTTCCGCACCTCATCTATTTTTGTGTCTTCATTTGATATTTCCTACTGCTATACTGTGAGCAAATGAAACAACTGAATACTAAAGTAATTTATTATTATATTAATAAAATAATTCTGATTCTGATATGACAAAATAAACCAGATAAATAGGCTAGACGAAGATCATTTTGATTTAATCACTGATGAAATAACCTTAGATTTTTTTTGAAGAATAAATATCTCTTTCTATTTCTGAAATCTACCTTCTGTTTTGACCATGGATGTATTTTAAGAACAACTGTTTTTTACAGTAGGATATGGTTTTGACCCGTGGGCAGCACTGTCTGTGAGTGACCTGTGGGCCTTGTGGCGTTCATGTAGTTTCCACTTATGGCCTATGGGGGCAGCAGGACACCATGGCTGCGTCTAATCTGCTGGAAGCAAACAGACGAAGAAAAATTTTAGCAAGACGGTTTTTTTTTTCCGGGCGCGCTGATTCAAAATATTAGCAGACAAAATGGATTTAATATCTGCGCTACAGTTTCTGCGGTTAAGCGAGATCCCTAAAGGTAAATAGTGAATTTTGAAATATCGTATTCTGTGATAACATTGTCGAACAGCGGTGTATTTTTAGGCTGTGGCTGGTCGTCAGTTGTAACTTCAGCCGTTTCCCGGGTTTTGTGCTTCTGTGTCAGAGGAGGAGACTTCAGATTTCAGCTTAGCCTGTTTTCATTTACATTTTTGTCCAGCCGCAGAGTTTTAAACCAGCCAAGTTTTGCATGGCAGGCTCATACATTTATCCACGTTACATTAACATACCGAAGTTAGTGGTTAAATTTCCGCATGTCCCAGACTGTTTCTACATGTTCCTGCTGCGAGTTCATGAGAAGATAAAAAAAGTACAAGAGCTTGTTAGACAAAAGTTTACGAAAAATAATATGTTTGAAAAATATATGCTCTTCTATCATGTGTGTAGTGTCTCAAAGGATAGATCAGGGGTCATCAGCTTCACTCGGACAAGGATAGTTTTGACATGCTGTACAGGTTTAAAAAATCAATGACAAAATTAGGGATGCACGATATTACCAGTGTGATGTCGTTTTCGGCATATTGTCATCGGTCGTTATTGATTATTTTGCCGATTTACTGACAATAAATCGGTAGTAACATCAGCAAAATACTGAAATGTATCACAACAGATCACCTTATCACTGCATAGGTGCATTAAAAAAAACAAGAGATTCATTTTTCAAGAGTTGCATGTTTGTCTTGTTACATCTGTCCATCACACAAATGCACTCGCACAATAAAGTGAACAGTCAGTTTTCAAAAGCCCAAGACTTCATTCTCTTGATGAAACATACAATATTGTTATTGTCAATAATGAATACAGAAATATCAACCAGAGGTAAAACTCCAGAATGTTGCATCTCTAGGCAAACTATAGATGGGTCATTTTAGATTTAGAGAAAATTATGGCCATCAAACCTGTGAGAAGTTTGTTTTAGACGCTTCTGTAATGTATTTAAAAATGTGAGTAATAAACCGTCAGGTAATGTGATATGTCCAGCTTCAAATATACAAATTGATGAAAAATTGTAATTGTTGATGGCTTGACCCTGTTTAGAAAATGATAGATAAGAGAAATGTGTCTTTAGACATATTTTAAGGGATGCGTGATATTAGATTTTTGCCATTATCCAATTTGACAGTATTTTTAAATTCATTATCGCAGATAGGCCTACTGATATTTCTTTTCAAGAGAACAAGCTCTGAAAGAAATTAGTCCATTTTTATTCAGTGCAGTCTTATAGTATGATTTTGCAAGGAACAGATGTAAAATAAGAAAAACAGCATGTAAGTCTTGCAAAATGACACCCTTGATTTTTTAATGTATCCATGCAGTGATGAGAAGGTGCATCAAAATTGTACATTTGTGTTATTTGCTGATATTCCAGCCGATATGTGTGGTTGATATATCGGCTGTAAATATCTGCAAAATTTTTCAATATCTGCCAATACTGATATCAAACCATGCAGTCCTATATGTTTTGTTTAGTATTAAAGGGAATGTTAAAAAATGTAAAGTTGACCATAAGACAGTGAATTTGTTCTGGTCAAACCCTCACTGTTCACTCAAACCAAATGTAACTCATGTAAGGCAGGAGCACCTACATTGCTGAGGCTTAATCAAAATGTGTTGCCACAACTAATGATTGGAATTTATAAGATTTTTTATGATACCATTGCCAATAACAACTAGAAAAGCAATCGGCGAGCGCAGACCTCCACCAGCACCACAGTCCTCTCCCATATTGTGATTTTTAGCATAAATGTTAGTCCTACCTTTATTTCATGTAATTCAGACGGATTCAGACGGTAATCCAGATCAACACCAAAATTGAATCAGTTCTTCCTTTTCCCATGCTGAACATTTCCTGAAAATTTCATCAAAATCCACACATAACTTTCTGAGTTATTTTGTTCACAGACAGACAGACAAACTCTCCCGAAAACATAACCTCCTTGGCGGAGGTAATTAAGCCTATCAATCTTATTCTTTCATCAGTGCATTATTTGTTGGATACAGCTGCAAATTCTGGGACTAAAAATCTTTTCAAAATTATCAACTGAACACAATCTTTTGCAGTAAACAGAATTAGTGTATTGATTTATGGCATTTCTTGCAGATTTTGTGCAGACACATACCAAAAGTATTTATTGTAGAAATGAGCATGTAACTTTTTTTTTATTATTATTTTGCAACATGTGTCCTAGAGGTTATTCTTTATGAGCTGGAGTATGGTGGTGTGCTCAGAAATTTTGGCTTGATTGCAGTTTGCTTCACTGGTCAGAGTCCTTTAAAATAATTCAAGGGACTTCTCTAAAAGTTTCAACCAAACAAATAATTAAGAAATGAGAAAACTATCAACAAGATAATAAATTAAGAAAAAATAATCATTAGTTGCCGTGATTGTATCTATTTTATGTCCTCGGAAACAACAATTAAACTTATTTTATCATCCATCTGCTGGACAGTTTCTGAACTGCTGGCTCCTCTTTCTGACTGTCTTTGGTTCAGATCTTGAGGCTCATGTTTAATTATCTGACTGTAAATGTGTTCTCAAGTTTTCCAACACTACGATCAGTCCTTGTGTATTGTGCAGCCTAAAGTAATGTAACTGGTAACTGTTCTTCCTTCCAGCCTGGGTGGATGAGGTGTGGGACTTGGAGTTCACAGAGAGGAAACCGCTTGAAGACACCCTGGGGGAAGAGCTTGTGATTAAAGAACGAGACTTCAGAAACCTGTACCAGTGTTTACTGGACCTTGCTGCTGAGCAAGAACAGTTTGCAGGCAGAAATGGAGCTTCACAGGTAAAACTGATCATCATTTAATCTTAATGTGTTCCATCTTGTGCTGATTTTGTAACCTGTAATTGCCATGATTTTTTATTTTTATTTTGTTAATGGGTCTGTATATCATAGTGAGGTAATCTATGTGTGTCTTTTTTTCTCACTTTTTAGCACGCAGCTGGCTCTTCATTGCTTCATTTTAATCTTATGCTCTGTTTAGCTCCTCCTGATTTTATACGTTTAAGTAAGTTGGTGTGTAAGTCCAGAACAAGCAGCAGCAGCGTCAAAGATGTCACGCAGAGGCAGATAAAGACTGGGATCTCATATGACCTAACAGTTTCAAAGCTCTGCCAGACTGATCTCTCCATAATACCAAGGTTTTTGTGTTTACTCTGTGCCTTAGTGAGGATAGGATATGTGGAGTCTTAACTATTACTAACAGACTGAGCTGAGTTCCCCCCCCCTCCCCTCCCCAAAAGAAAAATCCATTTACAAACTACCAGGAGTCACTTAAAATGCCTTTTGCTCCTACGCTGTTCTCAAGTATGGATGTTTTACTCGTTTTCACATTTTGTTGAGTGTCTTTTAGTGTTGACTGACTGAGTAGAAAACCCCCCTCCCCTCACCCACAGAAGATCTATTTACAGTCAAGCATGAGACATCAGCTCACAGAGCATATGGATCAGACGCTGATGTGAAGTAAGGATACCTGTACTCCCTTTTTTTGTTACAAACTCACAGTATATTCAGAGGACAAGTCCAAGTCCACTGTAATAAAAAATGTCATCGTTTTCTAATTCCCTTCAAGATGTCACCTGCTGTTTAAGACATTTTTCTCTGCAGTTAAGCTAATGTTGCTAACTTCAGCAGTTCCTTATTTTTGTCCTTCAAAATAACAGCAGTTTCATTTTAACCAGAAGTAAAGTAATCTTTGCCAAAGCCAATACAATCTACAGAATCAAACTTCAACGAAGAGCTCCCTGAAAAATGTGAATTCTGTCACATTAAAAGAGGATCACAGATCATCACTGTGTCGTTTTGTAAAGGCACTTTGGCCCAGTTTTGAAGAAATAGCCGTTTTAATGGTGTTGACAGAAATATAATTTTGAGGCCACCATCTCCCACCCGCCCAGTTCACAGTAGCTTTATACAAAAGAGCTGCAATGAGGCTCCATTATAATTACACCGAGAGACATTTGCATTAATTCTGAAATCCTGCAGGGTGTGCGTGCCTGTTTTGGTCTTAGAAAAATCCAAAATGATTCCCAACCCATTCAGAATGTGTGGGAAGTTCAGTAAAATTTTATACACACATTCCAACGTCAGTAGCTACCAAAAACATATATAATTAATGTTGTAAGCCGATGTTGGCCCCAGTAGTGAATCCAACATGAGATTTTGGGCCTTTTTACCAAGAACATGCTGTCTCTCATTTTTACAGCTGAGTGTTTGGGCGACTATTGGAGAGAACGGAGTGCTGGTGAAGTCTTTGGTGGCTGTTCTGTCTTATTTTGTCCTGGCTGGGAAAGCAAAGGCAGCCAGTGTTCAACAGAGAGTGAGCGCCCTTCATGCTGCTTCTCTCTATCTGCTACTGGTGGGGATCCCAGGTGAGGAAGCATGAGGGACCATGACTATCCAAGTGCACAATAGTCTGCAGTCGCACAATTTACTTAAAATGCCTGTACACAGATGTGAGCACCATACTGCCTTTTCAAATAGTCAATCACAGTTGCCTATAAACACTATAAAAAGACTTTATGAGGTAAAGTAAGATGACTCTGCTGGTCCATCAGTTTGCCTAACCTTCATTAGGGATGGGAATCGAAAACCAATTCCAGTTGAGAATCGTTAACAGCTACATCAAAGAATCAATATCATTTATCTTTTTGCTTATCAATTCCCTTAACAATTCCTTCCACTGACGGGGTTCAGAAGCATCAGAATTGTAGCTTAATTTTCATTGCACCTACCATACAACCTTAAGTGAGTGGAAACACCAGCAACTTGCAGAAGCAGATATCTATGCTGTGATGTGTTTGACACTGTTGCCTCTGAAAATCAGACCAACATTTGCCCACATGCAAAATCTGCAGGAATCGATAAGGGAATCGTTAAAGAATTGGATCGATTAGCATTGGTATTGATAAAATCTTATCAATTCCCATCCCTAACCTTCATCATTTGCAGGATAAAGTATTCTCAAGCAACATGTTGTTTTATCTGATAGAAGTACATTTGTCACATACCAAGTTGTCTGTGCTGTGCACGGATGACTTTCCTCTTTCATGTCCTCTGCTTTCAGGAAGCATTGCCAACAAGGTTTTCCATGAGGTTTTATTGGACACTTGCTCAGACTTGACCTTGCACTGCTGGCCTCAAGAATCTGGAAAGAAACGCAAGAAAGATGGTCTCAAGAGTTCTCAGACAGAGGGCAAGCGCGCCAAACCCTCGAGAAAAGACACCCCAGAGGTATGATCCTACTTCAGAAAAGAGTTAATGATTAAACCTTTTTAAGGAGGGATCCACGATTTAATCAATACGATATTGGTAACTAGCTAAAGCTAAAGGAGTTGATAATTGGTATGAGCAGAAATGAATATTTCTGCTAATATTTAAAGCTGAACTTTAGCTGAACAAATTTGCCAGAAATGTCCCATAATGTAATGAAGGCAGGATGTACAAATGTACCATACTGACTTACCTCATCATCACTGAATGTCCACTTTTATAAATCTTAAGTATAAGTTATTAAGAATTAAAGTTTTTTTCTCATTTAGGGTTTCTCTTTCTTTTCTTTTTTTCTTTTCCCATGACAATTCACAGCTTTTATAGCAGCATTTGTAATTATTAATCACATGTACAAAAACAAACAACATTTTTAGGTGATGTGTAAGATATTAAAGAGGTAGTAAACTTGAATTATGAGATTTCAAAGATTATGAAATGCATCCCTATGGACAGCCCATGAAAGAACCCCTATTTTTTGGCAGAAAAAAATGAATTACAGGTTTCTTGTGCTCACAGGAAACTATCTGGTTGGAATGAAAGAGTTTTTTGTGCACATGTGAAACCAGCATTGCATGCACGTACGAGATTACAATATCACTAATGTGGGTGAAGTTCCAACCTTCTGGGGAATAAGTCACGAATGAAACAATGTAGTTACAAACCTGTCCCCTCTTTTTAGTCTGTGTTATGAAGACCGTGAGCTTCAACGGTTCATATGGGGGCTACATGTTATTCATAATTATGACTGACCAGTAGTGTGAATAGCAAAAGGTTATGTATGTGTACTGTGCTTCTGAAGACGTTACGTCTCTTCATGGTGAAGTTGTTGAATTTTCTTTCACAGCATTCCTTCCCTTTGGTAATTTGTCAACAGTCCCTAAGTCGTCGAGCCATCACCAGCAGCGTTTTGAGACAAATTGAGTTTTCTGGCTCTGAGTACAGCTTGGTTTGATGAAAATGAGGTAACAGCTCACAGTCTTTATGACAGTGATCAAAAAGAGGGGTTGTGTTTGTAACTATTTTGTTTTATTGATGAGTTATGTAAACAAAAAGTCCAAACTTTACCCAAGTCAATGATGTGGAATCCCACATGCACACACACTTTTGATTTCGCATGTGCACAAGAAAGTTTCCTGTGTGCCTGAAAAAATTTCCATATGCACAAGAAACGTATAATTGTTTTTTTCAGCCAATTTCCCTGAAGGGGCTCCGTACATACCAAATGAAGTGCAAAAAATATATTTCATTTGTTTTTTTTTGTGTTCAGCAGCCTTGAATGATGGATCATCAAAGTGAGTCATGTTGTTTTCAATAAGGCTATGAGGTTGTGCAATAAAGCTAGCTGTTTTTAATAATATTCTATAGATGGATGTGGATGAAGCAGAAGAGGAGGAGGAAGAGGAGCTTCACTTCTCCAGCCAAGACCTGATGAAAATCAGAGAGGCCGTGGTTTATCTGGTCCAAAGCCTCCTGAGACTCCTGCAGACTTCTTCTCTAAAAGACCAACCACAGAGCGCCAGTAACTGCACACAGGTAACTACGGTACTCAGCATGGCCCATGTGTACAGCTAATCTGTGTCTTCATGTCTGAACTTTACTCTGTCCTCCATGCAGATCTTCAGTAAACTTCTTTCCTTTGAGCCCGTTGTTGGAGAGCCAGCTTTCGCTGCTGCACAGTGAGTTCCCTCTTTTCCTGCCTTTTCTTTTAATCTGTGTTTTTATTTAGGATGTGAAAAGCTGATCACTGTGTTATTCCTGCAGAGATATCACGAAGCTGAGGAGTGTTCCTGAAATGGCTTTCTATGGCCTGCAGCTGCTCTGCTCCCCAAAACATGGAGATCAGACTGAGGTAAGATCCTACAGCCATGGTAACAAAAAAAATTTAAAGAGAGAAAAAAAAGCTGTCATCTTTATAGCATTTCTACAATCAATAACAAGTGTCTTTTATAAACCGTGCCTTTAGAGCAGCAGAAATGTCAAGAGGTGGTTCAAGCTGCAGTTGTGTGTTGCAGGAATCTAAAAATATTTCACATATCCCATTACAGGGGTGTCGATGAAGTTTATCAGGATACATAGCAATATAATATATGATGCAGTATAATACCATGAAAACAGGATCATTAAACGTCAGCAAACACTCAGATCAATTGGTCAGGTGCTGAGTCATGAATAATGTAAAGCAAAATACTTACAAGACTGTTGCCCCCCAAAATAGTCAATGTTTATTTATCAAATTCATTATCAACACAGCCTTTTAAGCCTGGCCAAGTTCTTCCGCAGGTGCTCTCCACTGAGATTGTTCAGGTATTCGTCAGTCGAATCCAAAGAGTCCTGAACTTCAGTTAAAAAATGGTTCTAACAAACCCTGGAGACACTAAGATCATAAGCATATACATAAAACATAAGGGCATATGTGGCTTAAAAACTGGTGTCTTTTATGATAAGAAGTAAATAAATTTTCATTTATTTATTTGTTTGTCAGACTATTTGGTTGTTTCTTTTTAAATCTCATAGAAGTTACAAAAAGCAAATCAAAAGGAAAAGTCAAGAAAAAATCATTTATGAGCACATGAGGTTCAGCGTTAAACCCACTGCCTTTTAAAGAAAAGGGAACTTCCATGATATTTGTTGCTGCTTTCAGGGAACTTCCTCCCACACAGAATCAGTTAGACAGCACCGTGTTAGGCTATGGCCTGCCCTAACCCTGAAACTGTAAAACACACTTCTCACTCCATTTCAACATGGCAGAAAAAACACACAGGATATAGAGATTCACGCACACACACACCTAAACAGGACTGAAAACCTGCAGCCTTGGCCCACTACCCAGACGTCCCTGTCATTTATTGTAGGCCATAATAATTCCAAATAAAAAAAGTTGTAACCATAAAGAAAAAAGAAAAAAAATTGTCATGAAAATATGAATATGAGTTTTTTAAGTTAAAAAAACTCATTTACAGATGGGTCTTTGGTTTTTGACTGTACTGTTGATTCACTTTGTCAGCAGGGGTTTGACTGGCCACTACTTTATGTTAAACAAACACAAGAAAATAAATGTTTCTTTGCAACTTTCTATTTTTCTGATCTGATAAAATAATCAAACTTGTGGAACATGTTACCATGACTCAATTAAATGCACCAGAGCAACTTATTTGACACAAAATACTGTGTATTATTTTGGCTGGTAAAAAAAACTCTTTTTATCAACTTGGCCTTTGAGTTAAAAGGTTCGCTTTGGACCTTTAGGCTGTGTAGTCTGACCTCAGCCAGTTCCTCTAACTTTAACAAGCATTCACCGTCCTCAATAGACTGATATCCCTGATACAAACTGCTGTCTGTTTTGTAGTCTCTGCAGAGGGTTTTCCACCGACTCCATTTCGTCATCCTGATGATGAACAATACCAACAGAGGGAGGCCAACTCTCCTTGTGCCCAGCCAGGCAGTTCTCTCCACACGAAACCACGCCATCAGTTTTGTCTGGTAAACCGATGTCCTTGATAGACAGATAGGTAGCACACTGAGATGGACTGAGCACATAAGACTTAAAAATTAATTTAATCAGATTGGTTTTAGCAAACAAGCAGAATGTCGGTTGTTTCAAGCTTACATTAGTAACTTTCAAAGTGTGTATGATACAAATGATAATTCCTCCAAGTGGGCAGCTTAGATTTTAGAACTGTCTCTCCCTGTTAAACCCAAACTATCAACTTGATAACTTGGGTTCATACTGATCAGCCATAAGGTCATGCCTTTTGACAGGTGATGTCAATAACACTGATTATCTCCTCATCATGGCACTGTCTGGTCTGTGGGACTTATTAGACAGCAAGTGAACAATTTGTCTTCAAGTTGACATTACAGGTCCACAAAATTTAATAAAATCATTTTTTTTAATTTTATATTGATATACACATGCTCTGTCATCATTAGTCTCTGTTGAGGTACAAGAAAAAAAACTGATCAGTTAAAGGAATGGTTAATCAATCAATCAATCTTTATTTGTATAGCGCCAATTCATAACAAGTGTTATCTCAAGACACTTTACAATAGAGCATAAAGCTCTTCATTTTATGGATACACATATATGCATAGACACATATATACATATAATTACACATATACATATATATACAAATATATCCATCCAACACCAACATGAATCCATATAGCCAATCATGGATCCCTCCATCATGGCGGCAAGAAAAAAACCTTCTGTTAAGCAGCAGGAAATGTTGAATGTGGATCCCAGTCTCATGATGAACAGCAAATCCACACGATGCTGTGTTGGTGTGAGGGCAAAAGAAGGGAGGTAAGAGGAGACAAGTGGACTAGAATAGTAGCTAAAGTTAGGGACAGGTTCATGTACCATCAACCTGTCGTCTGATTTATTAGAGGGTAGCCTCTTGAGATGCTACATCTCATTTTCAAGAGGGTCCTCATGTCTGAATGGTTGTGGTGATCATTTTCTAGAAGTATAATCTTAGATATTCTTACTGAAAATAAGAATTTATGGTAGTGACGAACTCATGGGTGCCCAGACCACAAGCACATCCCAACCATATTTGTCTCCATTAAATATAAATGTGTTAAAGGCCTCTTGAGATGGGACATCCCATTTTGAAGAGGGACTTCATGACTATGTGTCAATAAAAAATAGATACTGTAGGTGTAACGATCATGGATATGGAGATCATGCTAATAACTACATGAACAGCTATAATGATAATGGGAATGGAGTGTTCCTAATAAAATGGCCAATGACTCCACAGCAGCAGTCTCCACCAAGGATCCCAGGCCACCTACAAGACAAGAGCCAGAGACGAGTACAGGAGCAAACAAACGGGGCAAAAGGAGAGAGAGAGAGAGAGAGAGAGAGAGAGAGAGAGAGAGAGAGAGAGAGAGAGAGAGAGAGAGAGAGAGAGAGAGAGAGAGAGAGAGAGAGAGAGAGAGAGAGAGAGAGAGAGAGAGAGAGAGAGAGAAACAGAGAGAGAGAAACAGAGAGAGAGAAACAGAGAGACCATCGTTTTAAGTTTTAAGTCTAACCTTAAAGGTAGAGAGAGTGTCAGACTCCCGAACTGTGGTCGGTAAATTGTTCCAGAGAAGAGGAGCCTGATAACTTAAGGCTCTACCTCCCATACTACTTTTGGAGATTAATGGTACCACAAGTAGGCCGGTATTTTGGGAGCGTAATGTTCTAGAGGGGTTGTACGGCACTACAAGCTCTTTAAGATATACTGGTGCCTGTCCACTGAGAGCTTTATAGGTGAGGAGAAGAATCTTGAATTCTATTCTATATTTAATGGGAAGCCAATGCAGAGAAGCTAAAACAGGAGTAATGTGGTCTCTTCTCCTAGTTCTAGTCAGCACACGTGCTGCAGCATTTTGGACCAGCTGAAGCGTCTTAAGTGACTTGCTGGGACAGCCTGAAAGCAGAGAATTACAATAGTCCAGTCTAGAGGTAACAAAAGCATGGACTAGCTTTTCAGCAACACTCTGGGACAGGATAGGCCTGATTTTAGCGATGCTACGAAGATGAAAAAAGGCTGTTTTTGAAATTTGCTTTATGTGGGAGTTAAAGGATAAATCCTGATCAAATAGCACTCCTAGATTTCTAACAGTTGTGCTTGGTGCCAGGCTAATGCCATCTATGGCAGTTAAATCACTAGAAAAGGATTCTCTAGGGTGTCGAGGACCCAGCACAATAATTTCTGTCTTGTCTGAGTTAAGAAGAAGAAAATTTCTGGCCATCCAGGTTCTGATGTCCTTTAAACAGGCATCTAGTTTGTCTAACTGGTTTGTCTCACCTGGCTTCAGTGATACATAAAGCTGTGTATCATCAGCGTAGCAGTGAAAATTAACAGAGTATTTCCTCATGATATCACCAAGGGGGAGCATATATATAGAGAAGAGAATTGGACCTAGCACGGAACCTTGAGGAACCCCGTAACTTACTTTAGTGTACACAGAGGACTTGTTGTTCACGTGTACAAACTGATATCTATTAGATAAGTAGGACTTAAACCAATTTAAGGCAGTCCCTGTAATCCCAAGTAACATCTCCAATCTCTGTATAAGAACATCATGATCAATGGTGTCGAAAGCAGCACTTAGATCTAACAAAACAAGAACAGAGAGCAGTCCTTCATCTGAAGCTGAAAGTAGATCATTGGTTACTTTAACTAGAGCAGTCTCTGTGCTGTGATGAGCTCTAAATCCTGACTGAAAGTCCTCAAGCAGGCCATTGTCTTGAAGGAAGTCACCTAGCTGATCAGCTACTACTTTCTCCAGGATCTTTGAGGCAAATGGAAGGTTAGAAATAGGTCTGTAGTTAGCTAATGTTCCTGAATCGAGTTTAGGTTTTTTAAGGAGGGGTTTGATTACTGCTGTTTTAAAAGACTGTGGTACGTAGCCTGTTGATAGAGATATATTTACTGTCTCCAGCAACAATGGACAAACTAGAGGGAAGACCTCCTTGAACAGTTCAGTTGGAATTGTGTCTAAAAGGCAGGTTGATGATTTAGAGGAGGAGACGAGAGAATTTAGCTCCTGAAGGCTAATCGTAGAAAAACTGCCTAACTCAGGTCTAACTACTACTACATTTAGAGGTACAACAGGTTCAGCTGGAGATAGAGTTGCTAATTTTATCTCTAATTTTCAGAAATTTATCATTGAAAAAGCTCATAAAGTCCTCACAGCTCAGGGCTGGAGGAATCACAGGTTCAATAGAGCTCTGACTCTGTGTCAGCCTGGCTACAGTGCTGAAGAGGTATCTAGGGTTGTTTCTATTTTCTTCAGTAAGTGAGGAGTAGTAGGCAGCTCGAGTTTTAAGGCTCTCATGTAGTTATTATGACTCTCTCGCCAAAGTATACGTGACTCTTCCCTTTTATCAGAGCGCCACATTCTCTCTAATTTACGGGTTGTCTGTTTAAGTGTACGAGTCTCTGAATTAAACCAAGGGGCTGTCCTCTGACGTTTAATACGTTTTTGTCTCAGTGGGGCAATTGAGTCCAGAGTGGATCTTAGTAGACTGGCTGAGTCATCTACAAGCTGATCCAGCTGAATGGGGCTAAGGCTAATATCACAGTTATCAGTTGGCTAATTTATTGAGCTTAAGGCAGTAGGAATGGCTTCTTTGAATTTAGCCACGGCACCACTGGACAGATTTCTACTGCTCACAGTTTTGCTGCAAAACACAGAATCTTCCAGGAGGATGCTAAAAGTTACTAAGAAGTGGTCGGATAAAAATGGATTTTCAGGAAAAACTTTCAGTTCATTAATATCAATGCCATATGCTAAAACCAAATCAAGAGTGTGATTAAAATGATGGGTAGCTTCATTAACAAACTGAGTAAAGCCAACTGAGTCTATTAACGACATAAAAGCTGAGCTAAGACTATCACTCTCTTTGTCCACATGGATATTAAAATCACCTACAATGATTATTTTATCAGAGCTAAGGACCAAGTTTGATATGAATTCAGAGAATTCTGATAAGAATTCAGAGTATGGGCCTGGAGGACGGTAAATTATCACAAACAGAACTGTCTGGCCGGTTTTTGAATCAGTATGAGATAAATTTAGAGTAAGGCTTTCAAAAGAAGTATATTTAGCCTTTGGTCTGTGATTGATTTGGAGACAGGAATGATAAATAGCTGCTACACCACCACCACGGCCTGTATCGCGTGGTAAATGAATATTTGAATGACTGGGGGGAGTGGATTCCTTTAAACTGACATATTCCTCTTCACGTAGCCATGTCTCAGTTAGACAGAATAAATCAATCTGATTTTCTGATATAAGGTCGTTCACCAGTAAAGATTTGGACCTCAGTGATCTAATATTTAAGAGACCACATCTGATTCTCTGATGTTTTCAAGCCACTACATTTGAAGGTTTTATTTTAATCAGATTTCTATGGTTGACACCTCTTTTATTTGTTTTTGAGTTAATATCTAAGTGAGCTTTGGGTCGGGGACTGACAGTCTCTATGGAATAATGTTTATCACTATTACAAAAGCCATAGCAGTTATCTAAGTGATGAACACAGCTGTCATAACAGTAATGGCAGGAAAACTTTCCTAGAGCAAGCGCAGAGGAGCGTGGAGGACTGCAGCTCTGCAACATGGTCTCATCTCTGAGAGGTCATAAGTGTGACTCTGCCATGTTTTTTGATAGGAGAGATGCACCAGCCAGAGTAGGATGGATGCCATCTCTTCCTATCAGGCCAGGTTTTCTCCAGAAGGTTGACCAATTGTCAATGAAGCCCACATCATTTGCTGGACACCACCTCAATAGCCAGCGGTTGAATGATGACATGCGGCTATACATATCATCACTGGTCAGATTGGGCAAGGGGCCAGAGAAAATTACGGAGTCCGACATTTTCTTTGCAAAAGAGCACACTGATTGAATGTTTAATTTGGTAACTTCCGACTGGCGACGTCGGGAGTCATTTGTGCCGACATGGAGGACTATTCTAGCAAACTTACGTTTACTCTTTGCCAGCAACTTCAAATTTGCCTCAATGTCGCCCGCTCTGGCCCCTGGGATGCACCTAACTATGCCCGCTGACTTCGCTATCGTCATGTTTCTGACTATGGAGTCGCCAATTATCAATGTTTGTCCCCCTGTGGGCGGGTTACCACCATCACCGAGGGGAGAAAACCTGTTCGAAACGTGAACCGGATGGTGGGGTACCGAGTGGGTCTTCGACTTAAGGCTATGCTTGCCGCGGACAGTGACTCAGCCATTACTAGCCGGGGGGGAGGCTAAGCTAACGCTAGCGCGGCCTGCACCGCTAGCTACGTCCTGCTTGCTCGCTACGGCTACGTAAGTGGGATTGGATCCGGTGCAGAGCCGCTTCTCCAGATCGGACACCCTCGCCTCCAAATCTAGGAATAAGCTACACTTCAGACAAATACCGCTATCAGTAAAGGAGGACGAGGAGTAGCTAAACATCTGGCACATAGGACAGGACAGAGCAGGAGCGGAGGGAGAGGCCATGCTAAGAAGCTAAGCTATGCTAAGCAGAAGAAAATAAAACTAAATGATCGCTTGAGAGAAGCTAGAGTGATTGCAGTAGACCTTAGTACGTTCGATCGAACGTAGATCGTAATCAATCAAAACAATTATAAGCTCAAATGGCAGATATTAGTCAGTTAAAATTAGCGTTAGCTGAACAGAGACAACACACTACAAACAGCGCTGCACTGCGAAACAGGAAGTGACGAATACGCTCACCAGGAAGTGACGAAAGCTCTAGCACCCAGCACCCAGATCATGCTCCAAGAATGAAAATGTCGGACTGCATATCTCCCCACTTCAAAGGATTTTTGAAGTGGGGTGGTATACAGTCTTAATTTTGAGAGCATTTTAATTTTAGTTATAGTCTTTTTTCTTAAATATCTTTTAGTTTTAGTTATAATTTAGTCATTTAAATTGTTTTGATTTTAGTCTTGTTCTAATTGATGAAATTTCGCAACGTTTTAGTCGGAAAAAAATCTACTGTAAAATTAGTTGACTAAAATATGTGTGGGGGGTTAGGGAAATTTTATGTTTCCTCAAATTTCTCAAGTCATGTTTTACACTTGAATTAAATCTAACATCCACAAACACTTTACTGAAGAATAGTAACGTTTGAATGTGTAAACGAACACAAATAAATGAATCTTTTGTGTGAAATGCAGTCATTCTTATTTAGGCTACCTGGCAGAGCTTCTCAGTTACAATACCAGAACTGACAACAAACAATGTACCTGCTCTACATGAATATATCAGTTCATAAAGAGAGCAGCTCTGATTGGCTCACTTAACAACTTTTCCCACCACCACCTAAGGCAGTTGTCATTGGATATATTCCCTAACTTGTCCCTACTTTCTACATGATGAAATTTGGTTTGATTAGATTAAGTTGTTGTCAAACATTTATGTCTAGTTTTTATTTGCGGACAAAAATATCTGTTAATGTAGTTTAATTTGTGTCCATGTGCACTTGTTATTAGTTATTGTCTAGCTTTTGTCATGGGATAAAAAGTTGTTGATAAAAATTATGACGAAAATGAATAGTCAACAAAATTAACAGTGGTTGAATGAGGTATAAGGCGTTAGCCTGACATTTAGCCACAGTTATACAGCTCAGCTCTGTCGCAGTGCAGAAATGGTTGGCACAGAAGCTTGTGCTGGTCATTACTACAGATGGTGCCACTGACTCCAGGTAATTTAGAGAACTTTGGTCGAAAACAAGCCACAGATCAGTGGTGATTACACGCTATAAACACATTTACAGCAACTTATTTTTCCACTGGTGGGCCACATTGTCTTGGTGCTACTTGAATACATGTCATAGTCTGCATGTTCTTACGTCAGCAGCCAGTGATCAGTCTATCTCTGATCAGTCTGATCAGAGATAGCTCTTTTGTGTGTTTAAGCCAGGTACATAAATATCACTACAGCCCAAGCAAAGATTATTTTAGAGATTATCCTGCTCATCCAGCACAGTGATTTTGACAAAGTGTTATTCTTGCTCAGATATATTCTCAACAGCAAACATGCAGTGCTTTTTAATCATTGAAATCATAGCTGCCATATTCACTACAAAAATCCTCCATTTATCCAGTTTGGTGACTGTTCTGTCCTCTAGTGAGACAAGCAGGGCAGCGCTGTGCCATGTCACAAAGTGCCAAGACAAAGCTGCTTGGTAGTGCAGAGTTGGTTGTTGTAAATCAGTGTTCTGTTTACATTGTTTGATCACCCTATGCTGTTTTTGTGGCCTGTTTATATTCACATGGACTTCAGCAGTGTACAATCCTAGCTTCTTTGACGACTATATCTGCACGGTTTTATAGCTGATCTCTGTAACTGTGGCTTTTTTTCGACTAAATGCCACAGACAACCCCACAGTCCTAAACTATCCCTTTACAGGACAAGAGCAGAACAGCTGAGCTTTGAGAAGTCACAAGACTTCACAGGCTACAAATTTATGTAATCATATATCGTATTTTTGTACAAACACTGATGAAGTGACGATTTCAGTAAGCCCCACTTTTATTGTTTCGTTATATACAGTATGCTGTAGATATTTTTACTGTTTGGTTTCTGAGGGATGTCTTTAGCCATTTAACTGAATAAAAGCTCTGACTTAACTCATTCACTCTTTTTGTGGTTTCAGTCATCTTGTGGAGGAGCTGAAAGAGCTGGCGTTGCCTTTCCTGCGAATCCTCCTGCAGCACATCTGCTTCCAGGTGAACCTGGATTCCAGGCAGAATCATTTGAGGATATTTGCTATCGATAACATGGATGTGTTTTTGGGATTAGTGAACATTTGTGTTTGCAGAGATGCACCGATATATTAAAAATAGTGACGTCATGTTTCTTTATTTCTTTGTGATGTCTAGATGGTGGAGAAGAGCGAGTTTCGAAGCCACGGAGCCCAGGCTGTGGGTATGTTGACAACTCAGATGTCAAGTACAGACTACGCCCTGTTCATCAAGTGGCTGTTCAAATTCTCACGGCACTCGAAGGTAACGTCCTTTCTGTCACAGGACTCTGCTCTAGACCTACATTAGGATCAGGACAATGATCACAGCAGTTCAGTTTCAGTTCTGCAGAGACAAATGTGATGACACACACACGCACACATCATCAATAGAATCAGTATCATTGAACATAAATCCTAATTTTTTTATGCTTTAGAAATGAATAATTTACTTTTTTCCCCTTTTTTCACAAACTGGTGCTGCACAAATAATTATTGGTTGATTTAACAGGGTAGATCACTCATTGTTTTTCAAACTCATTTTCAGAGTGTTGGGTTTACTACCTTCTTGAAAATAATCAAATAATAATTGCGGTGGTTTCAGAGCTACAGTTGCTGTGTTCCGCTTTAGGTGGGGAAAAAATGCTTCAGATTTTGCATACTTCCTATGGACTCTTGAATTTCACGCAGCACTATTATGAAGCAGACCAAATAACAAAAAGGCCCGAGTCAAACATACCTCAGTGTTGCTATGACTACAAGTCATGCTCTGCTTTCACCCGACACAGCATCGTGTGGATTTGCTGTTCATCTTGAGACTGGGATCCACATTCAAGATTTCCTGCTGCTTAACAGAAGGTTTTTTTCTTGCCGCCATGATGGAGGGATCCATGATTGGCTATATGGAT
Organism: Scarus forsteni; assembly: GCA_036419115.1. NCBI lineage: Eukaryota > Metazoa > Chordata > Actinopteri > Labriformes > Labridae > Scarus > Scarus forsteni. The sequence goes on along the minus strand of JAZDUH010000347.1, from coordinate 5,615,861 downwards.
TCATGTTGGGTGTTGGATGTATATATTTGTATATATATGTATATGTGTATTTTATATGTATATATGTATCTATGCATATATGTGTATCCATAATATGAAGAGCTTTATGCTCTATTGTAAAGTGTCTTGAGATAACACTTGTTATGAATTGGCGCTATACAAATAAAGATTGATTGATTGATTGATTGCTTTATGAGAAGAAAGCTAGCAGGCCAAACTATCTGTTAAACAAGTCATTGTGACACCATGTAAACAAATTCAGTGCAGAGTGAAGAGGGGCTTCATAGCTGGTGTCTACATTGGGACATAGAGAACATCAGATAGCATGACAGCTTGTTACACCGTAACATCACGCAGAAATGTTCAAAGAGAAGCTGTCTGTGATGAGGAATAGAAAGGCCAGCTGTAAAAGGATGAACTCTCCTGTTTGAAGTTCTAAAACAAACTGTTGATGAAGGTGTTCAATCAATCCATGTTGAGTTCTGTGATGATCTGCTGTAGAGGCAGAGAGTCTTATTAACCCTGTTGCTCTTTTCATGGTATGTTGAACCTGTGCACCGAAACATTATTATTAAAGGATAACTTCGGTTCCTGCAGCTTTTACATTGTTTATAGAATGAAGAACAACAATATACTCACCCAGAAGGCTTTCCTGATGCAAACGGTGCTTCGGGAGATATTTAGATCCAAAATCGAGCAGCGGACACCGATATAATGGTAGCCTGTAGGGCATGGATCGCTGCTCCTAAAAACTGCATTAGTCGTCCAAAAACTCATGTTTTTCACCGATATTCCATCATGATTCGCGCCGAATGGACGGCCATTGCAGCCTGTGTCTCTCCACACAGCGCTGTGTGGCTGAACCAACGAGTTTGTTTACATGCTCTTCGCGCATGCGCAGTGCAGCTCATTGTTTCAGGGCAGCTACAAATAGACTTTCTTCTTCCAGTTTTGTGCAAAATGGACGAATATCTATGGGATGAAGATGTTGTGGAGGAGGACTTTGAATATGATGGACGTCCTTACAGTTTGGAGCCAGATTATACAGATAAGGAGCTGATAGAAATGAGGAAGCGATCTCAACGCTCCAGAGAGTACTGCGCATGCGCGAAGGGCATGCAAACAGACTCGTCAGTTCAGAGGTTAGTTCAGCCACACAGCGCTGTGTGGAGAGACACAGGCTGCAATGGCGGTCCATTCGGCGCGAATCATGATGGAATATTGGTGAAAAACATGAGTTTTTGGACGATTAATGCAGTTTTTAGGAGCGGCGATCTATGCCCTACAGGCTACCATTATATCGGTGTCCGCTGCTCGATTTTGGATCTAAATATCTCCCGAAGCACCGTTTGCATCAGGAAAGCCTTCTGGGTGAGTATATTGTTGTTCTTCATTCTATAAACAATGTAAAAGCTGCAGGAACCGAAGTTATCCTTTAAGTCATACTTTTTCAGCCTGGTAGCTATAATGCAATTATTATGACTACTGCTGCAAGCACGCCACTATAGCAGTGTGATGAGTTCACTCGTCACCCAGTTTGTGTCAGTTGTTGGATCAATGAAGTCCTCCCTTCAAACTAACTCTCACTTAGAACCACTCGAGGAGACGATTGAAAGCAAGCCAAATTCTCCTCTTTCAGATGAGCTTGGCATAGTTGCTTGTATCGAAACAGGGATTGATTGCTGTGTTCATATATATTCAAATGAACCATGCTGAACAAGGAACACTCACTCAACTCTCCCTGATGTAGGTGTGAAAACTCAAAAATGTGGATTACATCAGCAGAATGATTTACATGACATGTCGCAAAATATATCAGCTTATTGAGTGGTTGATGATCTTTCTAAGAAAAGAGAGTTTGATTGTTTTTGGCAGGAGAATATTTGTTAAACACATTGGAAGGAGTTTGTTGGTTGATAAGAAACATTAAAATCTTGTTGATTATTCAAAGAAGACCATCAGGTATTAGGCCGACCATATTTCTAGAGTTTGCTCTAGAAAGAGTTTGTCCTTGGTGCCTCTGGGGGGCGGGCCGGTTGCCCCCCGTGGGTCCGGGGGCTGTTCCTTGGCCCGGTGGCTTTTGGGGCCTGTGTGGTGGGTCTCGGGTGCCCTGGTGGGCCGGGGTGCAGCGGCCGTGATCTCGGGAGAAACTTTCTGGGTATTCGGTGACCACTTCACATGCATGCTTGCACAGACACTCAAGCTCCTGTCGAGACTTACTGTAAAGAAATAGTTCTTCCCGTCAGAACTTGCTGAGTTGGACACTTTAACACATCTGCTCACGTCCTGTGATGCATGTTCCTCCATACCTGATCCTCGTGTACTCACCTCCCCCCCAGCTATCAAGACCCCGCTTCTCTGGTATCTCTGGTTTCGTACTGCTGTCAATTCCTGTAGGACCTTAGATCAACATAACACTTGGACTGTTCAATCAGTAACACTGCCTGTCTGTCCTCCTTTCTGTTTGTCTTGTCTCATCCTGTCCTTCTGTCACTATTTTTCCCCTTCCTTCACACTGTGGTGTGGCACGGCCCTCCCCTTCAGCTCTCATCAGGGGTTAAATAAAGTTTGATTTGATGGAGTAGCCTACAGGGAGGGCTGGTGATGGTCACTATAGCAGTGAATCATCCTCGCATTCTCCAACTGCTAGAAAAAAAATGCATTGGTCTTTCTAATGCTGTCATCAGACACAGTGCCCAGCTGAAAAGACAATGCAAACAAGGGGGAAAAAAAAAAAAAAAAAAAGAAACATTAAAATCTTGTTGATTATTCAAAGAAGACCATCAGGTATTAGGCCGACCATATTTCTAGAGTTTGCTCACGCTTCTGAGGAAACACATTTCACAGCCCAAATACGTTTGACCCCCAAAGTCCAGTTTCAGCAGCACTGATGGTGCTCCAAACCATGGCTGGCAGTGACCTAACTTGACACTAATAATATTCTGTCATCTTCTTGGCAGTGTAATCCCTGCGTGTTAAGTCTGTTGTGCTGGCTCTGTAGATGGTGCACCGGCTTTTCTCAGTGGATGTGGTGATGGTTTTGCTGGAGCAGCCAGAGAGGAGCTCTGAAGAGTGTGAGGATCCAGAGCTTGCCCACTTCCTCCCACATAAATTCCTGATCCAGGATCTGCTTTTCAAACTACGAATGGATGACTCGCCCACCGTCCAAGGCCACGCTCTCGCCTGCCTGGCTCAGTGTCTGGAGCTGCCTTCTCTCAATGTCACCCGGGCCGTCCACTATCTCTTCTCTGCCAGTGAGCAAACTTACAATCACACACAAACCTGCACTCTGGCAGCAACAACTTAGTTTGATAGTCTTTTTTCAGGCTCATTTTTGATGTGAAACTTTGACAAATGAATACTTGTAAGGTCTAAGTGTGAGACATGTTAAGAGCAAATTACATGACTGTACTTTGGTATAATTTTGACATCACTGTGTCCAAAGCTTGGACTAATTTCAGGGACTTCCACTTTCCACTGATCTAACCTGCCTACCTTTTCTGTTTAGCTGGAACCCAGACAGTGCTGGAGGGTGAAATCACAGAAGGTAAAATGTTTTTTCTTTCTGTAAATGTTGATGTTGACTGACCATAGAATCAGTGGTGACAAACGTACCATTAGGTGTTTAAGGCAGGGAAGAGCTTGGTTGGCTACCCTCCATGGAATATTTTAAAGCTGAAATTCAACAAAACGGCACTAATATCACTATCTAAGGATGCAAGGTACTGGACTTTAGCCAGTAACCAATATCCCGATATTTCCAAGCTCATTGCTAATACATATATTTATACTGACATTTGTTAGCAAGAGCACTAAGCCTCCACTTTAGTAAAATGGATCGAAGGGAACACAACATTTCCTGCTGGTGCCACAAAGAGGAAAAGTGGGAGATGTTTCAAAGCCCTGAGACCACAAGTCCACAAAAACTTTAAATAATGTATTTATGATCATATATATACGTCCTAGAAGCTTTCTAAAAAAATAGGATTGATCTTTGCACATTTTTTGAAATATTATCAGTTAAAATTTTGAGTGGTCTGACCAACAAAATGATAAACACTGTCCCACCCACTAAAAGGCAAAAAATTACTTTACTGTCACTCCATCCTCCTCTTAACATCAGAGATACAGCGACTGTGTACAGGAGTACTCAGTCCTGTGAAATCATATTAACTGTGAAATAAGCTGTTTAAAAACAAGATTTCTAACACTTGGAACTGTTTTTCTCACTCGCATTTTCAAGGTTGCTCACTGACACTTTGAACTTCAATATTCTAAAATGATGACTAAACATTTTAAGCAACATTACCAGAATTTTAATACTTAAAAAACAAACTACAAGACATAATGCAAACTCTTCAACTCTCTCCAATTAAATGAATGTTTCCTTTGCCAAAATCACTCGCTAAATAGCTCGACTGCACTATTGTTTGGACTTTAAAAGTGAGTTATTTTATTTTAAAGAGAAAGAAGCTTTAATGTTGGAAAATTAAACACTGGAAAATTTAGATGCTTGGAAGTCACCAACTTAATATACTATATTACCACGGCAAACATTTTGATAATTTTTGTTTTCCTTAACCCTCTGATATCAAATGTTACAACAGCATAACACTTAAGTATTCAGACCAGTATGTTGAAGAAGGAAAAAAATGCTGTCAGGAGATAAGCGCATGACAGGGCTTAAATTTTCACAGTCTGAAATTTGGAACTATAAGTCTTGCTTTTCTAAAAGATTTGTCTTTGTATTTCAGTGAGCCAAAGTTCCCAGCAGACTCAGAAAACCTACCGCACTCTGCCGTTCAGGACTGTGGAGATCACAAGTACTGACAGCACCAACTGTGATGGTGAGACAAATCCATCCCTTCATCTTATACAGATTTTATTCCATCAATTTAACACTGAGCTGGATTTTGATTACAGATTAGCATGTTATGAAAGGCTAACTCAAAATGACTGGATTGATTTATGTTTTTTAAGCTGCAAAAGAAAACCTGACTCATCTCCTGGGACGTGTAAAAGACCCAAAGACCAACGTGAGGAAGTCGGCCATACAGGTATTTGAACCAAGTTCTAAAGTCCAAAGTGAATCAATCAACTACACACAAACTGATCAGTTAACAAAGTGTGTGCTTTACCCGGGCTGCATGTGCCGCATGCTCATTGTACATTAGTGATGCACTGATGACCTTTTACCTCTTGACTTTCACCCCTGACTGCTTTTTGTAGAGGGTATGCACATGAAATCAGATTAAGTGAGATGAATTCCAGTCACTCAGTGGCAGAAGCACAGACTGACAACAGAAGTCAGTGGGAAGTAAGCGATTAGAATCTAAAGGCCCTAAAGTGAAACATCTAATAACCCTTTATTGACTGCTGGTGAAGTTTGAATGTATAAATGTACCGTACCGTACCGTACCGTCTTCTCCCGCTTATACGTGGTCGGGTCGCGGGGGCAGCAGCCTAAGCAGGGAAGCCCAGACTTCCCTCTCCCCGGCCACCTAGCCCAGCTCTTCCTCGGGGATCCCGAGGCGTTCCCAGGCCAGCTGGGAGACATAGTCTCTCCAGCGTGTCCTGGGTCTTCCCTGAGACCGCCTACACCTCCCCAGGGAGGCGTCCAGGAGGCATCCGGACCAGATGCCCGAGCCACCTCAACTGGCTCCTCTCAACGCGGAGAAGCAGCGGCTCAACTCCGAGCTCCTCCCGAATGACCGAACTTCTCACCCTATATCTAAGGGAGAGCCCAGCCACCCTGCGAAGGAAACTCATTTCGGCCGATTGTACTCGCAATCTCGTTTTCTCAGTCACGAACCACAGCTCGTGACCGTATATGAGGATAGGGGGGAGGATCGACCGGTAAATCAAGAGCTTCGCCTTCCGGCTCAGCTCCCTTTTTACCACGACAGACCGGTGCAGAGCCCGCATTACTGCTGACGCCGTACTGATCCGCCTATCGATCTCCCGATCCACCCTTCCTCCGCTTGAATGTATAAATGAACAGAAACAAATGTAACTTAAAACAAAAAGAGACTCCAAGGCACTCTCTTTATACTATTAAAAAGCCTTTATTTTATCGGCATGGTCATGTAGACCTTAAAAAGTCCTGGAGAAAAGGACTTATCCCAAGAGGCGTAAGGATTAAAAAGTTTCCAGCCCATGGAGGTGAGGACAAAAAAGAATTTAGAGACAAATGGGAAGCCATTTTGAACAAATGCTCTTCAGATCTGATGCTCCTACTGATTGAAGAATCGAACAAGGACAGAGAAGCTGTACAGAGAGAAATAGCCGCAGTAAGGGAGACTATTGATAAACAACCAGCCCATCCAAATACTTTACAACTAGAAGAAAAATTAAATGACGACCTTTTGAAATACAGACAAAGTATCAAAAAAGAAAAGATCAGGAAATTCCAGAGAGACACTGCAGACTTCAACGAGGGCAGGGTCTACAACTGGAGCAAGAAAACACCAAGACACACTAATAAAGGGCCTACACCAAGAACCCGACCCAGAATGGTTTCCTTTAACTTCACAAGCAGCCAGGATGAGGACAACAGCAGGAACACAACTACACAGACCTCACAGAAAAGTTTTTTAGGGTCCCAACAAAATCCACCCAACAGGAACACGGGAGAAAGGGGACGGAGACATGGATGGGACATAAGCAGAGGAAGAGGAGAACACGAAGGGGGAGAACGAAACCAAGAACCAAGATACACAAGGAGCAAAACCAAGTTTGGCCTGTGATCAACATATCGGACAAACCCTTGTCGGAGGACAGCATCCAGCTTCTTTCCAAAGGACTCTCCTTTTCTCCAACCTACTCGGCAAAAGAATTTGACACTAAAATTGACCTGTTCCGATTCTACAGGACCCTCCACCTCAAGGCCTGGTACCAGCTTCAACCTACATCATCTTCCAGCACCGCAGACTCAGGTCATATGATCTCTTCTAATCAAAGACCACACTTTAAACTAGGGCTGGACGATTATGGTAAAAATAAGAATCCCGATTATTTTGAGTGATATTGAAATCACAATTAATATACACAATTTTTCATTTATTTAAAAACACTTAGTATTGATTTAAGCACAATTTTAAAGAACCGGCGAGCAGCACAGTATTATTGATCCACGTAAGTCCCACACACTTGCTGTGGCTGCACGATGAACACAGAAGCGCTATGAAGCGCAGGAACTTGAATACAATGCACTCCACACTGTGTGGCATATTAATCGTTTTTCTTCGATTATAATGCTTTTATGATTGTCAGATGGCAAAATTGAAATCACGATCAAAATCCGATTAATTGTCCAGCCCTACTTTAAACCTAGATCTACCTTTTGTCCATTGGTTCAAAGTGCAACATTAAACACCTTTGCTAAGAAAGTAAATTTTGACATTGAGAATTTATTTAAAAACAAAAAGCCTCATAAGTTTAGCAACCTTTCAAACAAAGAAAAATGTGCTTGGAAGTCATTGTCTAATGATGATGAAATTGTCATTAAAAGTGCGGACAAAGGGGGTGCTATAGTTGTTTGGGGACGGGATTCATATGTCAAAGAGGCCCATAGACAACTGGACAACAATGAATTTTATCAACCTTTGACCCATAATCCCACAGAAACTCTGAAGGCTGAACTATATACTATTCTTCTTGAAGCTAGAGAAAATGGCTGGATTTCTGATTCAGAAATGAAATTTCTATACAATGAAAATCCAAGAATGGCCTTGTTTTATATGCTGCCTAAAATTCACAAATCTCTTATCAATGCCCCTGGTAGGCCTGTTATATCAGGTAATGATGGCCTCACTGAGCCAGTCTCCAAGTATGTTGACTATTTCATTAAACCTTTTTTGCCATCACTTCCTGCCTACATCCAGGACACCACAGATGTACTGAACAAAATTAAACAGCTGCACAGTATTGGCACTGACACCTTTTTGGCTACCTTGGATGTAGAATCACTCTACACCATAATTGAACATTCACAAGGCCTGGCAGCACTAAAACATTATTTAAACACCCGGTCAGAATCTGAAACACCACCCAGTGAATTTTTACTTGCATTAACAGAATGGACCTTAAATAACAATGTATTTATCTTCCAAGACAAGGTTTTTAAACAGATAAAAGGTTGTGCCATGGGGGCCTGCTATAGTCCTTCCTATGCAGGATGGTACCTTGGTAAATAGGAAGATGACTTTGTTTTTAATCATGAAAAGAACAGATTTCTGGACCACATAATCTGGTGGGGTCGTTACATTGATGATGTGTGTTTGTTTTGGTCTGGTACAGAAGCAGATTTATTGGAATTCCATGCCTTCTTAAACAATACTAACCCTAACATCAAGTTGTCTCTGGAATACAGTAAAGACAGTATCCATTTTCTGGACCTCACTATCCATAAAGACACTCAAGGGACATTACATACATCCATTTTTAGGAAACCTACAGACAGAAACACAGTTCTACATGCCAACAGTTTCCATCCAAAATGGCTGAAAGAAAATGTTCCCTATGGACAGTTTCAGCAAGTGAGGAGAATTTGTGACCAGGAGGAGGATTTCAAACCAAATCTGACGAGATGATGTGCCGCTTCAAGGACAGGGGATACCACACTATAACAGGCATACAACAGAGCAAAAAACTTGGACAGACACACCCTGTTGGAGAGAAATCCCCCCAAACAAACAAAAGAATGACCAGTTTTTGTCACCAAATACAGTACTGAAGCAGAAAACATCAAAAAGATAATGAATAAAAACTGGGGCATAATTCAGAGTGATGCACAACTCAACATTTTTCCACAGCCTCCACTTGTTAGTTTCAGAAGATGCCCGACCCAACAAGATAAACTGGTACACAGTCACCTCAAACCCAACAACCCAACTACATGGTTGGGACACAAACCAAAAGGATCTTTTAAATGTAATAACTGTAACCAAACCACAAATGTGAAAGACGTTTCTGGACTCAACATCACAAAAGGAGTACAAAATCAGTCACTTTATCAACTGCAAGACCACCTTTTTCATATACATGCTGGAATGTCCCATTTGCAAAGTGTTTTACATTGGCAGAACAAAAGGACAGCTACAGGACAGACTTGCAGAACACAAATATGCAATACGAACTGGAAACATTAACTACCCCATGGCCAAACATTACCTGGAATTCCATGACAGCAACCCAACTTCATTACAAACCACTGGCATCGACCACATCCCACTGACCATCAGAAGAGGTGACAGACAAAAAAAACTGAACCAAAAGGAGGCATTCTGGATTGACAGACTACAAGCCACAAAATATCCTGGACTAAATGAAGAACAAGATTATACTGTGTTCTTGTAGAGGAAAGATGTTGTCTAAACACTCAGTTAAAGTCTCTAACGTACAGACCACTTTGCGAAAATGCTGTTAACCAGTTTTTTTATGTGTTTTTAACTAATTTTATCTGCTTTGTGTGATACCATGCAGGTTTTCTTGGGATGGAAACTTTTTTGAAGCCTATTGGCCTGAATAACACCATCTGCTGGTGGGTCTGCTGGTTGACACTACCTGCAGACCTTGCCTTTAAGTCCATGTGGCAGTTTCTGATTGGTTGAGCCTATTGTAGCCTGACATCTGTTTGCATGACTTCCTGATGAAGGCTTGATGCCGAAACGCGTCGAAGTTTGTTTTTAAGGTCTACATGACCATGCCGATAAAATAAAGGCTTTTTTAATAGTATAAAGAGAGTGCCTTGGAGTCTCTTTTTGTTTCAAGGACCTTTTGAATCCCTTTCCAAAGAGCACCTCAAACAAACTCTGCCGAGTCCAGGTAGCACTCCTTTTCTTTGTCTTCAGAAACAAATGTAACTTTTGTGTGAAATGCAATCATCTTTATTTTTCTTCTCAACTTATCCCACCACCACCAAGCTAAGGTAGCTGTGATTGGATGTCCCTCTTAACTCATCCAACCTTTCCACACAACCAAAGTAGCTGTGATTGGATATATTCCTAACTTGTCCCAAAATGAGTCCCTGTCAAACATTTTAGGCTAGTTTTTATTTGTTGATTAAAATGTCAGTTAATTTAGTTTCAGTTTTGTCCATGTGCACTGGTTTTTATTAGTGATTGTCTAGTTTTTTTTGTCAGGGGAAAAAAAGCTTTTTGACAAAAACTGGTGTCAAAAAAAGTCAACAAAATTAACACTGACTTAGAATGCAGTACAGAGTTTATCCTTTTCCTTTAAATGTTTGTCACTTTTCAGGTGGTCCTCACACGTATCTTTTCTGAACCACTAAACCGTATGTTGACAAAATTTGCAGAACGTTTGATCAGCTGACACATAATTGTGGGAAACGACTCTGCCCTTTATTTTGGAGTTAGCTGGGAGTTTCGTAGCTTCTTTGCCAATATAGCCAGTGTCTCAGGCAGCCTCAGTAACGTTTGCATTGTTAATGACATGATGAGGGGAAGTAGGGATGAGAATTGATAAGATTTTATCAATGCCAATGCTGTTAACGATCCTGCTAATCGATCCAACTCTTTAACGATTCCCTTATCGATTCCTGCAGATTTTGCATGTGGGCAAATGTTTGTCTGATTTTCAGTGGCAACAATGTCAAACAAGTCACGGCATAGATATCTGCTTCTGCAAGTTGCTGGTGTTTCCACTCACTTAAGGTTGTGTAGTAGGTGTAATTAAAATTAAGCCACAATTCTGACGCTTCTGAACACTGTCAATTGAATGGAATTGATAAGGGAATTGATAAGCAAAAAGATTAATGATATCGATTCTTTGATGGAGCTGTTAACGATTCTCAACTGGAATTGGTTTTCGATTCCCATCCCTAAGGGGAAGTGAAGCATGCATTGTCCCCAGTCTTAGTGACCCCTTTGGAGCATTTTCCTGAGAGATACATGCCTTTTTTAAATCCCAAAAATAAACTTTTACCTACAATGTCATCCATTTCCTTCATATTCTGTGTTCATCTTGAATTTTGTTTTAATGTATAATTTCGTGATTAAATATTTTATAGGGCCCTAGATACTTTTAACCAAAGCTGATGAAAGTGACAGTAAGGAACATTTAGATCTTGAAGACATTTTGCTTCTTCTACTAAAATCGAATTTCAGTTTTAACAGTTAAGTAAAGAGAGCTGGTATTTAAAGCCTCTGTAGACCATTAATATCCAAATGATCTGGGTGGTCATCTGAGAGTCACTGGCCAGGCGTTGACCTAACAGTGAATAACAGCTAACAATGTGAACAAAAACATTTTGTTGAGTAAGCTCTCTGGAGCATTAATGATGCAGTGTACATCATTAATGATAAGGCTCTGTTAATCAAACTGGGACTTTTAGAAATTTGCTGTTCTGAAGTAAACAGAGCCGGATATAATCAGAAAACAAGGAAGACAGCTCACAGAGCATGTATGTCCTCAAACTTGTGCACTGATTATATTTTGTTATGAATGTGAATAGAACAGAATGTTTGTAACTCAGGCCGGTGGTCATTCACAACCTAAGTTTCACATAAGTCTCATAACTATCTTGCCTTTTTAGTGACAATTTATTGATCTTGAACACATGAATAATGTCTCCATGTCACATTAGAACAATTTCTACATTCCATTTGTTCTCTGAGAGTTCATGGTGTTAGTCAGGGCCTGTATTTACAAACACTCTTAAAATCTACTCAACAAGATGCAATCTTAGCTTAAAAATCCTAAAAAGGAGTTTAACTCTCAGATTGACTAAATAAAAATTCCAATACCAACTCAATACAAGGTAAAGTCATTTATCATAAGAGGTGAGTTGACCTTGTGGGTGGACCGAAATATGATACATTTGAGAGGAACCTTTTATCTTAACTAGGGTTTGGTCTTATTTTAAGAGAAAGTCATGAGAAAATATCCAGATTCTGGGATGTTTTTTTATTTGATGCTACAAGCAACTGTTTGTACCCAGAAGACTTTTGAGTGCGCATAATTTGATCAGGAAGTCTGAAGCATCACACATAAATATCATCTGACTGTTTTTGTCCAAACTTTCCTCCTGCCTGACCGGGCAAATGCCAGATTATTTTATGTCTTATAAAGTTCTCCTGTGGTCAGAGGCATGTTAAGAGTGAATTTGACCCAATTATAGGCTCCAAAATACATTGACGATTGTAAATGTTAAACTTGTTCAGTATTTACGACCAACTGACTGATGTGAAACGCGGTGTAGCCAATAAAGAAGTGAGCTGACTGAGGAACTAGAAAGCAGGCGTAAATAACAACAAACATGGCCAACCTGAGAGACAAAGTTCAGTGGACCTCAGAAATGGAGAACAGCCCACATGTACATGCTGTCTCCAGGATTTTTTCTACAGTCTCTTCTGTTCTAGGTCAGGATTTTTGTCAAAATAGTCCCAAGACCACCATCATTCCCTCTTTTCATATTTCCTCTTCCATGCTGTATGTTGTGTTTTCCGGTGGTTGCCGTGTGTGTTTTTACTTTTGTTAGATCACGTTTGATCACGTGAGATTTCTGTCTTTGAGGACAAGATTCCTGATTCCCAGGCTTCCCGATTGGCTATTTGGATTCATGTTGGGTGTTGGATGTATGTATTAATTATATATGTATCAGTGTTTTTTATATGTATCTATGCATATATGTGTATTCATAAATGAAAAGTTTGTCTTTAACCTGCTCTATTGTAAAGTGTCTTGAGGTAACTCTTGCTATGAATTGGCGCTATACAAATAAAGATTGATTGATGATACAGTGAGCCCAACCTCACCAGCATTACCATTTGATTGTGCAAAAGCTACTTAACTCCATGGCATGAGATACAGTAAATCAGATAGCCATTTACTTTTAAATGTATGTCACAGTTAATTTAAAAAATATTTAATATTTCTTTCTCGTAGGAAAGCTGTGACATGTTGTCTGTTTAATCTGATCATATGATATTCTTTATGTCCTCTCTGTTTTGTATTTCCCCATGCGCTGCTGCTTGGTCTGGTTGTGATTATAAATGAGAACTTGCTCTCCATTGTCCTTACCTTTTTTAATAAAGTTATATTATCACAGCTTCATAGCTCAGTGTTGCTTTCAAAGGCTAAACACAACACCACAAACAAAGAGCAACAACGGAGGACATTCAGCAGTTTGTGTTCTTCTGTTTCTTGGCATTTGGCTTTTTATCACAACAACAAATCAAGCTTTGTTCAAGAAAATGTTTTTGGCCACAGGGAAAAATAACCATACATTCTGAGATTTTGCTCTGTGATTACTCCACAGGCTCTTGTGGGTCTCCTGAAACACGGTGTGATCCCAGCAAACAGCGAGAACTTGTCTACACTGTCAGAGCGCTGCAGAGATCCGGCTGTGTCTGTGAAGAAGAAGGCGCTTCAGTGTTTGGGAGAGCTGCTTACTGTGAGTCTCAAAATGCAGCTTAGTCACTGAATACAATAGAAAGATCTAGAATAAAAAAGAATAGTAATAAGATGTCAGTATTTGCTTTAAAAATCAGCTTTGAAAGTTAGTGTAAGTATTCTTCTCTGCTTCCCAAACAGCTGTGGCTTCACTGATTATTCTACACCTAGTTTGATCATTAAGAACAAAAAAATATAAAAATCAAGTTATTACGTGTTATACAACACACTTAGGTTTTTCATGTGCTTCTTTTGTCTTAAGGCTAAACCTGAGTGCAGTGAGGTGCAGAGGGCGTGGCTGCAGGGTGTGGTGCCTGCGGTGGTCGATCCTGAGAGCTCAGTGCAGGAAAAGGCCCTTGAGGCTCTTCATCAGGTTCTGCTCAGCCAAGTCAAGCCTTACTCTGCTGCCTGCTACATGGATGGCGCTCAGAAACTGACCTGGGCTCTGTTGGACCTGCTCTGCCACGAATGCCAAAACCTCAGGTACAACTTCTAACATTCAGGGTAGTTTCTGCTTCATAAAACTGTGTCGACAGCTGAAACTTGGGGAAAGAAGTCCTTTACAGAATTCATTTTAAAACTTTACTAGCCTCTTCACTTCATCACTGCTGGATCTGATATTCTTTTGTCTCTTTAGTCAATATTTCAGCAGAGCCTTCACCATCTGGTCCAAACAAAATATGTTCACCTCAAAATTCATCACCACCCTTATCTCACACACTGAGGCTGATCACTCTGCCGGGGCCTGGCTGCTGCTCTCCAAGGTTGTCGCTTCGTCCTCAAAAATTCCCTTTGAAAAAATCCTGGGCACCTGGGAAAACATGATCAGGTGAGAGGGTCACATTCATGAAGGCTACATGATACTGGCTGAACTGATGGTGCCATGTCTCTTCTTTTTGTGTTGTTGTTTTTTTTTTTTTTTTCTGAGATATGGAAGAAACTAAATATAGACCCAAAAAACAAAGCTGCGTGGTTAATGTGCATTTTATGCCTGTATGATGTTCCATAAATGTAAGATGTTTAATTTTTTTCATTTTTTAACAGCAAAATAAAAAAACAAAATCAGACCTGATCAAAATCTTAAGACCAGTTGAAAAATTGCTAGAATGTGCATTTTGCACATTTGGACCTTAATGAGGTTTTAAGTAGAGCTACAATGTGCAAAAGCAAGAAGGGCGAGTGTGACAAAAAGCACTTTGAAAAAGTAATTTATTGAAAACAACAAGTAAACTGAAATAGGCTGTTTATCAGCTGATCAAAAGTTTAAGACCACAGACTATTAAAGCCAAAATCTGCTCAAAATGTTCATTTTCTGTCAGGCATTCACATGGTCATGCCCTCCTGATGGTTAAAGCTAAGAAGCTTTCTCTTCTTGAATGTGGTTGGATCGTCGAGCTGCATAAGCAAGGCCTCTCTCAGCGTGCCATTGCTGCTGAGGTTGGACGCAGTAAGACAGTCATTCTAAATCTTTTTGAAAGATCCTGAGTATTATGGAACAAAAAAGTCAAGTGGTAGACCCAAAAAAATTACACCTGTGCTGAGCCGGAGGATCCGATTGGCTGTCCGTCAAGACACAGAGTGGTCCTCGACCCAAGTTAAGGCCCTCACTGGTGCCGACTGCAGTGCAATAATCCTCAGACGGCATCTGTAGGAAAAGGGTTTCAAAAACTAAAAACAAACTCAAAGACCTCGTCTCCTTCAATGCCACAAAACTGCCCGTTTAGACTTTGCCAGTGAGCATCAAACATGGGACACTGAAAAGTGGAAAAAGTTTTATTCTCTGATGAGAAAAAATGTAACCTTGATGGTCCAGATGGCTTCCAATGTTACTGGCATGACAAGGAGATCCCACCTGAGATGTTTTCTACCCGACACAGTGGAGGGGGGTCCATCATGATCTGGGTGTTTTTCATTCAGTGGAACACTGGAGCTTCAGGTGGTGCAGGGTCATCAAACGGCGGCTGGTTGCGTGCAGATGTTGCACGTTCCTGTTTTCAACAGGACAACGCTGCAGTTCACAATGCTCGCTTGACCAGGGACTTCTTCAGGGAGAATAACATCACTCTTTTGGACCATCCCGCATGTTCCCCTGATTTAAATCCCACAGAGAACATCTGGGGATGTATGGCAGGGGAAGTTTATAAAAATGGCCATCAGTTCCAGACAGTTGATGCCCTTCATGAAGCCATCTTCACCACTTGGAGCAATGTTCCCAAAAGCTTCCTGGAAACACTCGCATCAAGCATGCTCAAACGAATTTTTGAAGTGATTAACAAGTACGGTGGAGCTACTCATTACCGAGTCCTACGGTGAAACATTTTTGTTCTGGTTTGGAGAGTTTTTTGTAATTTTTTGAGCGATGGTCTTAAACTTTTGATCAGCTGATAAACAGCCTATTTCAGTTTACTTGTTGTTTTCAATAAATTACTTTTTCAGAGTGCTTTTTGTCGCACTCCCCCTTCTTGCTTTTGCATATTGTAGCTCTATTTAAAACCTCATTAAGGTCCAAATGTGCAAAATGCACATTCTAGCAATTTTTCAACTGGTCTTAAGATTTTGATCAGGTCTGTATACAGGTTGTGAATTTTAGCTATTACTGAAGTTTTCCATCATCACTGCTAGGAATGGGAATTGAAAACCAACTCCAGTTGAGAATCTTTAACAGCTCCATCAAAGTGTTGGTATCATGAGTCTTTTTGCTAATCAGTTCCCTTTTCAATTCCTTCCACTGACAGGGCTCAGAAGCACCAGAATTGTGGCTTAATTTTTTACAATGGCACCTACTGCACAACCTTAAGTGAGTGGAAACACCAGCAACTTGCAGAAGCAGTTATCTATACTGTGATATGTGTTTGACACTGTTGACACCGGAAATATACAGGCCAACATTTGCCTTCACAGAAAATCTGTAGGAATCAGTAAGGGAATTGTTAAAGAATTGGATTGATTAGCAGCATTGTTAATAGCATTTGCATCAATAGAATCTTATCAGTTCACATCCCTAATCGTTGCTGCCTGCTTTTTTCACGACACTTGTGTGCAAAAGGTTTCAACATGGGAATTTAATTTTAATTTTAAAAAGTTGTTTTTTAAATTAGTTAAAAAAGAATTATTGCTACCAATGCCATCATTTGTTCTGCCCATCAGTCCAATTCTTTATTGATTCCTGTAGATTTTCTTTATGGAAAATAAATGGCCTGCACCCGTGTTCAGTGTCAACAACCTCACAACGCTGCACACACAAATAGTTCTGCACATCGCCTGTGTTCTGCCCTTTCACAGAAACACAGGCAGTGAATGCTGTACAGTTAGTGTCGTGTAACGTTAAGCCACAGTTTTGACCTCTACTGTCTTCTGTCTGTATGATTTAATTTTTTATATCTTGCTATTATTTCTAGGGGTGAAACGAAATTTCGTGCCACGAAATTTCGCGAAATAAAAAATGACGAAATAAAAATCAAAGACGCTCGAAATAAAAGGACGAAATAAACCCTCCTCGCCTCCCGTAGCAAAACACGCTGCAATAAGGAGGAGGATGAAGCGGAGGAATCAGCTGACGCTCCTTCGTCAAATAAATCGGTTGTGTGGACCTATTTTGGCTTCTCATGTAAAAGACGAGAGAACGGTGAGAAGATTGCGGACAAAAAAACAACCGAGTGCAAAATATGCCGCAACAGTTCGCCGTATACTGCGGCGAGAACAACCACCTGCAACTTGCGAATACCTGCTTTTATTTAACAGTCACTGTGGGCTGTGACAACGTCAACTTCAATTTTAATTCCCGAACAAAACAGTGAGTAACATCTCTACACCTCCTGCACGGCTCTCTCCCTCCTCGCTCAAACACACACAAAACTCCCCTTCTGAACTCTGACCTGTTCGCCCCGCCCTCCTGCTCCATTCACTGACCGTCAATTCATAGGAAACATTAAAATCCACATTAAACACATAACAAACTGTAGAACTGCTCCGCTATGTGTGTGTAAAGGTGCGTTCACACCGCAAGCGACCCAGCTGCCAAAGTCACGTCGCCCACTGAGGTAGCGTCGCGCGTCCATAAATAGCCTACCTGTTTGGTCGCCTGGCGTGGGCCATCGGTCGGTGACGTCACGTCCGCTCGAGTTTTACCGCGATCGTATCATATATCCCATAATAGGGTGTATAAGCGGACATTATTCCAGCTGTGTCCTTTTCACTCACTTATCAAACACAAAACTCTGCAGCTGATGATGCAGCAGCATTTACTGCGGTCCGTCTGCAAATGTCCTCACTGAGATTAGTTCCGCCTATGCGGAAGTCATCCGCCCTGTAGTCCGGATGAATAACAGCACCGTCACACGTACACACACCTCTGATTGGCTGATGCTGCACAAACACACACAAAGATCCTTCTGAACTTTGACGGGAAGTGGTCGCCGCCCTCCTGTCATTCACTGACCGTCAATTCATAGGAAACATTAAAATCCACATTAAACACATAACAAACTGTAGAACTGTCCGCTATGTGTGTGTAAAGGTGCGTTCACACCGCAGTTTACCCAGCTACCAAAGTCGCGTCGCCCACTGAGGTAGCGTCGGGCGTCCATAAATAGCCTACCTGTTTGGTCGCCTGGCGTCGGCTGTCCCTTGGTGACGTCACGTCGAGTTTTACCGCGATCGTATCATATATCCCATAATAGGATGTCTCAGCGGACATTATTCCAGCTGTGTCCTTTTCACTCACTTATCAAACACAAAACTCTGCAGCTGATGATGCAGCAGCATCCTCTGTGAGCATTTACTGCGGTCCGCCTGCAAATGTCCTCACTGAGATTAGTTCCGCCTACGGAAGTCATCCGCCCTGTAGTCCGGATGAATAACAGCACGCACACACCGCTGATTGGTTGATGCTGCACGCCACGACATCACCTGAATATATCAACTTTTTTTTTAACTTTGACATCGCGCGACGAGTGAAGCGGTCGTCTTGTCGCCAGCTGTTGCGTCGCGGGAGGGTTAGACCCGCCCCATCGCGGCTGTACATTGACTTTGCATGGAGAGTGATCGCCGAGGTAGTACAGGTAGCGTCCAGTGTGAACGCACCTTAAGTCTGCATAAAAAACAATTTGATTTTTGCAACTACTGTTGAGTTGACAGAATTTGGTCATACTTGAAGATCAGAAGTATATACACTGTTATAGGCTAAATATTATAGTTCACAGTTCAGACATTTATAGGTCTAAACTGCAGCTCTGAGGACTGCTATTTCTTTTCCTTTTCATTCAAGAATGTAGTTATCCTGATTGTTACAACAACAAAGCACTTTTTATTGAGATTTTATGTTTGTATTTGCACTGTAGTCTAAATAAGGGAAAAAAACTACAATTTAGTTTTTTTTTCAAAGAGCATTTATTTTGTACTGATGCAGCAATATTTTTTGTATGTCTGCATTGGGAAGAAAATAAAGAAAATGAGATTTTTTCACAACTTCCTACTGTTGGGGATTTTCCTTCATCTTTATTTCGTATCGTGAGTATTTTGTATCGTGAGTATTTTGTATCGTGGGCCCTGTTTTGTATTTCGTATCGTTTCGTGAGTTGACCATTTCGTTACACCCCTAATTATTTCTGCTTACAGCCTTTGATGAGTGCATGCCGTCTTTGCCAGGCTGCAAAATTTAGTGGAAGGACTGGATAAGGGAATAGTTCAGCTTAAAGAGGAATGGAAATTATCTGTGGTGTCTTGAGATGGGAATTGATCAGTGCTGGAACAGAACCTTTTTTAGGCAAGTTTGAGGGATTCTTATCATTTGTCTTTATGCCCAACCACTCCCTTTTGTTTCCTTTCTCTTTCTTATGTGTGCCTTGTACAACAATGAAGTTTCTCATGTGAAAGAAGGGCTGGGCAATTAATCGAAAAATAATCGAACTCGACATTAAGACCCTGTAATCAAAGTAATTTTACTCATAATGATTATTTTTAATATTTTTCCTGTGCAAGTCACATGACCGTACCCCCTCCATATAGTCTAAGTTCACTTTCCCCCAAGAGCGAAGGACGCACCACCAACATGGAGGAGACAAGTGCCAATCTATCTGAGGACCTAGTAGCCAAGTAAAATCCAAGATGTGCCCAAAAATCTCCATTGTTTGGGCACATTTTGGATTCTGTGCAGAGGACATCAAGCAGAAAATAGTTAAGTGTAAATATTGCAGGAAGACTGTGTTGATGACCATCGGTATCACCACTAATGTGTTCCAGCGTAGCAAAAAATAATGGTTCATTAATCGTAATCGAGGTAAGACCATCAATTAATCGTGATATTGAGACTAGGTAATATTGCCCAGCCCTATATGAAAGGTCACTTCACTTCAGTTCACTCTATCAACCATTCCTTAAAGGGCAACTTGTTGTGAAGCAGATCAACACAGACACTCACTATGACACAGTAAAAACTCAATACAACAATAAAACCATAGAAAACAGACAAAACAGTCGACACACAACAAATACAATAGGTCAGATCAGAGAGTCAGGCAGCCACAGAACATCGTTTAAAAAGATTGTCACAATTATCATAATCCACTGCACATATTGTACTGTTACTTCTTACACTGCTTTCCAGTTCATACCCTTACAAAGAATGAAGCTTCACGAGAAGCTTACAGACATCGTAAAGTGCATTGACAGCAGCACCAAGAATAGGATTAATCAGACACAGTTCAGAGTTTACAGCTCGAATGGAGGTTGGCATAAAGGACAAGCTGTACCTTTTTTTTTTTTGTGGCCTGCGGTACAGCAGGGCCACAAAATGGAAAAGAAAGTTATAGACTGGGTAAAATAGCAGTACAAAAGCTTCTTGTGCTTCTTGAGTCTTGTCAACCTGAAATTTAGCTAAATTAAGTTGTCAGCACAAACAACAGCAAATAAGTCAAGTAAGTGGTGGACAAAATGGTTTTTAATGCTGCTTTAGTTTACATCAATTTCTTCATTTTTAATGTTTTTGAAATAAAATTAATTTATGTATTTTCATCCCAACATATATCAACAGGAGTGTAGCATTGGTCACAATTGTCAGTGACAGTTGGAGAGAAGCTTCACTTAAGGAAAACAAGATTCATCTTAGACAGCCATCTGCCAAAGCTGTGATTGCTGATTTTCTCCTGCTTCTAACATCAAGTTTGAGGACAAAATGTTCATTTGTGTCTAGTTTATCCCATTCACTAACAGAAGCCATGATGAAGAGAAGATCAGTGTTATTCACTTCACCTGTCAGAGGTCAGAATGTTTGGCCTGATTGATGTATGATGCTTATAAGGTGGAAGGGACTGATGTTGGTTAATATAGCAGCATTTAGCTCAACTGCAATCAGATTTAGTTTAATCGGTTTAAATTGAGAATTTATGTTGACTGATGTTGTTTCTGTTGATGTAGGATAAAGCACTTGGAGTCACCGTTAGGCTATAGGCACCCCAGTGTTTGACGTTGACACGGAAAACCTGTTTAGGCCTACTACTGTAGAAAAAACTCACAAGAATTGGCAAGAGAATGGATCAAGATTGGATCTATGAGCAGAACTAATGAGGCCACTGGTTTTTATAAAAGCTTGTCAATGTTTATCCCGAGGAGTGACACATGCCACATGCGCATGCTGTTGAGAATGGCCATTAAACCTAAATTTCTATTAACCTGGAGAATTTTGTTTATGACCTGTGTGAGATCTTGTGATGATTTTCTTTGGCCATATTTAAAAAACAGTCATTGCTATTTATTGTGTAGTCTTGACATTTACGCACAATCAGTTTTACTAAGTACTTTATATTTAGCCACTGCTTTAACTTTTGGTTTGATTCCTTGTTTTGTGCTTTTAGCTCAAAGAATATACTGGGGACAACGTGTTGTCACATCCTGAATGTGATGGGTGACATTGCAGCACATCTGAATGAGGACACCAAAGACAGGATAGTTGGTAAGTGAATGTGACAGAGAACAAAGTCGCCTATCTTTTGTTGACATTTTCTTTTTCTTTCTCTGTCTTAACGTGAATGCAGCTCCTTGTGTCCACGAGTGAACCAAATGTTTATATCAATGATCTTCTGTTTATTTCTTTGCCAGTTTTGATAAAGCGCTACTCCAATCACGTGTAGGGAAGTCTGTTTCTGGAATTTGGTCCAAAGCCGTGATCAGACTTATTTTTTGTCGGTAAAGACAGTCACTGTGTCAGATTAGGCGGCTTGCCCTACAAGCATGACAGACTAACTGCATTTAAAAACAGCATGATCAAGGTGGAATAAGAAGGGGCAACACCAAAAAACACAAACAGACAGTGTATTTAGATTAAGGTGCATTTGTTTGCATCACAAACATGATGTTAAATGATAAGTCTAAATGCTGATTAATGTGAGCAGTCCCTCATCATGCTCATCTGCTGTTGTCTCCAACATTTCTCTTTACAGTCTGTGCTCCCTACTTTAAGGGCAGGGATGCTGTTTTTCAGAGCTATGCAAATTTTTCCCTGCCTCATGGCTCTCAAGGCACAGAACTGGGTTTGTTTACATCCCTCATCGTCGCACTTGCAGAGCTCTCTGTGCACTCATTGTTCATTCTCTCTGAGGTCGAGGAACAGATCGTGAGGCAGGGCAGCCGAGGCCAAATTATCTAGGGGTCCGAAAGATTATCTTACATGATTATCCTGTGGTGTGAGGTGTGCTAAGAATCATTTTCTCCTTTTGAAAGAGAATCAGGGCTGCCCCAACTTGAAATCATAATTATTAAACGTGTTTAATTTTTTATGACCAGAGCAAAGCTAATCAGGAGCAAGTTAGCTGAAACAAGAAGCAAATGTAGCCATGGCAACAAGGTAAAGTCAAGTGAAAACTTTAGACGGATGTCATAATGAAGGTTCAACTCATTGATTTGTTCAAAAACAGTAGCATCTAAATATAATAGATGTAAATTATATATAACAGACTGATAAAGAGAGGAAAAGAAATCACAACCACCATGGGTGTTATAGGAAGCTAATCACTCCTGATGTTGACCGCCATGTTTGTTTAAGTCAAAGTCTAGTTTGATCACGCGAGATCACTCTGTGTGACTCAACACACACTACAGGAACAAACTGATAAATCTGACATTATCCTTCTTCATGTGTAGATCTCACTGTTTTAACGTCAATTAAGATTTTAAAAACACAAGAAGCTGATTTCAAGGATTTGTTGTTATTGTCTGCTTTTTTTTCCCATAATGTGACCAGAAAGAAAGAAAGCTACCATGATAAGTATAACCAACAACTTTAAATACATATGGATTCATAGTGCTTTCAGAAAATGCTGTCATGAGGTTTTAATCTGTCTGCCTGTCCTTCTGTTCTTCTGTCTCTCTCCAGGTGATCTGATGTCTTGGTTAAAGACATTCACTTTGTCTCTGGGTGTGATCAGCGCTTGTGTGGAGACCCTTTTTCAGTTTGGCTGTAGTGATGATGTCAAACAGACCCAGGTACTGCAGAGATCGTACTTTTTAGCATTAATTACAAATTCAGTAAGTGAAGGTGTAAAGAGAGAACATAAGAACTTTCTATGGTGCAAGGCATGATTATTAATTAAAAAAGAAGATTTGACGTACAAAATCAAGTTAAATAAATGAGACAAGTGTAAATGAAAACTTGATACTATAATTAACTAGAAAAGCACTCGGGAAAGCGCAGACCTCTGCCAGCACCACAGTCCTCACCCATATTGTGATTTTCCCCATGAATATTAGTCCTACCTTTATTTCATCTAAATATTAAGATTCCTTGATTTTTCGTCATGGCAGATCCAGAGGGTGATCCTGATCACTCCCAAAATCGAATCATTTGTTCCTTGTCCAAATCCGTCCATTTCCTGAAAATTGCCCCAAAATCTGTCCGTAACTTTTCAAGTTATCTTGCTAACAGAGAAACAAACAAACAAAACAACAAACAAATAAACAAACAAACAGACACCGGCAATAGCATAATATCCTGGAGGACGTAAAATACTACCATAATTTCTTTCCAGACATCTAAGGATGTGGTTTTTAATCGTTGCCCAGAGGTTATATTTTAAACGGTTTTATTCTTCCCAAATGCTGTTAAGGTATTTTAGTTCTATTTTTCATTGACATGTATTGTTTCATTTTCATGTAGATGTAAATTAAAGTTAATAGCAAAGTGATGATCTTATTCTCCATGAACAGTCACTGAGAATACTGAAACCTAATACTGACACGTGACCTGCACACTCAGTTGATCCAAACAGAACTCATCAATCAAAGTTTATTTATAAAGCCCTTTACAGTAACCCAAAATGCCCCCAAAGTGCTTTACAGTTGTGTCAGAAAATAAATAAGAACACTAAGGATAGAAACAACATAAAACAATACTGTAAGAACAATACATAAAAGCCAAAGATACAATAGAATACAACGGGAGATGTGACACAGCAGCAAGGTGCACAAAAGCCATACGGAAAGTTAAAAAAAATAAAGTCTAACTGACATGAACATAAACCTAGAAGCCCTAATCAGGGTCAAAAGCCATTCTAAAAAAGTGAGTTTTTAGTTTAGATTTAAAAAGACCAAAGTCGGTCGTGGTGCGAATGTCTGGGGGCAGCGTGTCCCACAACGTAGGTCCCGCAACAGCAAAAGAACAGTTCCCCCACTGTTTACATCTCGAACTTGGAACATCCCAAAGGAACTGGTCAGAAGAACGCAGGGCCCTCGTATGGCTGCGTAAAGTTAAAATCTTCGATAAATATAGAGGAGCCAGGCCGTGAATGACATTAAAAACAAACAACAAAAGTTTAAAATCAATTCTAAAATGAACTGGAAGCCAGTGGAGGGACGACAGCACAGGGGTGATGTGCTCACGTCTTGGCGTGTCTGTTAGAAATCTCGCCGCATCATTTGGAACGAGCTGAAGGCGAGAGAGGGAAGATTGGCTGAGGCAGAAACAAAGGGCATTGCAGTAGTCCAGGCGGGAACTAATAAAAGAATGGATAGCCTTTTCAAGATCCTGCCGACTGAGGAAGGGCTTCACCTTGGCCAAGAGGCGCAGCTGAAAAAGGCTCATTTCCACCACAGAGGTTATCTGTTTGTCGAACTTTAGGCCACAGTCAAAAGTTACCCCCAGGTTTTTTACCTGTGTTTTCAAAAGAGGAGACAGAGTACCGAGATTTATTGTGGCTGCATTTGGCGAAGAAGGGCTAAACAGGATAAATTCAGTTTTGCTGTTGTTCAGGTGCAGGAAGTTACATGCCAGCCACTGCTTGATGTCACTAACCTTTGGGTTCAGAGGCAAATACAACTGTAAATCATCCGCATAAAGATGAAACGACATGTTATGCTTTGCAATGATTGACCCCAATGGAAGCAAATGAAGAGAAAAGAGAACGGGGCCAAGAATAGATCCCTGTGGCACCCCATAGAGAAATGGAACATCTGATGAGCAGAGGTCACCAATCCTCACCGAAAAGCTTCTATCTGACAGATAGGACCTAAACCATTGAAGAGCGGTCCCACGGATGCCTGCATGCTGCTCTAGGCGAGATACAAAGACTGCGTGGTCAACAGTATCGAAAGCCGCTGTGAGGTCGAGCAGCACCAGCACCGTGGGGTTCCCAGCATCCAAGGACAGGGAGATATCATTGTGAACCTTTAACAATGCTGACTCTGTACTATGTCGGGATCTGAAACTGGACTGAAATTTATCAAGGATCGAGTTTGATTCTAAAAATGACTGCAGTTGTATAAAAACAACTTTTTCTAAAACCTTAGAGAGAAAGGCAGGTGTGACACAGGTCTAAAATTAGACAGCATAGAGGGATCAAGATTGGGTTTTTTCAAAAGAGGCCTGACCACGGCATGTTTAAAGGCAGCCGGGACAAACCCTGAACAGAGGCAAGAGTTAACAAAAACAAGCAAACTTGACCCAACAACATCAAAAACCTCCTTCAGGGGTTTGGCTGGAATGATGTCCAGGGGGCAGTTAGTAGGTTTCATGCCACTAACCAGCTTAGAGAGGGCAGGCAGAGAAATCGCCTGAAACTGCTCGAAGACAGCAGAAGGTGCAGGAAAAACACACACATCGCCAGGGGACAACAATAAGTTATTTACACTCTGCCTGACAGATGCCACCTTATTAGTGAAAAAGGTGACAAACTCTTCACAGGTAGCATTGGAAGCATCAGACAGGACAGAGGGACATGGGTTTACAACAGAGTCAATAATGTTGAATAACACTCTATCTTGAATTTATCTGGAATCCATCCTGGTAATTTGATTGATTTTGTTTGTTTTTCAGGCTTTTATGAACCAGCATTGTGGTGAGCTGGTTTCTGTGTGTGAAGCTTATTTAGCGAGCATAATCCTGAATGAACAGGGAACCCAGAACCTCAATGAAGAGCTCATGGTGAGATGTCAAAGTTTCTGCTTCATTCCTGAAAAGTGTCTTCTTTTATGCGATCTTGTAAAACTGTGGCAAACAAAAGGACTGGTCTCAATAAAACTGTTATTTTTGTACTGTGTTATCACTGACACGGAATTTAATTCAGACTTGTCCCCATGGAAATCTTTAGATTGTATCTGTTTGTCTTGTTTTCAAAAATCCTCAAGAGATGTGGAAAAATCAGTTTTAGAGGGAAATAACTGTTCAAATAAAGAGGAAAATGAAGAACAAGCTGCGTCCAAAAATTGCAAAAGATTTACTATAATGATATACAAAGAGACAATATTCCCTTAGTAAACTCAGGCTTGTCTTTTCTATGCAGTTATGCAAATGTCAAAGATTTTAGACAACAGGAAAAAAAATAGTTTTTTGGGTTGGTTCTAAAGAAAAGTCATGACATGATTTAAGCACAGCCGTCTGTTTGAGGATTAAACAGAGTTTATGTACTATGGGAAGCTGAGCCCTGCTAATCCACTTCTACTCAAAACAACCATAAGTGACCAGTTAAAGAGCAGATTGATGTGGTGTTTAAAGACACTTCTTTACCTCTAAGTTTAAAAAATTAAATGAATAAAAAGTATTGACTGAGACCCTCACAGTGCTGCATTAGCTCGTCACGTAGCTTTCTTTAAAACCATCCTTTTTAAAACCTTATCCACTGCCTTGTCCATAAAAGCAGAAAAAACAATTGCATTTTTTTAGGTTTCTTAAGAAGAAAAACTTCCTTGTTCTGCTTTAAATCCACTTTTTACATTGTTTCCCTAGAATGAAGAACAACTGTAATATACTCCCCAGAAGTTTCTGTGCAAAGAGCAGAGATATTTATATCACTGTTTGTAAAGCTCTTTGTGAGGTTAAGCTCTCACCACTGAGTTACTGATAAGCAGTGAGCCTATACCTCCTCCTCAGTTCAGACTGTTGTTTCAGTTTCGTTAAGATGCTGCTGCTGTGAACACCTCTGTATCCTTTTAGACTGTTTCAACAGGAGAAAAAACATGACTATGGCATTATATGTGTAGAAAGATAGAAGACTGTGGCAGCCTCGCTGGAGATGGGAACTTCTCATCAAATTTTGAGCCTTTTTCTTTTGAAAAAGCTTTGAAAATAAATTATTACCTGACATAACAGATCCTAACGAATAAGACTTTGTATATCTGTCAAAATTACTTTAACCTGCACATCCCTCTTGAAAACACTTCAATTTCAGATCTTCAGCACTTTTAGCATGCGCTGCATTGTGTAGTTGACATGGAGCTTTTTCATTAAAGTAACAGCTGGACTTTACTCGGTCATTTTGGTTTTCCATCGGGGATCAGACCTTGAACATGACACAGTTTTTTTTATACCTCTATCAGCAGGGCTCCAAGTGAGCTGAGCCAAGACTTGAATAGAACTGGGGAACACTGCTGACCTCTGGATGGCTGGAGTATCTCCACAAGTTGGGGTTATCTAACAGGGGAATCAGATTCTTCCTATTGTCCATTGAATTATGCTGTATGTCTTCCTATATTTTCCCTTGCTCCGAGTGGTATGTTGCTTGGCAGCTTGCAAAAGTCTCCCAAAGATAATTCATCTCTTACGGTAACTTTTGCAAGACACATGGGGAGCTCTATCATCTTTGTTGTTTTTGTGTGGATCCCACGGTAGTTTCACTTTGTAAGGAACGCTTGTTTACCTTAAAAAAGTACTGACAGTTTTTTCTTGTCCAACTTTCTAACAGGAAATTAAGGCACCAACTCCACTTGCTTTTTTGTCACATCACTCTTTGGTTTAACAGAACAAAGATACACCCTTTTATTTATCTGCATATACTCTCTCTTTCAGATAAAACACCTCCATACTCTGGGGGTGGCATCACTCCACTGTCCCTCCAAGGTTGGAAAAAGGACGGTGCTGTTAGTTGAGTCGGTCCTGACTACGCAGTCCGAGAGAGTGGCAGGTAGGAGGATTGATCAACATCTGAAGTCTTCAACAGACCTCAGTCTAACTAAAACTGCTTATTAAGACCAGTATTGGTATTATGTGTTTCAAATTTATCAAATAATCTTGATAATCCTTTTTACTGTTATTTCTAAAGCTGTTTGCACAATGGCCTGCCCCACCATCGCACCAGTCTTTCTGAAAGTCCACTTAAGTATGTTGAGTGCACAAGAGGAGGAAACTGTTGAGAGCCGATTAGGGAGACTTTTGTAAGCATCACTTATTGTGTCCTTTCAGTTTCCATTTAAGAGATAAACTTAACAAAAGAAAAAAAAATCAATAGTAGGAGAACAATTTTCCTCTTTCCTTTCACACTACTGCATGATTATCTCTGTATTTGACTGACGGATAGATAAGTTTATACATTTATTTACAGACTTGTCTGATCTTTTTATGGTCATGAAGATTCCTTGATGCATTTCTTCATGCCGTCATCTGTGCCCTGAACTTAAAGCCACACTGTGTGTAGTTTGTTCTCCCATCTTGTGGTGAAACTATTTTACATTGAAACAAATAGTGCTCTCTGGCATCTCGCTTTTTCAAATATGTGCTGCAACCGCTGAACTCTAAAGTAGTCGGTATGTGCCTAGAAGCTATGTCAACATGTCACCCAACACTTCATGGAGTTTTCTTTCTGGTGATGAGGTGCGTTATTTCAAACAAACTGAATTGAATCTTAAGTCTTAGGCTTTCAAATATGCTGGGGCAGTAACAAATGCATTTCAGTAAACTTACTTTGCTGGCTCTGAGCAAAGTGTGTTTAGCCTTAGCCAGTGTACTACGCAGTGCTTTATGTCCCTCTCAAATGTTCATAGTCTTTTATCCTGAACAGGACTTACCCTTTCCATGTAAATACAGAGAAGAACATGGATGGATGGATGAATTTTTAAGGCATTTCAGAAGGGGACAAAAACATCCCCTTTGAGGCTCTGTTTAACAATTATTTGCTACACAATGAAGAAAAGTGTGATGAAGGATTTGTGTTTTAAATTTGTTTATTAGGAAAAAAAATGCACACATGCCAGTCAGATATGATAGGGAAAAGCACATCCACTGCAAAATGATTAGATGAATTTATGGCTGTATGTCCTCTTTTTCACTCTGACAGAGTTAAACAACAAGCTGCCAGCCTCACAGCCTCTGTCACAGTTTAAAGAAAACTCTTTGTCCACCAGAGTCAGAGCCCATGGAGTCCTCACTTTAGGTAAGTTTTGGTTTATACAGTATTTGCCCTTTATAACATTTTTTAGAAATGCATCAGGAAAGTGAGCATCCCTCTGTGTCTTCCTTTTTTATTCATCACTCACTGATTAAAAATTAAATCCAAAGGAGTGTCCTTTTTTTCCAGTGCTCACAGAACTAGCTCCAGGATTGATTACTTTTTTTACCCTAAACTGATGCTGTCATCTGTGATGTCTTGTGAAATAGGAGCTATTTCTATTTCTGATCATAGTCCAGTATTTCTACAATTGATGCTTAATGAAAAACAAGGTTTTGCTAACTCATGGAGGTTTAACCAACATATACTTAGTGACCCCCAATTTGTTTCATACTATAGGTCAGAATTTAAAATATTTTATTCCATAAATAAAACACCTGATAATTCACCCTCAGTGTGTGGGAAACCTGTAAGGTATATGCCAGGGGCCTGATTATCTCCTATACAAAAAGTAAAAAAACGCAAATCTATGGAAGCCCAAATGAAGCTGGAGGTTGAACTATTGCACCTTGAAAAGACGTGTGCTAAATATCCATCTGAGGCTAATATGAAGACTATGCTGGTCACAAAAGCATCTCTAAATTCTCTGCTTACCTATAGAGCTGAGCAAAGTATTAGGCTTGTAAACACAGGCTCTATGAGTGTGGCAATAAACCAAATACATACCTTGCAAGATTAGTTAACAGGAGGAGTGACTCTCAGACATTCTCGTCCATTAAAGACACAAATGGATCTAATAAATTTGATACAAATACTATTACTAGGGTGTTTAGGGATTTCTACTGTAAGCTTTATGCCAGTGAGGAACCCTCAGGAGTACAAGATCTGATTGACAAATTCATGTCTAGACTCACTCTACCTAAACTCACAGATGAACAAAGACAAAATTTAGATAAACCAATTACAAAACAGGAGGCTTTGGAGGCATTGCAGGCTCGACAGTCAGGGAAGGCTCCAGGCCCTGACGGCTTTAGCTGCGAATTTTATAAAGAATTTATGTCAGAACTTATGGACCCTTTTCTGGAGATGTTGGAATGATTCGTTTCTTTGAGGATCTTTACCTAGGTCCCTCACTGAAGCTACTGTCAGTCCTATACTTAAAACGGGGAAACCAGCTGATAAATGCTCCTCGTACTGTCCTATTAGCCTGTTTAATGTTGATTTTAAAATACTATCAAAAATACTACCACGGCGCCTTGAGAAGATACTTCCTAACATTATTAATGTGGATCAGTTGGGATTCGTGGTTGGTCGGAACTCTTGCAACAATATGAGAAGGCTGTTAAATATAATTCAGTTGTTGCATCAGCAGAAACTGACCAGCATGGTGATAGGCTTAGATGTAGAAAAGGCCTTCGACAAATATTACTGGAATTTCTACTGGTGAAAAAGATCATAAAATAGCCTTATATGCTGATGATATTTTACTTTTTATAACTAACCCACAGACATCTGTACCAGCTATTTTGGAAATAATAAATCAGTTTAGTGAATTTGCAGGGTACAAAATTAATTTCTTGAAATCAATTTACAGATTTAAAGGTAAAATGTCAAATTTCTTTAAGACCTGGACACCCTTCTTTAAGTACGCTGGTAAAAGACTTACAAGTATTGTCTTAAAGGGAATGATTGATCACAGCTACAACAATTGGCAAAATGACAACTTTGGGCCGTGAGACTAGATATTTACTTACTTGGTGATTTATTGTTATTGATTACTTATGATTTGTCTTGTGAAATTTTGTAAGGATTTAAAATTCTCATTTGTGAAATTGTATAAACTTCTTTTTTTCCCATCTCTATCTTTCGAGGTGGTTAGTAGTTGCATCACTGTCAATTGTAATGGACCGAGCGCCTTGTGTGCACATACTTATTTAGGTGCCTTGACACCTCCCACAACACACTTATGTAGTTATATGCAGATATTCCTAGGGAGGCTGTGGACGGTGTACATCAGAGACTTTTACAAGATGTGTGAGTTCTGTGGCCATTGTTCATTTGTTTGTAAAGTGTTCAATTTCTATGTTTATTAAAACTATAATAAAAATACTACAAAAAAAAAATTAAATCCAAGGGAACTGGACTGAAAGTTCTCTAGCTTTACTCCTGAAGGCTTTCTCAGGTCTTTAAAATGTTGATCCCCCTTTAAAAGTGTAATTATTCTTTACAAGAAAGTTCCCTCTTGTTTGTTTCAGGTAAACTGTGTCTGCAGCATGAGGAGCTGGTCCAGAAGTACCTGCCCGTGTTTGCCAGGGAGCTGGAGGTGTGCACAGAGGTTGCCGTGAGAAACAATGTTGTGGTTGTCATGTGTGATCAGTGTGTAAGATACACCAACATCGTGGATCACTACATCCCGAATATCTCAGCCTGCCTGAGAGATGATGAAGCTGTCATCAGGGAACAGACCCTCATCATGCTGACCAACCTGCTCCAGGTGAGTGACGCAATAGTTTCCTCAGCTTAAAAGTTCTCACAATGTTAAGGGAAATGCAAAAGAAACTAGTGATATCGACACTTGTTTTTCTGTGGATATTTTTGAGGAACTGAAGTGTTGATTTAAGAGTCCTGCCTCATGAATCTCTAACCCCCAAATTCCACTGAACGCGAAAGCGCTGCGCAGCGCCCCACAAACGTACCGCGGAGCACTTCGCACTTAGACTACAGTGGGAGCCACTGTAGTCTATTGGGCAAATTCCACTGCACGCGCTGCAGCGCGTCAGCGCCGCGTTGCTGAAGCGCTGGCGCGCACCAAGGCGCGAGGGATACACTTCAGGTCGATTTTCTGCGCTGCCGCTTCCAAACCTCGTAAATTCACTGTCATTAAGAAAGAACCAGACAGGAAGTCACAGTGTGGAGTAACCGGAAGTCTCAAAATAAAACACAATGCACGGACTCTTGCATGTAATGTTCCTCAATTATTCGTCATTACGTCAAAACCGGAGGCACGAGCATCAGGTCAACAGTCGGTCAGAGGGTCCCAGAGGCAACACGACACCATGGACGAAGAAAAGTGAATCGTAGAGGTACAGAAATATCTCACATTGTATACATGACACCAAACATCTTTTCTATACGGATATATGTGGATAAAAGCTTAATAAATCAAGAAGCTGTGTGGTTGGGACCAGCAAAGGGACCTTAGAGAAGCGAAGCAAGGCGTTGTTTATTTCTTTTCTCAGTCTATAACACGTTTTATGGGTGTGCGACATCACTATTCTCATGAGAGCCTGTGGCCCTCCCCTTACAGGGCTGCGCACCGCCGCACTTCTGGGGGCGCCGCTTTCAGTGGGGTTTGCCTGTCAGAGCAAGACTGCGGAGTACGAGGTTTTAAAGAATGCTGCCTAATGTTCTGTATGAAAGTAACAGAGAAAGCAAGCTAAAAAAGATACTCATCTGTTAATCATAATACATGGCTGTTGTAATAAAAGTAAAAGTTCTGACTATCTTTGTATCATTAGGTTCTAACACATCCTCTAAAGTTTTAGATCTAGAGTTTAAAAATATATA
Organism: Scarus forsteni; assembly: GCA_036419115.1. Classification (NCBI taxonomy): domain Eukaryota; kingdom Metazoa; phylum Chordata; class Actinopteri; order Labriformes; family Labridae; genus Scarus; species Scarus forsteni. The sequence continues at coordinate 5,583,297 of JAZDUH010000347.1, read as the reverse complement.
CAGAATATATATTGACAATTTCTATGAATGCATGATAAACACATAATAAGCATGTTTATGTGTTTGTAATATGGTATGGTCATAGTTTGAATCAATCTTGATCATTTCGATGCTTTAAAACCGAAATCACATGTCATTGTGAAAAGAGTTTATAATGAATTATAAACATAATTTTGCCATATTGTGCAAAAACCTATAATTAGTTATATTCTTAAAGCTTCAAAACATCAAGCTGACATGAGAGAAAATTTTCATGGGAAGATTAATGAGGTGAAGTTTCAATTCCACACTTCAGGTCACAATGTTAAAAAAGAAGTTAATGCAGACTTTTACTTTAATTTTTAATTATTTTTTAAAAATACATTGTGATCTGTTTATAACACATAATGAACACTGTTACAAACTATTGCAGTTTCATTATTTGTAACTATAAGTGGCATTTGATGTAAAGGGAAGTAACCCCCAAATTCCACTGGACGCGAAAACGTCGCGCAGTGTCCTTGAAGCGTACTGTGGAGCACTTCGCTCCCATTGTAGTCTATCGGGCAAATTCCACTGCACGCGCTGTGGCGCTTCAGCGCCGCATTGCTGAAGCACCGGCGCGCGCCAAGGCGTGAGAGATCCACTTAATTTACTTTGAAGTTTTTTATAAACTTGAAGTTTTTCTGTTGTAGCTTGGAAAGAGACAAACTTATTATTTTGTATTTATTCCCAATTACAGGGGAATGAAATTTGCTGTAATTATTGCCTTGACTTACAAATTTCTCTTTTTTATTCCAGGAGGAGTTTGTAAAATGGAAAGGTTCCCTCTTCTTTCGCTTCATGGTGGTGCTGGTTGACCCAGTCCCCTCTATCGCCAGGTGAATGACATGAATTTTGCTGGGTTCTTGTTTTATCTGGCTTCTTATGTCACATGAAACGGGAAGGGAGGAGGGAGCTGGGGATCCGGGAAGTGTGCATGTGTGGACCAGGTCAAGCTGCTTGGCTTGGTTTTGGGAATATGGTGGGCCTTAATTGCCTATGAGGACTGCTTCAGGGCATCGGCAATTTGTGCCCTTTTTAGTAAAACCAAAAATAGAACAAAACAAAATTAAAGAAGATCTTGGACCTCAGGACTACTACATTTCTAGTTTTCAATGATATTAGGAATGATCTTAAGGTGTCATCAGATGTTCCAAGGCAAAAGGATACGCTACAAGACTGGAGGTTTATCTGAGTGTTTATTCGGCCGGTTCAGAGATAGTCTGACAAAGCAATAGGTAACCACCGCTTACATAGACATACATGTCACATATATGGTAACTCCATTCCATAGATGGTCAGCTGTAAAACATCTCAGTTCAGGCTTTCTGTTTCTGGCAAGGTGCCAGACTTACAGTCTCCTTGCCTACATGAATATTCCTTTCAGCAGTTGCTGCTTACATAGTTGCAGACATAGAGAGACCTTCATGATTCAAAATCATCCTTACACAAGGTTACTTCATAAAGTTTGACCTGTCTATGGGCAATAATACTAGAGTTATGTTCTAAAACTGCTGTCTCAACCTATGGGGCAGGATTAAACCTAAAACATCAATACATCTAACAGCAAAGGAATACGTGACAATTATCGCCGAATTCATTTACATAGCAATAGATCCAGAAACTACCTTATCTCACCCCAGCATTTTAAAAATTGCAGTGATATCAAACCTGTTTCCTCTCCCAGTCTGTGTGAATACTGCCTACTCCACCTGCTGCTGAAGAAGAACCCAGAGATGTTTAGCCAGCACTTCATTGAGTGCATCTTCCACTTCAACTCCTATGACAAGCACAAGACCTACAACAAGTTCCCCCAAAGTGAGAGGTAGGTAGCTCCAGGGGATCCCTCGTCTAGATCATGTTTGCTTTTATTTTTTTTTCTTCTTTAATTATTTATTAATTATTTTTAGTGTGTTAAGGTCTACAAAGAATCTTTTAAGTGTTGAACCACATTCTCACCTGCAACAAAAAGAAATAATCTGGACTTTATCAGGGCAAGCCTTCTATTGGAACGCAAACAGCCGAGTTTTTCACTAAACTTTAGCCGGATAATTTCTTTGTGCTCAACTGTTAATTTAGCCACATTTATTCCAAGTGTCTGATGGTGCGATCCATTTGTATCAGAACTGGGAAAAGGGTATTGGGAATAATGTCACATCCCAGCTAGTTGTTTTCTGTTTCGAGCTGATAAAGCAGGATTAGGTGAAGGACGTCCGACTTCACAGTTGGAAATTCCGACCAAACAAGATGTTCCCAGTGACACATCTAATTTGCAACTCGAGAATCCCAGTTCCAAGATCATCTGGGAAGGACCATGAACACTGCAGTGAATTATAAGGGCTATTCACTGAGGCAAACAGGGAGGGCTGATGTGACCATCCTGTATGACTGGAGTGAACCAGGAAAAGAGTCATGACAGGGCAGATCAAAACAGACACTGAAAAGGGAGATTTTATGTGTTTGTAAGGAGAGCGACATAAACTCGAAAAGTATCCGAACATCAGAAGAGTTGTTTCCACTGAAAATCATCAAAGTTCAGTAGATCGTCTTCTCTTAGATGATCGTCATTGGGTCTCTCGTGCATCCGAAGAGCCACTGTTGGATACTGAGATGAAACACTGCAGCTTTATGTCTATGACTTGATCACCGTGCTTCATCTTCACTTCTGTGAGCTTCAGTGCTCATCTCAACTCTCTAGTCAATGCTACTGATGCACCTTTTGACATGTAATATTGAAGTCAGGATATGAATTGTTTGTCCACTATTATATTAAAACTATGTGAACGACTGTCGGTGAATAACAGACATTATCCTGATCATTTCTGGATTGCATGTCTGAAAATTACTATAGATGTCCTCTGAAATGAGTATGAATGAACTGAACTGCATTTTTGTGTTTTTAAATATCTTTCCTTGGATCTGCGCAGAGAAAGGGTTAAGTTCTCCCTGAAGGGAGCGCAGCACCGTGAGAAGCGTTTCCGGATCTATTGCTTCCTGCTGGAGCACTTCACAGATGCACAACGCTTCAACACCCTCAATAAAATCAACCAGTCAGTCCTGGGTGAGCTTGAATCAAAACTAGGCCTGAAATCAGAAAAAAAATAGAAGCATTAAGTTGCTTTCTATTTTTGGCATGAACAATAAAAGTATCTGTGAGTCTCTAACATATAAAAGTTGACTGTCATTGTCGAAGTACATTGCCTTTGTCAATTCTGAACTATCAGTGAGCTCTAAACTTTTCCAGCACTATCATCTCTAAAAAGTAATGTCTTTACCCCTTATATTCCAGCATTCTTTGCAGACGAGGAGCTCCCGCTGGATGCAGATGGTGCTGAAATTCTGTCAGACACCTTCAACATCTTAAGTCTGAAGGAGATGAAACTGCAGGCGGTTTCTGCTCCAGCAGGAGGTGCTACAGAGGAGGAACCGGAGGAGGAGAATGTGGCCACCATGACCAAGGCTGTCCTGCAGGCAGCACAGAAGAAGGTGGTGTCACAGGTGAGAGGTGTTGAAATAACTAAGTGAAATCATGGGGGTTTATATTGGTAAGCTTATAAGAAATTTAAGGTTGTGTTGATTTAAAACAACTTGAGAAACATTCATTTACTGTTTTTCATTCCATTTTAACATCAGTGTTTCACCTGCGGAAGAAATTGGGCAGCTAATACTCAGGTTTGGCTGGGGTGCATCCATCCTGGAAAAAAAAAAGCAGTGCAGAGGGGCATATACATTCCCCTCAGCAAAATAATTAAAGGGAGGGAAAACCAAGTTTACACAAACAGGTCTGAGGGAATAATGCAAAATCTGCTCCCTGTGTGGGCTGCGATCCGCACACCAAAAAATAGCTCCCAAAATTATTTATTAGAAAGTGACGTTTCGAGCAGAACCGCTCTTCCTCAGACTTTACACAGTGATCAGTGAGAAGCCAATTAAATAGAAGCAGGTACACGTGACTCAACTCAGCTGAAATTCATTAATAATCAACAATAAACAAAATACAAAAAAAACAAACAACAAAATACCCTCTCTGAATGAAGGAAAATTGTTTTAAGCTGTTGTATCATCTCGTGTATTTACATTTACACAAATCATGAATATATAAACTCATATACAGATGTGTCACAATAAATCAACCTACATTCAAAAACAACCAGTGTATACAAATGTTGTGCCTAAATAAATATAATGCACATACACCTACTCATATATAAACAAAACCCACACGCACGTATACACATGTATCCTTAAACATACCTACAAAGCCATATTTAAACAGAAATTTGACTACACTTGCAAACCTAAAGACAAACAACATAGGTAATATTATAAAGTATATAAATACATAATCCCCAGTAATCACTGTACATACCTACATATGACATGTTAAGTAGTATGCAACATAATAAAACAAAATTAATAAAGTGTTGGAGTCCATATTTCATTTAATATCTTTGTGTGGATTAAAGACATGCGTCACTAAGGGATAAGAATAGATCACATGGTGCAACAAGGGTGAAATAGCAATATCTTGAGCCCTATGTACATTATATCCACAAAAGTTGCTATGTAGAAAATCATGTAGTTATCTGACGATATACATCTCAAGCACACGATAAAAGAAATGTGTGCAAAGAAATGTATATCTGCAGATGAAATACATTTCTTAATAGTAAGTATTCCCAAACGAGGGTTCAGGCTGAGAGGCCATCATGTAATACTATCTAAAAAGTAGCTGTTTTCTACTAAGCATTAAGGAAACATACCAAAACCACCTTATCTAGCCTAGGAGGGGCATGACATATAGGAAAGACTGAAGAGGCAGATATATGTAACTCTGTAGATCTGTTGTACAAAAATTTTTCTTTTTCAAATGTATTGTCTAGGATAATGTAAAATTCACCAAAAATATGTAGAACAATAAATGTACTTATAAGGGAAAATTACATAGATAATAAAAAAGATATCTATTGAACGAATGTACATTGACCTGAATACATGACATTTACATACAGAAATAACATTGTGTATAGAGTTGTCCTTTAAGGTAATATGGAACTGTATATGTATGCAAAAATAAATCTGACAACACAAAGGTCTTGAATCTGGATCTACAGAAAAGGTCGAATATCAAAGTCCTCGTTAAGACCTTTAGGGGCCAAGGTATTTAGTGTGTGGATCCAGTATAATTCCCTTTTAAGTAGCAGTGAATTTATGTCACCCCCTCGACGCAGAGGTTTTATAGTTTCTATTCCGATGTATTTGAGGGTTGAGACATTGTGATTGGCTGCTGAAAAGTGGACAGCTACAGAGCTAGTTGTGACATTGTTTCTGATGGCACTGCGATGTTCTGCAATGTGGGTCTTGAGAGAACGAGTGGTCTTGCCAATATAGGCCAGTCCACATGGACATTTTATCATATAAATGACATTTGTTGTAGAACAGGAGATAGTGCCTTTAATGTTGTATTTCCTACCGGTATGTGGATGGTTAAACAGTTTAGTTTTATGTGTAAAGTGGCATTGTTGACAATGACCACATGGATAGTTTCCAGAAGGTACTGTACTCAAAAAATGTGTGGGTGTTGAAGGTGGAAGGTCAGCTCTAACCAACATATTACGAAGATTGGGAGGTCTTTTATAGACCATCTGAGGAGGATTTTTTAGGCAGTGTTTAAGCGCAGGATCAGTTTCTATAATGTGCCAATGTTTTTTAATAGCTGTTTCAATTTCCTTAGCAATAGGTGAGTACTGGATAGCACATACCAATCTTTGTTCTCCCTTTTTAGGTCTAGTGCTGTACAAACAATCTGATTGGGACATGTTAGAAAAACGTAAAGATGCATTCTTGATCCAACTGTCCTTGTATCCCCTCTTTTTAAATCTGTTCGTAAGGTCTTTAGATTGGGTCCTAAAATCCTCGTCGGAGCTGCAAATCCGTCTGATTCTGTTGAATTGAGAGTCAGATAACTACATGATTTTCTACATAGCAACTTTTGTGGATATAATGTACATAGGGCTCAAGATATTGCTATTTCACCCTTGTTGCACCATGTGATCTATTCTTATCCCTTAGTGACGCATGTCTTTAATCCACACAAAGATATTAAATGAAATATGGACTCCAACACTTTATTAATTTTGTTTTATTATGTTGCATACTACTTAACATGTCATATGTAGGTATATACAGTGATTACTGGGGATTATGTATTTATATACTTTATAATATTACCTATGTTGTTTGTCTTTAGGTTTGCAAGTGTAGTCAAATTTCTGTTTAAATATGGCTTTGTAGGTATGTTTAAGGATACATGTGTATACGTGCGTGTGGGTTTTGTTTATATATGAGTAGGTGTATGTGCATTATATTTATTTAGGCACAACATTTGTATACACTGGTTGTTTTTGAATGTAGGTTGATTTATTGTGATACATCTGTATATGAGTTTATATATTCATGATTTGTGTAAATGTAAATACACGAGATGATACAACAGCTTAAAACAATTTTCCTTCATTCAGAGAGGGTATTTTGTTGTTTGTTTGTTTTTTTTTGTATTTTGTTTATTGTTGATTATTAATGAATTTCAGCTGAGTTGAGTCACGTGTACCTGCTTCTATTTAATTGGCTTCTCACTGATCACTGTGTAAAGTCTGAGGAAGAGCGGTTCTGCTCGAAACGTCACTTTCTCATAAATAATTTTGGGAGCAATTTTTTGGTGTGCGGATCGCTTTACTCATTTTCATGTCTGGAATCGTTTGGATCCAGCACCCTACGTAGGATGTACGTGCCAATCTTTTTATTTTTTATCAACCCTGTGTGGGCTGCACCATTGCACTGGTTCTGACATTATTGAAGTATGACATCATGAGGCTTTACTATCACGACCCAAATGCAGCTGCTACCATTACACATGTCACAAGACCTAATGCAAGGCTTGGACAAAAAATTGCATAGTCATTGTGATGTGGCTATGTGCAGTGATTCCATCACAAAAGATTGTTGTGGGGGAATAAATAAATGCTAAGACATCTGCAAATAATGTCTCTTCCATGCCTGCAGCGAGAGAGGGGGCTGAAAACTGCAGCCTCTCCTAAAATAAGAGGATGTCCTCACTTCTGCATCTATCCTGAATCTGAGCCCTCTAGCTTTGCTGTTTTAAAATGTTCTGTTACAGGTTTATTCCATGCTTCTCTGCTCCATCTTTCTGGAGTTTACCATGTAATAACTATCATTTATTAGGGGTGTAACGAAATGGTCAACTCACGAAACGATACGAAATACGAAACAGGGCCCACGATACGAAATACTCACGATACGAAATAAAGATGAAGGAAAATCCCCAACAGTAGGAAGTTGTGAAAAAATCTCATTTTCTTTATTTTCTTCCCAATGCAGACATACAAAAAATATTGCTGCATCAGTACAAAATAAATGCTCTTTGAAAAAAAAACTAAATTGTAGTTTTTGTTCCCTTATTTAGACTACAGTGCAAATACAAACATAAAATCTCAATAAAAAGTGCTTTGTTGTTGTAACAATCAGGATAATTACATTTTTGAATGAAAAGGAAAAGAAATAGCAGTCCTCAGAGCTGCAGTTTAGACCTATAATGTCTGAACTGTGAACTATAATATTTAACCTATAACAGTGCATATACTTCTGATCTTCAAGTATGACCAAATTCTGTCAACTCAACAGTAGATGCAAAAATCAAATTGTTTTTTATGCAGACTTACACACACAAAGTGGAGCAGTTCTACAGTTTGTTATGTGTTTAATGTGGATTTTAATGTTTCCTATGAATTGACGGTCAGTGAATGGAGCAGGAGGGCGGGGCGAACAGGTCAGAGTTCAGAAGGGGAGTTTTTTGTGTGTTTGAGCGAGGAGGGAGAGAGCCGTGCAGGAGGTGTAGAGATATTACTCACTGTTTTGTTCGGGAATTAAAATTGAAGTTGACGTTGTCACAGCCCACAGTGACTGTTAAATAAAAGCAGGTATTCGCAAGTTGCAGGTGGTTGTTCTCGCCGCAGTATACGGCGAACTGTTGCGGCATATTTTGCACTCGGTTGTTTTTTTGTCTGCAATCTTCTCACCGTTCTCTCGTCTTTTACATGAGAAGCCAAAATAGGTCAGCACAACCGATTTATTTGACGAAGGAGCGTCAGCTGATTCCTCCGCTTCATCCTCCTCCTTATTGCAGCGTGTTTTGCTACGGGAGGCGAGGAGGGTTTATTTCGTCCTTTTATTTCGAGCGTCTTTGATTTTTATTTCGTCATTTTTTATTTCGCGAAATTTCGTGGCACGAAATTTCGTTTCACCCCTATCATTTATCATTGTGTTTCTGCTTGTCACAGGCAGATGCCGAACCTGACACACCAGATGGACTGCCCTATCTAGCTCAGAGCCCACAGAAAAGTGTTTGGGAATCAAAAGAACCTTTCAAAAGCATATCTGGCAAGCATGTCATGGACAATCATTCCAGTCACATCTTATCAGATAACATGGTAGGCGGGCGCAACTGCCATGGTGTAAAATACAAAACAAAAGCCACTTCATAGAACAAACTTTAACCAAAACATGTCAACAACTAGAAAAGCACTCGGAGAGTGCAGACCTCCGCCAGCGCCACAGTCCTCAGCCATATTGTATTTTGACGATAAATATTAGTCCTACCTTTATTTCATGTAAATATTTAGATTCCTTGACCATGAACACATACCATTAGCAATCGGATTCATAAATATATCTGTTTTAGTTCAATAGTTATTCACAGAAATCGCATTTTTCGCCATGGCGGCCAGACGCTGATCCGGATCAACACCAAAATCGAATCAGTTTTTCCTTTTCCCATGCTGAACATTTACTGAACATTTCATCTAAATCCATCCATTACTTTTTGAGTTATTTTGTTCACAGACGGACAGATGGACGGTTAGACAGACAAACAAACTCCCCCGAAAACATAAGCTCCCTGGTGGAGGTAATAACCTCTCTACCATGAAAGAAGTGCCGTTCGGATCTGAGGTGCAGACTCCAACAAGAAGGTTGCAGGTTTGATCCTTGTGTCGACCAAGGTCTTTGTTGAGTTTGCATGTTCTCCCGTGCATGCATGGGTTCTGACCAAGCACTCTAGCCTCCTCCAACAGACCAAAAACGTGCTTGTTAGGTTAATTGGTTCCTCTAAATTGCCCTGAAGTATGAGAGTGAGCGTGAGTTAGGATTAAATGGTTTATCGTCTTATGATTGAAATCATGATTTAAGACAATGTGATCATGTGATCTCCAGAGCTGCAGTTTTTTGAAGCGTTTCTGGCTGACCCAGAATCTGTTGTGTCGACTATTTGCTCGAAGCAGTGTTGTCACATATTAGCGCTCATGTCCAAAACTATCACAGGTTGACATGCTGGTTTGGCATGGCTGGCTTTTTTCCTTTATTAGAATTGTTGACTTTTGTTTGTCCCAGTGTGACTTCACATTTTTGCATTTTACTTAACTTTTTTAAGTTAACATAGCTAGGTTTTTATGCTTTACATTTTTTAAGTTAAGACAGTCAAAGATGGCTCAGTTAGTTCTTCAGCTATAATAACTGCCGTTGGTCAAGGACTTAAAAGTAGGGATGCATAATATTTATCGGACCGATATAATATTGGCCATTTTGGGGGGGAAATTCCGTCATTTTATTGACCTAATATGTGTATTTTATCCTATATTTATAAAAAGATCTGATAAATTACTAAAAGATGCTATGAGGAGTTTCTAAGTAATTACAAAAACGTCTCAATTTTAGATACAGTTGTGCCCAAAAGTTTACACCCCCCAGCAGAATTTCTGATTATTTGGCCTTTTCTCAGAAAATATGAATGGTAACACAAAAACCTTTCTGTCACTCATGGTTAGTGGTTGGGTGAAGACATTTATTGAAAAAAAGATTAGTTTACTCTTTTTGAATCATAATGACAACAGAAACTTCAATATTGACCCTGTTCAAAAGTTTACACCCCCTGGCAGTTTTGGCCTGATAACATGCACAAAATTTGACACAAATGGGTTTGAATGTCTACTAAAGGTAACCATCCTCTCCTGTGATCTATTAGCTTGTATTCACAGTGTGTGTTTAAAAGCTCAGTTTCTGAGCTACTGACAGACATGTGCATCTTTCACTCAGTGCTGCGTTGAAATTTCTGTGTCATGGGTAAAGCAAAAGAATTGTCAAAGGATCTGCGAGAAAAGGTAATCCAACTGTATAAAACAGGAAAAGAATTTAAAAAGATATCTAAGGAACTGAGGATACCAAAAAGCACTGTTAAAACTCTAATTAAGAAGAGGAGAGAGAGGTATTCTGTTGAAACCAAACCACAGTCAGGCAGACCAACAAAAATTTCAGCTCCAACTGCAAGGAAAATTGTTCGAGATGCAAAGAAAAAAACTCAAATAACTTCAGCTGAAATACAGGACACTCTGAAAAAAATTGGGGTGGATGTTTTAAGATCCACAATGAGGAGACACTTGAAGAAACATGGGCTGCATGGTCGGGTCGCCAGAAGATAGACATTTCTACACAAATGCCAGAAAATATCCTGCTTACAATCCAAACAGCACAGAGACAAGCCTCAAAACCTCTGGAACAAAGCCATTTGGAGTGATGAGACCAAAATTAAACTTTTTAGCCACAACCATAAATGTTACATTTGGAGAGGAGTCAACAAGGCCCATGATGAAAGGTACACCATTCCTACTGTGAAACACGGAGGTGGATCACTGATGTTTTGGGGATGCGTGAGCTACAAAGGCACTGGAGAATTGGTCAAAATTGATGGAAGGATGAATGAAGCATGCTATCAGAAAATACTGGAGGAAAATTTACAGTCATCGGCCCAGAAGCTGCGCATGGGATGTTCTTGGACGTTCCAACATGACAATGATCCAAAACACAAAGCCAAATCAACCTGCCATTGGCTACAGCAGAATAAAGTGAATGTTTTAAAGTGGCCATCTCAGTCTCCTGACCTCAATATCATTGAGCCACTCTGGGGAGATCTCAAACATGCAGCTAATGTAAGACAACCAAAGAATTTACAGGAGCTGGAGGCTTTTTGCCTGGGCAGGAATGGGCAGTTTTACCATCTTAGAAAATAAAGACCCTCATCCACAACTACCACAAAAGACTTCAAGCTGTTATTGATGTTAAAGGGGGAAATACAAGGTATTAAAAACTGGGGGTGTAAACTTTTGAACAGGGTCAATATTGAAGTTTCTGTTATTATGATTTTGAAAGAGTAAACTAATCTTTTTTTCAATAAATGTCTTCACCCAACCACTAACCATGAGTGACAGAAATGTTTTTGTGTTATCATTCATATTTTCCGAGAAAAGGCCAAATAATCAGAAATTCTGCTGGGGGGTGTAAACTTTTGGGCACAACTGTATATGCCTGATCGAAATACACACTTTAAGATGAGTTTTATAGCATCAAAATTGGTTTTCTATAGATGCTATTCCTTAGCTTTGTGGTCGGGTCGGACAGGGCTGGACTGGCCTTGATACTCAACTTCAGGAACAAGACAATTAAAACTAGAGCAAATTTATATTATTCAGACATGTCTTCGAGCACCGGGCTGTAAGTAGCAATATATAGCCAGCTGCAAAACTACGATAAGTTTTCCAAAAATTGCTTGTTGTCACACATCAAAAACTACCGCTACGTAACTAGAAAGAGATACATTACCTCGTCGCTTTGCATTCTGTAAGTTGTTGAAAAAAAGAAGTTGTAAAGCAATGCAGAGTTCTCAGGAAGGTCCGAGCTGCATTCATTAGCATCACAACATACACACGCTTTAGTTTGGGTCACGTCTTTTGGTGCTTTCCAGTTGTAGTCAGAAGTAGGAATTTTCAGGTTCCGAGTAAGAAACTGCAACTGGAACGTCCCCTGAAGTCAGAATTTCCTACTGGGAACTCGGTGAAACCTCACCACCCCCGAGTTTACAATCAAAGATGGATGCCCCCAGTGTGAACAGTTATTTAACTCCTGTAATAATTAATTTATTTGCACTTCTGACCGGGGTGTGTCACTCTAGATCAGCTGTATACATAATATTGTTAGACCTATATTTACAAAAATGCTGCCATAGTGATAATCTACGGAGCCCTGGAGGTGTCAGGGTGCAGAATATTTAATTAAGGCGAGGGAACGCCTTCTATAGTGTCGGTATGCCTTATTAAAGTGTTACCTTGCTATAATAAAGTGAGGAAAAGGGATAAATAAAGCATTACCTTGCTATATGAAAGTGAGGGAACGGGATAAATAAAGCGTTACCTTGCTATATTTTAGTCAGTGTTGGGAGTAACGGCGTTACGTTTTCCACACTTTATTTATCCCGTTCCCTCACTATAATATAGCGTGGGAACTCCTAATGTATCCCGTTCCCTCACTTTATTATAGCAAGGTAACGCTTTATTTATCCCCTTCCTTCACTATAATATAGCGTGGGAACTCCTAATGTATCCCGTTCCCTCACTTTATTATAGCAAGGTAACGCTTTATTTATCCCCTTCCTTCACTATAATATAGCGTGGGAACTCCTAATGTATCCCGTTCCCTCACTTTATGATAGTGAGGTAACGTTTTAATAAGGCGTGCCGACACTATAGAAGACGTTCCTTTGCCTTAATAAAATATTCTGCACCCTGAAACCTCCGGGGTTAACAATATGCTAACAATAGCCTGGTAGGTCGGCATGTTTTTTTCCGACTTCAACTGGAACACCGATAAGTCGGAGATGATGTCACTCCCAGTTCCTGAGGTTACTGGAATGCAGCATTACGGCAGTCGCCGCACGTGCTCATGGGTAGCAGAGTCTTTATGTCGTCGGAAAGAGATTCTTCTCATAGTACCTTTAAATTTTGGACATCGTGTGCAGGCCACATGGCCCCTAACTAAGACAGCTTATCACATCTATCACGCCTTACTAATGGACCCAAGCCAGCCCCTGTCTCTCTGCCAGACCAAAAGTGAACATGACTTCACCAGTGTGGTTGTGTTTCTCAGTGGCAGAAGATAACAGCATTGCTGTTTTCACAGCCTGTTGGGTGAGAATTCTGAGAGAAGGAAAGAGAAGTTTAGGTTTTAACACAACAAATCTTGAAGCTCACCTGGGGCCTATACTACGAAGCTGGATTAGCTCTTAGAGAGATAACTTCCTGGATAAGTTTCGGATTTTCCGCACTACGAATGTGGATCTCTTTTTATCCAGACACGTTGTCCCGGTAACTGATCCTGAATGCCAAACCTGGTCTGGAGCAGGTTAAGTTCCAGGATAAGAGCTCACGGGGTGTGACAGACTGCCCGCTGACCAATCGGTTCTCTCGGGCAGGCATAAAAGACCGCACAGTCACCAATTTGCTGTCTTGGAAACTGGCTTGCCCTTTTCTGCCAGAACCGGTTAATGTCGGTGCGCGAATTGCAAGAGGAGCGCTTCGTCTGGAGCGTTTTTTTCGTGACAGAAGTAATCGGCTTGATTTACCAGAAGAAATCTTGTACGAGAGGTACAGATTTTCACGGGAGGGACTTCTATACATCTGTGACCTGCTGGAGCCTTACGTGGCAAATAATGCACTACGGTCATTTTGAAAATATGAATGTGATTTTCCTGATCAAACAAGTTAAAAAAATTAATTGCGTTTAGACAAATGTAGAGTATTTATTAGTATGTTGACCATGATGTTTTAGCAACAATAAGTGACAGATAGAAAAATCGTTCTTGTCAGTATTTTTATGTTATTTCTGTCATTGGTGTTAACATATTTTAGGTTACAATCACAAGATTCATGAATGCAATAAAATTAATCTAAAGGCACATATCACAACATCTGAAGACTGCTGACAAAACTCCATGAAATAAAACAGTAACTTGTTTAATTCAAACTATTTGACATTATTTCTCAATGTCAGTGATAACGTTTGATCCGAGGATGTTTACTTCTGATAAAAGACAACACATGCTGATAATTGTACTGAACGTTATTATGGATAAAGTCAAGTAACAATAATTTTGGTTTAAAGTTCAATTACAATTAGCCTACATAAGTAATCATCATATCTTAAATGTTGTCTAATGTAATATGATCTCCAAATTTTGGTAGTAACACCATGACATCGAGGGACAGAATTTAGTTTGAAGAAATATTTTTAAATATCTAATTTATGTTTAATTTCATTCATAGATTTATCCCAGTGTTATCAACACTGTCCATTTATTATTTTAATTAACAAAAAAGAGGAAGTGTTTTACACTGTCCAATAGCGGTGGATCATGACAATGGGACAAATGTTTTAGATCCAAAGGACACTAAAAGTGTGGGACACACACTTGTCAGAAGTGCTAATTAATGGATTATTACAGGAGCTTAATAACTGTTCACACTGGGGGCAGCCATCTTCGATTGTCAACTTCGATTGGACCAGGTTCCCCCGAGTTCCCAGTAGAAAACTTCGACCTCGGGGGCGTTCCAGATGCAGTTTCCTACTCGGAACTGAGAAATTCCAACTTCCGACTACAACTGGTACGCACCATAAGGCTTGTCCAGCTTGGACTGCTCTCAATCTAGACTGGAGCTTGTCAAGACTGATCTGCCTGGTTACAAACACTTAATCAGGCAGATCCAGCTCCTGCACAAGGTTAAACACTTTTAGCTAATGTCAGAGTTGGTCTCCTATCTCTTCAGTTTCAGTTGTTTCTATCATTCCCTCCTCATAGTAGGTAGTAATAGATTCCACATTAGGGCCACTGTTGTTTACAATTTATGTGGATAATCTTTGTGAAAATGTGTCTAATACTCAATCAATCAATCAATCTTTATTTGTATAGCGCCAATTCATAAGTGTTATCTCAAGACACTTTACAATAGAGCATAAAGCTCTTCATTTTATGGATACACATATATGCATAGATACATATATACATATAAAATACACATATACATATATATACAAATATATACATCCAACACCCAACATGAATCCAAATAGCCAATCATGGATCCCTCCATCATGGCGGCAAGAAAAAACCTTCTGTTAAGCAGCAGGAAATCTTGAATGTGGATCCCAGTCTCATGATGAACAGCAAATCCACACGATGCTGTGTCGGGTGTGAGGGCAAAAGAAGGGAGGTAAGAGGAGACAAGTGGACTAGAATGGTAACTAAAGTTAGGGACAGGTTCATGTACCATAGACCTGTCGTCTGATTTATTAGAGGGTAGCCTCTTGAGATGCTACATCTCATTTTCAGGAGGGTCCTCATGTCTGAATGGTTGTACTGACTGTACAACCATTCAGACACAGTGGGACTGTGTCCCATTGTTATGCTTATGATACTGCTATATATTTTTCATCTTCTGTTTTAAAATCCCTCGAGTTCCTGCAGTCAGCCTTTGACACTGTTCCATTCTGTCTGGCTCATCTTAAGTTAGTGCTGAATGCAGATAAATCAAAAACCATGCTATTTTCAAATGGCAAGCAGCGTCCATCCCACCTTCCTAGGCTGTTAACTGTTCATGGGTTTGAAATTGAAATGGTTAAATCTTATAAATACTTAGGCATTCTACTTGATGAGAACCTATCCTGTAAATTGCACATAGATAAACTTGTTTCTAAGCTGAAACTTAAACTAGGTTTCTTTTTTAGAAACAAGTCTTGTTTTCCACTACAAGTCAGAAAATATTCGATCACAACTCTTTTACCCTAGTTGGACTATGGAGACCTGCTTTTTATGACTGCTCCTGAGCAGTTTCTCAAGAAATTGGATACTGTATACTACTGTGCTATGCGTTTTATCACTGGTTGCAGCTATCATGTACATCACTGTTCCCTATATGCTGTTGCGCACTGTCCCTCCTTGTATGTTCGAAGACTCTCTCATTGGCTGATTTTTATTTATAAATCTATTCTTGGACTTCTGCCTACATATCTGTGTTCACACATGTGTAGAAACCTCAGCCTTTATGACCTGCACTCTCAGGACATCATACACCTGCAGGTCCCGAGAGCAAGAACTGGGCAAAAAGGCTTTTTAACTTTCTGCCCCATCTGCTTGGAATGATGTGCAGAAGGATTTGAAATTGACACATCTTGTAACCTTAGGGGAATTCAAGACAATTATTTAAGACAGAGAAATGAGCTTAATTGGCTCTTGTGGTTGCTGTTGCTGTGTAATCATATAATCCCAATGCAGTTTTTCTGTAATGTGTGTCTGTAACCGTAATCTGTTTTATTTTCTGTTTCTGTGCTGCCGTCTTGGCCAGGTCACTCTTGGAAAAGAGGTTTTTAAATCCCAATGAGTTTTTACCTGGTTAAATAAAGGATTGATTGATTCATAGTGAAAGTTAGCTGAGCAAGCTACTGTTTTCCTGAATTCTCAAGCCTTGTTCTCGTTTTTAGTCCTCTGGGAACCTCCCAAGAGACAGCCAACCTCACACTTTGATAACCACTATAGGAAAGTAAAAAGGCCCTGTGGAGAGATGATTTGAGCCAAAATACCATGGCATACAGTTTGAAAACCATCATATCAGTATGAATGGAGAATCAGCCTCCTGCTTTGGTCCACAGGTCCAGAAGAAGGCCTTCATCGAGAACACAGTTCCTCTCATCATCAGCCTGAAGAGCCTGCTTGAGCAAAAACGCTCCCCTGTCCTCAGAGACCTCATGGCATACCTCCAGGTGAGAATACCACAATGATATGTGTATGTATAGCTCTGAAAATTAGAAAAGGGTAAATTAATGCCCAGTATATTTGCACATGTTACGTAACCTTTAAGTATTAATTTTATTCAAAACATATTGCTTTTACAGGGTAATATGTTCTCAAAAATGAAATACCAGCTACCTTTTAAGGATTTGAGGCTTGCTGGAGATTTGTATTGTCACTTAAATGGGCTTGAATGGGTTCCCAAATGTTTAATGCAACACACCTTCTTTTGGTGACTTTGCCTCATTCGTGACTAAATCTTATTGTTCTCATCAGGTGACGATGCAGGACTACCGCAATGAGGTGAAGGAGTTCTTCGCTGGAGATGAGCAGTTGGCCGCTGAAGTGGAGTTTGCTTTAAAGACAGCCGAGAGGGAAAGAGAGATGGAGCAACAAATGGACGACTGCAGCCTGGCCAATGAAGCCAGAACCCCCACAGCACAGGTGAGATCTCCAGGTTACCTCCCAAAGACAAATAATTCAACAGAAGCTGAAGCTAATGAAAGTTACTACTATTTATTTACAATGAAATTATTTTAACCTGTTTCATACATGATTAAATGACAATTTCTTACATTTTGACTAAACACAGGCTAGCATCTCTGATAATTTATGATGTTATCTCTGGTTTCTCTTCAGAATTCAGCCAATGGCACTCCCATCAAGTCCAAACCACTCCTCCCATTCAGCTTTGCAACACCTCAGCCTCCACGACCGAATATCCTGTCTGCCAGACAGGTGCACACAGACAGGTAGGTTTTCTTAGATTTTTAGTTATTACCTCCGACAAGGCGGTTATGTTTTCATAAGGGTCTGTCTGTTTGTCAGCAACGTAATTAATTCTGTTTTGACAGATGCATACAAGAATTTCCCCCTATTTTAGCTAGATTTTCTTGAAACTTTTGCCATAGCACTCAGGTTTTTTCTATGCTGTTTCTGATATTTTAAATTGAATGTCAGGCTGCATTAACCCTTTAAATGCCATTATGTTAAGTGTGGGTCGGCAGGTTCAAGATGTGCGCTAGGTAGATTTAGGAGAGGGCTGCCATGGAGGAGTGTTGCCCAGGGGGAGTGCTGTTACCCTTGGCCCTGGTGGGGCCAGACCTGGGGACCTGGTTCCTGGGAGTGACGGAGGGGCGTTGGGCTGAGATTGATGGGGAAGGGGGTCTGAAGAGGGGGTTTGGGTGGAGGAAATAAAAGTTAAGAGCTCCAACAGCCTGGTGAGGAAATGCGAGTGTGAGTACGCATGCGGAGCTTTCATGTGAAAGAGTACTGCTCATGCGGCGACGTCAGCGTTTCACCCTGAAACGCTCTGATACGGGTTTACATGGAGCTGCATGGAGAGCGTATTCAAAACTTTCCACTCTGGAGCCCGTTTTCAAAAGTTTCCATTTTAAGACAAAACGCAACGTGTTCTCATCCAAACGCAAGGCCAAAACGCAACAAAAACGTATCGGATTTGACCTTTTTCTGCGCCGTGTAAACGCAGCTTAAGAGTCAGGAGCTCCAGTTAAGAGTCAGGAGCTCCCTGGAAGGGAGACATGAGGGAGAAAAGAGAGAAAACAGGGAGTACGTGCACCGCATGCAGGGCAAGATCTCAAGGGGCCTGCCCCAGGAGCAAGCTGCCCCCCAAGGGCACATCCAAACCCCTTTCCAGGCTCTCATATTCAGGCCGATTGAAACCAAGTCTTTATCACAAGTTCAAGGGGCCCCAACGAGTCAGGACATTCAATTCCAGCCTCCTGGCTTACACATACATTATACACACAAATTATTTTACTAGCAAAAAACCCTTGTAGGAAACAGTAAAAAATGGTGAAATGTGACTTTTTGTTTTAAATCTAAAAAAATGTCTTTATCTGTTGGACAAATATAAAAATAACAACTAGAACGGTTCTACCTTAAAATGAAATTTTAACATTAAGGGATGCATTTGTTTGTGTTTAGATAAATGTGGGGTCAAAAACAGCATTTCTAATGGTTTCAGATGGGACTGATTTGGTCTCGGTGCCATATGTTTTGTTGCTCAGCCATTTTAGGCTATTTTAATGAAATTGCACAATACTTTAGAAATTAGTTGAAAATGATAATCCTTTGGCAAATTTGAGCTCTACTCATCAAACACAGGCAAAATTATTAAATAATAAAAAACCAAAGTGACACAAAATGTCCCCAGGATCTTTTAAGGGTTCAAAGGATAATAGGCAGCATATGGCCCAAAAGCTATGACAATTAATAACTATGACAATTAATGTTGTTTTGTAGTGGTTTTTATAACACTCTTCAAAACTACATTAGCTATCAAACGTCAGTGAGTTTAAGTGGATTGGTACATCAGTGTTTGCACATATTCAAGTTATTTGTATACACATGTATATATATATATATATATATATATATATTGTTGTTGTTGTTTAATTAGTTTAATTTAATGCTAGTTATTTTGTCAGGCAGAGAAAAAGTATTCAAATTATTCTTTCATCAATTCCTCACCATTTCTTGGTATGTAAGTGCTCAGGCATGATTGTTGCCGTCGACTCTTTTACAGGTAAAAAAGGTAAAGTCATATAAAATTACCCCATCAAAAGAGTAAGGAAGGGACATTTCAGGAGCCCCTTGCCTCACAGACGTCATCATTTTGCTTTATATTGTTGTCTGTTTTCAAAGTGGGACCTCTCTGGTTTCAGTACAGTGTGAGTTTGGTATTGCTTGCCTGCATCATTACGACAGCAGTAAACAATCTGTGTTCCTTCTCTCAGGCGTCTGAGCAGACCCAGGCTGAGGCAAAGTGTCCTGTCCAAGTCGATAGCTCTGGAGGGAACAGGTAAGAACTGTAGTTCAAGTCTGCATCTGTTTGACTGAGCTCACAACACCTAGAGTTTAGAGTAAATAACACATGGACTTGAGCACAAGCTCAAGTCCATGTGTTTCTAGTCTTCCCGAGAGATCACACTGCCCCATTCACTCCCTCTCACTTTCACATTCACTCACTTGCCTAATACACAGCCCCTTTACACAAAAACACCACAACAAAGCTTTGTGTGTCAGCAGGGTTACCACAAGTCCTGGAAAACCTGGAAAATGATTGACCAATGTTGTAGTAATAAAAAAAATAATGGAAAATTAGGAAAGAAGTGAAATGTCCTTGAAAAACTTGAATTGTCTAGGGAAATTATTTATGTTCCTTCTATCTTATTAGTGAACAAAAATCAAGCAGGAAATTAAGTAAACATGTTCTTGGTAACTACTGCAAACTTAGCCTTGAAATGTTGTAGACAAATAATGGAAGTTAAAGAATAATATGTAAAAACTCAAAACAAAAGTATAAACCATAAATGTATAAAAATAATACACAACATAAAAGCCGGGCTAAATGATAGCTAGCAGACACTGTTAATGCTCGAGAGTTAGAAACAAATAAATCTTAAGTTTAATATCATACAGTGGAGCTAGCGAGAGATGCTGGTCATCAACCTTTAATCTCAATTTTTAGATGGAAAAAATTGCTCACATTCATACTGTAACCTCATTTGGTTATGTTACACTGGAATCTGTCAACGTGATTGAGCTATACTGTAATAAATTTATCATAATTTCAAAGAATGTCTGAGATTGTTTCATAGATATGTTATAGCCATAGACTGCGCATCTTGTAAATCAGACCTCTGGGGCGGAAGAGGCATAAACACAGAATTCTTCGTAGATGTAAAAACAACAAAAAAAGTGTGAGTGTGGGGAACGCGCTTTAAAAGATGTAAAATAGGGTTCATTGTAAACTGTCCTTCTCAGGAATGGAGCAGAATCAATGACTTCTCCCTATAAGTCAGAAACAGCTGGCATTCCCAAACAAATGAGCCTACAGTTGAGCAAAGTTAATAATCAGGATCTGGTAGCAATCCCATGTGGTGTCTTACTGTATGTGTAACACGAGCTTTTGGCAAGTTGTCAGATGTATGGAGTGATTTTTTAAGGCTTCGGTGTTTTGTTTTTTCAAATTCTCTGCCACTTTCCTTGCCTCAAACTAGTCCCTAACCTAAACTCTGGCTGCTGATGTTGGAACACATTTTATTGAATTTATCACAGTTATACATAACTATCTCTTTTGGAGCAATTTGTATCCAAGTAAAATAGGGAGGTTCTTGTGATTTTAAACTTTCAGGCTTTACAAGCAGGTCTTTCTCTAAAGTGGAAGAAAAGAGTTTTTATCAGTTCTAAGCTGAAGGACAAGCTCTTTAAAGTTAAGGCTCCACTAATATCTTGAAGAGTCATGATGCCTTTATCTTCCCAGTTTTTGCTTTTGGATGGTTTTGCAGATAAATGGTGACTGTTGTCCCATAATGAAGAGAACCCACACCAAACAACTTTAGATTTAAGATTATTTTTCTGATGCTCTAAAAACTTGTGTACAAACTAAGACTGGAACTATAAAAAAAGGGATCAGTAAACATGTTTTTGATATGTAGTCTAATCAGATGAATTTTAATCTTACATAAAAAGGATACTACTTTCCTGATCTGCCTATTCATTGTCTATGTGACTTTTTTAGTGATGGTTAAAGGAGCTGCCAAAGACAGAGCTATCAGCACACCAAAAGGTAAGTGACCGTTTCTCTGTCTGAATCTTTCCATACTAAATCTACCTTTTCAAGTTTGTTTCAGGTAGATCTATTGCAGTTGTTTTCAAGCTATGTTTGGACAATGAAAACACACAAAGAGTTGAAATCTTAAGGTAGACCACATCAAAAATGTACATTAATAACCTCCAACATGTTACAGCATTTAATTGGTCAGTATATGTTTATTCACTAATGCCTAATAAAATTTCACCAACAGCTCTATCTCAAATGAAATATTGACATTTACTTATCCATTATTCAGAGTTCATTTAAAAATGTTTGATTCCGTAAATGTGAACATGTAAGTCAAAGTTTGTGCATACAGCACATTTTAAAAAGCCTCAATTGATTTGAGTGCTATTCAAGCCTTCTATAAAATGTCGAAAAAAAACAAAAATAAAATAACACTTTGACCGTTACATGAAGTTTCACACACAAAAAAAATCAGGGCATTGATAATGCTGAGTGTATTTAAAAAGTAAATATTCATATATATGTATACAAAAATATCTTAAAACTGCAAACAGAAAAGCAGAACACTTTGTGATTTGTTATAACACCAGTAGGACTCTTCAATATATTTCACTGAAGAACTTTCCAAAATCATATCTGGCAGATGATTGGTAGATCATCCTATCTAATCACATCCTCAACAGGCCAATTGGGAAACGTAGTAGGCAGGCGATGTTAACTAAGTGTAAAGGATAGAACGTAAGCCACTTCATAAAACAAACTCTGGTCGAAATTTGTCAGTAGTGTAGTGTTGGTCTTTATTTTTCATTTAGTAAAACATATTTCATTTAGAAACCTGCATTATCCCTTACAACCTTGACTCAGTTTGACCTCTCTCCCTAAAATCCAGGTGTTAACATCAACTTCACATTTGATGAAGGGCTGAGCGCCATCTTCAGTGACAGAGGAACAAGTAAGCTTTCCGTCTTTTTACTGAACATCACTAATGATGTTTCCAGGTTGCTGATGATGACTGACAATGTTTCTTAAAAGAGTACAGCACAGTTCCAGTTTTTAAAAAGCTGATCTTTATGATTGTGTTTCCATCCAACCTTCTCTGCTGTGTCCTTACAGGTGGTGTTGGAGAAGCAAGTGTTCTACATGTGAGGTCAAATGAGAACCAGTGAGTGCACGTCTACTGTTATGTTTTCAAAAATGTTTATTAAATTTAAAGTTTGCTGCCTCTGGCATGTTCACTTGTAGTTTGAAGGAAAATGTCTGCATGACAGATGTGATTTCATACTGAGCTCTTGTTTTTGATTCAGAGCGTCTGAACCGAGGCAGTGGAATGTGCAATCTCCTCTTCGCCAGAAGAAAAGACTTTCAAGAATATAGTTTTCCCACTTTGATTTGTCTTTATGTTGTTTTGAACATAACCAGTCCTCTCACCACTTCTTACGTCTAATTTCTGTGCACCTACTGTGTTTAGGAGTTTCCTTGGTCTCTCTGTGTGTCACTGCTTACCTACAATCTTTCTATGTAATAAACTGTTCTTCTTTATGCTGTATGTGTCACTGTGGAGATTTTCATTTGTATTGGTACTTAAAGGGACTGTGAGGAGTTTATATTTAGATATATGCCTGATCGAAATACACACTTTAAGATGAGTTTTATAGCATTAAAGTAGGTTATCTATAAATGCTATTCCTTAGCTTTGTGGTCGGGTCGGACAGGACTGGACTGGCCTGGATACTCAACTTCGGGAACAAGACAATTAAAACTAGAGCAAATTTATATTATTCAGACATGTCTTAGAGCACCGGGCTGTAAGTAGCGATATATAGCCGGCTGCAAAACTACGATCATAAGTTTTCCAAAAATTGCTTGTTGTCACACATCAAAAACTACCGCTACATAACTAGAAAGAGATACATTACCTCGTTGCTTTGCATCCTGTAAGTTGTTGAAAAAAGAAGTTGTAAAGCAATGCAGAGTTCTGAGGAAGGTCTGAGCTGCATTCATTAGCATCACAACAAACACACGCTTTAGTTTGGGTCACGTCTTTTGGTGCTTTTCAGTTGTAGTCAGAAGTAGGAATTTCTGGGTTCTGAGTAGGAAACTAAAACTGGAACGTCCCCCTAGTCTGAATTTCCTACTGGGAACTCAGTGAAACCTCACCACCCCCTAGTTGACAATCGAAGATGGATGCCCCCAGTGTGAACAGTTATTTAGCTCCTGTAATAATCAATTTATTGGCACTTCTGACTGGGGTGTGTCGCTCTAGATCAGCTGTATACATAGTATAGTTAGACTTATATTCACAAAAATGCTGCCATAGTGCCAATCACATTCTTCATACAACAACACAGGGCGTGCTAACAACAGCTAACAATAGCCTGGTAGCTCGGCATGTTTTTTTCCGACTTCAACTGGAACGCCGATAAGTCAGAGATGATGTCACTCCCAGTTCCGAGGTTACTGGAACGCAGCATTACGACAGTCGCTGCGCGTGCTCATGGGTAGCAGAGTCTTAATGTCGGCGGAAACAGATTCTGCTCACAGTCCCTTTAAGTAAGCTCCATCTTCAGGTTCACAGCCTAGACACAGACTAACTTTAAGTATTACCATTTTAAGAGTTAGTTTTGTTTTTTTAAAATGGGATCTTTAGAGGTCGATGGTACTGGTAATAATTATTACCAAGAAAGGGAACCTTGTCTTAGGGGGGGATCACAGGGGGACGGACCGTAGCTGGTACATGGGAGTACATGGTGACACTGAAAGACTCAGAATTAAACCAGTTAAACAACTTTTTTTTTAAACTACATTGGTTCGACAGTGTGCTACAGTAAGATTCTTTACACTTTTACACTACGCTTTTAACTGTTCCTTGACATCATCCCTCACTTGTATCAGAACAACTTACCCAAACTATTTCAGTGTGAAAAGCTTGCGTTATGTCCACTTTTCCCCTCATATTGCCAAAGATAGCCAATAAAATCACTTCCTTGTTGATTTATATTCTTAAATGACGTCTTAAGAATAAAAACCAACAAACCATTTCATTAGACCAGAAGGTGGCAACTAGTGGCCTAGGGATTATATACAGTCCTTAAACAGATGTGTGCAGAATTCCATAAAAACCCCAAAACCCTTCCATAAAAGAAAGAAACCCACTGGTCACTGAAATAACCTGAAACTTACAAAAAGTAAGAACAATTAAAATTTTACCTAAAACTAACTAATGAAAATCAGACTCTGATTTTGAATTGTGGTTCAGCAGAACCTTAAAAAAAGCAAGCTAATGAAACTGACCTGATCCAAAATGATGGTACCCTGAACTTAATATTTTGTTATACAAGCTTTTGAGGCAATCACTGAAATCAAGAGTAACTCTCAGTGAGACTTCTGGACCTGTCCATAGGTACTTTGGCCTGCTCCTTGATCAAACTGCTCCAGCTGTCTCAAGTTTGTAGATTGTCTTCTCCAGACTGCGTGTTTCAGCTTCTTTCACAAATGTTCAATAGGATTTAGATCAGGGAACATCGATGGCCACTTCAGAGTAGTCCAATGTTTTGTTCTTGGTCATTCTTGGGTGTTTTTAGATGTCATTATCCTGTTGGAGGACCCATGACCTGTGGCTGACACCAAACTTTCTGACACTGGGCAGAAACCTTGGTGGTCTGATCTTCAGCTGCAGAAGCTAGCTCCAGGACTGTGGAACATTGTCTCTATGGGGGGGATGGAGCCTGAGCTGATGGGTGAAGTTTAGAGGTTCCAACTAAATGTAATCGGACTAACCTTGACATAAAGCTTTTTCACCCTGGCTTTGCTGTTGGTGAGAGGCGCCTGGCGGGGGTTGCAGTACTTGTTGCCCCCCAGGCCAAGTGCCTGTAAATTGTGGTTTACCCCAAAAGATGAGAGGGTAGCCTCCCTTCGCCTTTGGGCGAGGGTCAGATCCTGACTGGACTTTTGTGCATAAGGGTGCTTATGTGCACCCTGCACCCTTATGCACAGACACCCTAGATCACAGTTCAATGATCAACTTTGTGGTCCTGTCGTTGGGCTTGCAGCCACATGTCTTTGATACTCAGGTGAAGAGAGAGGTGGAACTGTCAACTGTTCACCACCTGGTGGTGAGTTGGCTTCAATGGTGGGGGAGGTTGCCAGTAAGACCTGGCAGACCCAAACGTGTTGTGTGAGTCAGCTGGGAATGTCTTTTTTTTTTTTTTTTTTTGTTTAACTTGTCGAGTCCAGCATTGCAACAGCAGATTTATGGTCTGGCTGCCATATTGTGCAGAACACATTTACTTTGTCAAGACGAGCTGTTTGTATATAAGGCTCCCCTTGAGTTTTAAGTAAAACTTTTTATTAGTGTTTTTGTTAATTATTTATATTCTTTATTTTATTTTATTTTTTCAACGACATATATTGCCAAGTTGGAAGATTATTGCTTGACCAAACAAGGGTGATAATAGATAAGAGAGAGGGAAGAAAATAGACAGAAAGGGAGAGAGAAACAACAAAGCAACAGTAAAGAACAAACACAATAACTGAGCAGGGGGCCTGTTGCACAAAACCAAGATAAGGGATTAAGCCGGAATATCTTGGTTATCCTGGATCAATTAATCCATGATCTGGTTGCACAAAAGTTGGATAGGGGGAAGTGAGATATATTTTGACATATGTTACCATGGAGATTTATTCCATAGTTTGAGCCTGCTCCAGACCAGGCAAAATTCCAGGATTAATTAATCTCTTCCATTTTCTCAGTCAGCCGTCCCCACAAATGGTCACCAATTTTAATTCCACTGCCCACCACACATCGTTATCACATTCAACAAGGCCCACTGTCATTACTTGAACATTTGTCATCAGAAATTACAGTGATTGTTGTGAATATTGAACCACTGGACAGGTTTAAGAGCTCGGCCACTAGGGGGCACTGCAGCAGACACTGCTGAGTGGCCTGCCCGTTGGTCAGAGAGAAGAAGTCACAGCCAACTCAGCACTTTTTCCTTCATCAGTCTGCAGAGGAAGGCGTGTAGGCTTTCTGTTTGTTCTTGTTGGCTGCAGGCTACTCTCCACTTCAGAAGTGTGCGTCCATAGAGATGTGAGTTTGAGCACATTCATGATTGTATATGTTATGGTTCCTTTGCAATGTTGTTGATGGCCTTGTGAGCATCGCTGAGTGTCATATTTTCTGTTGTACAGGACACTTTTATTTGTATACTTCTGACAATATATAGGGTTTATTGACTCTTTATTTAAGTTAATGTTATTTAGTATTTTATTGTACTGACTTATGAGTAATGTTTACTTTATTACTGTCTTGCAGAACCACACTTAATTAAAGAAGTGAACTTTCAAGAGTTTCCAGTTTTTTATTGGTTATAAGTCTTGGGGGAAAGGTGTTGCATCCTGACCGATGCACACTCTGCGATTATAATTAAGAGCAGCCAGTTCATATTCATTGATACTCCTTAACAGTGATTTTAGATAAAATTATGATTTTAGATGATTTTGCAATCATTAGATAAGAGTTATCCATAGAATAAATATAAAATGCACATACCATATTAGTTTGACGCTATTAGATTTCTTAAGTAAGCATATGTAAATCGCAGATGAAGGGGGGCACCATATGAAATGTCCCATGAGGCCCAACATTAGATAGAGACGGCTCTGCTTGCACGCACAAACTCGTGCACACTTGCACACTTATAATTCAATAGCATCGGAGCATGCAGCATAAAGAGCAAACGTGGATGTTTCAGTTTCACGTGCAATTCGGCAAAAAAGTAATCAGGGCACAACTTTGATTTCGGAGACATTAATGAACTGTTTGAATCAATATTGTGACGTTTCAGCGGAGTACGAAGTGTGTTTCAGCTCACTACTATACATTCAGGCGGTCTGCAGAGTTTTCTGTCGTATATCGCCATGGTAGTGTTTTCTCTTTTTTTTATTCGGTCTTTTACTTCCTAATACGCCTCCATGAGGACTTCCTGCTTCGATGAGACAAGCACGCCGCTCTTGTTGTCATGGTGAATCAGCGATTCTATGATCGATCGCGGGGTCTGTTTAAAGATTCGCGTGCGCGCACTGATCCAGGATTGGTTTCTCCTGGCTTGAGGAATCCGTGAGCTCTCATCCTCGTTTGGTCTTTTGTGCTACCAAATAAGCCTGAACCCCCTTGTTTTGGATTCGATGAGCCAGGCTTGGCCATTTAGCCGGGATGTCTGAATCCTACTTTCGTGCAACAGGCCCCAGATGCATACAAACAGGAAAACCAAACAACCAGCTGCTGAACCTGAGAAGAAACAGTATCCTGAGGTCTTTGACACTACAATCACAAGGAGCACCTGAGGAGAGAAGAACTGGAGAGATCGTTCGCAACAATGAGCACAGCAACAACAATTGTAGATGTATATATATACACATAATAGAATAGAATAGAATAGAATAGACTTTATTTGTCATTGCACAAAGCAACGAAATTCCGCTGTGTCATCCTGAATGCAGAGTACAACACTGCATAAAGCATTCATTAAAAAACATGTTTAAAAACACAAGGCATTGCACATAGACCCATATTGCACTGAAATAAATAAATAGAAGGTCACATTATGACATATGTTGGCCTGACATGTTAAGTTCAATTATGGCTCTGTGAAAGAAACTGTTTTTGAGTCTGGAGGTGCGGGCTCTGAGTGCCCTATAGCGCCTCCCTGAGGGTAGCAAAGAGAACAGGTGCTGACTGGGGTGGCTGGGGTCTCTGAGGATCTTTGTAGTGGTGTATGGAATCACAGGAGTGCCAATATTAAAAGGAAATACATGTGGATATAAAAACAGAATCAATAAAAGAAGTTTGGAAATAAAAACAGAATCAATAAAAGAATCAATTATAAAAAATATATACAAACGCAGCCATATCGTTGCTTTTGCTTATTCCATTTTGACATTGTCTTTTCCATTTGCCTATTTTGTGCAACCAATGAAATTTGGGCCATAATCCGAGACGCAGCTATCGTCAGCAGTCGCAACATTCCACAGCATCGCCCGTCTTACAATCATTAATGAAGTCATGCATTGTTTTACCAGATGGCTCAATGACTAGCGCTGTCCAGGATAACTAGTAGATTTTTCTGTCCAGGATAAATGGTAGATAGGCTGATCTGATTTAATCTTGTTGACAGTGGTCATGCAGAAGCAGGTTCAAAATGGCGCATTACCTGTGACTTTCTACTTGACCACGTAAGAACTGAATAGCGGAATGACTGCTCGCCTGAGTCACTGTGTGAGCAGTTTTAAGAACTTGGATAGCGCTTCAATTTTAGCCTACTATGGCTCCATGTTTTTTACAGTCTATGCTGCATACTGAATACTTAAAGATGATCTGAAGTAGTTGCTTCGATGCTGCTTACACCATAGACTGTAAAAACATGGAAGCTATGATGCTTGGGCTCAAATTGAAGCCTCCACGAAAAACTGCTCTTCCTGGTGACTGGCTGCAGTATAGGTCAAATTCCGTCCTCCCCATTCATCTGGACGGGCCGAAGTGAAACTTCAAAAAATTATTACACCCCGTACAAATATTTCTCCCATCCATATGCTGTGGTGATATGAAAGTATTATTGGGCTGCGTATTTTCCAAGTCCTCTTTTTTTCTGAAAAGTTTATTTTTTATAAGTTATTAGACTTTAAAAATAACCGCGGTTTACGGCAGCTTCACAATGATTGTGTACGGCGTATGCTGCGGAGTGTTGTGACCGTTTACGACAGCTGCATCCGGATGATGGCCCAAATTCTCTACTGGTTGCACAATGGCGGCGCCCTGACGAGGGATATTTAGGCTTCTAATCATGGATGTATTATGAGAACTGGATACCAGACCGCCCCTCGGCGGCACGCCGATTTTTCCCAGTGGCCACTCGTGGTATTGCAACGAAAAATCCCCATTGGGCCCAAAAAGCATTTTTCCCATAGGCGGCAATAGTAAAAGAGACGGCTGTAAAACTGTTTACAGGACATCTTCAGCCATAAACACGGTCAATAACTGATCTTTATATTTTATATTTTGAAGACTTGGACTTTTGATTGGTCAAAAAGTGTTCAAAAGG
Source organism: Scarus forsteni (assembly GCA_036419115.1). Lineage (NCBI taxonomy): Eukaryota > Metazoa > Chordata > Actinopteri > Labriformes > Labridae > Scarus > Scarus forsteni. The sequence continues at coordinate 5,553,848 of JAZDUH010000347.1, read as the reverse complement.
CCAGAAAAGCCAGAGGAAAGTCGCTATCTCTCTGGTGACGTCATAGCTGTACACACGCACTGTCAAAGCGCGGTCATGCTGTGTCTCGGGAGCGAGGACGCCAGCTAACTTCTTTCAGGGTCTTTGGTCCAAAATTGTTCTGAAAGTTGAGAAAACGACAAAACGGTGAGTTTATGTTTGACATAGAGTGACTTAACACATGTATTTTCTCAGTGTTAGCTATCACTCGCTTGATAGTTCTGGTTTGTAAACGTATTTAGACTTTATATTTCAATTAAATCCACGTATCTTGACTGTACTTACATTAGACTGCTGTGTATTGGATAATATACAATGAAATAAAGAATTAAGTAAGATACATTTTACTTACACGATGGTCCTACATCACAAGTATATTCAGTTTAAAGAAAGTTTTAAAAAACATGCCCGACTAACTGTAGCTACATTTGTAGAATATGTGTCAGGGGATCACGGAGTTGTGTTTGGTAGATGGATCTTTATTCGGAATATATGCAAATGTATTAATTGTTTTATAAATAATACATTCAGATAATGTAAGTTTTAGACTGTAAAAATAATAATAAAAGAGAGACTTTATAAAACGAAAAACTTTACTTGAATAAATTGATAAAGTACAATAAAGATCAATAACAACACAATTGTCATGTTCCAGTTGATTAAATAAGATTTTAAATTTTTAATTTAAGATTTTTCTCTCAACAGAGATTGGAGGTAAAGGGGCATCACTCCAGGGAAAAGAGTGAACATGGCTGAATGTGTCCTGCAGCTGTGGAGGATGGTTTAATAAACAAGTTTCATTAATGACAGTATGGTGGTCATTCTGATTTCTCTAATGTATTTGTCATATTTTATGTATCACTCATGTATTACACCATTAACTATATTCAAACAAGATAATCTTAATAAAATATAAACTTTTTTGGCCTACCTAGAACATTGGCAGTTTTTTCTGAGAATAATTCATTAAAAATTAACGTGAATAACATTTTTTAAGTAAGACTCAAAAACATTTTTTAAAACATTTATATTGTGTTTTTATTTTGATTTCTTACATTTTTTTATGCCATTCATATTTTATAGAAAATAAAATATAACAAATATAACCCTTACCCCATAACATTATATATAAAAAATAACTGTTTCAGATAACATTCTATCTTAAAAATTTAAGGCTGGGAACAAACATGGAACAGGTCTTCATTTGACATGAGTATTTAACCACTTATAAGTGAACATCTTAACTGAAGTTATCATTATAAATGGACAAATCAAACAAAACTAACCATTTATGTGAGTGTGTGTGGTTTAAAGGTCTTGGACTATTTACTCCTAATGTTATTAATGATGATGATGTATTTGTTTATTTCATAACCTATATTTTAGGTCACATTAGTTCACTTTTAGTTCAGTAGTTCCATCACACTGTTCACTCCCAACGCTGTCTGTGTTTGAATAAAGTACATTTTTTAGAACTTTTATTACAAATTTAGTATTTTGATTTGTTCAGATAAAATATGAGTGATATTCCTGAAACATCACTATCATTGACAGTTTTACTGACATACACTGTTGTCTACATATTTTCTGAGTGTTTCATGACAGTGACACCATTTTGGATCCCAGACAGAAAATGGACACCAGGACAATATGGCTCAATAATAAATAGCCTACATAACTTAATACATAAATATAATTGTGACCCACATACAGTATTCATTAGAACAAGCAATTTGTTTATTCAAGAAATTAAAAGAAAAACCTCTTGTTTACCAATTTGATTCTTCTCATAAAAGTTAAATAAAAATGATAAATCTTCATTTTTTTTTTTACTTTTACTGCTTAAAATCTTTTCCACATCTTCCTAATTAACCACAGATATATAGTTTTTAAATATTTTTTCTGTATTTAATGTTTTTATTTTTTTGCCATAAGCTTTCTGTTGATCAAGAAAACACACAGACAGAGCCAATTTGATATCTGATGACTTGAACTTTGCCTCAAGGGTTAACAAAGTAGATAAAAACCTATAAAGAAACAGAACATTATGAGAGAAGCCAGCTTTAATCTGGGTCTCATCCACGGATTCCATCCATGGTTCATCTAAAGACTACGGAGCCCCCCTGGTGACATTGGATAGAAAAAAAATAATGCGTGGCCACGAGAAGGTAAGGCGAGGCCACAAGATAGTAATGCGTGGCCACGACATAAATAATGCGTGGCCACGAGAAAGTTAATGCGTGGCCACGACAAAATTCACCTTTAGTATTGAGATCTGTCAGTTTCAGAGCAATGCAGAGACTGTAGCCTCTCAGTATGGACAACTTACTGAATACATTTCTCATTATTTTAATTTGGGAATGAACTACAATGACATTCTTAAATCACTTGCAATTAGGCATGGAGTAATTCTTAGCAAGAGACACTTAATTCGGCTGCTCTAAATGACTGCGGTCACATAATCCGTGCTTCCGTGATTCTGTTGCGCACTTTGCCCAAATGTTACGGTAGGCAAAAGGTTACGGAGGCATGACGGTGGTGCGTTCAGCGGCACAACAATATTGATTAAAATCACATTGAAACCAGGCATTTGAGGCCCATTTTACTATAAGCAGATATAAAAAAATTAGAAAAAAATTAAAATCAAATTTGTACTTATGATCTAGGAGGTTCAACAGAATATTGTACAGTACATTCCCAGGTAGGCCTACCTCTGTGCTTCTTTCCCGAAAATTTACTGTAGCATTATTGATTAAGAGCACATCAAAATCAGGCATTTGAGACTCATTTTTATGAACGGCAAATATTTAAACATCATAAAAATCTAAACAGTACTATGATCTCTAAAGTCCAACAGAATATTGTAAAGTCCTGTCTCAGGTACCTCTGTGCTTATTTCTAGACAATTTACTGCAGCATTATTGATTGCGATCATTTCAAAATCAGTCATTTGAGGCTCATTTTTATGAAGGACAAATATTTGTAATTCTCATATATATATATATATATATATATACATATATATATATATATATATATATATAGATATAGATATATACATATATATATAGCGAGAGAGAGAGAGATGTAGATATAGATATATATAATATATATGTTATGTATATATATATGTATATATGTATATGCATATGTATACATATATAGACATATACATATATATACACACACACACATATATATATGTATATATATATATATGAGAATTACACATATTTGACGTTCATAAAAATGAGTCTCAAATGCCTGATTTTGATGTGCTCTTAATCAATAATGCCACAGTAAATTTTCGGGAAAGAAGCACAGAGGTAGGCCTACCTGGGAATGTACTGTACAATATTCTGTTGGACCTCCTAGATCATAAGTACAAATTTGATTTTAATTTTTTTTTACTGAATTTTTTGATATTTGCTTATAGTAAAATAGGCCTCAAGTGCCTGATTTTGATGTGCTCTTAATCAATAATGTTGCAGTAAAATTGTCTGGAAATTAGCAGTTATTTTTCCACGGTGCCACTGAACGCACCACCGTCATGCCTCCGTAACCTTTTGCCTACCGTAACATTTGTGCAAAGTGCGCAACAGAATCACGGAAGCACGGATTAAGTGACCGCAGTCATTTAGAGCAGCCGAATTAAGTGTCTCTTGCTAAGAATTACTCCATGCCTAATTGCAAGTGATTTAAGAATGTCATTGTAGTTCATTCCCAAATTAAAATAATGAGAAATGTATTCAAAGTTGTCCATACTGAGAGGCTACAGTCTCTGCATTGTTCTGAAACTGACAGATCTCAATACTAAAGGTGAATTTTGTCGTGGCCACGCATTAACTTTCTCGTGGCCACGCATTATTTATCTCGTGGCCACACATTACGTACGGAGCCCCTAAAGGGACATCGGCAGAAATAAAATAAATTTAAATTATCTGGTGTGCACCAGATAGTTTGTGGTGCGCACCAGAAACTATCTGGTGGGCACGAGAAAACTATCTGGTGCGTACGAGAAACGCACAATGCGCGCATTGCTTCAGACTGTTTGGCTTACCCTAACCCTAACCCTTACCCTAACCCTATGAGGCAAAATGGCTACAGAGCAGGATTTAGTGGCATTCTTAAAAACGCGAAATATACCAGAGAGTGATATAAATCAGCTTAAAGACGATAAGGTAAATTGACCTATATAACTGGTTAACTGCTGGCCAAGGCGATTTAATGTTAGTTCCATTTTGTTTGTCACTCTGAAATATTTTGCCTCACCTCTCTCTTTCTACAGATTGATGTGAACGTCATAAATATTATGAGTGATGAAGACTTAGGACAGTATATCGTCAGATGTGGGGACAGGCTTGCTGTCAGAGCATTTTGTCGGCAAAGAAGAGTGACAAGCGAGCAGGCGGGAGAAGAGGAGACAGTCAAAACGGCTCTCATGCAGAGGGTAAGAGATCGGCTACGGGAAAAAGAGAAAACGACTTCCATCAGGGACACTGCAGGCCTACGTGTTGGCAATAAGCATGGAGTCAAAGAGACCCGACGGGTTGAGATGGGATGGCTCCACTTTGATAAGGGTGATTATCATCAGGTACGCACAAGACAGGGAGGTGGAACACGACACCTTTCTGTCCAGAAGACTCTTACAATGGGAGACTTGTTGGACACCGGCAAAATCCTGTTTTTCCCAAATGGACTTTCCTCTAAAGGACCAGTAGAAGACTTCAGCTTTGATATCCGTGTTTTCAGTCATAAGTCAGTGCCCCTTGAAATGACAGTCAATCAGCTCTACCAGCAGACTAACTTAAAGATGCTGCGAGTCTACACCTGTTCCCGGAGAAAGGATGAAGTTAGCCTCAGCGATGACTCCATCCTCCTGTCTGACACATCCTCGGACTTGGAGCTCACAGAGGACGAGCCAGTAATGGTAACCCTACTCTCCAGCTGTTGCTATTTTTCTGTTGTAAATAATAATAATAATAATAATAATGATGATGATATAAAAGTGCTCAGGAGGGGTATTGCACAAAACCAGGATAAATACATCCAGGATAAATGAGCAGGCGCGGCTTGAATAAGCCTAGTCGGCGCTTTCTTGGATTAATTGGTTGCACGTTTGCCGAGCCAGGATGTAAAGACGCGGCTTATTCAAGCCAGGTGGGGATCATTGGGATAAGTGCGCGTTCACAGCATTCTTAAGAAGACCACGAGATCGATCACAGAATCACGGATTAAAAATGGAACAAGGACGTGCGTCTTTCTTCACGCGGGATGAACAGGCAACGCTTCTTCAACTATATGAAGAAGTAAAACATATAATCCACAAGAAAGGTAACACGAGTGTTGTAAAAAAGGAGAAGGGGAAAGCCTGGCAGTTAATAACGGAGCGGCTTAATGCGTAAGTTGCACGAACATGCACAATGATAAACTGTACTCCACAGACACTGTCATAACTACAGTTCAAGGATGCGGAGCTGATAACTTTTTTGATAATTGTTCTACAGAATTCACAAACTATCCGGGTGCTTTTATGCCAATCACCTGCAGAAACAGGTAGAGCTGCCTGGCAGAAGTGAAAATTCAGAGGGAGAAGAGGAATCTGGAGGTGATTGATCTGGACATGGAAATTAAAAAAAGGAAGCTTAGGATATTGGACATAGAGATCGAAAAATTGGAACGGGAGGAGAGTCGACATAGCAGTGCACTGTAACCATATCTGTAATCGAGTGTGTTAATCATTTTTACTTTTTCTCTCTCTCAACTCCAGAATGAAAGCTGAGAAATGACCAAATAAAGAAAACCAAATAAAATTTGGAAATGTTTTTTTTTTTCTCTTTTACGGTGAATGTGGGGTATACAATTGATTTGGAGATGTGGGTTTTAGAAATTGACTACACAGCGTACTACTAATGCTAGACAAAATGCACATACACAGCAAAAGTACCACACAAGATCATTTATTATTCAAAATTCAGCACTTAATGATGATGAGCTCTTCCTCATCCAATACATCCTCCAAAAAAGGGCATGCCATCATGAAGAGGTAACAGGTGAACAGGAAGTTGGACCTATAAATAATATGTTGCCCTCGTCAGTCGCTATTGAATCCATCCTTGCAACTCCAGGAATCGTTAAAAGGAATAATTAAATTAACTTTAATGATATACATATTAATCAAACCTCTGACAGCAATTTGACAAGCTGTCTCTATTAGTATTGTAATAAAACACTAGGGCTGACAATAATGAGACCGAATGAACAAAAAGAAAGATTGTTTAACCCTTCCATGCATGAATTACTGAATCACAAATGCATACATTATAAAATGTTTGTTTTTACTTTCAAACAAGTTAAAAGTTGTAGTGATTATTTTCTGGATATTACTGGATATTAATTAAAGTAATTAATATTCATTTAATAACCAGGTTTGCTCTCGTTAATTAAAGGGGCACCATCCTTTTTATACAAAAAAGGCAAAATTAACTTAATTAGCTGATTTATTAATTTATTTCATTTAAATTAGATAAATCAATTAAGTCAAACTTATCAGTGTAATCAATTAAGTCAAACTTCAGTTGTTTAATCAATCTCAAATCTAAAGACAGAACTCTCATGCAGTGATGTCAATCTGCCAAATAGAATACCAACAGACAGAACTTTAAATATATAAGGGTGATTTATTAAAATGAATATATAAGACAAAATAAAATAAAATAAACACTTAAGAAGGAACAAATGTCAGAGGTGTACTAAATCAATGATGCTATCAATCAGGAAAGAAGATATGAACCCTCAAGGAACATTTAAGCATATGGAGTGGTTATAGTGGATTAATTTCCGAATTAACCTACTTGTAAAAGGTCAAATCAAGGGGAAATTATTAGAGAATTGAACCAAGACACGCTCAAGCCCATCTGAAAGAAGATAGAACTGCCTCTTACGAATCGGGCCTCATCTGGTCCTGGAGCTACTGGAGAGAAGAACTGTTCTGGTTCTGGTTGTCGTCCAGAGGGCTGGAGTCCACACTCTATCCAGTGCGATGGATCCAAAGAGGTTGTCCGATGTGGTCCCAGGTTTCCCGGGAGAGAAGTCTTAGATTGGACTGGCAGATTCTGTCAAGGTGAAGCTGGAGCTTGGGCGTTGGTGTCTCGATTGTATAAAAAGTGGATTTGTAACTAATTCCAAAAATCAAGAATTCATTGGCCAAACAAATTCTATTCTGAAATTAATAACGAAAGTCCATTTACTATGAAGCAAATCTTTGAAGTCTTACTGGCTTATAAAGAAAGAATCGGCGGGCATGTCACAAAACTTAGACAAAAGAGTTAGAAAAATATGTGAGCCAAAATCAAAAGTGGTGACGAAGACGAGGAGGAAGAAGGAGACGGACAAGAGAAGAGGGGAGCAGAGAGGAAGAAAAAAAGGGAGAAGAGACAGCAACAGGACAAGAGAGAGAGAAGACCGCATGTTTCTCTGTTTTGTCTCCTGATGAGGATCTCAGAGGAGGAGGGCCTTTGGATGAGTTAACAACACTTTATCAACTAATATTTGGCCAATATTAAGTTGTATTTTGATTAAACATCCAATATAAGCACTCCAACTGGATAGGAAATCTCATGGTGATCAATTTGATACCAAATACTGTATATCTAAAGTATAAGAAAGAATTAAACAATTCAAATCTTATTAAACAGTCAATTAAACAAAATAGAGGTGGTTAACTTAAGAAATACAAGTCAACATGTCTTTAGGATGATTTGCAACCAAAACTTAAGGTGTAGAAATCCTATCATAAGCATTCTTCAATGAAACAGAGTGATAAAATAACACAGAGTAATAATAACCCAACTTTCTCCTAACTTGGGGATTTTTAGGGCTAAAAACACATAAGTCACATCATTAGAAAGCATTTGTCATGACAGAATATGATATCACATTGTTAGAAGTGTTTCATTTAAAGAGTTTCAGTTTTAAAAGGTTTGTGGGTTTTCTGTGTGGACAGAGACCACATCTGGAGTCGGTGAGGGGTCTGCGTGTCCAGGGAGGTCAAAGGTCAACTTAGGTGTCACCGAATTGTTATTTATGACCTCAAAAACGGACTCTTTTCGAACATGCTATTTGGTCTCAGCCAATCGCTGTTTAGGAAGAAGAGTAAACATCCACACCGATGTCTGTTTGGGGTACCTTGCAGCCATTAACGCCAGACTCTATGGCGTCAGATGCTTTTAGGAGATTTACAGTCATTGATGCAGGGAGGCCCAGAGTCAGAGAGGAATGTTCTTTGTCCCTTTTGGAGTTTCCTTAAAGTTGATCAGTTTGATATCGCTACAAAGTCATTTTCATTTTTTCCATTTTATATTTTGATGGAGTTATACCTCTGTCCATCAGCGTGATTACCATGCATCAATGGTATAAAAAGTAATTTAGTGGAACCTTGTTAAAGATTCACAAACAGAAATGTGTTTGCCAAAGATCAATTAGCACATTTTAAAAAAAACAGATATATCTGAAGTATGTATTATTGCTGATTAATCAAATTATTCACTTCACAATATTTGAAATAAAAAAGAATGAGAAATCTGAATACAGGCATAATGTCCAATTTGTCCTTTGCTGGCTTTTTTGAATTTATGATGGAATATCTCAATATGGAAAAAATGTGAAAAGATATTTTTTTATGAAACTTAAGACAAGGGTTTGGGAATTTACCACCTGGTAGTTGGACATGGTACTGCAACCTAAAGGGTATAAATTTATTCCAAATATCTGTGTACTGTAGCGGACACCATGCATGAAATGGTTAAGTTAAAAAGTGGAGTCAGAATGATGTGGAACCCTTTCACTCCTAAAGGTGGAATCCTAAATTGGGACAATTTTCCTATTTTCAGGAGACAATAAAGACAAAATGATATTCTGTCTGTTATATTGTAGTCCATTTCAGTGGTGTGATATATTTATTTTTCCTTTGTTTCTCCTCTTTCTCATACTGTTGGTTTAGGGTTGTTTTTTTTTTAATTTTATTTTTTACATCAGGTTGGCTTAATACCAATTTCAGTAAGGTCTGGGTTTTTTTTTCCGTTTTCTTTATAATAATTTTAAGCCTTTAATTATAGGACTTATATTAATGAAGAAAGGATTCCTAACTGTCTGTGTTAAAAGTTATTTTTGTCTTCATAATCTGTGCAAATAAATAATGCTAAAGTCAACCAGCAAATGCAATGACTTTTAAGATTTGGGTGCAGGATGATTAAATGATGTAACGTGTAGAAAAAGCATGGAAATGCGCTCATTTCTCACATTACAGACAGCACAACCAGCGCAGGATTAATCTTATCCTGGTAGTTAGCCTGGTCTGGAGCAGACTAGCTCCAGAGAATAAATCACCATGGTAACTTGTCCGGGATAAACTTGGCCAGCTTTTGTTCCACCGACTTGAGGCTAACTTTATCCAGGATAACCAATGTTTGCCGGCTTAATCCCTTATCCTGGTTTTGTGCAATACCCCTCAGGTGTCAGGTAAATCATCACAATCAATGTTCATAGGACTCCTTTGTGGCTGGAGTGTGCAAATTATGCACGTCTCTGCTTCATGTGGACAACAATTTTTTCTAATAATCTATTTTTTTCCGACTTACAGTATTTTGAAAAATGTGTGCCTGATCAGAAGTGAAATTAAAAATACAGACTTAATAGATGCTTATTTAATCGGGAAGTTTTGCCTCATCACTTTTTCCTGAGTATGTTACAAATTTATAAAGCTGGAGAGAGCATAATCTTATCCATAATCTCATTACCTCTGATTTGATCATGTCTTTAGGCTAGGAAAAAACAGAGAAAATCTGAGAGGTCCAAAACCAGAGGACATCATCAATCAAAGAACAGAACCAGCCAACAGATTGATCAACAAGAGTTGTCTTATGATTCAGATCCACCAAGCTGCCCAATGGAGGGAAAAAACAAAACAGTAAGTTTCAGAGATTTATATAGTAGCCTAGGTGAGGACATTTTTGTAGAGCTTGTGCTTCCCATATCCCCATAACATGCTCTTCATTGCTCACAATTCAGTTTTGCTGAGCAGGCTGTGACTTCCATGTGTCAATGATAAAAAAATTTTGCTCAAAAAAGGTTTGACTCCAGTGACTGTTTCGTGTTATAGATGTTATAGATGGATTAAATCATTTATCTTCATTAAATAGTAAAGTTGAGGGTTGCATTGTTCTTCTTACCACGTCGTTTGCATTGTAAAAATGTTTCAGTCCTAACTGAACTTGAATTACATTCAGCGTAAAAGCCAGCTTCACTGCACTGGTGTCTCTTTCAGTATGTTTTTGTGGTGACTGCCTGTGTTTTTGTACAGTGATGTCCTCATGAATTTGTTTCCAGGGCAATTCAATTCAAGCCTTAAAGTGAATTGCAAAATTGCTTTTGGTTTGCTCTGGTACTCTACACAAAAACAAAGGTTGTTTTTACGTTAATTATTTAACACATCAAGTTATGAGCAAAATTATCTTGAGTGCCATCTCTGACTTTTTTTGTCTGCATGGGTTTTTCTGTCAAGCACCAACTTTTAAAATAAAACACCATTTCTAAAAGCCAAATTCCTAAAAACCCACATAGTTGAAACCCTACTGGTATAGAGAACATTGTGTAACATAAAAATATCTATATATGTAAATATGGCTGTTTAACTGACATGTATTAATTATAATTTGATTAAGCATTAAGTGTGAACTACTTCATTTAAAACTGTTCAAATGAGACTTTGATTGAGCTCATTTTATGTTTTTAGGTGCACAGACTAACTTTAACTTCCTTTATAGCAGGTCTGTCAAACTCAAGGCCCTGGTGGCCAAATCTGGCCTGTGGCACAGTTATACCCAGCCCACAAGATCATATTATTTCTATTCTAGCTGGCCCAGCAGTATGAGGTCGACAGATGTCCTCCAAAGTAAAAATCTACGCTTAACCTTGATGATTAAAAATATCCTTAAGTCATAAACATCAAAAAAGCAAAGAGTAAAAATAAGATGAAAAAGTCATGAATGTAGGAGCATAAAGTTATTTGTGTTTTTATGTAATATTTTTCATATTTCATTTTCTGTTTTATTATATTGACCTTTATTCAATATTTTGGCACTTTCAATTCATCATTTGACTTATTTCATATTGTAACCTCTAAGATTCGAAGTTTTGAATTTTAAGTCACGTATTGATTTTAAAAACGAATTGTTTCGAACTTTATTTTATGTTTTTAACTTTCACTTCCTAACTTAGAGTTGTTAATGTCATATTTTGAACTTCAGTTCAAAATTTTAGAAGTAATATTTTGACCTTTTAAAGTGATGATTTTCCCTTTTGAAACCATTTTTTAAAATAATATCACAGTATGAGACTGGACCATATGGACTAAAAAGTTTGACCTTTTATCTCAGATTTTGACCCTTTAAATTTATCAGTTTGACTATTTTTAAATATGAAACTCTTTTGTCATCAGTGCTAGGTTTTTTTTTAATTCTTCCTATACTTCATTACTTTTAAAATTAGGTTGACAGTTTATAGTTGAATACTGATCCCCTTAGGCTCTCAGGGTAGAAGTAAATTAAGAGTCCAGCCCCTGCTCTGATTGAGAATAAAACCCCTGCTTTATAGAAAAAGAGTTTAAGTTAAGCCTTTCTTCAGATCCAGATTTACAGCTAGATAAAATCTAGACATCATACAGCATGTGGTGACCTCTTGTAGAATAAATTTACATCTGCAGGACGTAGTCACAAGGTGTAGCTTGAAATTACCCGTGCCTTTTATGAGCACACCAATTTTTTTCTATTGGATGTCATTGACTTAAAATGTGTACACAAAATGTAAAACCTCAAGGGCCTGCATTTCAGGTAGCTGACAGTACGCATGATGGACAAGATCATATGGTAACCAAATCTTAGACAATAATACATTTTTTCATATTTAATACCCAACAGACTGTGGAACCTAGCCAGGGACCTGCCTATCCTGAGATGGAAAACACAGAGGTCCTACATTCTGTACCTTCTGATGATGTTGACACCCCTACTTTGCAGTCAACAGGAATTGCAGGAATATGAAGATGACTGCTTAATTCTTGAGTTGAATCAAGATGCAGACCCATTCTCGGATGGGCCAGATTCCCTTGTCTCCCATGCCATCCAGGCATCTCTCGAAGGCTTAGAGGTCCACTTTGGGCCTGCATCTGTTGGTGATAGTGATCAAGACTCGACTCTTCCCTGGAACTCACTAGAGCTCAGTTCTCGGCAGGTATGATGTGAATCTGATGTTATTATAAAAGTGCTGTAAAAACATTATTGTCCATCAGTAAATGTAAGATTCAGTAATATTTTAGGTTTGAAAATGTCAAAAAGGAAAAGAATGCCATCACATTTGCATAACAAATGATGACATATTTTAGACTACTTCATTTATCCAAGAAAAAGCCTGAATGAAAAAAAATTGGTTCATTGTGATATAAAAGTAAGAACTGCAGACCCAGGGCCATTTTGCAGGATAAAGAACTGCAGATGAATGATTTTTAGTTGCCTATTGTGTGTCCATGAATTTAACAAATAAAAGTTGCATCTCTTTTCTGAATCTTGAAGCATTCATTCCTGAATGATGGACCTGCATCATCAACTGACCAGTTTGGAGGATCACCTGACCAGTCGCACAAAGAGGCCCTTCATGTGACATTCAGACGAATAAACATAACTCATGATGTCCTGAATGTCTTCATGGACCCAAAAGTACTGAATGTAGATCTAAAAATGGAGCTAGCTAATGAAAAGGCTGTGGACAATGATGGTGTGTCAAGAGAAGTGTATTCTGCTTTCTGGGAGCATTTCTTAGACCAGTGTGAGGGTGAGGATGAACAAGTACCCAGACTGGAACCAGACTATTCTGAGAAGGAATGGGAAGCTGTTGGGAGAGTTTGGTTGAAAGGATACCTGGATCACAACATCATACCCATCAGACTGTCACCTGCTTTTATTCTTGTCAGTTGTCAAGGATTAAGCTCAGTGGATGATGAGTTCCTCATGATGTGTTTTTCTAGATTTCTCTCAGTAACTGATCGAGAATCTGTAGAAAAAGCATTACAGGGCCACATGGATGAAAACATTAAGGAAGACTTAATCAACCTCTTCTCAAGAACAGGCTCACGCAGTCTGCCCTCCAAAGACAACTTAGGTGCTGCAATTTTAGCTCTAGCACGTAAAGTCCTTCTTCAGGAGCCAAAGTTCATTATTGACTGTTTTCACTCTGTCATACACAATGCTGTGCCCACACTCACAACCAAAGAAAAAATAATGGACCTATATGAATCAAAGAGACCAACAAACAGGAAAGTGGCCCAGATGATAAAGCCTTCCAATGAGATCCTAAATTCACAAGAGCAGTCAGCCTTAAACTACCTGATCTGTTATGTAAGAAGCCTTGACCAAAGGAAAATGGAGGTCTTCTTACGTTTCTGCACAGGATCCACTGTGCTGTGCAAAGATGCAATTGAAGTAACATTTAATAAACTGTATGGTTTAGGTCGCAGGCCTGTGGCACACACATGTGCAGCAGTTCTTGAGTTACCATGTACCCATAGCTCGTACCCTGAGCTCCGTAAAGAGCTGGACAACATCCTGTCTGGTGATTGCTTCACAATGGATATTGTGTAGTTGATGTACTGTATCATGTACATTACTCTCTGAGTACTTTTACCTGAGTCAAACTCATGCACATTAACATTTACCAACTAAATATGCATTTTTTTTGTTGTTGTGGTTTAACCATTTGCAAATGAAGTGTTATCTTGTCACAGTCGTTTTTTTTTTTTTTGTAAGGGGAACATATGATATAGTATCAGCATAGGCCAGGCTATTTGAGTTGTATTTTCCTACAGTAAAAGAGGAGTTTCTTTCTCAAAACATGAGGGTTTCCTGTGCTTACTGATTAATACTGTTTGGAGCATGAACAGAGTTATCCATTGTTATTGGATTATTGATTACTAGACAAGGGGATTTGTCTTAAAAAAGTTGCAACTTTTGACAAGATTTACTTGAAAAAAATCTGCACAAGTATTATTAACTGTTGCTGAAAAGATTCGTTCGTAGAGTTTTGTTTTAGTAACATATCTTCTGTCACAAACTATCAATAACAGAAAAAGTCAGCCTTTATTATGCCACAGGAGCGCTTTCTTTACAGGTGAGGTTTGTAACTGTTCATTATTTCAAGTTACCAATTCATTTTTTACAACTGGTAATATATTGTACTTTTCTTTAAAGATGCAGTGTGTAATACTGAGCCTAAAGCAAACTAGGTGAAAGTTTAACAGAATATTTTAAGTAGGCCTCTCCAAGTAGTTGCTTAATCACCTAGATATAAAACCATTTCATCTTTAATTTCTAAGAATAAACATTTCAGTCATACATAGGGAGGGTCCACTCCTTGTACTACCTCATCTTGGATTTTTGACCCTTGTATGTTTCTGCAGTACCAAATAATGATAAAACATATATATATATATATATATATATATATATATATATATATATATATATATATATATATATATATATATATATATATATATATATATATATATATATATACAGTCATGGAAAAAATTATTAGACCACCCTTGTTTTCTTCAATTTCTTGTTCATTCTAATATCTGGTACCACTAAACGTATAATACAATGAACACAACAAAAATGCAGCTGGTCACATAATACTTTATGTCCTATTTGACATTCTTAAGCTTAATTGATTCCCAGGGTATATAAGAGGCCATTTCATGTCACAAGCAGCACTGCACATGCAAAGGCCTAGAGTGGTTTCCTGCTTACATTCAAGCTGTAGCACAACTCAGAAGTTGTCAGCTCTCACATAATGCCTAAAACAAAAGAATTATGTGAAGCCACAAAGGCAGCCATCTTGGCACTGCTGGAAATTGGCATGAGTGAGAGACAGGTAGTGAAAAAACTGAAGATCTCCAAGACAGCCGTTCATTACAACAAAAAAAAAACAAGCTGAACATGGCACTACCAAATTGCTACCTGGCCGTGGCAGGAAATGTCTTTCTACCCTACGAGATGACCGTGCACTCATCCGTTCCTGTGTCAGGAATCGTCGTCAGACCTCCAGGGACCTTAAAAATGAGTGGGCACTGTCGAGAAATGTGACTTGTTCAGCAAGGACAGTTCGAAACCGACTTGTTGAAGCTGGTTTGAAGTCACACAGAGCACGCAAGAAGCCCTTCATCAATGAAAGGCAGAGGAAGGCCCGGTTACTCTTTGCTCGAGACCACAAGGATTGGACTGTTGATGATTGGGCTAAGGTTCTCTTCAGTGATGAATCCAATTTTGAATTGATGCCCACTCCAGCCAACTTACTGGTTAGGAGGAAGCCTGGAGAAGCTTACAACCCAGACTGTCTTGCCCCTACAGTAAAACATGGGGGTGGATCAGTCATGATCTGGGGTTGTTTCAGTCTGAGTGGAACAGGGCAAATGCAATTGTGTGAAGGCCGAATGAACCAGGTCATGTACAGGACTACCCTTGAAAACAGTCTTCTTCCATCAGCTGGAAAACTCTTTCCTGCCTCCAATGACTGGATTTTCCAACAAGACAATGCCCCTTGCCACACGGCAAGGTCAGTTAAAGCCTGGATGGAGAACCACAACATTACGCACCATGCCTTGGCCTGCTCAATCACCAGATCTTAATCCAATTGAAAACCTGTGGAAAATCATCAAACTCAAAATGGAGAACCACAAGCCCAAAAACAAAAGAAAATTTGTTTGAATTTGTCCAACAGGAATGGGCTGCTGTGACAGCAGAACAATGTCAGAAGCTGGTGGAGAGCATGCCAAGACGCATGGCTGCAGTCATCAAAAACAATGGTTATGCAATCAAGTATTAACTCTTGTGTGTATCATGTGTTTAAAGCAAACAGAAAAGAAAACATGGAATGCTTAAAAGTAGTGTTTTTGGCGGTACAATGCCATAGCTATTGATGTAAGAATTTAAGTAATTTTGGTTATTATCAAGAAAACCATGGAAAATGAATAGTTCTTAGTTCTTAAATTAAACTCTCATGAGCTATTTTTGTTGTTATCATTATAATTGTCCAAACAAATGTACCTTTAGTTGAGCCAGGCATTAAAATTAACAAGAAATTGAAGAAAACAAGGGTGGTCTAATAATTTTTTCCATGACTGTATATATGTTACTAGGTTAAATGTTACACACTGTACTCTAAAGAGGCTGAAAGTAAACATCGGTGAGTCGTATGAGCTGATTTGTTAGTTATACAAGACATATGAGTCATGTTGATGCTTTTTGTGTCTGTTTATTTGAATTTGCTGGGACACAGAGCTTAACAAGTTGTTGAAATTACACTTATGTTGACTCACTTTGATTCAGGAAAGTCTGCACTCATGTTCATAAACAGTTTTCAAACTTTGAGTATGTCCTTGTCGTGTTAGTTTTGTGCTGTTATTAAAAAGAAATACATGACAGCATTTATTAAAATAATGCTTGTTCCTCTGTACACCTGAAATAAGTACGGATTGCTGGTTTCTTTGAGCCCTTGGAGGGAAATAAATTGCTGTCAATGGCAGAAAACTGTTCAGTTGCAAAGTTGTCATTGTCATCCTTCCCATCACTGTAGTGAATAAGGTGCTTTGGACTGGTGAGATGATAAAGGATAATATAGGTGTTCATCTAACTCCAACTCAAACTAGATAGAAGATCTGATCTTGTCCCTTAAATGCAGGTACAAATCCAGTGCTTGGTAAGCATCAGTTGGAAGAAGCAACTGTGACTCCACCATCAGGATGTTGCAGATGTTGTAGATGTCAATGTCACATGGCACTGCTGGACGAAATGTGCAGTTACTCCGGCACAGCTGTACATCATCTCTTTCAGCTGGGGAAAGGTGGTCATTGGTTCTGTAGAGCTCTGGGAACATGTACATGATTCTGGGTCGGCCATTTGGTACTCTGTCGTTCTTGGATGGTCTGATGACGTGTGAATCCCACACATCTGTGGTCTCATCAAGGTCGCCCTGCAAAAATAGTATACGAAAAAAGGAAACTTATCAGTAATGAAGATTTATTCTTTGATATGGATCTTTAACTTAACACAAACCTAAATGTATAATACTCAAAACAGTTGAGAAAATTAACTTCTGATATGTCCAGGCATTTTTACTGTATGACAGGGGTCGGCAAGTAAGTTTGGCCTGGGGCCAAAATTTTTGTGAGCAACTGAATGGTGGGCCAAAACATCACATCAATCAGAAACATGTTTTCTCGCTCTCTCTCTCTCTTAAAAAAAAAAACGTTTTCCCCTATTTTATAGGCTACTTTCATATTGTGTGAATACAAAATGTAGTCTAATTTAAGGAAGTACTTGTTTTAAATAAAGTAACTTTATTTCTCAGGCTGTGTTATTACCGCTTTAGCTCCACTGTGGCTGCCTTATAAAACTGCTTATAATAGTAACTTGGTGATGATAAAGCTGCTGTCTTTAATCAGTGACTTGTTACCCAGACTGTCTTTAAAGTCATCATAAATGTGCCATAGCCAACTATATTTTTCCCCACACACATTTAATAGAAATGTGAGTAATTCCATTTTGAAAATAACTACATCTTTAAGCCAAGCTAACGCATTTTAAATAAAGATAAAAAAAAAAAAAAGATTTTCAGGATTGGGCTATGATTGTCAAGTGTTTTTACTGAGACATGGCTTCCCACTCTTGATAAAAGAAGGACTGAACCAGACTTCAGGTTTTCACTCAATCCCTTTTTTATTTTTCATCAGGAATCAAGCAGGTGAAAAACCTACAATCACAAAACAAATCAATGTTAAATATTTCAGTAATTTTTTAAACAAGCAGAAGAACATTTAATTAAATATTTGCTTTACAAATTACTAAATATTGTCAATTTTTGAACCATTTGTTTGAAAAAACATTTACTTTTTATTTTAGCCAGGATTTTACACTGATTTTAAACTTAAAACATCAACCTTATTTAAAGCTTTTAACAAAAAGTATTTTTTTTAACTAACATGAAATACTTTTTTAAGTACCATGACATCAAGTTATTAAACCAGATTTAATGTGGGTTTGAATACTTCTATTTAACAGAAACTGTTTTTGTACATTGAATATTTTGAATTGCATTTAAATAAAGTAAAATTCGATATTTTAAATCAATACTTTTTTGCATTTGATTAACTCAGAAGAAACCCAACTTGAACCTTCTAAAAAAACACATCAAGATCACAAAACCCACAACCAGAAATCCAACACAAAAGCTCCCTTTTAGGCAGAGAGATGGCTTCTTGCCGGTAGCCCCTTTTGGTTTAAAACGTCCTCTTTCCATGGGCTTCCAAACTTTTGCGTCCTCTGCTTCGCTCCTCACAAGCCAAATGACCGATACTCGGCATCTGTTGTCTCTAGAACTCAGCACACGCCGCTGATTTCACAAACTCCATTCACCTGTGCTGCAGGTGAGTGTGCAGCCGAGGAGCGAGCAGCAGCCGAGGAGCGGGCAGCAGCTGAGGAGCGTGCAGTTACGGAGCGCGCCGTTGAGCAGCGCACAGCGGAGTGCAGAGCGCGCCTGGAGCAGAGGGGCAGGGGAGCATGACTGATATTAGGAGGCACACACTCGCACTTACAGACGGGGCGCCGCAACAGTTATTGTCGTTTTTGGACCAGACCGGCCAAATGTCTAATCAGAGCAGGGGTTGATAGTGGTGCTGATTGATATTTTCGTACAACACAAGACACCGCGCTGCGGCCGCCGGCTGTCTAATTTTGACAGCTGCACGGCCGTGATGTTCCCAATCACGGTGGCTTGTGTTCGTCTGGGCGGCTGCTGATTGATATTTTCAGTGGTGCGCGCTGTGGCCACTGGCCGTCTGGGTGTGCTGACCGTTTGTGAGCTTTCCCGGTTTCCCCGATGGCCATCAACGTCCCTGCCCCTTTTATATCAGTTTTTCAATTTCATCTGGCGGGCCAGATACTGTATTATTGGAGACGGGCCAATTTTGGCCCACGGGCCGTTAGTTGCCGACCGCTGCATGTATGATGACACTTCAAAGAGATATGATTTTATGTCACTTAATTCAAGATGAATACAGCTAATTCTGTTCTGCAGCTTTTGGGGAATATATGGGTTCTATATCAGTGTGTTCTCAATCGACTGTAATTTCAGGAGAGAACTCTTTTGTGATGTTTTTTGAGGAGTTGTAATAGTTCCTTGTTTTCTGGCACTGTATATGACATGACTCCAAGATGACTGTGTTTGTATGTATGTAATCAGAAATATTTTATTAATCCCCAAGGGGAAATTCGGTAAAGTATGTAGAAATGTATTTATGTATGTTTAATCCTGGTTCTGGGGGGGCTCTGCCATCCCCCCTGTTCAAACTCATCCTGTTAAAATTAATGAGGTGCAGGATCTAAAATTACTTGATCAGCTATTTAATTTTGTGCGCCTTTTAGCTACAACATAATTATCAGCACTGAATGTATTAATAAACGGTTGTCGGGCAATATAGTACAAATTTAAGGCAAAGATGCTGTTAAGCAGTAGCTCCTGTTTAAATTGTAAAACTGTGTACAGTGTGATCACGGGTACGGTAGCTTACCTGGATGATAGCCATGAAGCAGAACTGAATCAGACATCTGTCCAAGAAAGTACCGTCGAATAAACCCCGGTCCTTCAGATCCACGAACAAAGCGATGTAAAACTCCATAGATTCCCTCCTCAGGAATCCCCACCAGCTTTCTATCCTCTGGTAAGCCGTGCTTGCCCCTTCAATGTAGCTGTCAATGGCCATTGCGTCCTGCGTGTTTCGGTGGAGAAACCGCTGAAAGTCTCTGACTTTAACGTTCTCTGTGCCCCGGTCAGCCCTCACAATCCGCGGACAACCTCCAACTCTCTCGACTGCCTCCACATAGTAGCCTCCAATAATTTTTGGATCACTGCTTGTTGTAAATGCATTCAGCCAGATGATTTTCCGCGAAAACCCATCTATGCAGCCGTTAATGCAGATACCGAAAGGCTTCAGTTTGTCGTAGGAGTCCAGATGCCAAATAAAATTGGGGCCTTTTGCAAAATAGCTTCTGCGGTGGAGACGCCTGGTCCTTCTAAGTTCAACACCTCTTGGATCAAGCTCTTTCAGAATTAAACGAACATCCTCTTTCCTGACATGTAGTCCATTTTCCCTGCATTTTGTATACATCCACCTATATCCATGTAGGCAGCCAGAAGTTTGTAATTGTTCCTTAATGAAAGTTACGACCCGGTGGAGGCTGCTGTACCCCTTGCGCCGAAACAGACTGCAAGACTTCAAAATCCGTTTTAAATGTCGTTCCGAGACAATGTAATGGTGACGATGTGCAAGTAAAGCAGTGATATCCTTATAATTGAGTCCAAGATTGAAGTAAAGCTCAACTAAATCCTGTATTATCATTTTTAGGCAAGCACGCCGAAACTGCTGGTGTCCTGTGCGCATCTGCAGTTTGTATAAAAGGGAACATTCTGGTGCGCACCACATGGTTTTCTGGTTGGCACCAGATAGTTTCTCGTGCGCACCACATACTATTCTGGTGCACACCAGATAGTTTTCTGGTGGGCACCAGATAGTTTCTCGTGCGCACCACATACTATCTGGTACGCACCAGATAGTTTAAATTTATTTTATTTCTGCCGATGTCCCTTTAGGGGCTCCGTAATTACTTCCTCGTGGCCACACATTATTTTTTTTCCATCCAATGTCACCAGGGGGGCTCCGTAAAAGACTATCAGATTGCTTATCAGAAAAATAAAAAGAGAAAATGAATGGGTAGCACAAGGACTTTATGCATTAAGAACAGTATGACACTTACAACGAAAGCCTCATTAATATGTCCATGAAAAAAAGTAATACCTTTGAATCATCATTGAAAGTTAATCTGATAAGCAGTCATCTCTCAAATATGGGATTAATAAAATGAACAAATTACTCTGATTTATTTGGCTGATGGACTGCTGCGGTCCACAACAGCTTTTCTGTTGTGTGTAATCCCATGATTATGGAATAGTCAGCTATAGAAAGCCATTAAATAAAAATCACTCGTCTTAAACTCTTATTATAAAGATTTATTACGTATATAATGTCATTATATCACATCGTAGTCAGATCATGTGCCCTAAAACTCATTATTTGAGTTTGTACACCTCTCATACTGTAAATTTCACCCACGGTAGATTTTTATCGTGGCCGCGCGTCACTTCATTAAGACCGCGCTTCGCTCATTCCTATTGACGTGAAGCATTATGGGAGATGACTTTACTGCGCCAGCTCTATGGGCCCAATGATCAGGAAGTAAACCCGGAAGCCAGAAACTTTTTCGGCGTATGCGCTGGGTGAGCAACTCCCATAGAAATGAACGGGCGCCATGTTTCCGTCCGGCATCCAGTTAAAATAATACATCCATGCTTCAAATCCGTTACATGGTAGAAGGCGGAGCCACGCTATCCAGTTCTTATAATACATCCATGGTTTACACACAGATGCATACTTAATACCCCAGAATGCATTTCGTGCTGGCCGGGAAGCAGCGCCGGGAAAATTAAAATAGTCCGACCATAACAGAAAACTGCATTCAGGAAAAATTACAAATTCATCTTGTAATTACATATTTTCTAGCGAGAAAGTAAGTATTTACGTCACGATTATGAGCCCAGTTGGTTGCAATAGCGACTGTTTTTAATTTGTCTCGCCGTTTTCGGAGACCGAAGAGTCCGCTTGGTGGGTGTTTCGTACCGTGAACACCGGGCAGCAGCAGCCCCCCCTTCACGTTTCCAAGTTATTGCGAAGTGTTTTTATTATCAACAACTGCACAAACCGAGCGGCAGTGGATGAAAAAAAATTAACACAAACACCTGTGTATCCATGGTGATACACACCATGGATACACCACCTGCTGGGCTGATGAGCAGCATTGGGCTCTAAAATGACCAACACACAACAGAATTATTATGACTTTTTTCGGTTATTCCTTGGCAAATACATAATTTCTCAACTACATTCTTCTCATTACCAATGATAATTTCCAAAACCATCAGGTAGTTCTGCCTGGTGTAGGTGAAAACCATGGGCGTCTTTTCTTCAGGGCAGCTATGTACTTCCTGATGGACTTTCAACCACCAGTAAGAATTAGTAAAGCTCACACATACAATGTCAACTGAAAACTCCCCCATTAGTATATTCTGAACCATGTGCTCTCAACCAATAATGCATTTTATTAATCAGAGATCTGTGCTTAATGAGTGACCACTTTGATGATGCATTCAGAGATGAGAAGATACTAAAACTTGTTGTAATAAATACATCTTTAATAGACAAATAAAAAAAGTCAATTCTGTCTGTGTTCCTTCTTTCTTCTTCTCTCCACTCCCGCTCTACAGATAACTCTGTATAAGTTAATATGCAAAAAGTATTATGAGTTAAGTTAAAGTATTACAGTAGTTCGACAGGTATATTATTTGCACCCATGACATCACAACCTCCAGCTCCAAGCTCAACTGTTTGGCAGAGGTCGATATATTCAAAAATATTTAATGTGTTAAAAAAAAAAAAATTGTTTCTGTCCATGTCTTAGGATACAGACAGAATTTCAAACAAACCAAAAAATTATTTCTTTGTGTAGGATATATATATATATATATATACATATATATATATATATATATATATATATATATATATAAATATATATATATATATATATATATATATACATATATATACATATACAGTCATGGAAAAAATTATTAGACCACCCTTGTTTTCTTCAATTTCTTGTTCATTCTAATATCTGGTACCACTAAACGTATAATACAATGAACACAACAAAAAATGCAGCTGGTCACATAATACTTTATGTCCTATTTGACATTCTTAAGCTTAATTGATTCCCAGGGTATATAACAGGCCATTTCATGTCACAAGCAGCACTGCACATGCAAAGGCCTAGAGTGGTTTCCTGCTTACATTCAAGCCGTAGCACAACTCAGAAGTTGTCAGCTCTCACATAATGCCTAAAACAAAAGAATTATGTGAAGCCACAAAGGCAGCCATCTTGGCACTGCTGGAAATTGGCATGAGTGAGAGACAGGTAGTGAAAAAACTGAAGATCTCCAAGACAGCCGTTCATTACAACAAAAAAAAACAAGCTGAACATGGCACTACCAAATTGCTACCTGGCCGTGGCAGGAAATGTCTTTCTACCCTACGAGATGACCGTGCACTCATCCGTTCCTGTGTCAGGAATCGTCGTCAGACCTCCAGGGACCTTAAAAATGAGTGGGCACTGTCGAGAAATGTGACTTGTTCAGCAAGGACAGTTCGAAACCGACTTGTTGAAGCTGGTTTGAAGTCACACAGAGCACGCAAGAAGCCCTTCATCAATGAAAGGCAGAGGAAGGCCGGTTACTCTTTGCTCGAGACCACAAGGATTGGACTGTTGATGATTGGGCTAAGGTTCTCTTCAGTGATGAATCCAATTTTGAATTGATGCCCACTCCAGCCAACTTACTGGTTAGGAGGAAGCCTGGAGAAGCTTACAACCCAGACTGTCTTGCCCTACAGTAAAACATGGGGTGGATCAGTCATGATCTGGGGTTGTTTCAGTCTGAGTGGAACAGGGCAAATGCAATTGTGTGAAGGCCGAATGAACCAGGTCATGTACAGGACTACCCTTGAAAACAGTCTTCTTCCATCAGCTGGAAAACTCTTTCCTGCCTCCAATGACTGGATTTTCCAACAAGACAATGCCCCTTGCCACACGGCAAGGTCAGTTAAAGCCTGGATGGAGAACCACAACATTCGCACCATGCCTTGGCCTGCTCAATCACCAGATCTTAATCCAATTGAAAACCTGTGGAAAATCATCAAACTCAAAATGGAGAACCACAAGCCCAAAAACAAAGAAAATTTGTTTGAATTTGTCCAACAGGAATGGGCTGCTGTGACAGCAGAACAATGTCAGAAGCTGGTGGAGAGCATGCCAAGACGCATGGCTGCAGTCATCAAAAACAATGGTTATGCAATCAAGTATTAACTCTTGTGTGTATCATGTGTTTAAAGCAAACAGAAAAGAAAACATGGAATGCTTAAAAGTAGTGTTTTTGGCGGTACAATGCCATAGCTATTGATGTAAGAATTTAAGTAATTTTGGTTATTATCAAGAAAACCATATAAAAAATGAATAGTTCTTAGTTCTTAAATTAAACTCTCATGAGCTATTTTTGTTGTTATCATTATAATTGTCCAAACAAATGTACCTTTAGTTGAGCCAGGCATTAAAATTAACAAGAAATTGAAGAAAACAAGGGTGGTCTAATAATTTTTTCCATGACTGGATATATATAAGAGAAATAGAATATATATATATGAAATATATAGATAGCTTATGTCTTATATTCTGCAGTTGAGCTGGAAGTAAAGGGTTAATATTAAAACATCAGTGTTAGATCAGCATGTTACTTGTACCACAAAGAATATAACAAAAACACACCACCATTAATATTAATTTAATTTTATTCAAAGACATTAGTGCTGCATTTCCCCAGCCTCCAAACCCCAGGCTGCACTGTAAGCTTAACGCCACAGTGACAATCCTGCCGATGTTCTTCGATGGGGAGAGTGACCTGCAGCCAGTCTTCGCCTCACCAGGGAGTCCTTTGGGGGTCTGATGGCTGCCCTCGGCACCCAAAGGGACCATCAGCGGAGGATCGTCTTCACCTGGGTGCAGGTTTCACCTGGTTGGCTGGATCAGCAGCACTCAGAGGGGTTGTTGGCAGCATTGATGGCTGCCATGTGTTGGTGAAGCCACCAGCCCAGCATGCAGCATGTTACCTGCACATGACATTTTCGTATTCAGTTCAGTTTCAGGATGTGTGTGATCACAAAATTTCTGAACATTTTTGTGGGCTTCCCAAATCAGCACACAACACGAGGGTGCTGAAGCACAGCCCCATTTACCTGCAGCAGAAGTATCCTCAGCCGGGCTTCTGCATCCTTGGTGATAGGGGCTACCCCTGCCTCAGGCAGCCCATTGCCCTCATCACACCCTGCCGACAACCTCTCCAGAACCAGCTCCAGGTGTGATTTTTAATGGTCACCTGTCCAAAACCAGATGTGTGGTGGAGAGGGCTTTTGGTACCCCAAAGACCAGGTGGAGGTCCATCTTCCCCTCCAGCCCCCTTTCTGCAATGAACCCCCAACAGGAGTTTATTCAAAAAGTTAAATGCAAACCATAACAATAGTGTTGTATTATAACCTCAGCTTTCACTTACTCATAGTGGGTACCTGTGGCATTATGCCTCCCCGTGAACAGGCAGCAACCCTCCAGGCTATCAGGCCCCTGGTTTACTCATCTGTCCCTGGAAAGAGCAAAACATTTAACCTTACAGATAAGACATCGAAGGGGAAACATGACAGTAATGACATGATATGCTGCAGATAAACCTCCGTAGCAGATACTGGCTTTATTCACAGGCTATCTACCAAGCTAAAGGTAGCTATTAGCTGCGTGTCTAACGAGTTTTTATGACTGATAAAGCCCTCCCCACACTTCTAACATCAGTATCCTCTACAGCGAAGGCGAACATTAATCCCATATTAACAACATCACAAACAGCGCTGTAGAACGACGGAGGATTAGGGCCACGTTGAAAACTAAAAACAAAAGGAAGGTTACGAGAATAAAGTCATAAAGTCACGAGAATAATCTCATAAATTACGAGAATAAAGTCATAAAGTTACGAGAATAATCTCATAAATTACGAGAATAAAGTCATAAAGTTACGAGAATAATCTCATAAATTACGAGAATAAAGTCATCTCAAACTAGGAAACATCTGCTTGGCTATATTTAGAAAGATATTCACAGATTCGGACTTTGCGGCTCAATAACTCATCTACAAAAGAACGTAGTTCCTAACCGGACCCCTCTTTTTGATCACTGTAATGACTGAACTATAAACTCGTTTTCCTCCAAACGAGCCGTCAATATGCTCCCGCTGATGGCTCGGAGGCTTAGGGACCATCGGCAAATTACCATATCGGAGGAATAGTGTGAAAGAAAATTGAATAACTTCCCCATACTGAGAAGTAAAGTCTTCAAAATCACAGCAAATACAAAGGATCGTATGTTATTCATACTACGGGTCATATTTGCTTTAAGATTTATGAATTAAAATATTTTACAGGACTTTCTGATTGAAAATAAAGCAAATGCCATCAAAGTAATGACATCTACCAACCAAGTCATAACAAAACATGAATGGTGATCTCTTCTTCTTTAAACTACAGCTCTTACTTCAGCAGGAATATCTGATTTGATTTTAATGATGTTTTGTTTATTTGTGTTAATTAATATGCATGTATAATAATAGCCTGCAATGACTTTATTATTGGTAATATCAATGGATACTCTTTTACAGGTAATGATGATAAAAACTGTAATAGCTTGACTGTTTTTTGTTGCAGTGACACCAAACTCAGCCTGATGATCATGCATCACTCGGGCTGGGTTTGGTGTCACTGTATCCAAAAACAGTTAAGTTATTACAGTTATTATATTCATAACCTATTAATTAATATGTGCCAATATTTTTAAAAAATCATGTAAAATACAGGAAAACTATTTCTTTAAAATAAGAGCTATAGAACAAGGCAGAGGGGATTTGTGATCATTGGGCCGAATTTGGTGTTAACACAGCCATAAACACTTAAGTTTTTACAGTTTTTATAGCCATAACCTATTAATTAATAAATGCCAATATAAAAAAAAACATATAAAATACATGAAAAACTATTTCTTTAAAGAAAGAGGTGTCGTCCATGCCAAAGGGAATGCATGATCATCAGGCTGAGTTTGGTGTCACTGCAACAAAAGTTAAGTTATTGCAGTTTTTATTATTATTACCTGTAAATGAGTATCCATCAATATTTAATAAGCCATATAAATTACATTCAGAACAATTTCTCTTAAAATGGAGATGTAGTATAATATTGAAGAGATGTTTGATCATTAGTGTTGCTTTAGTGTCACTACAGGTATCAACAATAAATCATTGCAGTTATCATTATCCATGCATATTAACACAATTAAATAAACAAAACATCATTAAAATCAAATCAGATATTCCTGCTGAAGTAAGAGCTGTAGTTTAAAGAAGAAGAGATCACCATTCATGTTTTGTTATGACTTGGTTGGTAGATGTCATTACTTTGATGGCATTTGCTTTATTTTCAATCAGAAAGTCCTGTAAAATATTTTAATTCATAAATCTTAAAGCAAATATGACCCGTAGTATGAATAACATACGATCCTTTGTATTTGCTGTGATTTTGAAGACTTTACTTCTCAGTATGGGGAAGTTATTCAATTTTCTTTCACACTATTCCTCCGATATGGTAATTTGCCGATGGTCCCTAAGCCTCCGAGCCATCAGCGGGAGCATATTGACGGCTCGTTTGGAGGAAAACGAGTTTATAGTTCAGTCATTACAGTGATCAAAAAGAGGGGTCCGGTTAGGAACTACGTTCTTTTGTAGATGAGTTATTGAGCCGCAAAGTCCGAATCTGTGAATATCTTTCTAAATATAGCCAAGCAGATGTTTCCTAGTTTGAGATGACTATATTCTCGTAACTTTTTGACTTTATTCTCGTAAATTTATGAGATTATTCTCGTAATTTTACGACTTTATTCTCGTAATTTATGAGATTATTCTCGTAACTTTATGACTTTATTCTCGTAACCTTCCTTTTTTTTTTTAGTTTTGAACGTGGCCCTAATCCTCCGTCGTAGTGTAGAGTCACAGGTATCGGTGTTTTACTGATACCTGTATTTTACAGGTATCTGCAGCTGACCGAGGCAACCAAGAGCTACGCGGGGCGCCGCGACAATTAAAATACACCAATAAACAGAGATGTCCGAGTGGTGCTTCTGATCATATAGTCCCTGTGCAGGATATAACCCCCTGGTTATTTTTATTTGCCTGATTATTCAGGGTAATGCTCGGACCCTGGCAGCTGTTAGCCCAACTAGCGTTAGCATTCGAGATAGCTGCTAGTCCTAGCTAGCGTTAGCATAACTGATAGCCGACCATTCGTGGTACAAAAAAAAACAAAAAAAAAAACAACGTACACAACAAATGAACTCAAAACAACAACAACGTATGGTGCTTGGTGGAACAACTCGTGTTTATAACTTACATTTGAACAGCGCAGTCACATCCACCGTCGTCAGTGCAGAGCCACAGCTCACCGCTGCCATCGTCGCTGGAGGAAATGAGTACGTTGAGTGTCCACAGCTGCATACTCAAAATCCGGGCAGTACATCATCCGGGTACTTTTGCATCACTCATTTTTCTTATACTAAGCATACTGTTTTTCATTTTGACGCAGTATACTCAAAATTTTGAGTATATGAGTATGGAAGTATGCGATTTGAGACACACTAACTATCAAGCACGAATCGTCTGATCAGGTATCTACTAGTTATCCTGGACAGAAAGACCCGCCCACAGTCATTTGATTGACAGCTTGAGCCATCTGGTAAGCAATGACAATAGGCAAATGGAAAAGACAATGTCAAAACGTACATGGAAAAGACAATGTCAAAATGGAATAAGCAAAAGCAATGATATGACTGCGTTTGTATATATTTTTTATTGTTGATTCTTTTATTGATTCTCTTTTTATTTACAAATTTCTTTTATTAATTCTGTTTTTATTTCCAAATGTCTTTTATTGATTCTTGTTTTATTTGCACATTTCTTTTATTGGTTCTCTTTTATTGATTGTTTTTATTTCCAAACTTCTTTAATTGATTCTGTTTTTATTTCCAAACTTCTTTTATTGATTCTGTTTTTAGATCCACATGTATTTCCTTTTAATATTGGCACTCCTGTGATTCCATAGGGTAGGGGCCCCAGGGGGCCAGGAGCTGAGGCCCACAGGCCCCGCCAGACGCCCGGCCCCCAATCGAGCGTAGGGGGGCAAGAGATGGGCGCCGCGAGCCCAAGGGCAACCCACCCAGCCCCGCAGGGGAGGGCCCAGTCCAGCACCCAGGGGGACAGAACCAGCCCAGACCACCATCCACTGCGGCACCCGCCCCAAGTGCCCCCCGGCCAGACCCCAGGGACCATGGAGGTCCCCCCCCCTCCGTCCCCCCGGATCTAACCTCCCCTGAGCCCCAGCCCCAGCCCCAGCCCCTGCCCCAGCCCCTGCCCCCAGGCCCGGTCACACTCCACCCCTCCCTCCGGGGCCAGAGGCCAGCGTCGGCCTGAGGTCACCAAGCCCCCGGCACCCACTCACCTAATGCAGAGAGAGACATACACTAATTCCACACTGCACATCCATCCAACATATTAATAGGGATGTAATGATCCACCGACACACCGACAGGCCAAGAAACGATCCAACCACATCGATGCAAAGCCGAAACACCGATCAACATTGCAATCTCCAACGCACTCCCCCACTCCAGAACCCCGACCGGACACGCGTGCCCGCCCCCGGCCAACCGGTGCGCGGTTTAGCTGATAAAATTAAGGTCTTCGGGTGGAGGGCCCTCACCCGGGTGCCTAGCCTCACAGCTAAGGATGTCAACCCTAAAAGAACAAAACAGAATTAATTGCAAAACAATTGAAACCCAGTCAACTAAAATAACTCAAGGATTATAACTAATGAGATCAAAGGAAACTAAAATGAACTAAGGGAACTAAGGGGAAGCAAAAACAGCAGCCATATTCTGTAAAGAAATGAAATAAGAGTCAATAAAAAAATAATTCCACCATACCAAACAAACAGTTGGTAGAAGCCACCCTACTTACTTCCTGTCGAGTGTGGGCTATACTACTAATCTTCTGAGAGGGACCAGTGGATCTTTGCTGGGACTCTGGATGAAATCAGCACAAATTAGATGCCAAACTATTTCTAAGACGCCATAAAAGGACTGTATTTACCTTATACAGCAGCCAAGTACAGCCAGGAGAAGCCAAGCACCTCCACACACACCAGACAGGAGCAAAAGGCCTGGCCTCAGCTCCAGGTGGCTTTTATAGGCAGCTAATTGTGAGCAGTGGGGAGGGGGGAACAGAGCATCAGGCTGCATTCAGCAGCAGCAGCCTGTTTCCTCAACGCTGCCTACCACATCTGTATGTGTGCCAGTGAAATTGCCTGTGTGATGTTTCCATGTCTGTATATGTTTAATAACTCCACATGCTGTGGGTGTGTTGCTGTATTGGGTGTTAATGTGTGGCCACATGCTGTTTGTAGTGCAGAAGTGCTTTGAGTGTCTTGTATGTGTTTTATATGTGTCTGAGACCCTGTTTTTAGTATAACATAAAAGGTTAATGTTGCAGCTAATTGTGGAGGGAATGAAGGAGAGAAGAAGACCAGAGAAACAAGGAAAAAAAGAACAAGACCAAAAAAAAAAGAAACAACACAAATATTCTAATAGAACAGAAGACATCAGGATCCCACACATGGAGACCAGCAGTGAGCTTTTTGTCAACTGATACTGCTTAGATGATTTGCATACCCCATAGAAGTGTTTGAATCTTGTATGATGTGTTGATGAATGGTGGTATTTACCTGAAGTTAGTAGAGCCAAGGAGTGACACCTGGATCGCGATACAATTGGTTGTTAACAAACAGTTTATCAACAGCAATGACAGCTCGGGAGCCTCTTTCAATGAACCTCTGCCTGACTGGGAACAGGACCTTGCGTTGCTCCAGGATCTCCTTGGGAAACTGGTTGTTCACGCTGAAGTCCGTCCCCCTCAGCTCCCTTCCCCGGCTCTTCACCTGCTCTTTCTGTTTGAAGTTAACAAACTTAGCCACAATCGGTCTAGGTCTACTTGAATCTGATCTCTTACCTCCCAAACGATGGACCCGGTGAAACGAGATGTTACTCACGGTTCCCTCGGAGATCTTCAGTAGATTTTTAATAAAGGCTGTGACCGTTGCTTCCGGATCCTCTTCAGCCTGTTCAGGGATGCCTGCAAACACCAGGTTATCTCGCATGCTACGTGCCTGTAGATCGAGGACTGTCAGCTGGGAATGTCTGGCGGAGTGTCCCATCAGAAGGAGCTTCAACCATGTCCTTGGGGGAGGTGGGGGACAATGACTCTGAAAAGACCTTGTTCCATGCCTCTATTGTTGAGGAAGCTAATTGGAGCTGTGGCCATAAGGTAGCTGGTGCCTGTCGTGGTGGCCAGTGGGACTCTGGAGATTGCTGACAGGTACCGGCAGGCCAAGTGACATGCGGCTTCAGTGGTTGCCAAGGCAAATTCTGGGCATGAGACGCCATAGAGAATAACTTCCAGAAGGCTTCAAAGTGATTCTCAGGAGGAGTGTCTCAAGTAGGAGAAGAATTGCACTCCCAACACTGTACATGGTGGGGATTATGCGCTGCTGACCTTAACTTGGGATGTTGTGGATCAGTGGAAGGAATACTTATAAGTCCTCCTCAATCCCACCAGCCCAGGTGCTCAATCCTCCAGTTAGGAAGCAGGACTGAGGGGACTCTGTAGTGGGCTCTCCTATCTCTGGGGCAATGGATGAGATTTTCTCAGAGTTCCTCAAAGCCTTGGATGTTGTCGTGACTGCAGCATCACATGGACATCAGAGGTGATGCCCCTTGATCGGCAGATGGGTGGCGGTTCCTCTTTTCAAGAAGGGGGACTGGAGGGTGTGCTCCAACTATAGGGGGATCACACTCCTTAGCCTCCCTAGTAAGATCATGGGGTACTGGAGAGGAGGGTCCATTGGACAGTCAAACCTCAAAGTCAGGAGGAGCCATGCGGTTTATGTAGTGGAACTGTGGACCAGCTCTTTCCCCCAATAAGGTCCTTGAGGTTGCATGGCAGTTTGCCCAACCAGTCTACATGTGCTTTTAGGACTTGGAGAAGGCTTTATTTTATTCATTAAAAGAGATGGAGACTCAAGTTAAAGACTTGTACTCAAGTTGCACTTGAGTCGCATTTTTGGAGACTCCAGACTTGACTCGGACTCGACCCTGAAAGACTTGAGAATTGATTTGACTCGAGATCAAAGACTTGTGGACAATCTTCATTTTATGGTGGTGGTTTTTTGAGTGTGCCGGGAACGTTTGTTCCACTCCCCTCTCTTGCCTCGCCTCGCATCCCTCCCTCTTCGGGGCCACTTCCAGACCTCGTAAATTCACTGTCATCAAGAAAGCACCAGACAGGAAGTCACTGTGTGGAGTATCCGGGAGTTTCAAAATAAAACACAATGCATGGAATCTTGTACGTAAATTTCCACAATTGTTTGTCATTACGTCACAACCGGAGGCACGAGCATCAGGTCAGCAGTTGGTCAGACGGTCCCAGAGACAACACGGCACCATGGACAAAGAAAAGTGAATCGTAGAGGTACAGAAATATGTAACACTGCATACATGACACCATACATCTTTTCTACAAGGATATAGATGGATAGAAGTTGAATAAATCATGAGGCTATGTGGTTGGGACTAGCAAAAGGACCTTAGAGAAGCGAAGTGAGGTGTTGTTTATTTCTTTTCTCAGTCTATAACATGCTTAACGAGAGTGTGACGTCACTATTCTCATGAGAGCCTGTGGCTCTCCAGGGATCAGCCCTCCCCTTAAGGGGCTGCACGCCACGGTGCTGCTCGGTGCACCGCTTTCAGTGGGTTTTGTCTGGCGGAGTGCGGCGCGGCAGGGTGCTTTCGTGGAATTTGGGGTTCCATCCCACCCACATATCAGTCATCATGGCAAGCACAAATAGAACAGCTACTGGAGAAACTCCACCACCAGCTTCGCTATCCTTAATATTGAGCTGCTGCTACACAACAGCACGGCTTCTACTCACTACTTTTTTTTATTTTATTGTATTTTTAAATGCCATAAAGTTTCGTTTTGGCTGCTCATGGCAAGTTTGTTTTGCACCTGACCATAGCAAGCATGTGCATTGCAGAAACTTTTTCAGAAAGAAAAAAACTCTGAATAAAAATTTGGATATACTGTATTTTTGCCGGAGGCTACATCGTATTTATGTGTGTGCGTGTGTGTGTGTGAAGACTCGTGACTGGACTCGGATTCTAGATCAAAGACTGGTGACTCAATGAGTCTTGCCCTTCAAATACTCGAAAATCGACTCGACTCGAGGTCAAAGACTCGTGACTCGACTCAGACTCCAAATCAGAGACTCGCAGGCATCTCTGTTCATTACAGGAATGTACAGCTTATCTCACTATAATGGCTTTTGCATGGGTCTTGTAAACTACTGTAAATATTTTTAGGGAAATGAATGTCAAGTGAACTTCAATATCAATAGCCAAGATTATAAAACTGGTTAATGACAGGGTTACTTTTGTGAGAAAATTTTTCATCAGTGGGACAAAAATGGTTAAAGATAGAAAAACAAATTAATAAAAAGCAGCAGTAATTCTATATTTTTGCTATAAATGTGTAATGGTTAGTAGGAGTGTTTCCTTTGAGCTCAAAATTGTAAGCATTTAATCTGATATCTGTTGTTTAGTCAAACTACAGGTATTGATGATTTGGCCCTCTAAAACCGAAGATAGCATTTATTTGGCCTCATGGTGACCAAAATTGCTCATCACTGCACTTGATGATCTGATCATGGCTTCTTCCACCTCTGGTAAACAGGCTGTTATCAAGTTAAAGTAAGAGCAGATGGACCACAGTGTCAGAATAAGAAATACTGTTTACTAAAGCTAAAAAGAATCTGGTCTGATAAAGTATCTTTGTTTAAATTCAGACATCCATAAGACCTTGCACTCCAGACTCTGAGGCTTGAGTGGGGTCAAACATTTATTTATTTATTTTTAACTTTTGATGCTGTATGAAAGAGTATATTTGTATTTTTCAGTGATCACTCGGTTTAAAATGAATATTTGCATGTTTCCATCAATCTGTGTATGAGCTTCATGTCAGCAAGCTGTATGCAAAACTACTCATACAAACCCAAATGCAGTCAAATGACCCTCAAGGCCAGACATGTGCCTAGGAACAACTTTATTCAAGCAGCTTAGTATTTTTACACTCCACCCTGTGCCTAATGTCAGTGTTTGCCTCAGTCTTCTGGCTTTGTATGTCTACGTTCTCACTGTGGGGGACTATAATATGCATTTGCAGTGTGAGGAAAGCTAAGCCTATCTGTAAGTCCCTCAGGAAACAGACTTACCTTCAGATATCCTTCCTGATGTCACCAACAGATTTTTCTTTTTTTTTTTATAAAGTTGGACCAGCAAAGCAACATCTGCACATAAACACTGATTCACACATGCTGTGTTTGTCAATGCAGTGTTGAACTTTGATTTACATTGAAAAAACTTTTCCATCAGTCAAAGAGGTCATATTGTACTTTTTCTATCAGGTTTGAATATTTACTTTTGATGGCTGCAAGGGCGTGTTCACAATCACTAATTTCAAAAGAAAAACTTATTATACAGAATGTTGTGTGAAAGTGCTATATTGTCCCTCTATATGAAGCTACTTCCACATGAAGGCGGGTAGGGTTAAAACTGAGGTTGTCATCAGTTCTCAATAATAAAATATAAAAAGTAATGCAAATGCTGGTTACATCCTTGTAATAATATCAATGATATGCAACTTTTTTTTACAGTCTCTGTGCCAAAGTTTTATTTCCTATCTGTTCCAACCAAGGTGTGGCTATGTTAACTGGTGATAGTTAACCTTACACAACAAATGAACTGTTGCATATATTTCACTCGTCCATTTGGTAAGAGCCCATAGAAACTGTTTGGGAATGAGCAGAACCTATCAAAGCATATATGTCAGGTGAATGGACAATCATTTTGTCAATCAAATTCATGACAGGCCGGTCAGATAATGTAGTAGGTGGGTGCTACTGCTGTGGTCAAAACAGACATGAACATGAAACAATACTTAAGTGAAACTTGACAAAACAAGCTAAAAAGCAGAGCAAAAATAACTTATCTCTTGAGATTTATGTAGTGTTTTTCTTTTAAATTTAATAAACAAAGGTGGTCTAGATAAAACTGCCACTGAATCTGCAAGCATCTATGCTAATCTCTATACGAGCAGTCACCATCTGATGCCCCACTTTAACTCACACCTCTTCCTGCTTTATAGGATGCTTAACTGGGCTGTCACGCTTTGGGCTGCTCACAGTCATTGTACAATCGTGCTTGGCAGGATGGATCTGCCTGATTACAGACACTGAATCAGGCATCCAGCTGCATTACAAGGTTAGGTGGTAGCATGTATATTGAGTAAATATTTCCTCATTTAAATTGTAATTCAAAGCATATCAGATAATCCTTATTATATTCTGTTATGAAAAAGTTTTGTGGTGGTACTCTTTGATTTCGATAAATGTTATAACCATGCCAACAACAGTTTCAAGCACCCATGGATCAACAGTGAACACAGTCTCTTGTAAAAAGTATTTGGGATTGTTGTAAACTACTATAGTATGACTACTTCTCCCACATGGAGCTTGATAAAGTGGTGGTTCCAGTCAATTTGGGGCGTAAAGCTCAAAGTACTGTAAATTGGAGAATGGCTAAGCAGGTCTACATGATTATAGCCATTAAATCAGGCAGTCAGTTGCAGTGTAAAGCTACTGAATTTCCACACTTACAATATTTGCTTTCGGCCAACAACAAAAAAGGTTGCGGCCGCAATTGGTCCTCAGGTCATAGTTTAGACACCACTGCCCTATAGTTGTACGTTCATAAATTGTTCACATCCACAACGTTTTACTTTTCAGATCCACAACATTGACTGTGCTCAAACATCAGAGTATAAAGTGTTCCCTTCATGGTCCTCCCAGGTAACACATGCTCTCGGTCTGTACGCCATCTTGGTGACATCCAGTTCAGGTTTATTGTAATACCATTTGTTGAGCAGTTGATTCATTTGCTCTTGTTTTGATATTCCATGAAGCCTCTCTTCCTCCTCTTCCTCCCACTCCTCTCTGGTGTGTGTGATGAAGGGGGGGTAGGGAAGCCGGATCACAACATCCTCATTCATGTCCTCAAAGAACTGCACCACACATTTTCGGGCAAAGTCACGAGCGTGCAGGACGCAGGTTTCATCAAACAGCTTCTGCTCCACGTCCAGGTAGTTGCTCCAATAGCGCGTCTGCAGGAAGGTGCCGTGGTCGTCGATGATAGGTTTGACTATGCGTCCAACTGCCCCCAATACGATAAGGAAGAGGAGGACAGACCAGCCAATTGCCTAGAAAGAGTGAGAAAACAAGTGATCAGTCACTGTTTGTAGACACCCAAACAGAAATGTCGTTCACTAACTGTTCTTGTTACTTTGACAGGATGTGAGTGGTTATGTGAGTAATTAGAAAAGCAGACCAAAACAAAACCACTGACTCCACAGATGTTTCTGGTCTAACCATGTCTCAAGTCTCAAATACTTCCCCCCGACAGTCAGTAAAAGTGAAAATAAGACTTGGGTCATGGTTGACGTTTGTCTTCAGTGTTTTCCTAAGAAAAATGCTGATGTGGTTTTCACACCTACTGCTTGATTGCTTCGTTTCAATTCAGTTGAAAAACGCTCTGACCTGCATATTTCTTGTGGATCACTTCACATAGCAGTTCTCTAAAGCAGGCCAAGTCCCTCGAAAGGCCAGAGCTTTCCTTGTGTCAGTAACTCACAGCTAGCATTGTTATGACGTTGGGCAATAAAGTCATAAAAAAAAGCCTAGAGGTCTTACCACAACACTTAGTTTATGATTTTAATTGATTTTTCCCCTCTCACAAAAAATCAAGTGACACAAAAATACAATTAATCAAATATTTCCTTTATGTTTCCAAATATATTTCAAAACAAAAAAAATCCCTTTTTAGTCATAGTGCATGACATAAAATAGCGGCCTGTCTTCATACGTAAACACTTAAAAATGAGCGATTTTAGCAGTTTATTTGCACTGGAGTAAATTGAGAAAAAAATGTAATCTTTAATTTTAAAATCCTCTGCAGAAAATGAATTGAATTAATAGATATAATCTATTTTTTCCCCATAGTAAACCATGGTAAAATTTTCCTACTGTAATCATTACCGAGTCCTATTAAAATTACCGAGTTATCGAGTTTGATCCCCACACTGTGTCAATAGCTCACGGTGATGCTGCTCTTTGCCTCGAAAAGCCGGAACTATGTGTGTCTGCCCCCGATGAAGCAGCCATGTCTCAAAGATGGAGGCGCGCATGCACAGTTTGTATGTTTATCCTCTGAAAGCTAAGCAGTTGGAGCATTGCTCAGACTCTTACAGGTTTACTCACTCAAGACGGCTAAAGTCTGGTCGAAGTTTGGGTTTTACAAGAATGCTGAGGGGAAACTGAGTGATGACAGTCACTCTGTCCAAAACATGAAGCTCCAGTGAAAGACAAAAATGTGCGTGGTTAAAACTGTTGTGATTCCTCGAGTACAAGAGCAGGGAAAGAGAGGATTTAGTGGGCCATACCTGAGTGAATTACAGGTGGTTTATGAGGATTTTCTGTGTAAATAACGTATAAAGGTTGTAAATAACGGCATTAGAATCAATCTGTAGTGCGATCTTGCTGTTCTTTTGCCATTTATTTGTCGTGCTTCGAAGTAGATCATAATTTTCCGTCATAGTTTGTGTTTTAAGGATTTAATCAATCGTAATTTGGAAATATTGTGGAAGGAGATGTCGAGGAGATCTGCCATGGAGAGGGGAGACCAGAGCACATGCTAACCATCTGAATCTGCTAACCATCGGAACATTCCGACAAGTCCCCGAACAGCGTAAGGTCACCTGGTCAGAGCTTTAGAGATTTGGAGCTAAGCACATAAAGTTCTTCATCCATGAGTTTATGTCAAGTCCAGTTTAGCCTCACAGACTCTCTGGCATGTGAACTGTCCAGAATAGATGCACCGTGGAAGACATCCTCAGCTGCCATCCAAAGGCATTAGGGTACAGGTGGTGCTGCTAGCACCATGACCAGGTCCTCAGAGCTTTGGCAGAAAGAGTCAGCACACCAGTCAACAACAGCAAGTACAAGCACGCCCCCCATTAAGTCCATCACCTTCGTCAGAGCTGAGGAGAAGGCTTAACATCAGCCAAGTTCCTCCAGAGGAATTCTCACCACTGCACGGGACTGGCAGCTTCAAGTGGACCAGAAAAGGCAGCTTAAGTTCCCAGAACACATCTCAGCCACTTCACTTTATCCCGGCATGGTGTTAACATCGGGGCTAACAAAGCCAACGGTCCTAGTGGAGCTTACTGTTCCCTGGGAAGACCAGATTAAAGAGGCCAACACGTGCAAAAGGGCAAAATACGCAGAACCAGTGATGGGTTGCAGGAACAGTGACTGAAAGCCAGTTGAAGTCAGATGCTGGGGTTCGTTGGTCAGTCATAACAAACCACACCATACTTCTTGGAGTAGAAGGTCAGCTATTCAAGAAACCATCAAGAACATCATGCTATAAAAGCCTCAGCATGACTTGGGATCTGTGGAGTAGTGGGCCATTTGGACACGAGTCAGGGCTGATGACCCTTAACTGGGTCGCTTGGGTGAGGTTGTCTGATGATCAAAGACTGTTTTGTGTATACCAGAACTGAGCATTTGGGTTCATGGCCATTTTTGTAGCCCACTTCACGATTCAAAAGCAAGGCAATGTTAAATGCATTTTTTGTTGCAAAATATGCAAAACTATACTGACAGTCAATAGAAACTATGTTGCAGAAATGTATGTAAAGTTCTACTTGTCCAGGGTTTGTAATTATTCCTTGTGGATTTATTGATGACTTGGTGCTCTAGTAGTTGAGATAATGGTGAGCTTTCATGTTGTCACAGTTCATTGCACATGGGGCTCTTTGCAAAAGTGGACCAAATACACATTGAGCAATACTCAGTGGGCATCAGCACAATTTGAGGGTTGGTTTTGGAGGCCTACATAGATGCTCAAAAAAGGCCACCATTGTTAGTCCAGTGAGCAGCATCATGCCACGTCTATCACGTGAACGTCTCTGGGCACTGGGTATGGTGGAGGCTGGTTTGAGCTACAATGATATAGCCAGACGTAAAGGCTGTTCCCAACCCACAATCAGAAACCAGTTTGAACGCCACAACATGACAGGCTCTGTTGACAATAAACCGCGTCCAGGCGAGAGAGAGTGATGACTCCGGACAAGGATTGCTACATCTGGTTTCGCCATGCCAGTCATACAGCACGGGAAACACCCAGCAGGGGCAAGGTGGCCCAAAATGTGGGTGTCCTACCCTGGCCTGCCCTTTTCTCTGGATATGAATCTGTTTGAACACTTGTGGGACAATCTCGGTCGTCAGGTGGCCTGTCGAGTTTCCCAGCCGCCAAATAGGCAGCAGCAGATCCAGGCACGACAGCAAGAGTGAGATAGGATTCTGCAGGACACCATCCGATGCCTAATTTGGAGCATGCACCAACAGATCGCCACCTGCATTGAAGAAAATGGAGGCCATACTTGGTATTGACTGTTGTGCCTTTGTGCTTGTCAGGTGCCATTTTCTTTTGCTAAGTTTTTGTTTTAAAAATTTTCCTGAAACTTCAGATTTTTGTTTCTGGTATGCCAATATCCTTAACAAATGATTCATATTGAAAAGAAATCCAGTTTAGGGCTTCAAAATAAAAGTTAGGTCCAAAAATATGGTCTCAAAGTTTTTAATGACTGTCAGTGTACATAAGAGTTCAGTGGGAACATATAAAGCCACACGGGTCTACAAGTTTAACACCTTAGTAGTTCTTATTTTCTCATTTTCGACATCAGTCTGCCTTTCTTTGTCCTTTTCCGTCACCTTTCCTGAACGTAACCATGCAATTCAGTGTTAGCTGAAGGGCAGCTTCCCAGAGCCGGCCCAAGGCATAAGCGAACTAAGCACCTGCTTAGGGCCCCGTGACCACTTGGGGGCCCCCAAGAGCAATTAACTTAAAAAAAGAAAAAAGTAATTAATTATTTTTTCCGTGTGTGAGTGATGATGATTCATAACAGGGCTGACAACTCTCACTAATTGGCCGTGAGACTCACGCATTTGACTGGTTTCACACGCTCTCACGCCACACGTCCGATTTCTCACCCTGAAGTCAGAAGCAAAAACCGCAGGGGGGACGCAGGGGTCGTGTCCAGTGGTGTAGTAAACCAGATACGCAGGTAAACAGAGTTTACACACCAGAAAGAAATACAATATAACTACAAGAAAATGTGCAAGCATACTTATAGGATGGTTATGTGACTTTAACTTTCACTTTCCGTGTACGCGCGATCCTCTGTGTGCCGGTGTGGCATGGTATTTGAACTAAAAAGCAGGGAGTGAATTGTTAAAATAAAACAAAAATTCCACTGTAAATAGCACAGCTGATCATCTTGGTTTGCAATGAATATGTGTCCTGCCTGGCTGTGGTGTCAGAGGGTCTGACATCCTCACCCTCTCATTTATGACATGAATATTACTCTGTATTAGATTTCTCAAGATGTATGAATTCATTTATGTAGGGTATTATTACTTTGAGTTTGAAATTTTATAAAGATGTACTGATTTGAAAATAATGACTTGAATAAATCCAGTTTATAATCACATTCTGAAGGTTAATTTTCACTCCTTGTTGTCCTCCAA
Source organism: Scarus forsteni (assembly GCA_036419115.1). Taxonomy (NCBI): domain Eukaryota; kingdom Metazoa; phylum Chordata; class Actinopteri; order Labriformes; family Labridae; genus Scarus; species Scarus forsteni. The sequence goes on along the minus strand of JAZDUH010000347.1, from coordinate 5,513,110 downwards.
TTAAAATCACTACATATGTTTTCAAGATTTATACTGGATGGTTCATAATGGTGTAGATTTGTAGCATACACATTGATGCCAATGTGTTTCAATTACTAGGAAAATTAAATCTTGGCTGATTGTATATTCAATTGCATTTCATAATTTAACCCTTTCAAGCATGAAAGCACAAATAATAGCAAGAAAAATCATTTTTTTGGATCTGAAATGTTCATTTCACTTTCTACTGAAATTCAACAAAATTAAAAAATCTCAGAATTTACCATATTTATTTTTTTGTTTCTCATCTGATAGAATTAGTTGTTGGCAACTGATTAGCCACAAAACAAACGTTTTTACTATTTCTACTATTTCTGAATTACTCTGATGTTTTTTGGGGGTATTTGTTGTTCATATTGATTTGGTAAAGGTATCACAAAAATATATATATCAAATATGATATAAAAGGCTTTGATGGGTTAATCGTGTAAAGGTTGTGTATTAAGATTTGTGATATATTCAGATTATTTTGTGTAAAGTTTGATTAAAAAAACATCTTCAAGAATAGTTGAGTTTTAGATATTGTTTTGAGATTTTAATTCTTGCAAAGCTGCTGTAGTGGTGATCAGACTGGTGTGTTTGGAGAGCAAAACACTGGTTTTGAAATTACTGGTTGTGCATGAACACAAACCTGTATACAGGTAGGACATAGACTTATGAGGAACAATGACAGAATTACAGGTATGGCTTAAATATCACTATATAGGCAATTTGAGGATCAGACAACAGCAAAAATATAGCATTTGTTTTAATTTTATTTTTTTTGCCTTTACCTAAGTTGATTGCACTTGTACCATTTTGTTACTTCTGAGTGTTGCAAACTCTGATTAAACCCACACAAAATGAGGCATTTTGTGTTGAATGTCGCCCTGACGTGCTGAAACTTTGAATTGGCTTCACCAAATCTCACGCCAAGATTTTTTGAAAAGTTGGCAGCCCTGATTCATATATTGTCAAATGTACATTCATGTACAAAAAAGACGTTATAATGTTAACAGAGTGTAGTTTCCTCTCTGCTCTAAATGTCAGAGCTCCACTCTGACATTTAGAGCAGAGACTTTTGCATCTAGCCGTGCAGTGTGCACTGCGCATTCAAGGGCTTAGGTGCAGGTTACACATTATGTCGCAAAAAAGGACATACAAACGATCTGACATCTAGTTTTACAAGTGTATTCATAATGACAGAGTAGAACATGAAATGAGTTATAGTAGGTATGTGAATAGTCAATATTGGCAGAAATAGAGGGCCCCAAAATCAAATTTTGCTTAGGGCCCCATGGAGGCTTGGGCCGACCCTGCAGCTGCCCCTCACCTTTTATAACACTATCATCTTCATTGATTTTGAGCACAAACGTGAGTTCGTGACTCTCACTGTGCAGGTGATGTAACAGCTCACCTGTGAATAGCAGCGAACGTAACGTGAAACTGCTTTGCGGAAAGAGCTGTTTCTGAAGATGATGTCTTCTTTACAGGGGACTTTGGCCAGGATTTTAATCACATCCAGTCCTGTGTTATTGGGCAGCCCTGAGGGAACACATAACACAATTACTACGTCTCCCTGTGCAGACTTATTTACTGTGCACAAAAAGCAAAGACTGCAAGAGTGATGATCTTTGAATTAATACTCCTTGATACATAGTGTGTTTTAGGTACCTGAGAAGACTGTAGGGTCTACACTCGCACTGAAGGCACAGATGAAGACTTTTCCATCCAGTAGAGTGACCAAAATCCAAACTATTGGAGCCAGCAAAGCCCTCTGGAGCATGGCTGAGAAAAGGTACCTTCAGACCATCACAATACAGACATTGTTTCAAGATCACATATCCAAAATTCAGTTGTAATAGTTATAATAATAACAACTTGTCTTTATAGACCTTTCTTAACAAATCGAAATTGCTTAAAAAGGAGCATATAAAATACAAATCAAAATATGTAGATGTACAGATAAAATATACAGAAATTGACATTATCAAAACAAAGACTTTACATCTGGTGTAAAGCTTATCCCTGAGTGCAAGGTTTTTTTTGAGGGAAGGGCTTAAAGCATTTTTCAAACTTTTTTTCGTGTCTTGCCTCGCTCACGAGTCCATGACAAGCAGATAGACGCTATTCTTTCAGCTATGCATGTAGTAACAAGGAGGAGAGAGGCAGAGTTCACCCATCGCTAATTAGCTTAGTTCAAACATTGGGAGTCAGTAGGTAGTGTTCGCCTGCCTCTGCCTACAATCACCAGAGAAACTCTTCAGCAACTCTCAACGGTCCTGTGTGCTTCTTCTGAGTATTTTTCTAAGCAGCGTGATGTTACATTATCGTTGTTAGACTAAGATTAGCACTTTATGCAATTTTTGAAAGAAAAACCACAGGACATATGTGAAAACGATTGCAGACCTGCTTGAGAGTAGGTCAACAAAATAAAGCAGAGACCAAGTCTGAAAACTGGATTTCAGTGGGTGAGTCATTCCAGAGACTTGGTGTCTGTATTGAAAAATTCAACAACCCTTTTAATGTTATCAGGCTCAGTAAAACCACAAGTACACCCTGAACAGTTGATATGAGGATACATCCAGGCTCATGAGGGTTTTGTAGGCTTTATAAATAAGGTCTGATGTCCTAAAACCCCTAGCCTATCCCTTTAACTTGGTTGTTTAAATACCCAGACTCACTTCACCACAGCAGGATTTTTGCCTCTGTTCCCCTCGGGCCTCATCCACTCGTCCATCATGACGCCTGTATGTCTGTTGACCAGGACCCCCAGGAAAAAGAGTATAATGGGCGGGACTGTCATCACCCCCAGGGAATACAGTTTGTTGTACTGAGGGAGGCAGGGACAGTTAAAGTCAAAGCTGGTGTACAGTTTGACACTGACCAGGGCCAGGATGATACAGATACCATTAGAGATGAACTCAGAGTTGGACTGGAAGTACTGCAGGACTAACTTCAAACGCTCCATGACTTAAGTTTTCTGTAGGTTATGTTCGGGTAAGAAACAAGGAGATGATCCAGCCGCTGCCAAGTTTCTCTGCCTGTGAACAGATAAAGGTTTTCGAGTTTGTTATAGTGATGTTTTAGTAACTGACAAAAATCCACACTTATAGATCGGGCTTACTAAAATAATTCATCATCGATTTTGAATGCTTCTGATTGATAGGCTCAATTTTTAACTAGCTTATTTTTAAAATATGCTGAGTTGGGAAAATACTGTTGTTTTTTTTTGTTTTTGTTTTTTGATGTAGTCCATTTGTCTTCAGCAAAAATCCCTCTGGCCCTGCCCAGCTCCAGCCCTTCATATCCAGGTCCAGATCATCAGTGTCAGTCACTTTCCTATCTTATCTCTTCAATTTTTGGTTCTGATCATCAGTGTCCAGTAAAAGTTCTTTAAGCTGCATTCATTCACACCGAACGTGACCTGGTGACTAAAAGAGCATCACCCACCCAGGTTGCATCGTCTGTCCATAAATACTGCATTTTGGTCTCAGTCGCCATTGCTCAGTGACATCACGCCAGCTAAAATTTTGCCACGATCATATCATATCATATAATAGCATGTTTTAGGTGACATTATTCCAACTGTATCCTTTTCACTCGCCTACCAACCACAAAACACTGCAGCTGATGGACCTGAAAGCAGCATCGTCTGTGAGCTCTCTGTGTTCCCATTTAGGCGGAACTAATGGACTCACTAACTAACTTTTCCCATACAATCTTGGATTGTTACTCTGTGAACCGCATGCATCTGTTGCATCGTGGAGGGTTAGCCCTGCCCCATTGCAGCTGTACATTGACTTTACATGGAGAGTAGTTGCCCAGATTGCCAAGTTGCATTTGGTGTGTAGGCAGCTTCTTGATCCTTCCCATGGTCCTGAACATTGGTGTGCAATCCATCTCATTTGTGTTTGGGTCTGGATCACCAATGTGGAAGGGTATCTTAACAGTAGGTCCAGATCACTGGTGGATGGTGTTGACAAGATACATCAAATGTCTCTTTTATTGCAATAAAAAACAGTCTATTTTCTTTCTACTTGACCAGCAAGCGGTTGAAGTTCATATTGCACCACACCTCTATCACAACTGATGCCTACCAGAGCAGTACAAGTGTAACTTGTACAATAAAAATCATAAAAGTCAAACTGTTGTAAGTTTAACAGATAAATAAATTATTAAAGGTGCATGTAAGTGTAATGTTCTTACATAATATCAATCATTAGAAATAATTATTGAAGTAGTTATTATTCAAGTGAATGGATAAAATATTTAAGTGTAAGATAACTTATTGTTTTATATCAAATTAATAATTAATAATAGAAAAATATAGAAATACATTTCTCTCTATCCTTCTACCCTTGAATATGTGGCCTATTGAATGAACATTTAAGGAAAACCGTACAATTAATGATACCGAGAAATCTTAAATCAAGCCCTCCAGACTCCTCCTCATGTTTCCTGTAGTCTTCAGTGTAGAGAGGTTTGCTAACTCCTGTACCAAAGTGATTGTTCTCCTTTATTTAATCTCGAGATGCCATTGAGAGCTCATTTTCAATGACATCGAGAGTACATAAAAACAATAACTGCAAGACAAAGAACCACTGTATTCATGTCTGTAACTGTTCTTGAATTTTGCTCCACTTTTGTTTCTTGCTTTATTATCATACTTTGAAATATTTTGAAACTGTCCTATGCTAATAAGTGAACTGAGTTTTAGTGTTTGCAGCATAGTGTTCTAGCTGTGGGATGCACAAAAGCTGAAAGATGTTTCCCCCGATCTTGCTGTGGACTCTTGGAACATCAAGCATTAGCCAGTCACTACAACGAGTTTGGCAGTGGTTTGTGGTCATATTTAACAGAGAGGTTAGATACTCTGGCAGATGTCCATCAAGAGCTTTGTAGATGAAAAGTAACTAGTGCCTGTCTCTTCTGACAAAGGAGGCCAGCCCATTTTGTTATATAGTATGCAGTGATGGGTGGAAAAACTGTCCCCAGTAATGAATCTTATGGCAGAGTGGTAAACTGAAAGCAGTGGTTTAAGTGAGCTAGCTGTGGCGTGCCTGTAGATCACATCTCCACAATCTAAAACTGACAAGAAGGTGGCTTCAGTGATTTGTTTTCTGCATGAAGTAGGGAAGTTTGTTTTGCGTCTGTGTAGATAGCCTAATTTTTGTCCTAATTTTGTAACAAGTGAACTGATGTGAGGTTTGAATGTGAACCAAGATATTTGTACTGACTGACTCTTTCTATGTTGTGACCTTCCAGAGTAATGTGTGTAGTGCTATCAGCAGGATTTCTGGAATGGTTGAAAGCATGTATTTGGTTTTATCTGGTACAAAATTAATTTCAGATTGAAAAGAGCATTTTGCAGTTTATGTCGCTCTTTTTGAAGTATGTCAGTATAATTTAATTTAACTCACTTTTTTGAGTAGGATTTTGAAAAACACAGGACTCTTCAACATACTCCTTTTTTAGATGAACATTTAAATTTTTTTTACCCAAACCCAAAATAATTCACCTTACCGAGTGTCTTTATCGAGGTGAAGCCCACAGTTTCACAGTCCAGATAAAAAAAAGATCTGAGCCTTGGGGTTAGATGACACAAGTGAGTCCTGCAGTGATTCAGTGAGACTCTGAGAAGACATGAGCTCACCTGAGCAGGTGACAGAGCTGTGAGGCCACACCCTGCCTGCTGTATGAACACATGAAAGGTTCACAGGGAGAAAAAGCAGCAGGGCTGTGATGTGGTCAGAACAGAGACTAAAACTTGGCTTCAAGTTGATGTTCACTCTTTCGTGTTATGTGTCAGGGGTTTAAAGGGGTTTGGGTTGTACAGATTTTATTTAATGTTTTCATAATGTAAAGTTTTTTTCTCCAAAATGTGTGATACAAATCCCAATTCTAATGAAGTTGGGACGGAAAAACAGAAAATAATTATTTGCAAATCCCTTTCCAACTATATTCAATTAATAAAAAAAATCACCAAATCAAGACAAATATTAAATCAAGGTGGTTGTGACCTCATTGGTTTGACACATATGGCGTTGTCACAAAAACATATGGAGGCCAGCACAGTGGCACAGCAAAACAGTCACTGGTTCGATTCCTTGTGCCAGTCAGGGCCATTCTGGGGTTTGCATGTTCTCCCCATGAATGCGTGGGTTCTGTCTGGGCACTCCAGACCAAAAACTTGCTCATTAGGTTAATTTGTGACTCCTAATCGCCCTTGGGTATGAGTGCTAGCATGAGTGGCTGTCTGTCACTCTATCTGGCCCTGTGATTGGCTGGTGATTGGTACGGGGTGTAACCCGCCTCTCACTCAGTGTCTGTTGGGATGTGCTCCAGACCCCAAAAGGATTTAGTGTAATAGATGATGGATGGAAGGAAAAACACATTTACAAATTATTCTAACTCAGTTTTAGTTTAGTTGCTTTTTCTCTTAAGTGGCGTCCACACCTAATGCGACTTGAACAACCTGGGCAACCACTCTCCATGCAAAGTCAATGTAGCCTACAGCCACGATCAGGAGCGACCAGATCCCACACAATGCAACGGACATGATCTGGGCAACTTGGTCACATCTCATAAGTTCACTCTCTTGTCCATATACATTCATACCAAAAGACTACAATTCCAGAAATTAAGTACAAATACATTGTAATAAAAACAAATAATACACTAATATTTATGATTTAAAGTCAAACAATGTGAATCCATTTTATCACCAGGCCCTGGACAGGCTGCTGTCTCACATGTTAAGTTCTGTTGTGTCAAACTAACTTTTACACTGAAAATGATGATTAATTATTCCTGTGTGTATTATTAACAGTGATCAGCTTACAGAAAAGGACGTCTGTAGCCATGAAAAACCTAATAGGTCTTTTTGTATTGATATTTTTGTTTAATGATAATCTTCAGAAGGTGAAGTGAGTCATATGTGCAAGTCACCAGAAGCCAGAGCACATCTGAGATGGACTGAAGTGGAAAAGACTGCTGTGGTCTGATGAGTCCACATTTCACACTGTTTTTGGAAATCATCAACGCTGGTGATAAAGAGGAAAAGGACCAGCCAGACTTTATCAGCACAAAATTCAGAATTCAGAATCTGTGATGGTATTGGGTGTGTTAGTGCCCATGGCATGGGTAACTTGCACATCTCTGAAGACATCATTAAAACTGAAAAAAGGCCCAGCACACCAACATCAAAACCTCATCCCAACTGTGAAATATCGCGGAGGGAGCATTATGGTTTGGGGCTGCTTTTCTGCCTCAGGGCTTGGACGGATTGCTGTCATCAATGGCAAAATGAATTCCCAAGTTTATCAAGACATTTTGCAGGAAATCATAAGACCATCTGTCCACCAACTGAAGTGCAACAGAGGATGGGTGATGCAACAGGACAATGACCCAAAGCATAGAAGTAAATCAACAATGAAATTACTTAAACAGAAGAAAATGTGGCTTCTGGAGTGGCCCAGTCAGAGTCCTGACCTCAACCTGATTGAGATGCTGTGGCATGACCTCAAAAGAGCCATTCACACCAGACATTCCAGGAATATTGCTGAACTGAAACAGTTTTTTACGGAAGAATGGTCCAAAACTCCTCCTGACCGTTGTGCAGGTCTGATCTACAACTACAGGAAACGTTTGGTTGAGGTTATTGCTGCCAAAGGAGGGTCAACCAGTAATTAAATCCAAAGGTGTACATACTTTTTCCACCCTGCATTGTGAATGTTTACATGTTGTATTCAATAAAAATATGAAAACTTATATTTTTTGTGCAGCATTAACTGAAGCAGACTGTGTTTGTCTAGTGATGTGACTTTGATGACGATCAGAACATATTTTATGATCAATTTAAGCAGAAACCCAAGTAATCCCAAAGGGTTCACATACTTTTTCTTGCCACTGTATGCTGCAACCAAAGCATCATCTTTTTCAGGGATGTCTCATTATTTCATCAAGACAATGCAAAGACACATTCTGCATGTGTTACAACAGCCAGGCAGGTCCTACACTGACGTGCCTGCAGTCCAAACGTGTCTCCCATTGAAAATGTGTGCCGCATTCTGATGGTCAAACTACGACAACAGAGACCCCAGATTGTTGGATAACTGAAGTTCAAGATCAAGCAAGAATAGGAAAGAATTTCACTTACAAAGCTTCAATAATACATTTCCTCAATTGTGAAATGCAAGGTGACATAACACAGAGGAAAACCTGCCCCTGTTTAAGCTTGTTGTTGATAATTTACATCTGTACATAAAACACATCTTTAATTCAGTGCTTGGAATTTATTTTTTGGAAAAAGTTTTATCAAAAGACATGAGTTGACACAAAAAAAACGTCAGTCACTGTTTCCTCACACCAAAGTTATTTTGGTGTACAGTAACTACGTGGTCAAGAGAGGGCACCACACGGCATGTAACAAGGCTCTGCTTCCTCTGTTGCTGAAGAGATGGGAGCTGCACGCTGGTGCAGCAGGAAGTGCTGATACTTAATAACAGGAAATAGATTCTAACGCTAAGCGCAAAAATCAAGTAAACTCTCCTACGGAGGTGGTCTGGTGTGTGTGTGCAGAATAACCAGCAGCTGAAATAGTTTTACTGCTTGAATCACAGGCTGATATTGTGATGATGTATCTTGTGTCATAAAACCCCTTTAAACAGAGGTGTTTTCCCTCTTTCTTTAGATCTCAGCTCTTATGTGGTGGGCAGTATGAAATGCAACATAGACACTCCTCAGCCGTGTATGCATTTAAATGAACTACTGCTTCAGACAAACAAACACTGTGTCAGCCCACCCTCAGAATCCTGCTCCCCACTCCTCAAAGCTGCCCTGTGTTGTTGTTGAGTGCTTTTTTGGGCTGTTTTCTGTGACCCACTTTTACAGTTACATAAAAAAAAACACATAAATAACCCAAGTAAGCTGCACATCTGAACACAGAGTTTTTCACCCAGACTTCACCCTGAAACTCCCCCGCTGGTCCCCTGCTGTTTCTCGCAAGCTTAAAGAAACCACAAGGGTAGTACTAATGAGTAATTCTCAAATGTCTGCATGGACTGAGTCAAAGTGAGACGGAGTGAATGCTTTTACAGGTATTAGGGCAAATGTGATCCTGCACGGGGACTAATTAAATCACTGTGTGTGATATAAAAGATTTCTATGGGCAAGGCAAGGAGATGTATAATACACATATTTATAGATATTACTTAAGAAGTAAGAGCAAAAAAAGAGAATCACTACATTCATATTTCAAATATCTTCAGTCTACAGATCTACAGTCAGGGGCAGAAAAGCCAAACTAACAGACTTTTCAATATATTTGCAGATGATCATCAAACTAAAACACAAAGTCAAGAATGTCATTTACAGTATTAAAAAAATAATAATGTCACTACATATTTTGTTTTCATTGTAACTGATTATTTCTTTGATTAGCTACTGTCAGATGCAGAAAGAGAATTTGAATCCTGCTCCTCAGTAAGAATAGAATTATTGTGATCAGCTTTTACTCAAGTACAAGTAAAACGAGAAAGGCACTTGGAGAGCGCAGACCTCCGCCAGCACCACAGTTCTCAGTCATATTGTGATTTTTTTTTTTTTCAAAATATTTTTAATGTCATTTTTCTTAACAATTAAAGTACCACCCATGTACTTATATATACAAACACATGCATACACAAGCATATACCCACATACACCTACATATATATATATATATATACATACATACACACAAAACCCATGTGCATATATAAAGTGAATTTAAAGGTAAATGTAAATGCACCTACAAAGCAGAATACAAAAAAAAAAAAGAAAAAAAAAAAAAAGGGAAGTAAAAAATACAAAATAAAATACAAATACAAAGAGGCTTCATCTTCAGCTAGAGTCAGATGTCCACTTGAGGGTACCAATCATATAAAAATAGATACTCTTTAAGAGGGTTAGCTACAGTTTCAAATGCTCCAAAACAGGTCTCCAAACAACATAAAATTTCTGCAAGTTGCCACATATCTCATATCTCAGTTTTTCAATATGAAGTATCCCCATCAGTTCCCTCAGCCAGACTGTGAACTTAGGTGGGGTGTCTGATTTCCAGACTCTCAATATGCATCTCTTTGCTATGATCATGCCATAGGCAACCACTGTCCCTACATTCCGCTCCATGTTAACCAAAATATTAGAAGTACCAAATAAAGCAGTTACAGGGTCAGGTTCCAAATTTACTTTAAGTGCGCAAGAGTACCACTTGAAAATTGCACACCAAAAATCCTGAATCTCGGGGCATTGCCAAAATTGGTGTGCAAGTGTGCTATCTGAGTTCTTACACCTTTCACATAGTGGGGAAGTTTGGGGAAAGATTTTATTGAGCTTAGCCCTTGAGTAGTGTAACCTGTATATTACCTTAAATTGAATCAGCTGCAACCTAGCATTAACTGAACAGTTGTGAATGTTGCTTAAAATTTGTTTCCATATTTCATCTTGAATTGATATGTTGAGATCAGCCTCCCACATTTGCTTGAATTTAACATCGGGTTGTATAAATTTGTGGGAGAAAAAATTAATAAATTTGGAAATCAAACCTCTCTCTTCTGGGGGGGCGAGTAACAACTTAAAAATAGGACATTCTTCTGGTAAAGAATCAGCTGATGAGATGTTTTGTCTTATGTAATGACGTAGCTGTAAATACCTAAAAAAATTTGATTTGGGCAGGTCATATTTTTTTTGTAATGATTCAAATGAGCAGAGATATTTATTAACGTAAAGATCTTTGATGGACCTTATTCCTTTCCTATGCCATTCTCTAAAAACCTCATCTGTGCTTGAGGGGAGAAAGGCATGGTTATACCATGCGGGAGCATACACTGTTGTCTTTGGTATTTCACAAAATTTTCTGATCTGCATCCAGATTTTTTGAGTACTAATGATCATGATATGCTCTCCCTTACAAGAGGCTGGTGGTCTTGGTGATGAGAAGAGGATTGCTCTGAGAGAAGTTTTTTGAGGTAAACTTTGCTCTATTGCTAACCAGGATGGTATCTCGGTTTGTAAGTCTGGGTCATTAGCTAGTTGCCAGTATACCATCGCTCTGCAATTAGCGGCCCAGTAATAATGTAAGAAACATGGAAGGCCTAGGCCTCCAAATTCCTTTGGCCTTTGAAGATATTGTTTAGAAATTCTGTGTTGCTTATATCCCCAGATAAATGGTAAAATCACCCTGTCTATTCTTTTAAAGAAGGACAGTGGAATAGAAATTGGAATGTTTTGGAACAAATAGAGAAATCTTGGTAGGGAAACCATTTTAATTGTATTTATTCGGCCTATCAGTGACAATGGTAAAGTTCTCCATGTTTCAATGTTCTTTTTCAAGGCGATCAATCTTTCCAGAAAGTTATATTTATAAAGTAATTCTGGTTTTTTAGTAAGTTTAACTCCTAGGTATTTAACACTGATTTTTGAGATGTTAAACTGAGTTGAGGTCACAAAAGTGGGGTCCAAGTCAGCTGTGAGTGACAAAAGGTCACTTTTTTGCCAGTTTATGGTGTATCCCGACATCTTTCCAAACTCATTTATCGTATCAAGCAAATATGGGATGGACCATTCAGGGTCTGACAAAAAAATAGCAAGGTCGTCAGCGTAGAGGGATATTTTATGGTTAATACCATCAATAGTGATGGGTTTGATCAACTTATTTTCCCTAATACTGATTGCGAGAGGCTCGATGGCTAATGCAAAGAGTAATGGTGAGAGAGGACACCCTTGACGGGTGCCTCTCTCAAGTGAGAAGGGCTGTGATCGGTCTTGATTAGTAACAACCGAGGCAATCGGGTTAACATAGGCCATTCGTATCCAGGAGACAAAAGTCTCACCGAGATCAAATGATTCCATCACTTTAAACAGGTATCCCCACTCCACCTGGTCAAACGCTTTTTCAGCATCTAGACATAAAATTGCTTGTTTTGAGTTTGTAGCATATTTAAAGTACATGATGTTTAATACTCGTCTTGTATTGAAAAATGAATATCTATTTGGAATAAACCCTGTTTGATCACTATGAATAAGAGATTCAATATGTTTGTTTAATCTGTTAGTTAATATTTTAGTAAAAATCTTGAAGTCCATATTAAGCATTGAGATTGGGCGATAAGAAGCAGGGTTTGTGTCATCTCTATCTGGTTTAAGTATAAGAGCAATATCTGCATTATATAATGTTGGTGGTAACTGTTTGATATCGGTGGAGTGGGATAGCATCCTATGCAAGAGTGGGGATATCTGCTGCGAGAATTTTTTATAAAATTCCGGGCCAAAACCATCTGGTCCGGGGGCCTTTCCACTGTTGAAAGATTTTATAGAGTCTGTGACTTCATTTATAGTCACTGCACCGTTGAGAGCCTCTCGTGAAGTATTATCTAGTTTAGGGATAGGAACATTTTTAAGCCAGGAATCCACATCACCTCTTGCTTTTGACTTGTATAATTCTTTATAGAACTCTCTGAAGCACTTATTTATTGACTTTGGGTGCGTGAGTAATTCTCCATTATTAGATCTAATTTGAAATATAGCCCTACTACTTTGCTGGCCCCTAAGTTGGCGAGCGAGCAGCGTATGTGGCTTGTCTCCAACTTCAAAATACCGTGTTCGCAGACGGGACAACTGGTCACTGACTTGCTTAGTCAAGATTGTATTATACTCATATTTAAGGTTAATAATTTCCTGTAATGTCTGGCTATCGTTGCTTTGTTTGTATTGTGCCTCCAGTTGAGATAACCTGCTATCAATTTCAACCAATCTAGAGTTTCTTGATTTTTTTAATGATGCCTCGTAAGAAATAATATGACCCCTTATAACCACTTTAAATGTTTCCCATAAGTTTGAGTCTGAAGTTTCAGCTGTATCATTAATGTCCAAGAATTCATCATATTTATCTAGTATATATTTACAAAAGTCTGCATCATTAATTAAATAAGGGTGGAACTTCAAAGAGATTTGCTGTTTTTGTTGGTTAAAATCTAAGTTAACACTAACTGGAGCATGATCCGAGATGACAATATTATGATATTTGGTGTCCAGCACATTCGGCAGGAGCTTAGAGTCGATTTTAAAAAAATCGATTCGTGAGTAAGAGTTATGCAAGTTGGAAAAAAAGGAATACTCCCTGTCTGTTGGATGCTGTAATCGCCAGATATCTACAACATTGGTTGAAGAGATTAAGCTTTTTAAAGTGGTTGATGCATTAGAGGGGTTTGATTGTTTTTTTGAAGATCTATCCAAGTGCCAGTCTAGGATTATATTAAAATCCCCTGCGATAATCAAATTTGTATTTGCTAGATCTGGTAATTTTTCAAATGTTTTGCGAAAGAAGCCTGCGTCATCAACATTAGGACCGTATATATTGACCAGAGTGACACGTAGTCATATTGTGATTTTCACCATAAATATTAGTCTGACCTTTATTTCATGTAAATATTTAGATTCCTTGACCATGAAAACATACCATTAGCAACTGGATTCATAATGATATCTATTTTAGTTCAGTAGTTCACAAAAATCACATTTTTCGTCATGGCGGATCCAGACGTGGATCCGGATCAACACCAAAATCGAATCATTTCTTCCTTTTCCCATGCTGAACATTTCCTGAAAATTTAATCAAAATCCATCCATAACTTTTGGAGTTATTTTGTTCACAGACAGTCAGACAGACAGACAGGCAGACAGACAAACCGTCCCGAAAACATAACCTCCTTGGCGGAGGCAATAATCACCTTTTAATTCTATTTGAAAGTGAGAAGTAATTTTAAAGTGTGCTTGAGCTTTGATGTTTTTAAGCATATTTTTTATTTGTTGTGTATAAAGGACAACAGATTGAAAGTGTCAAATAATTATATAATTAAATCTTTTAAGATCCCAATTAGGCTGCAGCATGATTACTCTTTCTGGGGTCTAAAACAACTTAACAATGTGACAGTAACAGGATTTTTATTCAAACATCTTAAAATGATACATTACATGAAGCATTCAATATAATTACATCAAATATAATATAACACAGGACATGAATAAATATGGAAATAACACTGCTGGGGTAGCCTGCAGCATCAGCATAATCTGATGTGTTTACTTAAGTGCACACTAATTCATTATTATTATGGTTAAAATAAATATAATTTAATGATCTTGTAAACTTCCAGACAGCACAACTTCTAATTAAATCTAAAAATAATCTATAACCTACAAATATCCCAAAAATGTTCACTGAGAGGAAAGGGGGATTGAAAGTCCAAACATCAACTAATTACAAATAAAGATACAAAGAGGGATTTTCACAAGATTTATGGGTGAATTAGGTTCTGACCATCACAAGGTGTTATTTGTTTTGTTATTGATTCTTTTTCTGTCACTGTCCCAAAGGTTGAATATTATGTTGTGTTGGCATACAAACTAATATTTCAGGATGGACTAAAATACTTCATAAGAAGTTAGAACTCATTAAGATAGATATTATTTGGAAGGTAAATGATTTTTTATAAGGCAAAGATAATTTTACATTATTTCTATTCAATGCAATGTTTGTCAACTTAAATATTAAAAAGGAAGCAGAATTATTGACTCTATTATTGATACCTAATAAAGGAAATATGGTTTGTTCTTTTTCTGCTTGTAGATTAAATCCTGTGATGTTTTTTCTCAAGGTGGTCTTGTTTACTTTTGTTTTTTTATTTTTCTATGCATAAATCTATATCTATATCTATCTTCAGTTATTACATTTTCAAAATAAACGATTCCCGCTACCAATAAGGGCCAGTGTTGAGACGCCTAACATTTTACTTCAGATTTTAATTACACATGTTATAAAATATTAACAGAGTTATTGTTACTCTCATTGTACCCTTCATCCTCATAATTATATTAATGTTGTTTGTCAGTCCTCTAACTCTATTTATGTTGTTATAATCAAAACTCAAAACACCAATTCCAATAAAGTTGGGACATTATTTAAAAATGTAAATAAATACAGAAAAAAAGTGATTTTTACATCCTGATCAACCTTACTCAGTTGGATATGGTACAAACACAAAATATCAGATGTTCAACATGATAAACTACAAATCATCTTATGTAAAGATTCATTAGTTTGAATGTGATGCCTACAACAGGTTCTAAAAAAGTTGGGACAGGAGAATCAATAAGCTGGAAAAGTTGAGGAATCGTCAAAAACCATCTCTTTGGAATAAAATACACAGATGGAAAAGTGATCTGGAAGCAAATGAGTGTCGTGATAGGGTATAAAAAGGAATGTCCCCAAAAAAGTATTTTGTTCACAGGTGATGGTGGGGTGAGGTTCACCACTTAGTGGACAACTGGGTGAGCAAACTGCCCAACGGATTGAGAGTAACCTTTCTCGAGATACAATTGCAAGGAATGTAAGGAATTTATCACATGCAGTCCAAATTCTGATCTAGAGATTTTGGAAAATCTAAAATTTTCTGCACAACAGCAGCAAGGCTGAAACCAGCACTGAATGCCCATGACCTTCAATTCCTCAGGCAGCATTGCAAAATAAACCAACATCATTCTGTAAAGATTAACACGTGGGCCCTTCAGAAAACCATCGGCACTTAACACAGTTGGTTGCTACATCGACAACTGCAATTTAAAAGTTGACTGATATAATATTCTGATAGACCTAACCTAAATCTATTGTAGGCCCAGCCTTAGTATGGCAGATCTGTGCGTGGTTCAGTCAGTTCTCTTGGTTTATTTAAGGATAACACAAGCTTTTTATACAGTGTGACAAACAGTTATATGTTACAAACTTTTACCCGACCCCAACGTATGAACATATGACAGGGGCTCAGTTGCTTTACACATGTAATGATTTACTCAGAGCCATACACATGAGAGGTGGAGCAAAGTTTGAATCGCTTCACCCAAGAGCAGGATTGACACTGATTTTTTTTTTTTATTTCTTATGCCATCTTCCACCCAAAGCCAAAGGCATATATCAACAACACCCAGGAAACGCTGCCAGCTTCTCTGAGACTGTCTGAGATGGACTGATACAAAGTGGAAAAGTCTGCTGTGGTCTGATACAGATTTAGACAACTTTATTAATCCCCGGAGGGCAATGCTTTCACAGTTACCCCACCTTATTAATCCTTTCAAACAAATCTGGGAACAAACAATTGCGAGACATTCAGAGCAGCATATGGACCACCACATTCCCCTGTCAGTGCCCGCAGATCAGCAGGATCAGCAGTAAATACTAAATAAATACAGAAGACAATAAAGTTCAACAGTGAAATTGTTGAATACAACAGAATAAGGAAGTAAGAGACATAAAACTGGAAATAAAACACTCCTGAGACCAAATTAAGGCCACATACTGTATCATCTTCAGACTACCTTCCAGCATTTAGCAGTCTGATGGCTGGGGGGGTAAATGAGTTGGAGTATCTATCCGTTTTCCTTGGACGTGCATAGTAGCGCCGCCCAGAGGGCATAAGAGAAAAGTCCGAGAAGAGACTGTTTTGGGGCTGATCCATAACTCCTCCAACTGTCTGGACATTTCTCCGGGAGAGAACTCAGGTCTATCAGCTGCAGACTTTTACAGTCTGGCTCAGGATGTTTCTGTCAGTTATCGATAATCCATGAAACCAGCAATTGAAGGAAAATGTTAAAAGATTTTCCATAAAAGGATGATAAAAACAAAATAAAAAACAAGATACAAGATACCCTCAGACTGTTTTTAGACATCACGGACGTTGGAGCTAAAAAGGAAAAGGACCATCCAGACTGCTATCAGCACAAAGTTCTAAAACCAGCGCCTGTGATGGTATGGGGGCATATTAGTACCCATGGCATGGGTAACTTGCAGATCTGTGACAGCACCATTAAAGCTGAAAGGTACACACAGGTTCTGGAGCAACCAAGCAACGTCTTCTTAAGGGACATCCAAGCTTATTTCAGCAAGACAATGCAGAGTTACTTTGTGCAAGTGTTACAACATGGTTTCCTAGTAAAAGAGTGAAGGTCCTTCACTCCAGACCTGCAGTCCAGACCTGTCTCCCATTGAAAAATGTTTGATGCATGGATGAAATTTTCTACGAAACGAAAGTCAGAACCTCAAACTTGACAAAAATATGGCATTCTCATGTGAATTTTGACTTTAAAATAATTTACACTAATCTACGATCAAGGGACTACAATAACAGTGTGACTGTATTACTTGTGTTTTTGTTGTGTGTCAGTGTAATTTTGTGATTTTGTATATTTCTTTGTTTTATTTATCTTCCTATTTAATCTGCTTCTGTTTTGTCTTTTTTGTGGGGAGCATAAATTACGAGGTATTAGATTTATATGTGTATATTCTCTTTATTTGAGTTTTAAAAAAATAATTTGAAAAGAAAAAAAGAAAAAATGTGTGATGCATTATGATGCACAAAATACAACGAGGCGACCCCACACATTTGAGCATACAAACACAATAGTGAACATGCACCTGTTCCATCTATTTTAAAACATGTTACAGGCATCAAATTCAACATGAGTGAATATTTGCAAATCAAAACAAAAAAGTTTATCTGTACCCTCAATTTCTTTCCATTGTGGTGCATTTGATTCAAAAAAGGTGAAGAAAGATTTGAAATCATTCAGTTTTATATTTGCTTTAATCACACAACGTCCTAACATCACTGGAACTGGGGTTTGTATCTCTCTGTCCATCGATCCATCTATAAGTAACTCATGTTTCACATTACTATTGGCGTGTTTAGGTTTACGAGCAGTCCGTGAAGGCATCACAGCCCCGGTGCTCGTGCAGACTGCGGCTGCTCGCGCAGTGAGCTGCTGCTGTCAGGAGGAGCGCTTTGTCTCACCTCTGTGAGGAGGACCTCTCTGCGGTCTGTCGTTTTAAATCTGTTTTATTCAGGCTTTTTATTCATCCTAATAAGTCTTACGTCTACACAGGCGTCGCAGCTTCAAAAATGAGCACCTTGACGGCTTCTAAGGGACCTTTTGGTAAGACTAATATTTGCATTTTTCAGACTTTTCCTGTTCTTTAAAAGTTACACCGTCACAGAGTTTCATGAACTTGTATTTATTCTTTTTCACTGTCTCACCGGTTCAAACCAGTCAATCGGAGCGTGCTGTTAGTTTTCATCAACATTTGTGAAAGGGACTGTTTTTTTCTGGACACATGCAACTGGGGTCGAATTAAAAAAGAGATGGAAATAAAATAGACAATAACCATGCATACGGTATGCTTGATTTTATTATTACATTTTTAACATAATATTTTGAATGTTAAACTTCTGTTCTATATTGAGCATTACATGCATTTACAAGTGAGATTAGTCTATGTCTCGAAATCCTGCAAACCACTTTTCCCAGTGCAGATATCTTCTGGGATTTTCTAGTTTCCCTTTGCTGGATTTGACTCTAGCACACATGTTCTTGTGGATGAGAGTATTGGCTTCTTTAAGATTAAATATGAAGGCCCTGATTTGGTCCCCAGACCGCTGGTTGATGATCACTGCTTTAGCCTATTTTCTTCTGTTTTGATGATTGACTTGTGGCCTATTTTTTATTTTTCCCACAGTTTAAAAATGCATAATGGATGCTGACCAGCGGTGGAAAGCCTAGACCGGACAAATATTGTTATAAGTTCAAAACACAGTTAGTCTGATACAATTCTGCTAAAGTACGACTTACTCCATAAATCTCAAGGGAAAATAAAAAGTATTTAATGAAAGATATGGTTGGACTGGATGAGTCAACTAGTTATTTGTTTAGATTTATAATATTGCGGCATTTAATAACATTTAAACCAGATTAATATTTTTTTGCTTTTAATAACCGGATATTATATATTTATACAGCATATCAGTAAGTGTTTTTTTTTGTACACACTTTGAGTCATGGTTTTATAATGATGCTCAGTATTTGCCCAAATGACTGATAGGAAAATGGATCAACAATGTAAATGTATAAAACTTAATTGTAGTCACGTTTCCTTTACATTTATTGTTTTTAATAACCTGCTATTTGTCTAAATTGTGACCAACCATCATGGAAAAGCTATTTTTGATCCATCATATCTTAAAAAATCAAGTAACAATTAATTTTCTATCAAATGATGTAAAAAAAAAAAAAAAAACTTTTTAACATTTTGTTTTCATTTTCTGAGTAACACAGGTACATTAAGTGAACAGTCACAGTTGTGACACACGTGCTCTCAAATCCGATAAGCAAAGACAAGCAAATCAAATCAACAAGGACACTACACATTGTACCCCCCACACACAGCACATGGAAACAAAATAGATATAAAAATAATTCACAAACAAGTTAAACCCCCACCTCATTTCCTACCTATATATATTTTAAAATAAATTACATTTAATGACTTCTTAAAAAGTAAGTGTTTCATTTGTATTTCTAATTAATCTTATGTCATATTTTTCCTTTTCAGTCCAAAAGGGAAGAAAAACTTTAAAAGTAAAAATTTCTTCCTCCAGTAAACAGTGATGAAGTTTTCTATCAATGCACTAATTTTTCATTTATCAGAATTTTCTTGCTGATGGTTACAGTTCATCTGTTCTACTTATTAAAAACTGATTTTTTACCAAAAAGAATAAACCAACAAAAGATGGATGCACTATAAATTAAGCTCTTCCAAGACCCCATATAATTTCATATGTGCTTAATTTGTTTCTGTCGAAAACTATTGTCCTTCTCATCGTCAAATAATGTATCAAAATTTTGTATTGTAGCAACACTGGTTGGTGGATAACTTTGATGAGATCTTCATCAGTTTTTCTTTTTTCTCAGCACTGAGGTGCCATACAAATCTAACAGTAAGTGCAATACATCCTAAAAGCTACTCAGACATATAAACAAAGAAGCCACTCAGTTACAGTAACTTTAGTGAATGTAATCTGGTACTGATGCTGATATTGGCAAAGTCCATCCTTTTTCAGAGACTTCTGTTTATGGGGAAACAACAAGCATTTCTTTGTTAGCTGTCTAAAACCACAACAATAAAGCTTCCTCTAACTAAAGTAAAGAAAATCACAGTTACCTTTTCACCCAGTGAAATGTATTATGGCATTTACCTAAATGTGAGGTCTTTGTTCATCCCACAAGACTGGTTGGAAATGAGGATGATCAGTGAAAATACCGTAGTGGGGGCCTGGAATCTTGTATTGTATTAAAGATATTTATGTTATGGTAAAACATGTCTAGTTGATTCTTTCCAATCACATTAACTGAGGTGTAACTGTCTGTGTAGTTTTTAGACTTGTAAGCGCAGACGATGAGTTACAGCTGAGTTAAGCTGTTAAAATGGTGATTCCCTCCAGATGTAGTTTCATGAATGAGAAACCTTCCATTAGATCAGGATAACTGCAGCTGATGTAACTCGCAGATGAAATTGAAACTATAAATTTAGTGAGTTATGAGAAAGAAGGTGAGACCTTAAAGAAGTCATATTCAGCCTTTAATCCAGTTCACATTCTAATTTCTGAAGACTGCTGGAGTATGCTGACAGTCACTAGTGCTCATAAACTGTGTAGTGCCTCTGATAGGGCTGTATGCTGATGCGCTGTTCGAGCTCCTGCCTCTAAATGCAAGAGTTGGACCACATTTTTTCATTTGTCATGATGTCCACTTTGTCAGATTAATCAACCACATAGCCACAAATTCACACTGTTACTCACTCAACAAGCACTTTGATTACACAAGTGGAATCAACTGCATTTCATGATCGACATGATGATGTTTGTCGAAGAAGAGGCAACACTAAAGACATCAAACAAACACACTTTATTTAGAGAACAGGACGTTTGTTTGTATCTAAATACCTGATGTTGAATGATAAGTTAGTTTGATAAATGTTCTTCAGCTGTTTCCAGCATTTCTGTTTTTAGTCTGTAGTAGCTTCTCTGTAACACATTATTAAAACAGGGATCCTGTTTTTCAGAGCTTGACAAATTTTTCTTCAGAAATCCATGTGCCCTCATTGGTCTTTTTTTTTTTTTTAATGTATTTTTTTGGGCATTTTTGTGCCTTTATTGATAGGAGAGAGACAGTAGATAGGCTTGTGAAAGGGGGAGAGAGAGTAGGGGAAGACACTCTGCAAACTGGTCACAGGCGGGATTTGAACCTGGACCGGCAGAAGTAAGTACATGGGGTGCCTGGTTGCTAACCACTCTGCCGAACCAGCACCCCTCATTCGTCATTTTTGAGTGGACGTGGAGACAAATGGTCAGCACAAAAAGCAAACCTGCTCTGTCTGCTGTGGAGTCGTTTAGTATTCCAGATTGTAGGGACGCACGATATTATCAGTTTGATATCGGTATAGGCCGATATCTGCCTAAAAAATTAAGTATCTGTATCGGCCAATGTTGAAATTTTTGCAGATATTCACATCTGATGTATCAGCCACACATATTGGCTGGAATATCAGCAAATTATACAAACATTCAATATTGATGCACTTTTTCATCACTGCATGGGTACATTTAAATATTGAGGGTTTCATTTTTGCAAGAGTTAATGCTGTTTTACTTGTTTTACATCTGTTAATGTGATAATATGCTGTAAGACTGAAAGAAACTAGTCAATTTTTATTATGCACAGAGCTTGTGCTCTTGACCTGCAATATCGGTACATATCTGTGATAATGAATCAAAAAATACTGGCATATTGGATATCGGCAAAAATCAATATTGTGCATCCCTATCAGACTATTCTGTTGTCGGTCATTATGACAAACTACACGAGACTGTACAACTAGTGAGTACTGAACCCCTCAGGCCATAAATCATGTTGTCTGTCCCTGGCATAAGGTTTTCGTCCCCGAAGTGGGCCTAGGCTGCTCTGATGGGTTTACAGGTCTGTGGTTATCAGTCAGTTCAGCATGTTCTGCACATGCTGTCAGCAACTGAATTGATTCTAGAGAGGTGCATTCACACCAAACGCCGCAGGAGCGACCCAGGTCATGGTACCGGGTCGCTTTGGACGCGTGACCAAGTCACCTTGCTCGGTCACCAAAGTTGAAAAATTTGAACTTTTCACTGAACATGGCATGTGGCTGTGCCGCAACAGCCAATCAGCAGTGTGTGGGTGTGTTACTGTTTTAATTCCAGATCACGTAACAGGGACAATCTAAGTCCGTGTGGAAACATTAGTTCGTGATTACGTTAGTTCCGCCTTATTTGACCGAAGTAGTGGTTTTCCACGGCCTTGTCCTTCCTCATCTGCATCAGCTGCAGTTTTTTCCAGTTGGTAGATGAGTAAACAGGTTACAGTTGGAACAATAAGCCATACAAAAAAAAAAAAAAACACGTACAAGCTTGAAAGTATGCAAAAAGCTGATCTACTTATAAGGTGTATCAGGGATTGTGTCTGTCAAATGAGCAAATAGCACATGCAGTCCATTTGGTGCTTTTACCCTCATGAATATGCAAAATACATGCAGATTATCAGAACACAAAAAATACTAAGAGGAGGAGATGCAAATGAAATTATTTAGCACCTGCAATGCAATTTATCAAACCCGTAATAGATTGTGTGTTTTTGCTTCTATATTTAACATGTTTGAAAAGCAAATTGGCACAGGACAGAGAGAGAATCTTTATGTGCGTATCAACAT
Source organism: Scarus forsteni (assembly GCA_036419115.1). Taxonomy (NCBI): domain Eukaryota; kingdom Metazoa; phylum Chordata; class Actinopteri; order Labriformes; family Labridae; genus Scarus; species Scarus forsteni. Next base: position 5,490,429 of record JAZDUH010000347.1, on the reverse strand, counting down.
GTTTGGACTGTCATAAACAACATTAACTGAACATTTCAGCACTGACTGAGTTTTTTTTTGATGAATTAGGGAAAGATTTGGATGCTGTCATTATGATGAACTGGAAAAAGAGGGATGACTCAGTGTGCCATCATACTCATGAGGACACACGTGTAAAGTAAACCCTCTTGTTTTGTGCTCTTAATACATCATGGAGGAGGTCATTTAACCTTTGTAAGAAAGATTCCCTTCATAATTACTCTGTTTGTCACTCAGAGCTGACTGTGTCACACTCCGGCATCTTTCTTTGGTGAGCGGCTCTTGTTGCCACAGCCTGAAGGTACACCCATCAGGTGCGGCAGTGTTTCACACAGGTGTGTTTTGGATTAAGTATGAATTCAATATTTTTCAACTTTGGGCAATTTGCATTTTCATCCATAATTTATTTCCACACAGAGTTGGTGTCATCCATCATGGTGTGTTTCTCATTCAGATGGTAAAGACACTTGTTATTGTTTTAAGTCCTTAGCGGGGCAGTCTGACAGACGGTTTGGGACCTGACCTGCACTGTGAGGACTGAGAACTTTTCTATGATTGAGCTCTGTGGTCACACTGCACTCTCCACAGTGCTGATCCTGTGCCATTTGTCCATCTCCTTTTCTAATTGTTCACTAAATATGGCAGGGAAAAAAACACAATCTCCAACATTTAACGTTAAATTCACACTTATGTTCCGGTTTTGTACATTCATGGGTTCTCTCTGGGCACTCCCTCCCACAGACCAGAAACATGCTCATTAGGTTAATTGGTTGCTCTAAATTGTCCCTAGGTGTGAGTGTGAATGGTTGTCCGTCTCTCTTTGTGGCCCTGCGATTGGATGCCGACATCTGGGATAGGCTCTAGCTCCAAATAACACCACAAACCTTTTGATACTAGGGAAGTTTTTGTTTAACTTCTGACATGTATTTCTGAGAGGTAGTTTTAGATTTATAGAACAATTGTCCAATCATCTACCAATATGCAGGTGAAAGGTTCTAGACATTCCCCAAAAACTCTTTTGGCCTCTTTCCAGATGGACTAGTGAAATATGTTGAATGATCCATCTGGTGTTTCAGGCCTACAGAAGGAGAGGGAGAAGTCATGATGCTTCAGACTGGTGCTGTCTTGTGCGTAGAAGTGCTTTACAATGATGAGAAGACATGTAAACAACAAAACACTGAAAAGCTCAATCCAGCCATTTTAAGCTAGAAAATATTGCATATTGATGTCTCCATCAACTCTGTAAGAAAGATCAATCCTTGAGTTTTATTTTTGAGCAAACATGTCTGACAGACTTTCTCATCATGTCATGGAAACACTGCTGTGTTTGTGTCTGAATCTCGCCAATATTTTGTTGCTTCCTTGTGATGAACCAAGATCATTCTTCACCAAAGATTTCACATTCTGTCATTAAAGTACCTCACATCTGTCTTGATGTGCTATATTTAGAATTCAGCTTTATAGTGGGTGTGGGGGTAATTATCAAATGTCATTGCCATGATTCCCCACAACCCTCCTTTGAGTCATCTGTCATTACTGATAGGATTGAGATGGCTGGTGGCAAAAATATGGCTGTTGATGACTGACCAGAATGTCTCTTTACTATCTGCTGTTTCATCTGAACCACAAACTCAGCCTCCTGTCATGTCTTTATGTCTCTGTCTTCCACTCCCCTACATCACTTCCTTCAGGCCAACGGGAAACAAAATGTTGTTCCTGCAGTAGGTGTTAAACCACTTTCACACAAAACACTCTCTATTTGACACACTCATGTTTCATCATAGAGCAGGTTAATGACTGTTTTTCTGAAACCCTACATGATCCAGATTTTCGCTGTAGTTCCCTTCACTAATCACTAAACTGCCATTTATGGTAGATCCTTAGAGCCTTCATAAACTAAACCAGGATGTGGGCTCAAGACTCAAAAGGACCCATTTTTTAATCTGAGGTTTTGGCAGTTTTTTTGTACCTTTATTTAAATTGGACAGTGGGTTTTAAGCTGAGGGATATTGTTTGGTATAAACTGCAGTTAAGAGGCCACAGGACAGACACAAACTCCAGCCACAATCTGAGAAGACTAAGGGTGCTAAATGCCTAACAGGTTTGGTCCAGAATATAAGGCCTCAGGTTTGATTAATTTTTGGGTTGTTTGCTTGGCAGTAGGATTTGAAGCCATCCAAATCTAACAAGACCAGGAAACCAAAAAGGTGGTGCATTGTGTATTGAATTCAGCTGAAAAAAATCAATCAGCTAGCTTATTGTTCACTGACAGTATGATGCAAGGGGGTCACTAACGTTGGCACTGCTAGCATTGTTAGCCTCTAGTTCTCTTAACAGGTGAAAATCCATAAGTCCATGTTGAGTATGGTTACATACAAATTTGTCATTTTCATCTGAACAGTACAACTTTATGTTTACTTTATCACTGAAATACTGCTGAGCTACTTTAAGCTCCATATAAAACTGGTGATGTATTTCCATTTAATCCTGCAGTGGTATAACCTTGCGCAGCAGCTGGATCTGCCTGTGTCTGTTATCAGGCAGATCCATCTTGCCAAGCTCCAATGTTAATTGGATTAATTATGAGTTTTCTAAAGCAGCACGGTCCAATCAGAGTCATTTAGAGCAGGAAGAGTTGAGAGCTACAAGTGAAAGGAGAGCAGAAAGTGATTGCTCCTGCAGAGACTGATAGATGCTAAAAGCTTTAGTAGTAGTTTTATCAGTTCTGGACCACATTTCATCATCAAATGTCCAGATGACTAATAGTAGGCTGGATGGCAGGAATACAGGCCACATCTACAGCCTAAACTTGTGGCAGATGGCTACATTAAACATCACCTAACATGCTTTGGTCTGCCTGACCTAGCTCAGTGTAAAAGAAAAAAGAAAAGACAAGTGAAAAATTAAAGCATGTTGAAGCTTCAACTTCAATTTTTAATGTGAAAGCGAGCTTAAGCTTTTCTCTAAAGAGTGTGGGGTGTTAAAGTCATCCTGCAATCAATGCATCTTGGTCTGAAAAATTCAAAGACTGAATCAGGGCTCCAGAGTGCGACTATTTTATCGCACATTCGCCAAAATTTGTAGGAGTGCACCTTACATTTTTTGTTGGTCCCATTGGTGCACTTGGCACACCCCAGTTGAAAACATTGGCTTCTGTCGCAAGCGCATCATCTCTTTCTAGCTCTCAAATCTAAAGTTTAGAAGATGAGAAAGCACATTTAAGTATACCTACAAACGTAATGTATAAGTTGACAACAGTAATTGCAGTTCACATCTGCCAAAAGCGGACAAAACACAGCACCTGCTTCCTCTTATTTCTCTGTCTCTTTGTTTACAGCAGGGCCAGGCCCGACTCAACACGTGTGCACACACACACACACAGTCCTCAGTAATCATCCAATCAGCTGTGAGTATGCAAATGAGCCCAAACTGAGGTGTCAGGTTTCAGCACGGAGTGCTAACTCTGAAGAAGCAGCTAAGCTCTGCCGAATTCATCTTAGTGACAGTCAGATAATTAATAGTTAACAACAATAACAAGTCAAATAACGTAACGTTAAATATAACATGTATATTTCTTCAGTCCTTCCTCCTGTTACGGGGGGAGTTTCTCACAGGCACAGAGACGAGTGTCCACATCCACTTAGGACAAATGATCTGACTGACAGCCCCCAACTGAAAAGTTAAAACAGGTCTGTAAAGTAAAAAAAAGAAGAGACAAAAATAATGAAAAAAGTCATAGAATGTTCTGCCCCATATGACGTTTTTTATAAGTTAGTTTGAGAATTGTTTTTTTATTATTACCTTAGTTTCAGGTTTGTAACTAGTGAATGAAATCTTATTCTAGGTTCAAATTTATTAGAGAATAAGACCGTTAAATGTTATGTTGTTGGTTGTTAAAATCTGGATATTGTTGTTTCAGTTTTCAGTTCAGTATAGCACCTTAAACATTAGCTCTTTTTTTGAAATATTTTATTTGACTTGAGATGTCTGAGTTTGAAATGTTAAATTTTGGTTCAGTAAAGCACTTTAAGCACTTTTATTTGGAAATAATTTATTATGCTTAATGTTTTAGTTTGAATTTGTAAATTTTATTCAGTGAACCACTAAAAGTCATCTATTTTTATTTTAATATAGCATTTTGCTTCAAATAAAGAGAAGTATTTCTTTACATCTTATTCTTGTTTAAAAAGCATTAACGTTATGTAAAAGTTATGGAGAGTGATAAAATGGTGACCTTATGGCATTAAAGGTGACACTGAAAAATCTGGGTGCACATAATTTTTGTGCGAGTGCACCTTAAAAAAATGTTTAGATGCACCGTTGCAGCCAATGCTAAAAGTAAGTCTGGAGCTTTGTGAATATAATTGATTATTAAAAGAGAGGCTACTGCAAGACTGCAGCATTTTTTATTTCTGAGGAGAAAATAGCAAGTATTGGAAGACAAGACTGATAAAATGCATTTATTTGTGTTTACAATAAACATTTTTTTTTTTTTTACTTTAGTATCTTTATGTGGTAATATATAAAATCAAGAATGCCAACTATCGTGTTGTAACACAATGCATCACAAGTCAAATTGAAACACTATATTATTCTGACAGCCTCCTAAAACATGGTTGCAGCAGCACAAAGTGTCCCATCAGCTTCAAATGCCAAAAAGTCCAGTTACTGGCATGTTTGGTTAAGTGTCCTGTATGGGGTAGTGCCATATTGTGTTTCTAAAAATCCAGTTGCACCTGGCTGGTTCGTGGCCTTTTGTTTGTCAAGTGCACTCTGACAAAGCTACAAAACCACAGCTGCAGAGAAAGAGTTAATAAGACATGCTGACACACTCACATGGACGGTAGATGTGGGTTTCTGCACCTGCACAGTCATTGTGTGCCAACAAAATGAAACATTAAAGATAAAAGAGAGTGATAACTGTGCAGGAAGATTAGACATTGACTGTAATCTTAATGTTTTAAGATCTCACTGCATTACTTTATTTCTCAGTTAATTTTTTTTACCCAGCTGACCCTCCAGCATTTAGAGTTCAAGCGTGTTTTCAAAAGCCAAAAATAACCATAAAACATAATTAAACCGCAGTGCTTGATTCATTCATCAGGGTTTTATCATCAGTCTGCCCTGATGCCATCAGTGTCCACATGGACATTAATAAAGTAAATAATAAACTAATTAATACGTAATTAATAAACATTAATAAAGTACAATCTAATCTAATCTAATCTAATGTAGCATTTTTAAAACTGCAGGTTTCTGCCTCTGTTTTCATATTCCTCCCCACACAAAAACACAAACACATTGCATTTAGTGATATATCAGGATCAATTCCAGGGGTGAGCACATCACTCATTTAACTCCACCCTGGACTCCATGAGTTAAAACCATCACCATTGTTTCCTCCTCAGTGGCACAACAATACCATGTAAGTCATTGTTTGAAGATAGGATTACTGAAAATGTAACTGTTTTCATATGCTCTGCAATTTTTGGCACAGGCACATTTGTGCATGTGTAATGTAGTGCCCAGAGACCCTTTAAAGATCCCATGTTCTGCAAAATCAATTTTTGTTGCTTTTAACGATGTTAATAGAGCCAAAGAAAATGACAGGTTTTACTAAACTCTCAGTTATCAGAGAAATGCTGTACACTTCTTTAAAGAAGGTGCCTCGTCACACATTCATTTTTCTATGATGTAATAGCTATACAGCCTTCTCCTACATGTGTGTTTTCTGCTATCACAGACAGACACCATGACTGTTTTGAAAGTCTTGTCTTCTTGTAACCCCTTCCCATCAGACATGGTTTTAGTGGCCAATCAATGCAGAGCACGTTATCATGGCCTCCTGTAGCTTCCCCACCCCTTAGTGTTTCCAAAGGGGAGGGGGAAATAGCTGACTCAGATCTCCTACAGAGACGAAAGTTTTAATTTTCTTTTGAATCAAATCCCTGCTTTGTAGACACCAAAGACATGATGTAAGTGGTCAGACACACTCAAAAACCTTAAACTTTTAAACAACTGTAGGCTTACAGACAGTAAGAATCAATTAAATTATGTAAAGCTTTATTTTGTGTAACAATTCTGAATCCGGAGATAACTACTTTAGTTGAAGTTACTGCAATTGTAGAGCTAAATCTGTTAGTCCATCGGTTTAATATGGATACTAACAGCCTCAGTAAAAGTTTATTAGGTATTTCCTGCATTTCTTACTCAGAAATCAAATAACACTACAGAGCTCCCTACAGAGAGGATACTTTTGCTTCACTTGACATGCTTGGCGAGAGTTTGTTTTACGAAATGACTCAAGGTCTGTGACGCAGTAGCGCCCACCTCCTGCACTGACTGATTGCCCCGTGATAAATGTTGATTGACTGTACGAATGCCCAACCCCCTGCCAGATGCTTCTTACTTAAGATTGTCACATGGGGGCGTCAGTGGCGCAGATGGGTAGTGCGCTTGTTCAGTGACCGGGAGGTTGCAGGTTCAAGCCCAGCTCCGGGTGAAACATGGCGATGTGTCCTTGGGCAAGACACTTAACCCCAAGTTGCTCCCACTGCTGCGTCAGTGGTGTGTAAATGGGCATGAAAGGGCATGAGTGTGTTAGAGATACTGATGGATAACCAACACAGAAACTCTGAACCATCAGTGAGTGAATGTGAGAGCGAATGGGTGTGAATGGGTAGGTGTGACCTGCAGTGTAAAGCAGCTTTGAGTAGTCCAAGACTAGAGAAGCGCTATATAAGCTCAAGTCCATTTACCATTACATGGATGAACTAGGGAAATATTTTGAATGGTTTTGTCTTATGTGTCAGGTTAACTCCATATGACAGCATTTTTGGCATTTATGGAAGCTATATTGACTACCTGCAGGATCACTGACCAATAATTTTGTCAAAAGCAACACACATTAGATATCCCTAGGTGTTATATCATTTATATCTGTTTTATAATGCAGGAGAAATAAATGAAAGCATGTTATATGCAGACCTATTTTCTTGCTGATGCATTTAAACACATCTTGATGACATTTTCTTCATCTAGATGTCATTTTTCCAAGCTGTCATTGAGCACATAATTATATAGCCCATTAAGGATCATTAAACTTGTTTCTAATGGTCATGCTGTTAACTTTAGCAAGGCTTTAAAATGGGATAACGTTGTAACCAGTGGGGCTCTGGGTACACTTTTCTTAGTTGTTTTGAGTAGATTCAGATCATTTTTCTGGCTGCAGGGTTCAGTATGTTAAATCTGTTGTGGAGTGACCCAGTGAAAAGGAAGGACATGATCGCCTTAAATTAAGGCACTGTGCTGATGTGTTTGGAGTTTATGTTCCACCTGCAAGATCTGATGAATTGTTTTGCATCAGTGGTTAAAGAAATGACATCATGTAACGAGGCCCACAAGGCTCCTTTTTGCAAATTCAGCTTTATCTTTTCCCTGCTCAACCTTGGATTAGAAGAACGAGAGTTTTGAGTGTGAGTGCATCTTTCTGCCTCTCCTTAAATCAATAGTTTCTTTGTTGTAGTTGTTGTCTTGGCCTAACATTGGTGAAAATCTTCTTGTAGCACTTCAGATTCGGGGAAAAGGGCATAAAACTAATACAATCTGTTTGTATTCAAAACGACAATTTGAAGTTTTGAACCATAAACATCGTAGTGAGCTTAATGTTTTATTTGAGAATTGTTGCACCCCTTGCTGGTTCTGAGGCTGGATATGTGGAGAACAACTGCTTCAAGGTGCATTAAGTTGTAAAGTAATGCATGTCGAAGTCTTCAGAATGTTTTTATGTGTCTGATCAGGTACCAGCAACGTTTTCGAGCTTTACAGTACCAGTCTAATCCTGTACATACATCTTAGGAGAGGCACCCGCACCACCTACCCTTAGTTTTGTAACACATGTAGGAAAGTTTGTAAAGGTGGCTGTATTTACCTGCTCTCTGTCTAGACTGCCTTGCGGTCTGAGTCAGGTATTAGCTTGCCATTCACCTTCATTCATGTGTGGAGACAAGCATGTGATGAAGCGAACTGCCCACCATCCAGCCTGCTGAAACTGTGCTTTCTGTGCAGCCTTTGAGGAGATATGGGTGGTCAAAATGCAGAGAAGGTGGGTTAAGTTGTGTGGAATTACGGCCCTGAGCAACACATCATGTGGTTTATATTTCATCTCTTGAACTTTATCCAGAGCATGCAGTTACATGCCCCTGCATTCCCAGAGAGGGAGAAACAATGCTCAACTGATCCAGGGTTCGTCTTACACGTGATGATTTGGTGACTTGCTGTAAGTCCTAATGTGCACTTTATGAGGAGCATGTTACCACCCAGGGTCTCAGTGTTACTGACTTTGTGTGTTTTTATCTTTGTTTTATATATTTAAATGTTTTATCAGTGAGTTACTCAGCTGATTTGGATTGAGTATAAATGTTTTTATTGTCTTTTACAGTAAATCTGCTTCTCAAGACAGACATTATAGCTATTGAGATATATTGCTGCTCTTTTTCCTGTAATCCCTGAAATGTAAAGATGTTTTAGATCATTCCTTGTGACTATTCTCTCTAGTATTTCTTTATTTTCCTTTTAAATGTTGTACTTTTTTCTTTTAATAAACACCACACAATCCCCAGGGTACAACTGTACTTTGTCCATCTACATGACATCTTTCCCATTTTATGTTTGAGTGCTGGCTTTTGAAACATGATACCTCATGAATTAAGCAACGAAAAAAACCCACCAAAAATCTTGTCAGTCTATCTATCTATCTATCTATCTATCTATCTATCTATCTATCTATCTATCTATCTATCTATCTATCTATCTATCTATCTATCTATCTATCTATCTATCTATCTATACATCTATACATCTATACATCTATACATCATTCTATACATCTGTGCATCTTTCTATACATCTGTCTATCTAACTAACTGTCACACTGTCACTTTACCTTCACTGCACTGCACAGAATGGCTGATTTGTCCTTTATGACACATACTCCGCTAACTTTAATTTTAATTTTATTTTATTTTTGATAGTTGTATGTCAACTTATTCTATTTTGTTTTTGTTTGGTTTTTTTGCTGCTGACCAGCTTACTGATCTATATCTTCATATTTAAAATTATTCTACTGATCTTTTATGCATGCTACTGTACACTTGTACTTTACCCTTTACTGCTGCATCACCTGAATTTCCCAGTCAATATCAATAAAGGATTAACTTGTCCTATCTCATCCAAAATATAGACAGTATACATATACAGAATATGTATGTGTATATATATTCATACAAATACGTATATAAATACATGCATAGATATATATATGGGGGTCTAACCCAGCTGTCATTGGGTGAGAGCCCGGGTACACCCTAAACCAGTCGCCATACGGAGAGACAGTCAACAATTCATGGTCACACTCATACCTAAGGGCACTTTGGAGTCTCCAGTCAACCTAATGCATGCACAGGAAGAACGTGCAAACTCCACATTAAAAGTGGAAAAAACTTTTAATGTGGAAAAAAAAGTCCCTGTCCAACCCAGGGATCAAACCAACAGACATTTACTGGTACTTCATACCCGCTCTGAACCTTTTGGTGGTACGCCGTTCTGGACCATTCTGGTCCATTTTCCCCCTGGTTATAGAGATTCATGCCAAAGTGAGACTGCACAAGCATTGTGCCTGTATTGATAGTGACTGTGTCAGATTAGACTGTCACAGCCATAAAGCTGTACAGAGACTTTGCAGACAGGCATGACAGAGCTGATGACGCTGAACAAAGGAAGGGGTGACACCGAAGGCACCAAACAAACATATCAGATTCACAAAACTGCACTTTTGTTTGTCTACATATGATAAATGCTGTCGGCTTGGTGCTGAATGTAAGCAGTCTCTCAAAGAGGTGCTGAAGTCATTACTTTGTGGTCAGTTCATCTCTAAAAGGGTTGAACAGTGGCGAGAGGTCTGAGCTGCATGTTGACAAGAATCCTTTTCAGCCTGAATGTATTTACTGAGGTAACGATTTTCCCAGTGATTTATCCATTTCTTTGTTTTGTTATTTCATGTCTGTTCTTGGGCAAGGAACTCAATAAGTGAACTCACAAATGAACTCATTAAGTAAACTCAGTTTGTCAACGTTGCAGATAGATCAGAAATTCCTTTGCTGAGGTTTGTGCACTCCGAACACTTCTGGTTGTTATTAAAGTGTTGAGACAAATAAATCCACTCAAAATCTGCCATCACAAAGTGATCTTTACCCATGTATTAGGGCTGTACGATTATGGTAAAAATAAGAATCTTGATTATTTTAAGTGATATTGAAAACACAATTAATATACACAATTATTCATTTATTTAAAAACTTCAGTACTGATTTAAACACAACTTTAAAGAACCAGCAAGTGGCACATACAGTATTATTGATCCACTTAAGTCACACACACTCGCTGTGGCTGCACATGGAACACAAGTGCTATGAAGCGCAGGAACTTGCATACACAGCACTCCACACTGTGTGGCATATTAATCGTTTTTCTTCGATTATAATGTTTTTATGATTGTTAGATGGCAAAATTGAAATCAAAATCAAAATCCGATTAATTGTCCAGCCCTACCGTGTGCCCAAACAGAACAATGAGAGCTTTAAGCTGTTTCTCTCTGACCTGAAACAGATTTAAAATATTCACATCCCATAAATTCTTTATCTGAGCTCAGACTGAATCTTTCTGTTTGGTAGTGGTAACCTGGTTAGTTGCCTAACAATGCCATAGGTTTCAATGTAACGGTTAGTGTGGACTTATTTTTAAGATGGATACTCATTGGTTACAGAAGCAGAATGACACAGTACTTAATATAAGATGTGACGTGTGATCATGCCAGGGTGTCAGTTTACCTCTTACATAATTTATTAATAGGACTTAATTGTGTGATAAAAGTGACTTCATGTTTTAAAGATAGAAATAGGAAAGGAAGTGCTTCAGAGTGTTCCTGTGTGGGGGAGTTGGTGGAAGCTTTGGTAACGGGGATTTACCATTCCCATTCATGTGAGTCTGAAAGTCTGTTATCTGTGGCCTCTGCTCTTTAGTAAAAGAAAATTACCCTTAAATTCTAAGAACAGAATTTAACTGGTGCTGCAGTGCTGATAATTTAAACAGAGGTGAATTAATAAAGAAGGATGTAACGATACAGGAAGTAAGGAAATGCTAAAATAAACATGTATTTACTGGCTTTTTAGCATTTAATCTGTCTTTTTTTCTCATCATTTTGGCTCCTATTACTTTTAGCTTCTCCTGCTGTTCTGCCATTATTCAATATTAATTCCTCTTTTCATCCGTTTTATGTTGCATGTTTTACGCTCTGCTTTTTGGTCCATATGTGTGCCTTATGTTGTACTTTCAGACTTTAGAAGCTACTTTTTAGACTCTTGTACTGTTTTTTCTTTTCTCTATGTTTTTCTATTTATGCAGAACACATACCTCATTTAATGGATTTTTTTTCTTCTTTTTTGGGGAATTTTGTGCCTTTATTGATAGGAGAGAATGACAGTGGATAGGCTTGTGAAAAGGGGTGAGAGAGTAGGGGAAGACACGCTGCACACTGGTCACGGGCTGGATTCAAACCCAGACCAGCAGAAGTATGTATATGGGATGAGCATGGTTGCTAACCACTCCGCCAAACCAGCACCCCGACCTTTTTTTTTTTTAATGTCTTCTCACTGCTTTTTTTGTTCAGTGTCTCAGCCACTTTGTATTTACCTGTCTTCTATTTCTGCCCATTTTCTTTGGTCCTCATGGTATGATTTTATGTTGCTTTGTTAAAGTAATCTCTAGTTTCTTGTCTGATATTAACAGGTTCTTACTGTTCTTGAGTTTATCATCTTTGTTTATATTGTAAAGATGCTTGGATTATTACTGTGCCTTTTTTGTCATTGTTGTTGTAGGTTTTGGTTTCTTTCTGTCCCTGTCTGTCAAAGGGATAAACGTTATAGATAATGTATGGATGGATATGATGATTACCCCTTTTAGGGTCATGGGGGCTGGAGTCTATCGCAGCTGACAGTGGAAGAGAAGTGGGGTACAAACTGAAACGATCACCAACCAATCGCAGGGCCACATAGAGAGACAGACAACCATTCACACTCACACTAAAACCTGAGAGGAATTGTGAGTCAGAAATCAACCTAATGAACATGTTCTTGGTCTGAGGTACGAAGACAGAGTGCAGAGAGAGAAAAGAGGCTCATGTAGTCAGGTCCCTACTTTTGAAACCAGAAAGAAGCAAAGAACCAGATGAACCAGTCCATATCTTTCAATAAGTAGGACTTTTCAGACGCTTACCCAGCAGATGATTGAATGATAAGTCCATCAATCACGTTCATCATGAGCAAGTCAAATAATGTAGGACACTTCTTGCTGTCTTCCCACTTGTAACTCCAAACTCTTCCCACTCTATCATTAGACATTAAATCAGACTGATCAATTTGCTCTGCAAGACTGGCAAAGATATTCATTAAGGCTGTAAGAAAAGGCAGTTTTGTGAAAAACAATCAGTTCTTGCAGACAGCCTTAAGTGGACACTCAAGAATGTACAGCTTTTGGCATTTCTACATGGGCCTCCTGTTTGAATACATCGCCCATATGTCCAAACACCAAAACGGTCCATTCCATTATTGAATATTCTATGCAAGGGACAGTCTGACATGTTACATGAGTGAGGCCATATTTACACAGACACACTTAAAACGCAAAGGTTTTTCCTTTTCATATTCAAACTCAATCCGCATTCAGACGGAGACGCTATAGATGAATGAAAACGCTGTAGTATAAATGCCAGCCCAGGAGATGGCGATTTAGGTTATGCGCAGAGAAACAGCGCTACTGCACATACAAAAGACATTTTTTTCAAAAACAACACTATCAAGGGGACACACAAAGATCCAGGAGTTTCTTGTCTGGACAACAAATCTGTCAGGACAGCATATCTCTGGATAGTTTTGTCTGGATGACCCTGAAACGCTCTGACTCTGGTTGACAGGGAGCTGCATGGAGGAGCGTTTTAAATACTCTTCACCCTGGACCCTGGTTTCAAAAGTTTGGGAATATTAGCACTCCAGGCACAGTTCCCATGTAAATTGGAGGCCAAAATGCAATGAAAACTCGTTGGATCAAGCCGTATTAGGCCGTAATAGGCCTTGTGTAAAGGGCTCCTGAGTTTGTTTGCACACAGGGAGAAGATGTGTCAGATGTGTGGAGTCTATCCCAGCTGTCTTTGGGCGAGAGGCGGGGTACAACCTGAACCAGCCACCAGTTGATCGCAGGGCCACATAGAGAGACAGAAAACCATTCACTCACATTCTCATACCTCAGGGGAATTTAAGGGCCGTTTACATGGCGATGAAAACGGTCAAATCCGATACGTTTTCGTATCGTTTTGGCCTTGCGTTTAGATGAGAACGCGTTGCATTTCCATCTAAAACGCAAACTTTTGAGAACGTGCTCTAGAGTGGAAAGGTTTCAATCCGCTCTCCATGCAGCTCCGTGTAAACCTGTATCAGAGCGTTTTAGGGTGAAACGCTGACGTCCCCACATGCGCAGTACTCTTTCACATGAAGGCTGCGCGCGCATACCAGGAACAACAACAGCTTCGGCCGTCTGCCGAGTAACGTGTGAGCGTCTTACCGTGCTTGGTTTGTTATCCAGAGAAAGCTATCCAGACGGATTTGTTGTCCGAACTGATTTGTTGTCCATAAAAGAAACTCCTGCTTCTCTATGCATCTATTCGCCATTGTTGTTTGTGTGTTTTCTTCTTTGTTTGACCTACACTGCCATCTACTGAACCGGCATCAACACTACAGTGGATTTACAGGGGATTAACTCCAGCGTTGTCACCTGAATGCAGAAGAATTTGAAAATGCAAAGAAAGAATCTTTGCGTCTTTAAGTCAGGAGTTTCCATGTAAACGGCCCCTTAGAGTGCCCAATTAACCTAATGAGCATGTTTTTGGTCTGTGGGAGGAAGCCAAAGTGCCCGGAGAGAAACCAAGCATACACGAGAAGAACACGCAAACTTCACACAGAAAGGCCCTGCCCGGCCCGAGAATCTAACCAGGAACCTTCTTGCTGTGAGGCACGTGCACTACCTGCTGCGCCACCGTGCCATCTATTTTTGTAATTTGTTTTGCTTTCATTTAATTAGAGAAATGTTACAGTGATATGCTAATGATGCTCTCTATTCTTTGGTTCCCATGGTGCTTATTATTTGTTGTGTATGTATGTAATGGTTCTTTGACTTAAATGGTGCTGTTTATGAGTTCCTTTTCTGCTTTGTCTTCTGTATGTTCCAGTCTATGTGTATAGCACTTCTGAATAGATAGGTTTACAAAGTGCTTTAACAAACAAAGTCATTATCATTGAACATAATATTGTGCATCCTTCTATGTGATGGCTGTTGTTTCTCAGCAGTGTTTTACCACGTGTTTAAATGAGACCTATGCACTATTATTGGGTGGGAGCCATTTATGGGTCCACATCCACGTACAGACGCAGCTGCTTCAGTTTTCCCCTTCCAGCCAAATACCTGCCAAGTTCCAGTCAACAGCTAACACAGAGCCAAAAAGGTTCTCAAATTGAACTATAAAAATGCTCATTTGTTGATGCTATTCTCACAAGAATAGATCCAATAGCTCGCTCTTATTACCCTCACCAAGAAGGTTATGTTTTTGTCGGCACAGACTGTATCTCATGGTCTAGCATTGTCTTTTTGTTGGTTTGTTTGTTAGTTGGCATGATTACACTAAAACTATGGACAGATTTGGCTGGATGGAACTATAGTTATCTCCCCCAGGAGGTTATGTTATTTCTGGAACCTGTTTGTTTGTTTTTTTTGTTTGTTTGTTTGTTTCTCTGTTAGCAACATAACTCAAAAAAGTTATGGGTGGATTTCGATGACATTTTCAGGAATTGTCTAGATTGGGTCAAAGAATAAATGATTAGATTTTGCGAGTGATCCGGATCACGGCCTGGATCTGCCATTACGATTAATGCATCATGATGAAAAAAAAATGAATAACTGAACTAAAATAGATATCGTTATGAATCCAATTGCTAATGGTATGTTTTCATGGTCAAGGAACCTAAACCTATTTATATGACTTCAATAAAGTCATGACAGTGAGCAGGTCCCAGCATATTCCCATGAAGTACAGCATTTAAAAGTTAGATTTATGTCTTCATTTCTACATCATGCTCATGGACAAATGTTGTCTTTCTGGCTGGAGGATATGGATTTACTGTGATTGAAACCACTGTCACATACACAGAGTAGATGTCATCAGTAGAAGTGATTGTTCATAGCATTAACTGGCATATTTTTCTTCTTGTTACAGACCGGAGCAGCTCTGAACCAGTGGAGGACACAGACACCACCAGCTTTTTGGCAGAATTTGTGAGCATCTTTTCAGTATCATCTCTTCAGTATTGTTGTTTGTTTAATCATTGGATTGTCTTGACTTGTCTTCCATCCAGTTTGTTTTGTGCTGATTTCTCATTGTTTGTCCTTAGAAAGTAGGCTCTTACAGTAATCTGCTCAGAAATGTTCCATAGCCGAGCACACTGTGCTATGATTGGTAGCGCCAGAGGGCTCGTTCAGAAACAGGTTGCAGCAAGCTTTTCCCTGCCTCCACACACGAGAGTTTTTTTTCCCTCCATAGTTACAGACTACATCTAAAATGTTCAACAAAGTTAATGAAAAGCTTTCCTCACATTTTAGATTTATCATTTTACTCTAATACTATCCTTTTTTTTCTTTTTTCTGTTTTGCAGTCTTTGGAGGCCAATTATCCGGTGCAGGTGACAGATCCACATGGTAAATAACAAAAGCAAACAAAAGTTTTCCTTCCATCAGAACATGTGATGACATGCTTATGCATCAAAGTTCAGAAAAAACTGCACATTTTAAACGAAAGCTGGTGTCCAGAAATGAAAAAAAGAGTGGGTCCATCAGTAGAGCTGAATGATATGTTGTTTTAATTACCTCTGCCAAGGTTTTTGTTTGTTTGCTTGCTTGTTTGGTTGTCTATTAGCAATATAAGGAAAAAAAACTACTGAAAAGATTGTGCTGAAATTTCCAAGAGATGTTGGGAATAGCCCATCTTATACATGATTAAATTTGGTGGTGATCAGACCACCATTAATGAACCATCATTTTTGCTCAATAACTGTCTAACTAAACAGCAATATGTGAGCTACCTTGGAGGAGGTTTGCGCTCTCTGAGTGTTTTCTCATTCGAATGATGTGGTGTTAACGTGCAGATTACTGCACGTAAGTAATGTGACCTTTGGCAGGTCTAATTTCCAGTTTAGTAATTGTATTTATATTTTTTAATGAATCTCAAACCATGGCTTTTCATGTTTTCACTCTCGTAAAAACATTTTTCAAAACATCATCTCCACCCCAACTACTGTGCATGTGGGGTTTCTATGATTCCTGATAGCTCATGAAAGATGCCCATCAGCACATTTTTACAGCTTACTATCAGAGCTTCATTATTAATTCAGCTTAACATTTTTTGCCAGATAGAGGACTGAGAGGGGCATGCCTCTGTTTTTTCACTAGCATCCCTGTCCCTGCATTTCAGTATGTTTAACACACCCAGAAACAAGCAAATAACTCACACAACCAAAGGCTTAAATGCAGTGGGGAGCTGAATTGATAATGATATTATACATTTTAATGAGTACTATCAATAATAGACTGCACATGAAAAAACATCCTGTCCAGTGCGTTTCATGCACACATTAGAGAATAACACTAAGAATTGCTGCTGAGAAACATAATTAAATAAATGTTAACTACCTTAAATTACGACAGTCAGCTGATTATCACAAAATGTGAGGTTATTAAAAATTGTATGGCACTTTTTTCTGTGTTTCATATCAACAGCAGATGCTGTGACCCTCCACTTGACCTCGATGCCTTCTGGATACCTAAACCCCTCCAAAGACAGAATAAGACAGGTTAGTGCCATCTGAAGTATGCATGCACATGCAACCTTTGTTTGAATTACTCTCCCTCACCATCTGGGAAGGGGACTGATTCCGTTTGATCAAAACCTCTAATTTCAATACTGGAATCAAGTGTTTGTGGGTCCTGAGACACACTGATGCATAATTCTGTCACGCCAGTGGTGCACAATATTAATCTGTTTTTGCAGGAGAGAATATAACTTTGACTCATCAGCATTATGTGTCCCATTAAACATCAAGTGTCTGCTTGAAAATAAACTCCTGCATACACAGGCCCATAACACTGGCTGCAGCAGGACAGATATCCTCTATCCTGATTTGCCAAATGAACCATTCAATATGTGTGAGTTAAAGACCAAAACCACCTTATCGCAAATATCTACTTGAAACTAGGGATGTCCCGATCCGATATTGGTATCGGATATCGGTCAAAAAAACAAATATCGGATTATATCGGCCTGCATCCTAAATCTCCGATATCAGCACTCCGATACAAGCAGTCCATTCTAATATATTTATTCAGTTGTAGAATATGCTTATGTTTAAGTTCAACACAGTGGTTATTTTGCAGTTGGTGAAATATGTTTTTGTTTGATTTATTGAGGTCACTTTTCAGGGTCTTCTAATATTTTTTATTCATGTTGTTTTAATTGTAGTATATTCTTATGTTTAAGGTTAAAATATATTTAACCTATTGGTTAATAACAAATGGGTCAGTTTTTCTCATACCTACTATTGCTGACTACTGTTCTCTGTTTTAGTAATCTGACCTGATCAAGCCTTTTCTTACAGTCCATACTACAAAATAGGTAATAAAAGTCTGTATGATTCCTGCTGATATCATATAGGATTGATATCAGTATGGGCCAATACTCAGGGCTGCAATATCGGCATCGTATCGGAGGTGAAATAGTTGTATTGGGATTGTGGATTAAGATCCACATAATGGTGACCCCCCACCTAGAGAAACTCCTCATTTTGTTGCATACGTAGATGCAGAGAAGTTCACCTTTCATGTCGGTCCACAGACTTTAAACTCACCCCCTCATCAGCTCTGACTTTCCTGCTCTGCCTCTGTCTGACACAAACCTTTGACCACAAACTGTTCCATCTGCAGGAAGACAGCTCGGTGCGCTTAAAACCACAGCTAGGAAAATGAATATACATTTACGCAACAGAAGCATGTAATAGTGTTAGGAATACAGAGGACATCATCTAAAATGGAGACCAAACTATTGAGGTTGATGCTTGACAGAATTTAAATCAAGCCTTGGTAGTGTTGACTCAAAGAGCCCAAAACTAGTGTTGTCAACAGAGAAAGGTGGAAACTATAAATTCTTGTTTGAAACATTCATTGGAGGGTATGGCAACAAAATAAAGGGCAAGAAATCCACAACTATGCACCTTTAAACATTCAACAGCCCTTTGGTTTTACATACCTTGATCTGTGTAGCACCAAAGGGCTGATATTTGACACACCGACCACCTGCTTATATTTATGGACATCCTCCTAGCTATCTAAAGTAATATATGACCAGTAATGTGTGAGTATTTGTTTTCATTATTAGAACAGGCATACTGCTGCAGTTCAGGACCCACGTGTGTATTTAAGTATTTATCTAAACTGCCAATAAATCTGTCTAAAACTTTGGCAAAGATACTCAGTGAGTACTTTCTAATTCAAGCTATGAATCTACAGGATGTGGTTTTGCCTGACTGAACAGAGAGATGCAACTAATAACAGGGCAGGAACACTGCCGTTAGAAAGTGCACCAACGTCATTCTCCGTCAATCAGCTTTCAAAGGAACAGCTTTTTTTTTTTTTTTTTTGCAACAAACCATAACAAAGGGTTCAGTGTTGGAGTTAAGAAAAAAAGAGGGACATTTTCACCCACAATGGTTTGTGGAAAGTTATGTGTGGGAGTTAAAATGATGAGATTTCTAACAAGTACATATATGAGGGGTTGGATGTCAGAGCAGTAAAAAGAATTTGACCTTTGCAGTTTGTTCGATCATCACCTGTTAAACGTATTCCTCCCTTCAGGGAATGTGTCTTGATCTCTCTTCACTCTTGATGGGCTTTTGTTGAGACATGTATAAGTTCCATGCATCCAGAATTTTTAGGTTTCAATTTCCCCAAGAGAGAATTCATGCCAGCAGGATTCATGGTGTTGAAAACGGAAGGCATGAAAATAGTAAAATGTAAATTAAATAAAAATCAAAGACTGACATTTCTTAGTCTGGGAATAAACCGAGAAAGTTTCTGCAGAAACATGCATTGTGTAACATTTCCCTCAGTTTAAGACACTGATGATAAATTAAAAGGAGTTTTTTGGAAATTACCTTGTCCATGAAGAGTAGATAAGCTTCTTTCATTCAACTATGCCTGAAGTAACAAGGAAGACACATGCAGAGCTTACCAGCCGGGATTTAGTTTATCTCAAACACTGGGAATTAACGGGTGGTGTTAGCTTGTCTCTGCCAACAGTCATCAGATGAACTCTTCAGTGACTCAGAATGGTCCAGGACTCATTTTTTATCATGTTATGGTATGCTTTCTATTTTTGGACTTAAATTAGCACTTTTTGTAATTTTCAAAAAAAGTACAAACAAAACTGAACCACAGGGCACATGCACAAACCACCGCAGTCTTGCTTTGTATTGCTTGTAAACAAGTCAACAGATATTGTAACAGTGGGATTCTGTAACATATGCCAATAATGTTGTTTCTTTTTGTTAAAGCCGGTAGAAGATGAAGAATGTACCTGCCCAACTTCAATTTCACCAGGTATGTCATTGAATCTAAGAGTCTAAGAATGTGTGGAATGATTTCTTTTGAGAAGTATTTCATGGTTTTTAAGGTCCCGTGTCCTGAAAAATCATTTTTCTTTCCATTTGACGTTGCTAGAAGGGGCTTTGACAGAAATGGACTTTGACTTTTTAAAGGAAAGACTTTTTTATGTATATTCAACTTTAAATCAAATTGTTGCTTAATAGACTCCAAAGATTAGATGTAAGCAGCTAAACAACAGTGGACATTTTCACTGGTTGTACACATCATCTCTCTGATGTTGTCTACATCAGAGGGATGTAGACCATTTGTTTCTTATTCCTACATTTGGACACTTTTTGACACATTTTTTTTTCATTTACTATTTATTTTTTTACTAAACTGAGAAAAAGGTTGAGGGATACTGCTTGAAGAAAAAGATATGGAAGTTAAGATCTTGAGGTTACAAGGTCATTAAGATCAAGCATGAGCAATTTAATGTGGGGAGGAAGTAGGGCTGGACAACTGAAGAAAAATACAGATTTATTGACTTACTGCAATTTTGTTATGATCTGTAGTAAGTAAGGGCATTTCAATTTAGATTATATTGTAATAGTTACTGAAACATTAAAAACATAGATAAGTATGGTTTTGATTTTTAAAAAGGGGAGACTAAGGAGTGGCACAGTAAGTCAAAGAAGAAAAATCTAAACTAAATTTTTAATTATCACCAATAAAAAAATAAAGTTCTGGAAAATTGGTTTATCAGCTAGGCCTTTGTTGTACCCATAGACCACAAGAGTTCACCAGCATACATAAATACTTATATTGTTTATACTGTATTAAAGTCAAAATAATAATTAATTTAAAAATCAAAGTCAAGGGGTGCTGGTTTGGCGTAGTGGTTAGCACTCTATGTGCATGCTTCTGCCAGTCCAGGTTCAAATCCCGCCTGTGACCAGTTTGCAGAGTGTCTTCCCCTGCTCTCTCTCCCCCTTTCACAAGCCTATCCACTGTCTCTCTCCTATCAATAAAGGCACAAAATGCCCAAAAATATACATTTGAAATAAATCAAAGTCAATTAAAATCATTTCATAAGTGTGTATCACCTTGTCAATATTATTCTGATCTTGATGTTCCTCCATCTTCTTTGTTTGTATCTGACCTCAGACTTTCCCAAAGAACTGCAGATATTAAACAGCCCGTGTGAAAAGTGCTTCTGCCCGGCGCCTCCTCCTAAGATCAGTGACCTCATGAATGACAAAGACCTCCTAGACTCTCTACGGCTCAAACTGGACACAAACCACTGCACCGTCAAAAACTGGAAGAACTTTGCGAGCCGCTGGGGGATGAGCTACGATGAACTGACCCTACTGGAGCACAAAACGCAGGGCTCCTTGTCCCTTAGCCCCACCCAAGAGTTTCTGCTACGCTACAACCAGAAAACAGTCACTGAGCTCACTGAACTGTGCCGAATCTACCAGCGCATCGATGTGCTACGGCTGCTGCAGAGCTGGATAGAGAAGGTTTGGCCATCACGCTGGCAACAGACTCATTAACCAGTTTGACTTCTGAAATATTTATCCACCCTCTCTTCTTCATTTTGTCAGGGTTGTACATGACCAGATGTTTTTTTTCTTTATCAACTTGGCACATTTCCAGATTTTTATTGGTAACTGTACAGAGTCATCTTTTATCAAAAGGGAAAGACTGTCAGATTCACTGAGAGTCTCAGGCACATCTCTAAGCTGTTAGAGCACTTGTGTAATTTACTACTGATTCATAATTGGGCACAATGAACAGGCTCAGGTTTTGGTTTTTGACTCCAGTCTCTTTGTTGGTTGATCTACTGCTCCAGCGAGATAGAAATAACTCAACAGTTGGTGGAAAAAATAACCCTGGAATTGTGTCGACAGCTAAATGATTCATGGGCTCCAACATATAGGAGTTCTCTGACATTTTTTTCTCTTGCTTGACCAACATTATTTCAATTTTAGGAAAACATTTCAACTAGTAGTGAATAAACTGCCAAGAAATCCACTTGGATATTATTAAATTTTCCGATTTATTTTCTTAAGCATCGTTATCTGGTCAGACTGACTGTATGACACAAGCTTCCTCTCGGATTGTTGCAACTCTTTTTTGTGAGTTTTGTGACTCTTGGACCTATCACAGCCTGGTACAAAGCGTTTTGGGGTGAATCTGGGCATCTTCCCTATTTTCTGCCTTGCTCTGGTACCATTTATACACTGTACACCCACACTGATAAAGTTGCAAATTGTCATAAGCTCCTGTTTGCACCCAAGGCAGTTTTTTTTTCCTAAAATTGAGGAGTCGTCAGGTGCAAAGCTGGTTTGCTCCTAATATGAGGACGCAGACATTGACTGTTCATTAACCTCCTCATTCCTGGTCTAATGCTGCGTTCGAGGCAACCCGTAACTCGTATATTTCCCAGTTGAAATCTACGAGTTCCGACCTAAAAGCGTTCCAGACAAAATACGAGTTCAGTTTGAGCGCAAGGAGTTCTTGTATGTAAATTAACCAACATGGCAGCCATCATAATATTTATTCTTTATCAACGATCTCATTTGAGGGAAACAGAAGCGGGTAAACGACGCATAATGTAACATAAGTTTACTTTACAGTGTTTGTCATTATTTAGAGGCTGCCTTATTGGTTAGGCAGTGATGTGACGTCACAAGTCGTAACTCGGAGTACATCGATCTAGTACGAGTTCACGGGTCGTAAGTTACGAGTTCGACTGCCATTCCAGTGCATTTGCACAAGTTACAGGTAGGACAAACACGAGTTACGGGTTGCCTCGAACGCAGCATAAGTCTGTGGTGCAGAGTGTTAGTTGCATTAGACACTCATCAAAGAGATCAAAACATACTTTACCGAGCTTGTTTCACTGATGTAGGATGCACAGCAGCACGTCTTTACTGTAAATATCAGAGCATTTGTTTTAAGAGCTGAGAGACACCTAGGCATTTTTGCAGTACTCCTCAATGGGCTATTCCTGTGCACTGTAGTGTGCATAATACTTTCAGAAAGAAGAAAAAAGCACACTCAGGCTTCAAGACTGTCCCCTAAAATAGAGCTTCCTTTCTAATATTTGTCTACATACCAATGAATTGATAATTGTGCTTACAAATATTACAGTTAATCAACCTGCCCAGTATGTTTTCTAACACAATAGAGAATAGAGCCAAGGATTCCTGTGGGGAGAAAAAAAGACTGTTAAAGAACTGGATGAAGCTATGTGCTGTCAGTCATTTGACTATTACAGGAGCCCTGGAAATAAGTTGGATGCCTTCTCACTGAAGCTTTCATACTGCACATATCCTCTTAATCAACCTTTAACTCAACCTCCTCACAGAAAGAGAGGTCATGAAAGCCAACTGACCAGTAGTTACTTATCCTTTCCAAAACTGGGAATCCTCAATAAAAGAAAAACAGGGGTGATGAAAGAAGATTCACTTCCCTCACAGTGAGAGCACGTAGGTGTATTATATATTTAGACTGAAGCCAATTTTTGAAGCAGGCTGTAAATGTGTTTTTATAAGATGTAAAAGCTGGATTTCCCCAACACACAATTGTTTTGGTGTCAGGTTTCTGTAGCCAGCCTCAAGTCGACACTCGGGGTACCACAGGTTTGGCAGAGGTTGCCACCTGTGGACAATGAGAAAAGAAATAGTTTAAAGCTCACAGTAATTTGATGTACAGTTAACAGGTCTGTCATTAACATTCAGAAGTCTGAGCCTGTTTGATATTTAATCAGGATCTGCTTTTATATTTATACTGAAGTGTCTGGTTTGCCCTCTTGGTCGTTCTTATGGTCTGGGATGCTTAAATAAAGAAACAAAGTATTTGACTTTGAGCAATAACATTTATGTTACAATGTCCTGGGTGTGTTCTTTTAAGCTCAACTCCACCAAGCACTCTGGTTCTGTTCAGCTCTGTATGGCACACATTTGCTGGTGTTTTCACTGTCGGATATGGAAAAGGCACCCAAATGACTGACTCATGCCCCACCTTGTCCCACCTTTTGGCACACTGACTTAAAGGGAATATCAGTTGACACATTGATTGGTTTGGTCTTTGTTACCCCGAAAACACACCCTCATAATCCATCCCCTGCTGTGTGTCAGGCTTCAGACAATGGGCTTTGCACTGTAAAAATAAGTCCCTCTGTGTTCAGGGGCATACTAACAGAGTGCCTTCGCAAGAGAACAAGTGAACAAAAACTGACAGACCTTCCACATAAAAAAGAACATCGTCACTTGAAATGACATCAAATTCATTCTTGTAGATCAGTGGTTCCCAAACTGGGGTACGTGTACCCCCAGGGGTACGCGAAGTGATATAGGGGGTACGTGAAAAACTGTCAGGTCTAAACAGTTGTTTCAGTAGTTTAAGTTCAAACTGATAAATGTTTGTATTGTGAGCTTTGATAAAGGCCTGAAGTGTTGGCAGAGAGGCTGAGACATCTTGGAGAGGGAAATCTGTCCTAAATTATCTAAGATTCTTAAAATAACATACAGTAAGTTCAGTCAGACAGCCTTTTCATTAAAACTTCAAGTTCATTAATGAAAATGTTTCAGAAATTTACATTTCTTTTTCAAAAGTGGACTGGTGTTGCCCACTGACATTGCTGGTAAATCAATCTATTTAGTTAAAACTAATTCACTTTAATAGGTTTCATTTGTATGTTATGCATGTAAAATGTGGGAGGTGGGAGTGCAGCAGGCTTAAAACATTTATTTTTCTCGGTGTTATAAGTGCATGAGAGTTGGGGGTACATGGCTGGAGGTCAAGTGTCGGAAGGGGTACAGGCTGTGAAAAGTTTGGGAACCACTGTTGTAGATGTTTGCCAGTACCAGCATGCTGCTCTCCCAGATGAGTGAGCAAAGTGTGGAGGTAGGAGAGAAGGGGCAAGTAGATTTAAGAGGCAGTACTTCTCAAATAAAACATTTTCTTCCGTTAAAAGAATCCAAAGTCTTAGCCCAGTTTGCACGACAGTGTTGTGGCCAGAAACTGAAAGGTTTTTCAATTGCATTTTCAAACACTGCATTCAAACAGAGACAATGTGGAAATGATACACATTTACACATCCTTGAGAATGACTGAAAACACTGTAGTGTGCATGTCAGGTCAGTAGTTGGTGATGTAGGTTTGTAGTGAAGCAGCAGCGCTGTAATACGCGTCCATGCACTAACGCTTTCTGGTGAGGGCACACTTCCCAGTAATGACATGTGTTTCTTCGCTGGTCAGAGTATTGCCACAGCAAATCCACATTTTTGTGGGAGAAGCCGCAACAAACTGAACACAGTAGGCAGCACACATGTTGCTCAGTAATCAGCCATAGCTGTTGTTGCTTCTCGGTGTGTTCATAACCTTTATCTGAAAGAGTATGGCATGCACCGCGCATCACAGTCTTCCCTGCTGATTCCTGTTATGACAGATACGTAAGCATTTTCAAAATTTCACTCTGGACGCTTGTTTCAAAGTTGGCGGTTTCAGACACTCCAGCACAGTTCTTGTGTAAACAGAAGGCACAAACGCAACTAGAAAAGCACTGGGAGAGCACAGACCTCCGCCAGCACCACAGTCCTCTCCCATACTGTAATTTTCACCATAAATATTAGTCCTACCTTTATTTCATATAAATATTTGGATTCCTTGACCATGAAAACATACCATTAGAAACTGGTTTCATAATTACGTCCGCCAGGAGGTTATGTTTTTGGGAGAGTTGGTTTGTCTGTCTGTCGTTCTGTCTGTCTGTCTGTGAACCAAATGACTCAAAAAGTTATGGATGGATGAAGAACTGATTCAATTTTGGTGTTGATCCGGATCAGCGTCTGCATCTGCCATGACAAAAAATGTGATTTTCGTGAATAACTACTGAACTGAAATAGATATCATTATGAAACTTTCCCAGTGAATTAACTTTTCCTTCCACCCTGCAAATATAACACATATTGTTGTAGCCAATGTTGGCCAACATCGGTCCTTTCCACTTCATTATCATTATAGCTGTTAATGTTAATATTAGAACAATATGTCTGTTCATGGTTGTTATTGATTATACAACCATATTAAAGACCTTTACAACCATAGAGACAGGAGGAACCTCTTGAAAAAGAAATTCTTTATCTCAAGAGGTTGTAATTTAGCACTATACAAGTGAAGACTGATTGAACACAATATAATTGCATTGTATTTGATGTGTTAAAGGGATTTTCAAAGTTGATCCGTGTTCAGACGGAGACGCTGGAGACAAATTAAACCGCTGTAGCATGCATGTTGCTTCAGTAGATGGCGGTTTAGGTTTACAGAGAGACAGCGCTGCTACAACACACACGAAGAAGGAAAACTTTTCACAAAGAACAATTGAGAGTGGATGCACAAAGACACAGGAGCTCCTGTTCTGGACAACAAATCAGTTCAGACAACAAATCTGTCTGGATAGGTTTGTCCTGACAACAAACCGAGCATGGTTAGCAGGTCACACGTTACTCGGCAGACGGCCGAAGCTGTTGTTGTTCCTGGTTTGCGCGCGCGGCCTTCCTGTGAAAGAGAACTGCGCGTGCGGTAATGTCGGCCTTTCACCCTGAAATGCTCTGATTCAGGTTTACATGGAGCTGCATGGAGGAGCGTATTGAAAATTCTCCACTCTGGAGCCTGGTTTCAAAGTTTTTGGATTTGGGCACTCTGCATAGAGTTCCCATGTAAACAGGAGGCTGAAACGCAATGAAAACATATCAGATTTGACCGTTCGGCCTTGGGTAAATGGCCCCTCAGACACACCCTGAAGTTGGTCTGTAACCAAGAAATACTGGTGGCAGCAGTAGCACTTGGGGTCTGTGGGCATTGAGGGGCAGTTCATACACTCACACCACCATGTATTTCCAGCTCTTTCTTGACCTCCAGTGTCCACCAATCTTTCCTCTCTATTTATTTCGCTCTGTTCAGTGTCCATATGCAGCAGCTCTTCTCCCATGAACTCTGGTTCATACTGGTATCCTCTTGGCTCCAAAGTGGATGGAACTTCATCGTCACTGTCATAATCACTCCTTTTTTAATTTCCTACGATGTCTCTTCATCACACTGCGAAGAGTCAGAACAAAAGAGCTACTATACTTGATAACATTTCCACGAGGCTACAACTGGCATCTGAAGCAGCTAGCTTGTTATGTTTACAACAGCTGAGAGTGAGGGGGAGTGATTCACGGCTCACAGCAATACATGACATGAGTCGGTTAGGTCCAGATAAACTTTATATTTCCAAAAGGTAAATGCATTTAAAAACGTGTCTAGGTAGCATCTTCTTAAACATTTTCTTATGGGAATTCTTGTAGAAAGAGAGAATACCCTTTTGTACTTGGAATGATACGTCCCTGTTTGTGGCTAGTTTTGTGTTACAGACTCTTACAGACTGTGGCTTACTGAGGGAGAAGGGAGAACTTTCGACTGCATCAAATGTACTTAGTGGCCATATGGAGCTCATACAAGCCCACTTCAAAAATGCTGAACTATCCCTTTAAGGTCAGGAAGATGTAGTTGTGGTAGTGATGACTCATTAAACCAATGTTAAGCTAAGGTGGGCCCAAGTACATAGTTCTATGTACGCAGAATTATGTGATTTTAAAGTAATTTAAACATACATGACAGTAAAACCACAGCATTCTGTTGTGCAATTACTGTATGATGCTGTCTAGAGCTTACAATAATCATTTCTAATTTAATATTCATTCTACATTATCACCACTACTCTGAGGCCATTAAATTCCTTTGAATTTACAGTTTGTTGGCTACAATGAATTACTGGAATTTTACAAATATATACCCATCATGCACTAGAGAAGCTTCATCACTATAATTTACTGCAAAGTCTCTTTGCTTGTTTCATATTTTTCTCAGGATGCACAATATTGAATATTTGCCCATATCTAATACACTTATATTTCCAAATGTATTATTACAGATAGGGATAGTTTTGGGTAAGACAACGAGGCATCTCTTGTACTAGAATGAACCTGTTCCTCGTGAAAGTGTGTTCAGGTTAGAAATTGATGTAGACGAAGCAAAAAATAATTTCATCTTCTAATAGAAAACACAGTTTTTTTTATTTCAACATTCAGCATAAAATAGGGTGAACATTTTGCTACATTTATACATTCTATGGATATTACAACCAATATATGATATGTGTAGCTAATATATATGACCAAAATACAGATTGTGAATACTGACAGAAATGTTGATATCTGCTGATTCCGATGTCAATATGTCAGTAGTTTTGTGCATCCTTAATATTTTTATATCATTAGAACATTTAACCAGAAACAGTTTACAGAGAAACCAAACAAAAGCAGTTGTTGAGAAATTATAGAAAGCAAAGCCTATTTTGCTTCTTTTCAAGTTGTTGTTAAATTCAGTGGTTATCATTTGTGCCCATCTGTCCTTATTAAAAAGAGATTTTTTTTTTTATAAGTAGAGTGGGGAATAAAAATGTCTTTCACAGCTGACAGCTCATTGTAGGGCTTTGTTTTTTTTTTGTTTTTTTTAAACATTAATGATAGGCAGATTTATCTATCTCCCCAAGAACTCTGCAATTTGAATTAAGGCCATTAAGAAAAACGACCCCAGTTAGTACCAGAGCTTGGCCTGATAGTAGCTGAAACCCCATATTGGTATTGGTGCATCCCAACAGTTTGATACTTTTTTATAAATATTTTGTCCATTTTTGGAGATAATGCATAAAAATCCCATGAGCACAAGTCTGTATGCTGTATGTTGTCAAATGTTCCTAATAATTACAATGGCTTTGGAATGTACTGTTGTTTTCATATCTATATCACTAACATGGGCAAAGAGAGGCTGACCCATGTGAGAAATGGTCAGATCACTGGTTGTCTTCAACACTGTTTATCAAGGGTGGGCAACTGGCAGCTCGGGGGCCACTTTCAGCCCCCCCTCTACCTCAGTGTGGCCCACCAGCCAGTTCAGAATAATAAAAAACATCTATGCAAGTAAAGAAATGTGGCTGCAGCTGTTCTTTTAAAGTGTTTCTTTAAGACTCCCTTTATTGTATTTATTGATGAAGCAGGAAAATGTCCTTAAAATCTGCTTTCATAGCTAATAAATCATTTGCAACTCGAGTCAAAATGGAGCTGAAAGTAGCTTGCACCCACCATTCAGCTCATTAGATCATATATTGCTGTCTGTATTTGAGTTTAAATGTTCATGTACACACATGTTGATGAAAAGCCTCTTACAAAGGTGATGTAAGTTGTCTCTTTTGTTAAATTATCAGTAACAATATTATCATCTGGTGTTGAAGATAATTTAATTGAGGCCATCTCGGTGACCGAAGTTGTCCATCCCTGCTTTATTTAATAAGTGTTCATTTTTTAGATGTACAATGCAAAACATCCAAAAAGTTAATGGGCCATTCATCAATGTTATCTGCATTTCATTTGGACTTTTTGTCAACTGTATTTTATTCTTTTATTACTTGTCTTTAAATAAACACATGAAACTGTGCAAAGCTGTGATTTTTTGCACTTTATTTAAATAAGATTTTTATTTTTACAACATTACAACACAGAACCATGGGAAAATCCGTCAAAAATAAATTAAAATATATAGGAAAAAAAAAAATGGAACATACATTAAAAAAAAAAAAAAAAAAAAAAAAATATATATATATATATATATATATATATATATATATATATATATATATATATATATATATATATATATATATATATATATATATATATATATATATATATATATATATATATATATATACACACATATATATAATATATATACTCATATATATACATATATACATACATATACCTACGTATGTGTATATATATGTGTATATATATATGTATATATATATATATATATATATATATATATATATATATATATATATATATACTTGCTTATACAAAAACACAAATGCAAACACACATACACATGCATGTTTGCGTATAAACAATGAATGTGTAGTAATTGAATTAAAAATTTAAGACCAAAAATAAAAAAATATTTAAATAAATAATAAAGTGAATTCCAATTCACAGTGAGTAGAAAGACCTCTTGTAGGTTGTTAATTCAATGCTCCTGAAAGGGTAAACTTTTTACATATTGCATAAATGGCTCCCAGGTTTTATAGGATTTCTTACAGGAGCCGTAAAGGGTACACCTTAATTTTTCAGCTTATTTTTTTTTCAGCTTATGGTTGGACATCGCATCTCTCAGCCATTGGTTGTGTGATGGAGGAGGTGTCACATCTTTCCATTTAAACAAAATAGCTCTTCCGGCTAATAAAGAGGTCAGGGCAATTACTTTTTTTTATGTGAGTGGTCATATTTTAATGATCCGGAACTAGAGATACACCAAAATTCCAACCATGGGAGAGGGTGTGATAAAGCAGCCATAAGAACGAGAAAGCGTGTCAAAGAAGGACGACCAGAAAGGAACAAGTTTTGAACAGGACCATAGAAAATATGAATGATAACACAAAAACCTTTCTGTCACTCATGGTTAGTGGTTGGGTGAAGACATTTATTGAAAAAAAGATTAGTTTACTCTTTTTAAATCATAATGACAACAGAAACTTCAAAAATTACCCTGTTCAAAAGTTTACACCTCCAGTTTTTAATACCTTGTATTTCCCCCTTTAACATCAATAAGTCTTTTGTGGTAGTTGTGGATGAGGGTCTTTATTTTCTAAGATGGTAAAACTGCCCATTCCTCTTGGCAAAAAGCCTCTAGCTCCTATAAATTCTTTGGTTGTCTTACATTAGCTGCACGTTTGAGATCTCCCCAGAGTGGCTCAATGATATTGAGGTCAGGAGACTGAGATGGCCACTTTAAAACCTTCACTTTATTCTGCTGTAGCCAATGGCAGGTTGATTTGGCTTTTTGTTTTGGATCATTGTCATGTTGGAACGTCCAAGAACATCCCATGCGCAGCTTCTGGGACGATGACTGTAAATTTTCCTCCAGTATTTTCTGATAGCATGCTTCATTCATCCTTCCATCAATTTTGACCAATTTCCCTGTGCCTTTGTAGCTCACGCATCCCCAAAACATCAGTGACCCACCTCCGTGTTTCA
This sequence comes from Scarus forsteni, assembly GCA_036419115.1. Lineage (NCBI taxonomy): Eukaryota > Metazoa > Chordata > Actinopteri > Labriformes > Labridae > Scarus > Scarus forsteni. Next base: position 5,459,476 of record JAZDUH010000347.1, on the reverse strand, counting down.
CAGTAGGAATGGTGTACCTTTCATTATGGGCCTTGTTGACTCCTCTCCGAATATAACATTTATGGTTGTGGCTAAAAAGTTTAATTTTGGTCTCATCACTCCAAATGGCTTTGTTCCAGAGGTTTTGAGGCTTGTCTCTGTGCTGTTTGGCATATTTTAAACGGGATATTTTCTGGCATTTGTGTAGAAATGTCTTTCTTCTGGCGACCCGACCATGCAGCCCATGTTTCTTCAAGTGTCTCCTCATTGTGGATCTTGAAACATCCACCCCAATTTTTTTCAGAGTGTCCTGTATTTCAGCTGAAGTTATTTGAGGTTTTTTCTTGCATCTCGAACAATTTTCCTTGCAGTTGGAGCTGAAATTTTTGTTGGTCTGCCTGACCGTGGTTTGGTTTCAACAGAATCCCTCTCTCTCCCCTTCTTAATTAGAGTTTTAACAGTGCTTCTTGGTATCCTCAGTTCCTTAGATATCTTTTTAAATTCTTTTCCTGTTTTATACAGTTGGATTACCTTTTCTCGCAGATCCTTTGACAATTCTTTTGCTTTACCCATGACACAGAAATTTCAGCGCAGCACTGAGTGAAAGATGCACATGTCTGTCAGTAGCTCAGAAACTGAGCTTTTAAACACACACTGTGAATACAAGCTAATAGATCACAGGAGAGGATGGTTACCTTTGGTAGACATTCAAACCCATTTGTGTCAAATTTTGTGCATGTTATCAGGCCAAAACTGCCAGGGGGTGTAAACTTTTGAACAGGGTCAATATTGAAGTTTCTGTTGTCATTATGATTTAAAAAGAGTAAACTAATCTTTTTTTCAATAAATGTCTTCACCCAACCACTAACCATGAGTGACAGAAAGGTTTTTGTGTTATCATTCATATTTTCTGAGAAAAGGCCAAATAATCAGAAATTCTGCTGGGGGCTGTAAACTTTTGGGCACAACTGTATGTATGTACAATACCCAAAACCAGTGAAGTTGGTATGTTGTGTAAATTGTAAATAAAAACAGAATACAATGATTTCCAAATCCCTTTCAACTTATATTCAATTGAATACACAGCAAAGACAAGATACTTAACGTCCAAACTGGTAAACTTTGTTATTTTTTGCAAATATTAGCTCATTTGGAATTTGATGCCTGCAACATGTTTCCAAAAAGCTGGCACAAGTGGCAAAAAAGACTGAGAAAGTTGAGGAATGCTCATCAAACACTTATTTGGACCATCCCACAGGTGAACAGGCTAATTGGGAACAGCTGGGTGCCATGATTGGGTATAAAAGCAGCTTCCCTGAAATGCTCAGTCATTCAAACAAGGATGGGGCGAGGGTCACCACTTTGTGAACAAATGCATGAGCAAATTGTTGAACAGTTTAAGAACAACATTTCTCAACCAGCTATTGCAAGGAATTTAGGGATTTCATCATCTACGGTCCGTAATATCATCAAAAGGTTCAGAGAATCTGGAGAAATTACTGCATGTAAGCGGCAAGGCCGAAAACCAACATTGAATGCCCGTGATCTTCGATCCCTCAGGTGGTACTGCATCAAAAACCGGCATCACCGTGTAAAGGATAGCACCACATGGGCTCAGGAACAGAAAACCACTGTCAGTAACTACAGTTCGTCTACATCTGTAAGTGCAAGTTAAAACTCTACTATGCAAAGCCAAAGCCATTTATCAACAACACCCAGAAACACCGCCGGCTTCGCTGGGCCCGAGCTCATCTAAGATGGACTGATGCAAAGTGGAAAAGTGTTCTGTGGTCTGACCAGTCCACATTTCAAATTGTTTTTGGAAACTGTGGTCGTCGTGTCCTCCGGACCAAAGAGGAAAAGAACCAGCCGGACTGTTATAGGCGCAAAGTTCAAAAGCCAGCATCTGTGCTGGTATGGGGGTGTATTAGTGCCCAAGGCATGGGTAACTTACACATCTGTGAAGGCACCATTAATGCTGAAAGGTACATACAGGTTTTGGAGCAACATATGCTGCCATCCAAGCAACGTCTTTTTCATGGACGCCCCTGCTTATTTCAGCAAGACAATGCCAAGCCACATTCTGCACGTGTTACAACAGCGTGGCCGAGTAAAAGAGTGCGGGTACTAGACTGGCCTGCCTGTAGTCCAGACCTGTCCCCCATTGAAAATGTGTGGTGCATTATGAAGCGTAAAATACAACAACGGAGACCCCGGACTGTTGAACAACTTAAGCTGTACATCAAGCAAGAATGGGAAAGAATTCCACCTGAAAAGCTTCAAAAATTGGTCTCCTCAGTTCCCAAACGTTTACTGAGTGTTGTTAAAAGGAAAGGCGATGTAACACAGTGGCAAAAATGCCCCTGTGCCAACTTTTTTGCATTGTGTTGCTGCCATTAAATTCTAAGTTCATGATTATTTGCAAAAGAAAATAAAGTTTCTTAGTTCGAACATTAAGTATCTTGTCTTTGCAGTGTATTCAATTGAATATAAGTTGAAAAGGATTTGCAAATCATTGTATTCTGTTTTTATTTACGATTTACACAACGTGCCAACTTCACTGGTTTTGGTATGTATGTATGTATGTATGTATGTATGTATGTATGTATCTATCTATCTATCTATCTATCTATCTAGATAGATTTCAAGGGAAGCATCACAAAAAGCCCATCTCAGAAATATTTGTCAAATAACAATCTGATATCAATCAGTCTACAACCTGCGTCTTAAGCCACTAGCCTGTTATGTTTACAACAGCTGTGAGGGAAGCGGAGTGATTCAGCAGCTAGCAGCAGCACTGCTCTAAGGAATACGTGATGTGAATCAGTTAGGTCCAGATAAACTTTTTATTTCCAAGAAGTTAATGCACTTTAAAACATTTCTAGGAAGCATACTCTTAAACTGTGGTATTATTTTTTGATTGGAGTTCATGTAGGCAGAGAAAATACCCTTTGTATGATACTTCCATGTTTGCGGCTGGTTCTGCGTAACAGACTCTTACAGACTGTGGCTTACTGAGGGAGAGGAGAGAACTTCCTACTGCATTTAATGTACTTAGTGGCCATATGGAGCTCATACAACCCTACTTTATAAATACTAAACTATCCCTTTAACACATCAAATACAATGCAATTATATTGTGTTCAATCAATCTTCACTTGTAAAGTGCTAAATTATAACCTCTTGACATAAAGAATTTCTTTTTCAAGAGGTTCCTCCTGTCTCTATGTTTGTAAAGGTCTTTAATATGGTTGTATAATCAATAACAACCATGAACAGACATATTGTTCTAATATTAACATTAACAGCTATAACGATGATGAAGTGGAGAGAACTGATGTTAGCCACCATGGCTACAATAATATGCGTTATATTTTTGTAGGGTGGAAGGAAAAGTTAAATCATATCCGATATGTTTCTTCAGTGAATCACCATATCTTTATCACAGTTTTGTTAAACTTGTCTTTGTGATCAACAACATTCATCTTCATAACCTTGCTTTCTGTGTCACAAATATATTAATGCTGCAGTGACATGGAAGGTCCAAGAAGAAAGGTATTACTTCAATGTATCCACAATTTTTACTGTACTCAATTCCTAATTTGAGTAGCTGGTAGGAACCCAAAACTCATGTGCCCCCAAAGATACACAAAACCGGTGGCGGCTGGTGAAAAATATTCTTGATGGTGCAACACTCAGTTTTTTACAACCATCCTACTACGATTCGACACAAACTACAGGATGCCAGTGCTTTGTAAAAGTGTTATTATTGATTCCAAATAAAAATAACAGATTACAGAATGGTGCACACACATATCAGACACACACACATATAATATATGGTCAACCATATACTGCTGAAAAGCTTACATAACCTAAATACATAGAAATGAGTAAGGTGAACATGTGTGCATGTGTAAATTAAAAATAACTTTATACAGAAATGAGTAAGGTGAACATGTGTGCATGTGTAAATTTAAAAAAAACTTGAAACAGAAATGAGTCAGGGGAACATGTGTGCATGTGTAAATTAAAAATAACTTTATACAGAAATGAGTAAGGGGAACATGTGTGCATGTGTAAATTAAAAAAAATTATACAGAAATGAGTAAGGTGAACATGTGTGCATGTGTAAATTAAAAATAACTTCATACAGAAATGAGTAAGGGGAACATGTGTGTATGTGTAAATTAAAAATAACTTCATACAGAAATGAGTAAGGTGGACATGTGTGCATGTGTAAATTAAAAATAACTTAATACAGAAATGAGTAAGGTGGACATGTGTGCATGTGTAAATTAAAAATAACTTAATACAGAAATGAGTAAGGGGAACATGTGTCTTATCGTCCACATTACTTTTCCTCCACATAAAAAACCTACTTCTCTTTACTTATTTTCAAGTCCTCCCAACTTCGTTATGCGTTGAACATGAGCGAATTGTTTGTTGATACACCGAAGTGACGGTAAAATGCGGGTTTCTGGGCTATTACAAGTTGACACTGTCAAAAGTTTGTCATTTTGATCAGGCACCTAAGATAGTTGCCTATATATTACCTTCGGTATGTTTACGCCGTCAAATAAGTCTGTAATTCTTCAAAATCTTTCGTTGTCACGCTAAATGTTGCGAAGTCACTTCCACCACTAAGTAAGTAAATGGGTGTAAAGAGCTAATTTTTGTGTATAATATGGATTCGGGAGATGTTTGGATGGTAAACAACAGGGTCCTTCAAAGGCACGCCCCCTTCACATCTACCTGGACTGTCACCAGTTAATTTAACACCAGTTAATACAGCACACCGGCACTGAGACGTGCCGAATTAACCCGCTGGGTGATTTCAGAAGCGCCCTTCGGAGATTGTTTTCAACGACGCTGAATAGCCAAATTCACGTTGATATGCCCTTATCTTGCCCTAGCAACAGTCCCTTATTGGCTATTTGTCACTGTCTGATGGGCGCTTTTTTCAGCGCCCATCAGACATGGAGGTAGAGACGAGTAGGCTCACATTTGTTTTACATTAATGAAAATTAATTACTTTATATATTAATATGTATATATTTATGTTTATATTTAAATTTATATGACACATTTGAAAAAGTAATTTTTGGTAATATTCATTTTTTCAAAATAAAGTAAATACATTTAAAATCACACTTTCCACTTGGGGGGGGGCGGCACCCTAGCGCCCTCTATTGGCTGGCCGCCACTGCACATACTCTAAGAAATAGAAAAGGTTTCAAACTGGATCCTGTTTTCTGTACTCTTACAGACTGGCTTACTGAGGGAAAGTAGAGAACTTTCCACTCCATCTAATGTACTTAGTGGCCACATGGACCTTATACAACCCCACTTAAAGCTGTGGTCTACGATTTGAAACCGCAGCCTGCCCCTCCTTCCCTCACCTCTCCCCTCCGTGTTCCAAGATCCCGCCCCCAGCTCGTGACGCCTCATAAAGCCCCCTCGGACTGAGCTACGAGCGACTAGCACAATATATCAGCGGCAAACTCAATCCAAAACAGCTCAGCTCAACTGAAAGTATCAAACACGACAGACATCTCCCTTGTAACACACAGCAGTAGCCATTTCAACTGGACCGGCGACAATGCGGGTCTGGCGCCGCCAGAGCGGAGCCGAGTGTGGGAGAGGATTTATCTTTCTCAGCCTGTCCTCCCCAGCTCAGCTTACAGTGCTAACGATTAGCGGCTAACAGGCTAACCCGCTCCCCTACAAGTTATTAGCCCGTGCAGGCACAAACTAACCAGAGTTATTCAGCAGACATCTCCCACTGTAGTAAACAAAGCCATTACCTGATCAACCAGGGGCGAAACGGCCGATGCTGAAGGTCTGACGGCCGGCTGAGGCTATTCGTTAGCCGTTAGCCCGCTAACAGGCCTCAACCCGCGGGCAGAGCTCCGTTGGGCCCCGCGGGAGAGGGAGGCGGATTCCCGGGTTCGGCGCTAGGCTTTCCCGGCTCCATGATAGTTCAGTAGCTAACGCTGCTAGCTGCTCACCGGAGGTAGAGGCGGGACCATGGGCAAGACGCTGCGTACTGCGTAGCGAGGGAGACGAGGATTGGATGGACTCATGGACTAACTCACGGACCAATTAATAGTCGCAGGTTCTTAGGTTTGATTGGTCAGCTAATATGCAGCTTTTCAGCGGATATGCTGAATGGATTTTTTTCGTTCTTTTTGGTCTTTATACTGTGTAGATAGGACCATAGGACCATAACAGCCTTATAAACGGTGTTATTAATATGTACAAAGCTTCCAAATCGTAGACCATAGCTTTAAAAAAAAAAAACCTACAACTTTAAAGTTTAAGAAATGCACAAGGAATGACATCAAGTTTGCCAATTTGACTGGTCAGGTTTTCATGTAGTGGGCTATTTTGGTCAAAAACAGAAGATACAGAGCTCATGAAACAGCATCACTGTGGAACTTTTTTTTTAATCAAAACTCTTCAAGAAGAGGACCCTAGCTACCATCAAGGCTGCATCCTAAAAGGCTCCAGGAGAACTGAGGGGAGAACTGTGACACAGACTGACCACTTTTTTTTAAAATTAGCTTCCTTAAAGCAAAAACAGGACTAAAGATAATATGACCACGTGTCAAGCTTAAATGCTAGCAAAGCTAAAACGTATCTCCATTTGAAAGATCTGAGTTTGGGAGGAAACTCCAGCTCTGGGTTACAATTAAAACAAATGAAAAAGCATATTCAGTATGTCATTAGATTATATTTATTGAACAAATACATTTATACAGGCAAATCATTCATATTAGAAAAATGTTAAAGGATATAAATCCTCTTCTCAGAATCCTAAACAAGTGAATGTGAGCTCATAAAATACTGGAACAGACACATGAAAATTTAGATCATACATCTTTAGAAAGAAACCTTGTATAAATAACAGAAATATACACACAGCTTACAAAACAAGCTTCATTGTCAGGCAACTGAAAATGATTACACAGGAAGGATACTGTAGCTGGCAAGTGTGAAGCAACAGTAATGTTCACAAACCAAAGGCGTGGAGACTATGAACAGAGGCTTTGCTGTTCACCTCGAGGGGATCATTCAGCATCTGAATCCTTAATATCCAGGCCGAGCATGTTGGAGAGGCTCACTGACAATCTTTCATTTTCATCTGATGTTGAAATACTTGGGGCTATGAGGCCCGATAGGTCTGGCTTCTCCACTTTGAACGTTCCACCTCTCACCAAGGATGAATCTGCTTCTGTGGCACCGACGTCAAGGCTTGGGGCCGCAAACTTCAGGTCGACACTTTCTTTGGCTTCAGTGGGTGAGACGTTAGCTGAAGGTATTTTCTCTTTTGCCAACTTTAACCTCTCCATGATATCAATTTTCTGTCCTGATCTTGGTAATGTATTCACAATCGGTAAGCGGATTCCTTTGCTGACAACATATTCCTTGTCCTCATCATCATGTTTTGATAGCCCCAAAGCCTCTGCGATTTCTCCTGTGATGTCAGTAGTGCATTCAGGGAGCTTATGGAATTTGAAAGCAGGGACCTCCAACTCAGTATCTGAGGCATCAGCTTCAATTTCACCACCATCTATCTCATCATCGCCAGCAGCAGACTTTCGTGCCCGTTTAAAGGGCCATTTCAGCTTTGACTTTGGAGATCCCTTAACCTCAGCATTTGCCCCAGCTGTCAAACCCAAGTTTGGTTTTGGGAGGCTACCTTCCACTTCCGGACCAGAGAGGCTTACATCAGTTGTACTGACTCCTTTGAGTGCCAGATCAGGGGAGACATCAGCTTCTGGAGCTTTTGTGTTGTTTCCTGTCAGGTTAATCTTTGGGAGCCTGAAATGAGGAAACTTGGACTTTTCAACACTGGTATCTACATTTGGAGCTTTCAAATCTACTTTGGCTCCTCCAATATCACCCTCTAGCTTTGGTACACTTACGTCTGCAGAAGGTACTGAGATGTTTGCATCAGGACGTTCTAAGCTGACCTGTGGTGCTTTTACTCCAGCCTTGACTGAAGGGTCTGACAGCCCCAATCCTGGAAGCTTGAATGATGGTGATTTAAAGTCACCAAGTTCAGAATCCAAATCTAGATTTGGAGTTTTTAACTTTGCATCAGGTCCTTTGAGTTCTGCACTGGGCAGATCTGTGCTAAAATCTGGAGCAGGTACTTCAACATCAATGTCTGGAAGACTTGGTCCCTTTAAGTCTGCATCAACTTTAGGTGTGTCTATGTCAGCATTGATTTTGGATCCTTTCACGTTTGGTAGCCTGAATTTAGGCAGGTGGAATCCCGCTTTAGGTGAGTCAAGTTTTACATCTGGAGCATCAACAGCAACATTTGCTCCCTTCAAATCAGCACTGACACTGGGAAGATCAACGTCTGACAGATTGGCATCTACTTTTGGAGCATCAACACTTAGACTGGGTGTGTCAATATCAGCATCTATTTCTGGACCCTTGACTTTGGGTCCCTTCAAGTTTGGTAGCTTGAATTTAGGCAGGTGGAATCCCGCTTTAGGTGAGTCAAGTTTTACATCTGGTGCATCAACAGCAACATTTGCTCCCTTCAAATCAGCATTGACACTGGGAAGATCAACATCTGACAGATTGGCATCTACTTTTGGAGCATCAACACTAAGACTGGGTGTGTCAACATTAAGGCCTGCTGTGTCAATATCAGCATCTATTTCTGGACCCTTGACTTTGGGTCCCTTCAAGTTTGGTAGCCTGAATTTAGGCAGGTGGAATCCCGCTTTAGGTGAGTCAAGTTTTACATCTGGAGCATCAACAGCAACATTTGCTCCCTTCAAATCAGCATTGACACTGGGAAGATCAACATCTGACAGATTGGCATCTACTTTTGGAGCATCAACACTAAGACTGGGTGTGTCAACATTAAGGCCTGCTGTGTCAATATCAGCATCTATTTCTGGACCCTTGACTTTGGGTCCCTTCAAGTTTGGTAGCTTGAATTTAGGCAGGTGGAATCCCGCTTTAGGTGAGTCAAGTTTTACATCTGGAGCATCAACAGCAACATTTGCTCCCTTCAAATCAGCATTGACACTGGGAAGATCAACATCTGACAGATTGGCATCTACTTTTGGAGCATCAACACTTAGACTGGGTGTGTCAATATCAGCATCTATTTCTGGACCCTTGACTTTGGGTCCCTTCAAGTTTGGTAGCCTGAATTTAGGCAGGTGGAATCCCGCTTTAGGTGAGTCAAGTTTTACATCTGGAGCATCAACAGCAACATTTGCTCCCTTCAAATCAGCATTGACACTGGGAAGATCAACATCTGACAGATTGGCATCTACTTTTGGAGCATCAACACTAAGACTGGGTGTGTCAACATTAAGGCCTGCTGTGTCAATATCAGCATCTATTTCTGGACCCTTGACTTTGGGTCCCTTCAAGTTTGGTAGCTTGAATTTAGGCAGGTGGAATCCCGCTTTAGGTGAGTCAAGTTTTACATCTGGACCATTAATGTCCACACCATTCAAATCCACTTCTGGAGATGATATTTCACCCCCAATTTTTGGTCCTGAAACATTGACATCTGGTGCTGCGATGTCTTTTTTAGGGATGTCAACATCAGCATCGATGTCAGCTTTTGGGCCCTTCAGTGTGCCAAATTTCGGTTTTTTAAACCAACCCCATTTTCCAGATGGTCCTTCAACATTTGGAGCCTCAATGTTTACATTTGGACCTTCCAGATCAGCATTAGGTGCTTTTAGATTTACATCTGGACCATTTATCTCACCATCAATCTTTGGGGCTTGTAGACTCAAGTCAGGAGCAGAGACATCAGCATCGCCATTGACTTTTGCACCTCCCCATTTAGGCTTTTTAAGAGTAAACCACTTGGCCTTTCCTGAGGGATTTTCAATGTCTACATGTGGTGCATTTACATCAGCATCAATGACTGGAGCAGAGACATTGAGTTCTGGTGCTTTTGCGTCAACATCAATGTCAGCATCGAGGGATTTTGCTTTTGGCGCTGAGAAGAGAAACTTTGGCTTTTTGAGTGTTCGAACTTTGACTTTACCCGAGGGGGCCTCTAGGTCAGCAGAAGGAACATCAGCTTTTGGTAGGCTCAGGTCAACATCTGGAGTGTTTATATCGCCATCAATTTTTGGAACAGACATCTCAGTGTCTGCTTTTGGGCCATGAAGTTTGTGTCTCTTTAATTTCTGAAACCAATTTAATTTTGGAGCCTCTGCTTCAAGACCTGGGGTCTGTATGTCAACATCAGGACCGTTAATTTCACCCTGAGGTAAATTAAGATCAACACCACCCTCCACTTTTGGAACAGAGACATCAACATCTGGGGTGTTAATGTTCGTGTCCAAGCCCAGGTCCGATTTATACCGGGGCATCTTTGGTTTCTTTGCCTTCCAAGTCCAGAATTTACTAGAGGGGGCGTCAGCATTGAGGTCTGGGGTTCTAACATCAACATCAGGGCCGTCTATCCCTGCTTTGGGGAGATCAACATTTACACCTGGTGTGTTTATATCCCCATCGATTTTTGGCCCTGACAGGTTCACATCAGCATTTAGGTCAGTGTTTAGATCAGCATCTGGACCTTTGAACTTTGGCAGTTTCCAGTTTTGATGGGGCCACTTCTTTTTGCCTGTTATATCCAGGTCAGCATTTGGAGCCTTTAGGTCTATGTCAGCATTTTTCACATCAATGCCACCTGCCTTTAATTCTGGGCTTGAAATAGAAACATCAGGTGCCTCTATATTTCCTACTGACACATCTGTTTTGGGATCCTTGACTTGTGGCATACTGAAGTGGGGCATTGTGAATTTTGGTGCTTTGTATTTTGTGTCCCCTGCCTTGACTTGTGGTGTCTCAATACTGATGGAAGAACTGGGGGCTTTTAAATCTGGGGTTGAGACACTGACATTCTGGTTATCTAGTGTGCCATCGAGATTTCCTTTCTTGTCTAGTCCAGTTGAGCCGATGGAGAGCAGAGAGAATCCTGCCCCAGCGTCAGCTGAGGGTTTATTCACACTTAAACTGGGAAGGTCTCCATTGAAAGTGGGAACACTGATGTCAGCCCCCAGACCTTTTCCCACATCCAGACCACCATCCAGGCCATTGAGAGACACAGTGGGTGCCTCAGCATTCAGTGAGACATCCTTCTGTAGGTTGGGCAACTGTTGTTGAGAAATTGATAAACAGAGAAGGTCAGTTTGTAAATGACAAAGTAAGTATTTGATACAAGCACATGAGTCATTTCTGGTGTTTGGTGTTGTTACAACCTCTATTTGGAGAACGATCATAGAGTTAACAGGTTTAACAAGAAGAAGCTTAAAGGGGTAGTTCAGGTTTTATAAAGTAGGTTTGCTCGAGGCCAATGTAAAATATAATTGCAAATAAAGCAAGTGGCCATTTTTGCCCCTCTGGGTAGAAGGTGGTATCGCAGTTCATGGTGCCCCTGATAGCCCCTTAAAGATCCAGTGTGTAGTTTTTAGCGACATCTAAAGGTGAGGTTTGAGATTGCAGCACTCCGGCGATCCCCCCTCCCTTTCGGAGAACCCCTGAGCTACGGTGGCCCTCCAAGCACTAAAAGCGTTTTTCAACCTGGCGTCGTCAACGAGTGTTTCCAGCTACCAAGCTATCAAATATCTCTGTTGATTCACCACATTTGAAAGTTCAGAGAGTATTTTAGGCGAGAAAGTCACCACGTAGAATATCAAAATGTGGTCATTTGAGCCATAAAATGCACAGATACAAATTTCATTTCGGTATTTCGGACATTCTGTTAAGCGGGCCAGTATGCTATCGAAGAAACTTCCTGTCGGCTCCAAAACAAGAGCATAATTTACAAAAGCGTTAAAGAACTAATAGGAGATAATGAAGAATGCTTTTATTTTGAAAATGGGAAGTTTGCTAGTAGCTGATTTTTAGCTGAATGCCGTCTCAAGACGACTTAATATATAAGATATGACGATGATAATGATATTGTTACGACCTGAGGCTGTTTTTTATTTGAGTCCGTTTTTCCAGTATTTTGTCTGATGACTTTCATTTTGAAGCCTGAGGCCGTATTATCTGATGGAGGTTTTATTGAGGGGGGTTTTTCTGATGCCGTTTGGTCTGAGAAATGACACAGAGGTTTTCCAGAGACCGAGGATGTCCTAAAATATACACCGTACCAATGTGTACATATGCTACTAAATAACAAATTAGGAGCAAACAATACAATTAAGGAGTACGATGAAAATCTTTATCTTTGTCTCATCATATAGCTCAGTTATCAGCCTATGTTTTCTGTCCACAGAAAATTGCTTGTGGCCGTGAAATAAGCCTCTCATAGCAGATACATTCTCTGTGTCTTACTCCGACTTCTCCCGAAAGTAAACAAATAAATTCGGCTCCATATAAGAGTACAATTCGAAACTTAGTCTTACCTGTCCAGCAAAAAACAGGCAACTTCTGCATCTGTCTGCAAACTTATCCTTCAATGACTTCCATCTGGGAAAGGCAGCGCCGATGTTGACCCTGTTTTTTTATGTCTCAGCCTGTCCCGATTGCGTTTGGCTTCATCCCGTTTTCGTTTCTTTGACAAAGTTTCATGCTCCTCTGCTGGCAAATTGTACGTGTGGTCCTCCGTGTTTGTTTGTATTAGCACAGCTGCTTGGTAATCACTCTCTTCTTCTTCGTCTATTTCACAACTGTGCATTTCCGGTAGACGTCGAAAAAAAACGCGAAAGCTTATTTTTGTCCGTTCTGGGTTACAGTGGAGAAGATGGCGACGCAAGAGGGAGCCCCCCATAAACGGGCAACCCGCTCCTAGATTGATATAAAAAACTTTTTCTAAGGTAACGAAAACAAAACATTAATTATTTAAGGCTGATTAGAAACTACTTTAAATATACTTTAAAATAATATATTCCATTTTTACCAAGTCTGTTATTTTATATTTTTTTCGTTTAGCATTTAATAATACACACTGGACCTTTAAAGACCCTACTTTTAGGGTAAAACTACACAAATACCTACCTTGGCTTCACTGGAGGCACCTAGATCTCCTTTCAGGTCTAGTCCAGTCAAGCCGATGGAGGGCAGAGAGAATCCTGCCCCAGCGTCAGCTGAAGGTTTATTCACACTTAGACTCGGAAGGTCTCCATTGAGAGTGGGAACACTGATGTCAGCCCCCAGTCCTTTTCCCACATCCAGACCACCATCCAGGCCATTGAGAGACACAGTGGGTGCCTCAGCATTCAGTGAGACATCCTTCTGTAGGGCGAGCATCTGTTGGTGAGAAATGAATAAACAGAGAAGGTTAGTTTGGAAAAAGTCTAAGTACGGTACAGTCTCTTTTTGGAGAACAGTTACAGAATTGACAAGTTTAACAGAAGAAGCTTAAAGGGATGGTTCAGACCAGATGCTAGGTTATAGATAGCAGTCCATGGTGCACCTCAAAGTCAAATTATGACACCACTTTTAGAGTAACACTACACAATAAACCCAAGTTGGCTTGACTAGATGCTACAGTAAGATTCTTCTCTGCATTTCACCGACAAAATTTCCAACATTTCCGACAAAGCCCCTTTGCTTGTAACTACTACTAATACTACTGTGATGCAAACAACATCAAATTCCCTAAAACTGAAATAAAAATAAGTGGTTTTGTGATGTGATTAATGAGGACAACAAGTGTAAGCCCTGGGTAAGGAAAAATTTCTTAATGAGTTCCCAGACTAAGAACAAAAGGACTAACAGCTAGAAAGGGACCAGAAAACCTTTGGTGGAAGGTTACAAGTTACTTGGTGGTGCAGATGCATGAACTGTGAACTCATGCCTTCTCCTGGACCTTTTCGGTCCAGATAGGTAAAATTAACACCGAGAACACAATGCTCTGTTGTTGTGGAGGGGGAATCCTGATGTTAGTTCTTTGAATACAAGCCAAAGTTGGGGATAGCCTATTTAAGCAACAGAAATCTGTACTATGACCATTTGTTTTGCTTGTTTTTACCAACAGGATAAATACAGGTGTTACCCATCTTTTTTAAAAAGCTGGCGAATAAAGCTGATTCTGATTCTGGTTATATTCGGGAGACTCAAATTTATATCACTTTGTGCTCCAGTGACTGCTGCAGCGTCTTAACCTGAACAGCTGAAAGGGGAGCAGCAGCGACAGGAGGATGCCTTGATTCGGGAAAAATTATAAGAACAGAAAGAAATGCTCTAAAGGTTCCCACTGTGGCATCATATCCACTCAACATGGTTTTTGTGTTCTCTCACCTAAGTCTTTCACGGGAAACCATCTCCTGCTTTGTATCACCCATTGTCTATACCCGACTACCTTCCTGTAGGGGCAGAGCTGGCCAGTTGTATTACTGACATTCATACTTCTGCCGTCAGTCTCAAACAACCCAAATTCGAAAAATCTAAGCTATCCCTTTATACTTGTAGAGCTTTAACACCTAAATAATCACTGCAATATATCTTGCAGATTTTTCACCCTGGAACTTAACAGGGTGATTTTTTTTGAAAAGTATTAACCTTTGCTGTGTCAGACAATGAATGAACAATCGCAGCTTCACATGGGGAAATGAAGTTGTGATACAAATAATAACGTAATGTGATTTTTAAACACTGTAGTGAACTTCTGTCCTGTACTGTTAATGAATATAGTTACACTTTCCCCTCTCTATAGTGCAATATACACACATCATAAATGTATATGTACAACAATTCACTTACAGTGCTGTATGCTCATAGTCTTAAACACTAAAGTAAATTATGCTTTACAAATTGAACCTCTTGAAAAAATGTAAATAATTAAATTTTCCACTGCAGGGCAGGAATATAATCTTGGCTTCATTAAAAACACATCATTCTCCATGTATCTGTGTATCAAAGACTACTAGACCTCTCCAGTATCTCCAAGATTTAATCCAAAGGATCCGAGGTGGCCGCTGGGGTTCACCTCCTTCTTGGTCAGAACCTTCATGTTGTTATCATACGGCTCCAGGACCTTCAGGATGTTTATCACCTCGTCCTTCTTGAGGTGATCCAGGTGAATTGTGGCTGCAACGATTTCATCCCCTGAAAAAGGAGGCACAATTTATCGTAGCATGCTTAACATCTTTTCCTGGAATATCATCTTCAGACATTGCTGACAGAGAAGGTTTTACTCAGGGAAAGGTGGAAAATTGCCATAGGCCTTGAGAACCAAGGGGCCTCAAAAGCACTGGCTAAATGGAAATGTTTAATGCAAGATATACTTTAAACTTTGTAAGTGTAAAATATTTAAAGTTCTTATTGGAATAGAGCTTATTTGTCCAAAATAAAGTCCCTGGGGAGGATCCCTGGGTTTATTTTGGGGGTTCAAACCCTTTAAAAGGCTCCACTGTGTCATTATATCAGGTAAGTTTCACTCAGGCATCGTAATCAGAATTGTATATCAGTTTGAACAGCATACAGAGAAAAAAACATTTTTTTCCAGATTTCTATATTTCTGAGTCATGTGGTCGTAAGCGAATACATTTTTCATTAAAATATGTCCATGCAGTGTTTTTCAAACAGTCGGACCCTCTGAAATTTGATTGGCCACCTGACATACCAATCTAAAATTTTGCGCTGTGATTGGCTGTTTACCATGTCAAAGGAGGGATCCATGTCAAAATAAAAGGGGCTGTGTAACAACAGGTGCTTCTCTGATCAATGATGAATTAACTTAAGAATTGATTAATTTTAGATCATTAGTTGTGATTCTGCACTAAAATATTTTCCTTTACATCTTTAAAAAATAGTCAGTGAGTTTGCACGTATACTGTAACTGATTTTCATATTAACAGGAGTTTACCCTAAGATCTTGCTTCTGTAGAAATCTGCAGTAATTTACCATAAAGGTGAAAAACTGTGGGAAAACACACTGATTTCTGTATGATCAACAGCATTTTTCTGTATCTATAGTTTCCTATTGTAAAATCTCCATACAGATAATTACTGAAAAGGGGTATGGATCAAAAGAAAAGTCTATTTTGGCCAGGAAACTGAAAAATAACAGGCAAAATCATTTAAGTAAATATCTCACATTTTTGAGTTTGAGTTTGACTAACTGCATTTTATTGGATAAAAAAAGATGTATGTTTTTATATTTATAAATTGTATCTTGCTAATAAATAAGCAGTATAATAGTCAAAGATTTAGCAAATTAACTAAAATACAGCAATTTACTGTTATTTAAAACACATTGAAAAGTTGTAGAACAAAATACAGCAATTATATTTAGGATGATGTTTTTGAAAATATAGTAAGTATGCTGTAAATGGAAACAAACAATACCTTGAATAAAAGTACAGTAGTAAAACAATTACAGTTAATCCATTAATAATGCTGTTATGTTACTGTAAAGACATTTACAGTAACTTACTGGCATCTGGTTGCTTGTAACTTACTGTAAAATAAATCTTTTAGGGGTGCTGGTTTAGTGGAGTGGTTAGCAACCAGGCACCCCATGTACTTGCTTCTGCAGGTCCAGGTTCAAATCCCACCTATGACCAGTTTGCAGAGTGTCTACCCCTACTCTCTTGCCCCCTTTCACAAGCCTATCCTCTGTCTCTCTCCTATCAATAAAGGCACAAAATGCCCAAAAAAAACGTTTTAAAAAAATATACCTTTTAACAGAGTAGGGTGTTTTTCCTTAAAATTAGGATGGGGGTCAGAATAAAACTAATAATTAATGTGCTGATGTCAAAGAGGCAAATGCATTATCTTTAAGTGTGTGTTTTTTCACTTATGCTTGATGGAAAAAACAGTATCCAAGTGTTTGGTTGCTCTAGAAAATCTTAATTTTGGTCTTTTGGAGACTTTCTGGCTGAGTGAAGGTAAATAAAAAAAAAATAACAATGTCAAAATGGATTTCTGCTCTGCAAGTGTTTCTTTGAATCTTTCAAATTGCACTGAGGACATTGCACAGAAAAGATGTGCCATCAAAAAAAAACGCTGGAAAGCTGCAATGAGTTCAATACCGTGATGACCCTACAAGCCAAACACATCAGTACAACAAAGCTGTTTCCTGAGCTACAAGTACTGCAGGAGCTCTTTAAATGTCTTTCCTGCAGCAAAAATAAAACATATATTTTTTTCATCATCTCTTCTTTATTTACCTGGTTGAAGGCCACTATTCGCAGCAATTTTGTCATCAGTGATTCCTGTAATGACGACTCCACTTTCACTGTCGTCCAGCATCAGACTGTCTGAAATACTTCGTCTCTTTACGTCCAAACTCTGTTCAACAATCCCAAGACAGAAAAAGAAGACAATGATGCACCATTTTCACAGCTCTGCTTCATGTCTCATGATGGAGCCTACTGTCTCAAGCTCATATGGAGGAGTGCATTATAAAATTATGTTACTTTGAGTACTTACCATTATTTCACAGGTTTATTTACATCCACATATCCCAAAGTTTGTACTAGAGTACAGAAGATGAAACTCGGATTACAACAGGGATACCTGACACACAAAGAAAAGACAAAGTCATAAGTGAAAACAGTTCACATGTAGTATTCATTTTGTTGACTAATTAATTTTGTCATAGTTATCATTACCCAGGATAAAAACTAGACTATATCGAAAAAACAACAACTGTACATAGACAGAAAATAAAACTACAATAACTGACATTTTTTGTCAGCAAATATAAAGCAGACTAAAATGTTTGACAGAGGTCTGATCCGATCTGACCTAATTTCACCATGTAGAAAGTAGGGACAAGTTAGAAATGTATCCAATCACAGCTGCCTTAGCTTGGTGGGGTGGCATAAGTTGAGGAGTGATCCAATCAGAGCTGCTCTCTTTATGAACTGATATATGTTCATGTAGAGCAGGTTCACTGGTTGTAGTCAGTTCTGGTATTGTAGCTGAGATGCTCTGCCAAGTAGCCTAAATAAGGGAGACTACATTTCACATAAAAGTGAAAATTGGTTCTGTGTATTAATATGTTCAAACTTTACCAGTGTTCAGTAAAGAGTTATTTGATGTTTCATTTAATCCAAGTGTAAAACATGATTTCAGAAATTCAAGGAAACAGAAAAAATGCCTTCGGCTTGTACATACATGTATATATTTAAGTCAACATGATTTACAGTAAGACTTCATTGACTAAAACTAGACTAAAACTAAAGCAATTTAGATGACTTAATTATGAGTGAAACTAAAAGTTATTTTAGGCAAAAACTCTAACTAAAACTAAATTAAAAAGTGCTGTCAAAATCAACACTGTTCACATGAGCTGTTATGTTATAGGCTTATTGGGCAGGTCCAGAGGGGCAGCAAAAGCCCCTTGTTGAAACTCTGCTTGTCTTCAGTTTGAGCCTGAGCTTGTAAAGCTTGTCCATCCAACTGAAGCACTATGACACCCACCCCCTCACACCCACTCACACCCGTTCACGCCCATGCATTCTCTATGCTTGCTCTTCATCAGTATCAGCTCAGCAGCCACACTCTCTCACTTATTTACAAGTCAATGGAACAGCAGTTGGACCCTCACATGACACCTGCATCTCAAACACCTGAGCTGGTTTGTTATTTTCCTCAGCAGACATGGGACTTCATGTTTAAATGGACTAAAGGAAGCCATGTTGCAACAGAGAGGGAGTGACTTTTCTCACCCGTCTTTTGTCAGTGCTTTGAATTGTAAACACATTCTTGAGTCATCTGCTCTACCTGACAGATGTGTGGGAGAGGAATAAGAAAATTACATTTTGTAACAACCACCAGCACAACTTTCTTTGCTGCCCTCAGCTAAAGAGTAATTTTCAGTGCTCCATCAACCATGAAATATGTTAACAAGTAAGAAATTAGGTATGAGGTCTTTATTAAACTTCTCTCCTTTCTGAGTCGTGGAAGAATCAGTTGGGGACCAGGGGGCCTCGTGCAGCCCTCCTGTTCACTCAGCGCAACCCATAAGTCAATGTCCAATTTCCAAAAACTGCAACAAATAATTATGAAAAATTTGCCATGAGGTATATATTTCATTCATTACACAATGAACTGGCAAACTGCATGACAACGTGAAAGTTGGAAAATATTTCTTCAGTGATCTTTAATAAATAGACTGATTCTATCCCCTTAAAGAAATTATCAGATTTCATTTGCCAGTTACTGTAAAGAGTTTTAAGAAGCATTTTAAGTGTTTTTGTTAAATAAGTCAAATGAACTTAAATAAACATTTATAATTGGACTGCTTTTTTCCATTAAAAAACAAACATGAATATGAGTTCATTGTCTTGAAAAGGGACCTGTAATTGGTTTAATTCCATGTTTACCTCATTAATTTTAGCTTCACTCTTTGATTTCCAGCTTAAAAATGTTAACAATAAAAATTTGTATAAATGTTAAATAATTGAAGTTTTATCTAATTACAGGTAAAATATGTTAACTTATTGAAAGAATTACATTTGTAACAGTTTGCTCCCCCTTGAACTAATAGTAACATTCATGGAGGCCTTGTGGTAATGAGCCTTAAGATTTATGAGATGACATATTCATGTGTTTTTTT
Organism: Scarus forsteni; assembly: GCA_036419115.1. Classification (NCBI taxonomy): domain Eukaryota; kingdom Metazoa; phylum Chordata; class Actinopteri; order Labriformes; family Labridae; genus Scarus; species Scarus forsteni. The sequence continues at coordinate 5,439,975 of JAZDUH010000347.1, read as the reverse complement.
TAACAAGCGGACACAAAGTGGTGAACTGTGGTGGAGACAGAAATAATTAAAATTGATTAGTGCGCAAAAATACTTCTCCTGATTTGATCTTCTTGTTTTATTCTTTCTTTGTCTCTCACGTTTGTATTTTTGTTTTGTTATAACTTCACCTCTCTCTAATCATAACTTGTGTGCCAGGTCTTCCTCAGAATAAGAGATATTACCCTCAAAGGACTTCTAGTTTAAAAAAATGAATAAAAATGGACCACTCCACTCCACAGAGCCGCCTACAGAGAGCTGAGCTTCTAAAAGGACCCATGAACAGGTCCAAGATGTACAGTGGAAATATCCGCAGAGATATCAGGACTGTGGGTTTAGCGCTGTTTTGTATCTTGGGCGTAGCTATAATGAGTTTTGGAGCTCACTGAGGAGCTTATTTCAGGTCACAGCAAACACAATAACATAACTGACCTGAAATTAACTCTAATAAGCCCAGCAACAGTGTTAGCTTGACAACCAGAAATGCTTATCATTTAGAGAAGCTTTCATTTAAATAATACCTAAGTCAAAACAATGATAACAATAATAACAGTAATTATGGTAGCCTTTGACCCTCTTCTTATTACTGCTGTTGCTGGGTTACAGGCAGTCTTTTTTAATGCATTTTGATTAAATAGTTTTCTTCATTTTGTAACGTTAGTGTCTAAAATTCCAAAGACATCTTAACTACACTTGAAAGTCAAGGGAAATTTTAATTCTGACGATCTTTTTTTAGGAATATTTAGAGGACATCACTTAGATCATTCATTAGAAATATTTGTTTTAAGACTTCATGAAGATTTTTGTTTTTTTTCATAGGCCTACACCCTACTATATTTCTGTGTTGTTGTTTTTTTTTTTTTACTGAGGCCAAGTTTTAGAAAGAATGAATTAAACATGGTTTAAGGTCAGTCAAAACAGATTTTCTATTTTTTTTTTAATAGGAGAGGGATTGGAAGTTACAGATTTTGTCTAACCTAGCAACAGTTGCTTAGAAAGGCGGGGCTTGATGGAGAATCACTTCCTATAAAAGAAAAGGTGTGTCTTATTCAGGGTGGACTATGTCATTGCTCATCCCTCTGGGCCCCTCGTGACAATGACTAATGCATTACTAATGTTTAAAGGCCGTTACACTGTGTTTCACTTTAATCTCTGCTCTTCTTTTTACTTTACGTTACTGGACAGAGAGGAGTGACAGAGGATAGAGCTAGAAAGAGGGAGAGAGTGGGAGAGGTCATGCAGCAAAGGGTCCAGTGAACATGAGCCCAGGTTGACTGTGAAGTTCTCCAGGACTCATAGGCAAATCACTCAGTTATAGATGCCCCACTGGTTTCAAGTGTTAAGTCAATTTAAAAGTTTATGTAGTTTTAACAGAGACCACCATGTTCTCACTTTTGCAGCATTTCACATCATTTGTTTAAATGTTTGTCTCCATTTAATTTCTGCTGTAACATTGTTTAAAGCAGCAATAGGTCACTAAAAACTTTTTCAATCCAAAGGGTGAATTGATGCCTGGTGGTTAAATAATGGACGGTTTGAGTCCCGAAAGCTGAAAGCTTAAAGTTTCTTTCCTGTGGGATGAACCCTGCTCTCTGTCCTAAAGTCCTACCCTGTGCAATCTAAATGCCAGAAGATTAAAAAGTTCAGTGCTCATATGTAGAGCTCCTTCACCGCATCTTGTCCAGTATTTTTTATTGTGGTTTTTGTTCTGTTTTGCATTTATTGTATATTTTGTTTATTTTTCTCATACAACCAGTCAATTTTGCACCATTTCTACCTTTTTGTATTTCCTCATGTTATTTTTATACTTAGTCTAATTATGTGTAGATTTTTATTTTTTTTGCATCAATTTACCAGTCAAATTCCTTGTTTTTGCAATATATGTCAATTCTTATTGTGATTCTGATTCTTCAGCATCTCCATCATTTTCTGAGGGAGATACACGGCTCGCCCACACACCAAATAACCTCACACTTCAGGAATCCAAAGCTTCTGCCAGGTTTGTTCAGGGGAATGTTTGCATGCATCTAAACCAGTTGGTTTGGATGCATTCTGACAGACATGCCAGTCTGCATGGTGCACACACACACACACACACACCCACACACACACACACACACACACACACACATACAGCTGTGCCTGTGACCACACCCCACCATCATCACATGCTCCTAAAATGCAATACACTGTCAGCAAAAGTGCATAACTAAGGATGTAGTTTGTGTTGAGAGGTAAAGGAGCTCAACTACAAATGATAAAGTCAAAAAAGTAAACTGAAGATGTTTATTCTGCTGAAGTCTAGCCATCCACTTACGTAAGAATAACTCGGTTATGTCAATCTGCCAACACCCACTGGCATTAAGACACAGTCATAAACAAGTGCTGCCTTGAAAAGTAATGAATCCACTAAGGAAACAACAATCAGGCAGTCATAACATTTTAAACAGTCGAGACCAAGAGGATGACTTGGCACAGATGATTAGAGAAACTGCCAAACTGTGAAAAGAGCAAAACCTAACTTATGCCCCCATGAGTACAGGCTGCAAGCCCCCTGGTGGACTTCAGATGTAATGTAAGTGGGACGAGCCTGTAAACATCTCTTAAAAACTGAAAATTGTGTTGAATGGTTGCAAAATATGTGTTTCCGCGTTCATGTTTATACACTCCAGTGGTGTGGAGATTAAATTTACAGGTCCCCAAATTATCATGCATTTTATTTGTTTGGGCACTGGCCAGGTGGGTGAGCTTTTTAGTTCAGGAAAGAAAAATAAGGAGGTTAAAACTTTGTTTTGTTACGATTTGGTCCTAGCAGATTTCCTATCCAAATGGGAAAACTAAAGTATAGATAATCCTGGTTTAAATAACTGTCATGATCAAATCTCCATTTCAAGAGCCATCACACTGGTGCTTTTCTGCTTTCTGTAAAAACTAAACACATACAAAAAATTACAAACAGCTCATCTGAGTTTTTTTATTTGAGGTTTGGATCCAGACCAAGTTGCATGAAATTAAATCAAAAGGAGGAAAGGAAAGGAGTGGTGTGGTTAGCAGGTGTACCCGCTGAAATAGGGCGTGAGCCAGATGACAGCAGAGTTTGGTATGTCCCTGTTAAGACAATAACAAGCCACACTGACAGCCATACTTATTAGCAAAAAAGTATTAAATCAGAAAATTTAATATTTTCTATTCCGGAATTTTGCTTTTTCCATTTGTTCCTAAAGCCAGCTTTGAATGTGACATTAATGGTAGCTGACATTTTATTGTCATTGGGACAGGGTTATGACGCATCAAAATTAAAAATCTTACCTAATGATTACAGCTGGAAATCACAAGACAATACTATGCCTAATTCCATGTCTATAAGCATCATCTTGACTTAGTAACTTTCAACCCTTTAAACCCCTAAAAATCCTGTTTAACCATGTGCAGCACCTGAAGCTGTGCTATAAATACACTAAATGTTACTCTAAAAATACACTATAATGGCAAAAAATCACTTTCAGGTCACATTAGTAGGTTCATTAAAAGTACCAGCATATGCCCTTAAAATCCTGTTCACGTCAGCAAAATTTGTAAAAGTGAAAAACCTACGTCCACCCCTTAATTTTTGATGTCTTCTCTAAAATAATCTTTTAGTTTAGTTTTATATTGGGCAGAAAAGGCCTCAGAGTGAGAGTGTGATGGACTCACCGTGTGCTGTGTACAGTGACCCCTCCAGCTGAGAATAGGCCGGGTAGGGATGTGTCCTCCTCAGTGTATCACTGTCGCTCTGTTGTGCCTGACGGGATGCAGCAGCCAGTTAAACGCCTAAAACCTCCAAGGTAGCCAGGAGAACAGGTTAGGCCGCATCAGCACCGCCTCTCATAGTGCCCCCTTTTCCCCTTACAACACACACACAATCACACCTACACACACCTTCAAACTATGCTGCAGTGACTCTCGGGCCTTTTGGCAGCCGATACCTGACTAGAAAGCAAATGAGAGAGAGATACACACCACTCCTTAACAGGACAAACCAGGTTCACAAAGAAACAAACTCATAGCAACAATGTCTCTCTTATAAACACTTCACACTTCACTTTGCCTTCATTTTCACGACTTCCTATTTGGTGATGGACACTTTTAAAGTACTTTTATCACTTTTCGGAAATGTTGTTGTTATAAAAAAGGCCACAGGCTTTACCTCTGAGGTTGTTTTAAGATTTTACCTGAGTAATTAAGGAAACACGACACTATTTTTACATTAAGAGGAGTTATTGCTTCTCTGATTGTCTGAAGATTTTTTAAGCTTTTGAAAAGTATATTATTCACCAAAGCTTTAGAGGAATGACAAGGGGATAAAAAACTGTATTCATTTTGTAGAGAAAATAGAAGTACATTCTTAGCCAAGTTATTCTAGGAAATGTGGAAAAGTCTTGCAACATTTTAAAGTTCCTGGTGCCACATCCATATGCGGATCATCATGAAAACCTACTCACTTCTTCCTTTTGCCATGACCAACATACCCAGATAACTTAATCCAAATCTGTCGAAAACTTTCTGAGTTAGTAGCAAATACATAGAAAACTACCCTGTCTCACAATGTTAATGAACCATTTTTAAAAATCCCCGACCTGGATTTGGATAACCACGAAAGTCTAATCTCTTCTTCCTTGCTGCCATGACTGGTATTCTCTGAAAATGTAGTCTTAATCAGTAAAGACCTTTTTGAATTGTTTTTGAAAATGGTAAAAACTGATCTATGGCACAATGTTGACGAATCCTTTAAAACTTTCCTGGACCTGCATTCAGGTCTGTCACAAACTGGAAGGACATCATCCAAGAAATAAACACATGGAGCAACTGACTTTCTCTAAAACAATCTATCAAAAAGGTGAAAAAAAATGGAAAAACGGACTTCCTATGTTATCCACAAATTACATTTTATTACTTTACTACTGGAATACTGGAAAAAGAAAAAAAAATAAAAGCACCAGATAGGTGCTGATGTGTAACTTCTAAAAAAAAAAAGCAGCAGGTACCAAGTCGTAAATACAACATCAGCTTTTCATTTGTTTCAACAGAGTTGTGTGCAGGAATGAGTCCAAAAACAGGAAAGCCCTACGTCTGTGGAATTTTATACTAACTTTTAAGATAAATACCTGAAATATTGAGAACAAGTGTGTGTAAAATTTTAATGTTTCATTTTGCAAATTTTGCACCTGGAATTACCCTGTTTTTGAGTTTTAAAGTCTTGTGTTTTTATAAGGATGGTTGATAACAAACGGCTAACAAGCATGGGATGGCTGCAATGGTTCTTTAATAAACAATAAGTTCTACACCATAGCCACGACAAAGAGCACCAACTTGATCCAGGTTTTTAAGAGGCAAGAGGTGATTCAGAGTTCATAACTCAAACAAGAGATCACAGCCAGGTAGCAGGTACCAGGTACCAGGTTGCAGAGCAGGCAGACCTGCCTGATTTTTAATTCCTGTATGTCCATCTTGCCAACCACCATTGTTAAACGACTTCTATTGGCTAAATCCTCAACGGCCCATTCAGGGAAATGAGGCGGGAGCTGCGTATGTGATGACAACAGGAAGTGACGGCATGTTTGAAAACAATGGCGGCTTCTGAAGCAGGCTCAATATCTGTGTTTTTTTTTTAAATCAGAAATTGACTTTTTAAAAAAAAAACAAAAAACAGGAGGAAAAGCACTTGAAGCTTGTCTTACGGGAAAACAGGTTTTTGCTCTTCTCCTGACCGGGGATCACCGCTGGGAAACTGGGAGAACTCAGAAATCTTCCACGGACATGACGGTGAGTCTACAGTCATCATGGTTACTCAGTGATATTAACTGTTGCTAACTATTGTTAGCCGTATGTTACGTGACATTATAAGGCCCCCTTCACACAGAGATAAATGCATTTTTGTTTTTAAATGTTCCCTAAAGACAGCATCACTACAGTAAATGTGTCCATCCACTCCAGTAAACATTTTCAAAGTATGCATTTTTGGGCACCAAAAACACAGTAAATGTGGGATTCTACATGCAGCCTATGTAAAAAAAAAACAAAAAACAAAACAAAGATTGCATGTACACCTGATTTTGTCTCAATAGGATGGCTCCTTAGTTTCTTAAATTTTTAATCCAAGAACAAAGTGAAAAATCCTTCAGGCTTTTAGTCCATACAAACACGGCATCCCTGCATGTCTGTATTTAATTGTAAGAATCGGTTTAAACTGAATTCTTGAAATCTGATTTTTTTTCTGAAGCATTTTGACTCTGCTAGTAAAACTATAAGCCTATTTCAACATTTTTCTGGAAGTTTTGACTCTTTCATTTCTACTTGACTCTAAAATTATATTCAACATATCTCTCAAAAATATTGTTTTTTTTTTCTGACTTTTTCCTCAAAGTGCAAGATAAAAAAATCCCCCTAATCTTATTTTTTGTTTCCCATGCCTTACTCATATGCCATCTCCCATAATTCAGGCACATGTTTATACTCACTTCAGTGCACGGTGAAAGCCATTTTAAAGAGTTTCCTCTCTTTTATTGCTCTTACTGTTAGCTTGTGCGCAGCCCTTAATACTTCAGCGCTGCTGTTAAACAACAATAACGGCAGCCCTGATTATCATGTCCCTACCCCCTGATTTTCATACCACAGTGACACAAATGTCATCACAATGCTACAAGGAGAAATAAAACAGTAGAAGCCAATTAAGAAACTGACAGTTTGCTGTGTTAATGTGCTATAATGTGGACTGGAGGTGGCCCGGCGGTTAGGGATGCACGTCATTAATTTAGCCTTCAACACAGGCTGCCAGCTTGAAGTTTGACCTGTGGCTCCTTTCTTGCATGTGATTCCTCATTCTCTCTCTCTGATGTTTGACCCTGTCTACTGTACTTACCTTTTTAAATAGAGGCAAAGAGCCCAGGAATAAAACTTCAGTAAACTGGAATTTGATTTAAAAAAAAAAAAAAAAAAAAAAAACTATCTCAGATTGAAACGATTTTATTACTATGATAACTATTTGGTTATGTATTATTTGTTGGAATGTATAAATTAAAAAGTTAAAAACAACTTAAAAAGGGTATAAATCTTATCTGCAAACACGTGATCGAGAAGGAGTGGGGACACATTTGTTAACTTCATCTTGTCTGTTACATGTTCATTATTATGAAAAACTTCCTCTTTGAAATCAGAAAGTTGTCTTGTGAATGTTTATTTGCTTAAAATAATGTAGATACACTGACAGTAAATTATGCATATGCACAATAGAAACTGAAATATCCCATAACTTCATTCTCTTGTCCATATACATTTATACCAAAAGACCACACGTCCAGAAATTTAGCACAGTTACATCTTAACTAAAACCAATACTACACTAATATTTATGCTTTAAAGTCAAACAATGTGAATCTATTGATCACCAGTTAGTGAAAACACTGCTGTCTCACATGTTAGGTTGATATGTATGGAGGACCAAAACTGCCAAAATAAATAAATGAATGAATAAATAAAAATGTATATAAAAACAAAAATAAGAAAATTAATTAAAAAGTTTAATACAAAAAAATAAAAATAATTGGAAATAAAAACAAAAATAAAACATATATTCATATATATATATATAAATAAAAGTAAAAATAAATACAAAAATAAATAAAAAGATTCAAACAGTAAAAATAAATGTGGAAATAAATGTGGAAATAAATACAAAAAAAAATAAATAGAATTAAATATGTAAATAAAAGCACACTGCTCTCATATTTATTTATTTATTTTTATTTATTTATATTATTTCTTTTATATATATTTAGATATATTTATTTATTTCATGCTGCAGCATGAAATGTAGAAGGAAATGTTATTCAGATGAGTGGGCGGTCCTTAGTGTGTCTGGGGTTGAACTGTTCGCCTATTGGTTAATCGACAGGTGAGTGCAGAAATCGACTAGGTATGCCTGCTAACAGCCACAGTGAGAACACGGGACAATAATGGCGGAGTTAACAAGGAGGTCGGTGTCCGAGCTTCTGAGGGAGCTGCCGCGGCCGCCGCTCCATCCTGCCTGTGATCTTCACTTTAGATGGGGCTCCGGAGGCGGCAGCAAGGAAAGCCGCTCCGTCCTGCCGGTGATTGTGTCACTTTATACGGGGCTCCAGAGGCAGCGGCCGTGGCACTTGCAGTGGCATCCTGAGCGTTCGTGTAGCTGCCACTGATTGTGGCAGCGAGGACTGACTTCTAGAGGCAGCTGCCGGGGCAGCCACTCGACTGCAATCACGCCAGCTACGCTTGGAAACACTCAGTCGCGCTGTCTACACTTTAAAATGGAGTACTCGTCTAAACCTCCTCGTACGGTAATGCTTGCAAGCGGCTTTGTGGTGCATTCAGGTACACCTCGGAAACTAAAGGATCTGTGTAGATAGTGTGTAGATCAGTGTAGATAGCGAGACTGAGTGTTTCCAAAGCTTAGCCGGCATGACCGCAGTACCACTCCGACCCCTTTTCAGTATGCTTGTATGTAACGCAGGCCTTAGATATGTAATAAAATGAAATGAAAATAATAAAAAAAACATGCATCACTGTAGAAACTCTGGGCTTAATGCAACATAATAAAGTGTGCAATGAATGTTCTTCAAATGTGTTACTTTTATGGTCATATCAGAAGAATCAAAATAAATTTAGTAACAAATCAGCAACACAAACATGCACAAAAAATAATGGAGACGCCAAACTTTACCAAAAGGTACATCCAAACATTTTGCTCTCTGTGGTATATTTTATGTCTGATTGTCCTTTTTATTGCATGCGAACAAATTTGATGTAGATAGAAAGTGAATGGGTTGTAATTTGTTTGACAAAAGCGACCCCTCTATCCTAAGAGCACTACCCTCTAGGGCGCATACATTGCAAGAAAGTGAAGTTGCAGCTACCAGACAGTTTTGTCACCTTTCTGATTTATGTTAATATTTACAATATACTGTAGTCTGCTTTGGCCTTCAAAGTTAACTGCTAAGACAAAAAAGGAACAAGTGAATACAAATGACAATAGACACTTTAAATGTGAAGATCAAAGACAGAGGTTTGTCTGAAAGTGTGAGGATACTAAGTTTTGTCCAGGACTTTTTCAAACTTATCAAGAAACCTATTATTAAGTGCCAGTGCAGATATGAATTACAACAGACATCAGCAAATGGTTGCAGGTTGAAATGCAATTTCACTTTTTATTATGTTGTTAATTCTTGATTTTATTTTGTAATCTTATATTCTGTTTGTCTTTCATTTTTTTACCTCATCCATTACTGAAGTATCTTCTCTTTGTCTAATGTCTCATAAAACAACTGACAAAACACAGATTGAGAAAAAAGACACTTTAAGAAAATAGACAGCTTTAGTAGGCATGTGGCAATGATACACAAAGATGGACATTAGACCATTCAGCAAATAACATAGGTCTAATGAATTTTCTTTCATACAATGAGAGTCATCCAGCCTGTATTTTGTTCAATTCAATGTAAAAAAAAAAAGCGTTGAAAGTTCTTCATGTTTGTGGTGAATTATATTAATAAAACAATATTTAACAAGTATGGATAACAAGTTATCAACTGCAGAAATTATAAAACCAACTAACGAACAAATTATAACCTACTGTAATTATCCTCATATGAGGAACCCAAACTGACTATCAACTTATTATAGACTTTTTCTCTCCTGATAATACACCACCTGACTTCTGAAAGTGTTCTTTCATAATGACTTTCTAAAGCCTTTATATTCATACGAGAATCCACAATCACTGGCAGGTTGGAGCGACTTCCCCTGCAGCTGCCTCTGGAGCCCTGTATAAAGTGAGAATCACAGGCAGGACGGAGCTGCTGCCCGCGCCAGGGCCGCAGCCTCTGGAGCCCCGTATAAAGTCACTATCACAGACAGGACGGAGCTGCAGCCTGAGGTGCCGCGGCATCTGTGGCTGCCACCGGAAATGCCACTAAGAGCTACCGCTTCCACAAATCGTGCTTGCCCTTGCTGGTATCCCGCAGAAGCTCGGACACCGACCTCCTTGTTAACTCCGCCATTATTGTCCCGTGTTCTCACTGTGGCTGTTAGCAGGCATACCTAGTCGATTTCTGCACTCACCTGTCGATTAACCAATAGGCGAACAGTTCAACCCCAGACACACTAAGGACCGCCCACTCATCTGAATAACATTTCATTCTACATTTCATGCTGCAGCATGAAATAAATAAATATATCTAAATATATATAAAAGAAATAATATAAATAAATAAAAATAAATAAATAAATATGAGAGCAGTGTGCTTTTATTTACCTAGTGATATTTAATTCTATTTATTTATTTTTGTATTTATTTCCACATTTATTTCCACATTTATTTTTACTGTTTGAATCTTTTTATTTATTTTTGTATTTATTTTTACTTTTATTTATATATATATATATGAATATATGTTTTATTTTTGTTTTTATTTCCAATTATTTTCATTTTTTTGTATTAAACTTTTTAATTAATTTTCTTATTTTTGTTTTTATATACATTTTTATTTATTCATTCATTTATTTATTTTGGCAGTTTTGGTCCTCCATAGATATGTTTAAAAATAACTTTTACACCTAAAATGGTGACAAATTATTCCTGTGTGTATTATTAACAGTGATCAGCTTACAGAAAAGGTTGCACTTAGCCATGACAAACCTTAAATAATACTGATATTTTTGTTTTATGATAATCCTCAGGAAGTGAATAAAGTCATATGTGCAAGTCACCAGAAAGTCCTCAGTGTGAACCTTTAAGTCTCTGAAACTTAAGACAATGTGGGATGAATCAAGTCAAACGTAAAGTCAAAAAGAAAAAAAGATTTACTCAGGTCAGAAACACCATCGGCCTCTTTGAGCCTGAGCTCATCTGAGATGGACTGACGCAAAGTGAAACAGTCTGCTGTGGTCTGATTGTTTTTGGAAATCATGGATGTCGTGTCCTCCAGACTGTTCAAAGCTCAAAGTTCAAAGCCAGCATCTGTTATGGGGAAGTGTTAGTGCCCATGGCATGGGTAACTTAGACACCTGTGAAGGTTCAATTAATGCTGAGAGGTACATACAGGTTTTAGAGCAACCTATGCCGCCACCCAACTGACATCTTTTTCAGAGACGTCCCTGCTTATTTCAGCAGGACGATGTAAAGACGTATTCTGCACATTACAGCAGCTTTGTTGTAAATGTAGCTTTGTTATTCTTGACCAATCTGCCTGCAGTCCAGACCTGTCTCACAGTGAAAATGTGTGACTCACTATAAAGAACAAAATAGGTCAATGGAGACCCTATGTTGTTGTGTAAGTGGAGTTTTAATTCAAGCAAGAAAAGAATTCTACCTTTAAGCTTCTACAATCAGTGTCCTCAGTTCCCAGACTCTTAAGGGAAAGGTCATGTGACACAGTGGTAAACATGCTCCTATCCCAGCTTTTTTTGCAAGCATCAAATTCAATATGAGTGCATATTTTCAAAAAGCTGTAAAGATTGTTGGTTTGGACATTAAATGTCTTGTCTAAGTTGTGCATTAAACGAATATAGGTTGAAAATGATTTCCAAATCATTGTATTCTGTTTTTATTGTATTAACTTTACACAAAGCCCCGCCTTCATTGGAAATGGGGTTTCTAATTTACAGCTTCATAAGAAGTATGATATATGTTCAAGAGGTAAAATCAAGTCAGACAGCAGAATTTATACTTTTTCAACTCCTTTCTTCTTCATCTTTTTATTTCTTACCAGCTAAATGAAAGAACATTGTGTTTTTGTTTTCCCCATATCTTTGGTGTTCTTTGACTTCAGATCTTTTGTTTGGTTCACCCTTTCTGATGCCGACACGTCAATCATTTTGTTGATTACGTCACCAGCATTCTTCCTGCAGGGATGCATACTTAGATATGAGCAGCATGAGTCACTACCCAGCCCTTCAGACCAATTAATACAATGTGATGACTGTGCAGGACTGAGATGGAGCAGGGTGTTACCACTGTGAGACGATAGCTGAACCATGAGCAACAGAAACTGAAGGAAGTGGGAGTCCTCATTTAACTTTAACTCCTAAATTTCTCAATGAAGGATGAGCTTTGGCTTGAAAAAGTGCCAAGCCTACACATTTAACTCATAGAGAACAGATAAGCACGTCGTTTACTCGACTAAAGGTGCAGCAAACAATCAAGGGCTTTGAAGGCTGGGAAAAAGGACAAGCACACAAAATGGATTTGAGCCCGGGTCGGCAGAAGTATGTAAAAGGGATGTGCCTGATGGTTAATCGCTCTGCCAAACCAGCACCCCCAAATACAACATTTGAGAGGATGATGGACATGTAAAGGCTTCTCATGGTTCAGGACTGACCACCAGCTGCCAAAAAATCAAACAGAGTCTTTCTGATGTCACCAATGGGTAACTGAAAGGAGCAGTGGGAGTCAAGCTGCAGGACTCTTCATTAGGGGCTCTAGCATCAAGCCAACTATTGTTCTTCCTGTGTTTCTTTTTCTTCAATTTTTGTCTTTATCTTCCAGCCCCCCTAGGGCTTTGAGAAACACCCCCACAAATTATAAATCAAAACATGCGGTTTGTTCCCGATTGGTGTGCTGCGACTTTTCTGAAAAAGGATATTTGTATTTTTTTGCCAAGTTATTCACAAAACAATGAAAAAATTCCATAAGAAATGGATAGAGAAAAAACATGTTTTTTCACCACCACTACTGCTCCACCATACTTTCACCTCCAGAGCTCATTCAACTTTAAAATGCAGACATTTTAATCCTCTTTTCAGAGATGTATTTGGTGTGACAATGGGGCTTCGATTTTTTGAAAGGCAAGTCTTCGCGTTGATGTGTGTTTGTGAGTGTATGACATGTTTTACCCTCGTACCTGAAGGGGACCATTTTTTTCATAATTTTGAAGTGGATGTGCTTTTGTACATATTTGGTACAGGTGTGCATTTTTAAACTTATTTTCATAATTTAGACAACAAATGATCTATCACACATTTTATTATATTATTATGATATTATGTATACAGTAAAAAGTTGTGGTTCAAAGTGTATTCTTTGGCTACTACGATAATATTACAAGTATTTTTACTGTTCCTGATAATTTAAAGTCTTATAGCTAAAGACATCAATTCACATTAACTGTGTTTACGTTGTTGAATTACGGTGATTTCATTGTTTCTTGTATCACAGCCACAGTCAATTTGTAGTGAAAGTGTCACCTCAGCTCTTAGGGAGGTCCAACACCACCATGTATATCAAGAAGAGAGATGAAGTGTTAGGTGCAAGGTGATCAGCCTCAGCTAATCAGGCCATACGAGACTAAAACACATGAATAAAGTCTCCTGTCATCTCCACTGTGTTTCTCAACCGTTTCACCATGTCGTTGTCCAGCTTCATGCAGCTTCAAACCCAGACTTGGATATGACCTTGTCATGACAAGTCAGACTTCTTGTTATAAATGACCTTGTGATAAAACCAACATGCCCCTCCTCACTAGCCCCACTTACATATTCCATGCATGGAAATTGTCCAGTATTGAAAATGCTGTCTCAAACTAACTGTTGAACAACCTGTTAAATGGCATAGAGGTGGAGCTGACCCACATCCTCAGGCTCCTGGCAAACAGCTACAGTGTTTTGGCTCATAGTTGTAATAGTCATAAAATAGTAACTATGCAAAGCTGGTAAAATGATGATAAAATGAAGTTACTCAGGTCACAGTGTGTGTTCAAAATACATGAACTGAACCAGGCTATGGACATTTCATTTATCTGATTCTGTCAAGATATCAAGCTTTTTCTGGGTGTTGGTTTGGAGGAGAGGTAAACCAGGCATGACCCTTGTACATGCTTCTACTGCCCAGGTTCAAGCCCCGCCTGTGGCCTGTTTGCAGCATGTCTACTCCTACTCTCTCCAGCCTCCTTTCACAAGCCTATCCACTGAGTCGCTCTCTCCTATCAATTAAAGGCCCTAAAATGCCCAAGAAATAATATGAATAAAAGACATATTAAGATTTTTAAAATTTGCATTTTTACTCTGGATGTAGCCAAACCCTTAGGTAGCTATAAAAAGAGTTGAGAGTTTTCAAAAAGTGAAAATTAGGTGTCAGTAAATCAGATATTGAATTGAATTGAATTGAATTGATTTATTTATTTCGGTCACGTCAGGACACTTATACAACATCACACATTGTCAATAGTTGACCACATTGTACATGTCCGAAAGGGAAGATGGAAGAAGCAGAGCTTATCTAGTTCCGTCCCCATTTTCTCAATATTTAGTCTCCTCTTTTTCACATATCAGCAGATTATTGTAAATTTTTATTCCATTTACAGAAGTATGACATAATTCTTGACTGTCTTTTAGTGTCCATATTTGACCTTTTATGTCCAATCCTTTGTTCCACGTAAGACAATGTCCAATCCTTTGTTCCACATAAGGCATAATTCTTGAGTGTCTTTTTTTTGTTTGTTTGTTTTAGACCCGATTAGTGATGTTGGAGTGGTGTGTCCGCGTTGCTTTTCTTTTTTCCAGGTTTCAAACATGTGTTAAACGTGTGACTCGTCGTCACTCTCCTCTTCACCCAGGCGTGCTCCTGCACTGTCGTCCCGGGCTCTGCTGCAGTTTTCAGCCATGCGGGCATTTCCGCCTCCCAGTCGGATTTTGTTGAAGGGTGCGTGAGCCATCTTTCTGTGACCTCTGGCTCTTTTGATCTCATCGCATGCTTGCAGCATCGCCTCTCTCATTGCTGAAAACTCAGCCTTCATACGTCTCAGCAGTGGCGTAGCTGAGATGTATTCCACATGGGTTTTCATATGTGTCAAAGGGGCCTGCATGTTTGGCATGCCGCATTGCACACAAGAATAGAGGACAGAAAAAAAGTAAAATTAAAAAAAAATGTAAAATACTGGATACAACCTCTCATTACAGCCACTATTGCAGATAAGTCTTGATCAGTTTAAGGTGACTGAAAGTGCGCTCTGCCTGTGCACCTACTGCTGCGTCACTTTCATGCTCTCCCTCAATATATCCTTAATAATAAATGTTATAATAAAGCCTATGGATTTCATTTTT
The DNA here is from genome assembly GCA_036419115.1 of Scarus forsteni. NCBI lineage: Eukaryota > Metazoa > Chordata > Actinopteri > Labriformes > Labridae > Scarus > Scarus forsteni. Next base: position 5,424,849 of record JAZDUH010000347.1, on the reverse strand, counting down.
ATTGACAAAGAAAATTAATGATTTATAATGTATGGCTTTTCTGTCTGTGCCCTGAACAATTATCTGGACTACGCATATATGGATTATTTTATGGATGTATTTAGTGAATATTTTCTTCAGAGACAATTCTGTCCACACCACAGAATTATCTCTGTTCATACAGAATGGCTCTGAGGCCTGAAATGTCATGCCCAGGCGGTGGTGGAGTTCAGAAAAAAATTAAAATAGCACAGAAGAGCATTATAAGCAAGCACAGTCAAATGGTCCAGAAGAAGCAAATTCAGATTTGAAACAAAATAATAATAAAAAATAATAATCACGAGTTAATAAATGTATGGGAAACACTCTTTCAGTGCAAGCATATGGCCCGTTACATGTGGACCATTATTGTTTACAACCACTTTTTATCGGTTTAAAAATAGCCATTAATCTCCATTTATATGGGTGAAATCGCTGCGTTTGTGTGGTTGAGATGATGTAGCACCATGTCGCAGCAGTAGACAGTGCATGTTTACCTGCATGTCTACCTGCTGCCGGCCACTACCCGGATGTTTTCTGCCCCATTGAGGACCCCACTGTGGCGCAAAAGATCCGGAAGTTTGGCGCATTTGGCTGCATCTTCTCTTAAAATTTTATTTTTTCAAGCAATACGTTTTTCCGCTCCACTATAGCGGCTTTTTCTGGGGGCATCTGTCTTTTCTTCATCTTTTTTCATCTTTCGTCTTAGGTCTGGCTCAAACGCGGCTGAGCCGATCACATTTCAATGGGCCAATGGATCAGCTCAAATCGGCAGGGGTCTCCCCCCCTTAATATGCAACATAATACAGTGACCCAGTCTGACGTCACGTTACACTCTGTGCTAACCTGCTGCTGCAGAGAAGGCAGCTGCTGCGCTCATTCCGCCTCGGATTTAAACAAACAAACAAAAAAAAATCATCGGAAATGTGATGAAGAGGGCCCGTGGGTTTTCATAACCCACCAACCCCACGTAAACTACGCCACTGCGTCTCAGCCTCCACATAATCCCACCGAGGCCCAGTCCCAGGATTGTAATCGCTACTCCAATTGCGGCAAACAAGAACACGTCTTCCACGTCCTCGACCTCCAGGATTGACAGACACACCACTCTCCATTTATTCCAGCTGTCCATTGCGTACCAAGCTAGGAATGTTCCATCAGGGCATTTTGGTTCTCCCGGGCCAGCTTGACGGGTTGAGAAAACCTTATCGATTGCGTTGAGAGCCCAACTTAGTGGATCCATTTTGAGACTGTCTGTCCCTCTGCTGTTAGTTGGATATATACTGCTACCTTAACTTACACCATCACTTCATTCACTATCATTGTTTAGGTACATTTCGTCTTTCCTGCTGTCTTACAGACCAAACAACCCACATGTTTAGTTTCACCATCCTTCAGGTCTTTATATCTTTTAGATTATACACCCTTAGATATTGTCATATATCATTTAATCATATTATCATATTCATATCCGTCAAAGGTCATTTTGACCATTTTTTTCTTAAATACTTTCCTGGTGTTGCTGCACCTGGTTTCTCCTTGTCAGCTATTCCACTGATTGACTCCATTAACTGTGATAGTCATGGCTTTCAATGTGGTTCTTACTTTTCTCTTTTTGAAAATCATTTCACCTCTTAAGTTATGTTTCGTCTGTCTTTTTATAAACCTTGTTTGTAGGTTCCTTGGTAGCTGACCTTGTGCCGCCTTGTACAATACCTGCACAGTCCTATATTTTATTAGGTCATATAGTTTCAGGATCTTTGCCACAATAAACAGCTTATTTGTGTGTGCTCCATAGCTTGCATGGTGAGTAATTCTTACTGCTTTTTTCTGCAGTGTTAATATACTTTTAGTATTCGTTTTGTAAGTATTTCCCCATATCTCACTGCAGTATTGTATGTGCGGTGCCACCAGAGCCCAGTAAACTGTGAGAAGTGATATGTGCTCTGAAGTGAACTCTGGACCTGGAGATGACACTCCGTGTCGATTATCTGCCTTGACCATGCAGCTGCTCCAGAAGGAAATCTTCAACCTGTGAATGAAGTCTGGATTTTGCGAGTGACAGCATGGTGCAAAGAACCAGACCGATCCCTCTGTTTGCTCTGAAACATCCAATGACCACCCTGTGTTTAAGAAAATCTTTAAAGTAGCACTATGTAAAATTCTAGCTTTCAGCTCTTTATAGGCCTCTGTGTTTGTTGAGTGTAGCTGCACTGTCGTACAACAACAGGCATGGAGAAGCGAGCTAACAGGACGTCCCGAGAGACGAATAAACCACGTGGACTGATAAGGTACAGTCTGATTATATTTCTTTTCAAATAAATCATCATGTACTTACAAGTCTAACAATAACAGGGCAAAATCGCCAGGCCAATGTTTATCCCTGGGCATTAGCTTGTTAGTCTTCCGCTTTCTTTTTTTGTCTCCTCCGAAAAAATTTTCCTTTCCTCTATTTTTTTGCTGCTTCCACTATGATAACAACTCTATGTTTAGCTTCCTTCTTGTTTAATGGCGGGTGGTATCCAGTGTCAGAGGAGCATTACTGACACCGACTATGCAGGAGTGTGAGCCAGAGGTCCCTATTTCCGTTAGGAAATTAAGTGCATATTTACTTTAAACTAAATTCTGTTCATAAAATCTGTTTTAAAAATTCAAAAACTGCTTTAGGTTCTCCTTTTCCCTACATTTAGCTTTTGCTTCTCGGGGGAAGTGACGTATGCCATAAAATAGTCAAAGCAGAATATTTTTTTTTTTGCTTTTTTAGTGTAAAATGTTCCTGCCATTGACATCGAAGTTACATAGTGTCAGTGAAGGCAAAACAGACCCCTTCAGACCATGACAGAGGTGTCATTCAACCTGTTGTAAGGTGATGTACCATCACAATGACTCTAGAAACATTATGTTAGAATGGAAAAAATACTTAGAGTTGGTGTAAGTGCTTTCATCTTAGGATATGCTGTAAGTACACTTTTACTCACATGTCAACAAATTCACAGAAGGATAAACTCATGATGTTATGCATTGACCAGCTAACTTGTGCAAATGTTTTAACATTTACATGCTATCATCTAACACAGGTTCTTTATTTCAGCAACATTTCCAGTAAATATGACTGATTACAGCAATATTCACATCATGCGGGGTTGTTTTTTGGAAGTAATACTCAAATAGTTAAAAAAAAAAAAAACTCTGAGAGTGTTCATTTATAACACTTGATAGAAGGAAACAACTCTGGTAGTGTGAATCTGACTGTTGGTGTCCTCACACTGTTTATAGGAAGTTTAAGCCCACTGGCTCAGAGTAGCAAGCCCAGTGTGGAGCACAGATGGCAGAATAAATATATTCATTGAAAACGTGGTGCTGAGCACTGCTGAAATGACAAAGTGGGCGAGAGTTTTCTGTATGAATTAGCTCACACTTTAATCTAAACACCACGACAGGAGCACCCACCCACTACAACACCCACTGCTAATTGGCTCAAAATAAGTATGATTTAACCCTTTGACTGACTGAGTGGCACTGCTTTACATGAATTTAACTGTTTGAAAACTATAAAAAATGGATGTGAATCTTTGTTGCATAGCTCGTCAGGTATAAAATCTTTTCAAATATTTCCAGATCCTCTAACAGTCATAATTTAACCAGAGGAAATAAATTTGAAAATAAAAAAGTATCTATGATTCCTCAGAAAACTGGACATGCTAAATATCTAAATATTTCTCTGGGATGATTTCATACTAAAAAACTGTTGTAGAAATGAAAGACATCCATTAACCCCCAGAATAACCCTTAGCAGGCAAGTCAACCAGCAGGTTGACCAACTGCTTCCCAATTGGGTAATCTGGATATTAAAATCTGAAATGCTGCTAAATGAAGAGGAAGGAACACTATTTTTCCAACAAATAATATGTTGAAAATGTATTTCTTAAAGGATCAAAGGGTTGATACAATGATCAACCAATCAGTCTCTGAACCTTTTTTCTTCAAAGGTTCTGCCCTCCCAAACACTTTCTATTGGCTGTTGCCCCGATTTGACTGCTGGAATATATATAGTATAGTTTAATGCATACTATCTGAATTTGACCTTGAATTTACTGTTCAGTAAACTCTGAAGTTTCCCCCTGGTGCATCAGATCACAGCAGGGGTGTTTCAGGGTAAAGTCTGAAAACTTTGCTTTTGTGTGCACACACACAGCTCATATTGGGAAATTCTGGAAAAGAGGGATGGCATCATCATTTAATTAAACTAGAAAGATGTCAAACTATTTAGATGTGATAGCAGCATGTATGTAGGAAAGGAGAAAAAGCAGAGTTAAATAAAGGAAAAGAAAAATGCAGTGAAAAAAAGCAGACTGCAGTGTGTGGCAGTAATTAAACAACAGACATGATGGTTTAAGAAGACGTAAAAATGAACTCAGTGTTTAAAAATGCACAAACAATGACAACCAGTTTAACTTTATTTCAGTAACTTGTATCTGTGCTGTGCTGGTTGTAAATTTAGTGTTTATGAACTGGCATCACAATTAAGCTTCAAAGATTAATCCTGGGATGGAAACCATAAGACCCCCAGTTGAAATCAGAGCTGTCCCAAAATGCCCCAGAAATTGTGATGTGAGAATTAAAATGAAATTAATTTGTAAATTTGACACAGAGACCAACTTGGCCATAAAATTTCCAGTAAGATTATTAACAAAATAAACCGACAAAAAACAAGAATACATATGACTGTTTTGAGCCAGTGAGGGTCAAAATTATCCACCTATTCATCTATTATCTATTATTAGTTGTAGAAGTAGTAATTGTAGAAGTAGTGATTGTAGTTGTAGTAGTAGAAGTTGTAGGCAAGGGGAGAACATGCAAACTCATCAACAAAAGGCCCTGCCCCACAGGAGGATTGAACTGACGAGGCTCTGATAACCTCCACCAAGGAGGTTATGTTTTCTGGAGAGTTTGTTTGTCTGTCTGTATGACCGTCCTTTTGTCTGTGAACAAAATAACTCAAAAAGTTATGGATGGATTTTGATGAAATTTTCAGGAAATGTTCAGCATGGGAAAAGGAAGAACTGCCTCGATTTTGGTGTTGATCCGGATCAGCATCTGGCCACCATGACGAAAAATGTGATCTCTGTGAATAACTACTGAACTAAAATAGATATCATTATGAATCCAGCCGCTAATGGTATGTTTTCATGGTCAAGGATTCTAAATATTTCGATGAAATAAAGGTAGGACTAATATTAAGGTAAAAATCACAATATGGCTGAGGACTGTGGTACTGGCGGAGGTCTGCGCTCTCCAAGTGCTTTTCTAGTTTCTCTCTGTGTTAAAGTCATGACTTGGGGTGGGCTGGTCTGAGCCATGACACTCCAGGGCTGAAGCAGAGCAACACTCCTACCCTGAAGTTCAGTTCTTTAGGTTTAAACATGCAGCTCAACACCACAACATTCAGGAAGTTTCTCAGGAGTTATGAACAAACATAAATGGGTTGATTATTTCTGTGTTCCTCCTGGCTGCAGGGCTGGGGGTGTAGGTGGAGTTCTGTGAGAATCCCATTTGCATTTGTATGACCACCTGACTTTTGATAAGTAAATGAATTTGAGTGATTTGTGCTCCGAGTTTCTGCCTTCCCACTCCCCTTGGGCTGATATCATCAGCCCAGACTCCACAATGTAGAATTTCAGGACTGGATGTTTTCGAGGAAACAAACAATCAGCACATACCTGCTCCAGATAACATCTTGTATGTGTGGGACACTGAGATATCACAGCCATCTTTTAACCAAACTGAAAAAACACTGTGATGAGAAGCACTGTTTCCACACTGTTTCGATCATTGGAGCCTATATGCTCTGCTCTTTGTGATAATCTTTAAACCAACAGGCCTACTTTTAAGATGTTTGAAGCTTAAACCTAATCAGTGAGAGTAAAAGGTTATTAATAAGCTACTATGGACCTATGGAGGTTCAACTTAGAAACAACAGAAGTATTTCCAATGCACATCAGCATATTGTGACCTCTTGTCTGCCAGTTTCCTCATACTTGAGTGACCTGATCAAGTTTGTCCTCAGGCTGTGGCATGTCTCAAAATAATGCCTCATAAAAGCAGCTTGGTTGTGGAAACTGACTGGATGAAAACAAAATGTTTGCAGTGAGCGATGACCACGCTGTGTTTGTGGCTTGTTTTCTTCCAAAATGCTTTTACTGACACAGAGTTTGGCACATGTACGTTTACCCTGTCCTGACTCCATCAGATACAGCAGATGATAGTTGAGAAGAGCTTGGTCCTGCTCCAAGTTTCTACTGTCAGGGGTGTTTTTTTCCTGCTGCTGTGGCGCAGTCAAATATTTCAGGGACTTATGTTGGGTGTGACAATTTGTCTAAGAGAGAAACCTGTTTTAATGAAGTGTGTTAAGACATTTTTTACTAAATTGACACCATAAATCAAGGTTTATGACTAATTGGCTGTTGGATAAACTGACTGAAAAACCCTTTTACTAACCTACATTGGATATAACATAACATCTGTGACAAGTTGCTTAAAGGTGAGAAAAGGTTTGCTTCATTATCAGAGACCTGCTCAATAGTGTAAAAACACAGGACCAAATTTTCTAGGGTTGAAAGTCAAGGAACCGTAAAATTACTGTGCATCAGGAGGAGGGAGAATGATTTTGTTTATACATGTCTGGTAGCCATGGGCTGCTTTTGTAGAAAGAGAAAAAGGTCTCCTTGATTCATGTTTCATTGGGTGCCTTCATATCAGGTCTGAACTTGTGCCTCTTAATGAATACCTGTGGAGCTGCGTGGAGCAGGCTGGGGGGGGGGCTGTGAAACAAAGATGTACACATTAACACACAGACACACAGACCTCCTGCACTCTTACAACAGCTCAAATGTTAACTTAACTATGTTATGGCCTTTCTGCAGAGGTTTTGTTGTCCAGTCAGTCGGCTGCATTCCCATCATTGCTGGCCTTCCTCTCAGTTCAAAGAAAAATTCTTCATTTTGTCCATGAGAACAGATCTGCAGCCTCTCTTAGCTGCAGTATGAATGAGGGGTGGTGGGAAGTTGTTTGTGAGTCTCTGTTGAAAGCACTGTGCTTAGACATTGTCATTCAGATTGTTGCGTGGCAGCGTTACCCGCTACAAGTTAGCCCACTTATGTAGCACGCAGGCATGTGGAGCATGTGGAGGGTTCGGTCTCCAAGGCTCAACATGCTGCTCATTCAACAAAATCCTGAGAAGTGCCGAGGGTGACATGCCGCAGATTTGGCTTCATCTGTTAATTCTGACAGAGCTGCTACATCCATCACCTCTGGGACTGTCCTGTTTCAGACACCTGAGACTTGGTATCTTTAGGGCCCATTCACACAACGTTCACCAGAAACAGAATGGTTTTCCCTCTGCATTTTTAAAAGTGCTTTGTGTTCACATGTAGACGGTGTAATAACGATGCACCTTCACACAGATCCTGGAGAATGACTAAAACTGCAGGAGTGTGCATGCCAGGCCAGTAGATGGCGAAAGTTTGTAGCATCCTTGGCAAATATATCAAATATACCTTTGCACCCCATGTATTTGCTTCTGCCGGTCCAGGTTTGAATCCCCTGTGACCAGTTTGCAGAGTGTCTTCCCCTACTCTCTAATCCCCCTTCACAAGCCTATCCACTATCTCTCTCCTATCATTAAAGGCACAAAATGCCCCAAAAAATACATTGAACAAAAAAAAAAAAAAAAAAAAAAAAAAAAAAAATATATATATATATATATATATATATATATATATATATATATATATATATACACATATATATATATATATATATATATATATATATATATATATATATATATATATATATATATATATATATATATATATATATATATATATATATATATATATATATATATATACAGTCATGGAAAAATTATTAGACCACCCTTGTTTTCTTCAATTTCTTGTTAATTTTAATGCCTGGCTCAACTAAAGGTACATTTGTTTGGACAATTATAATGATAACAACAAAAATAGCTCATGAGAGTTTAATTTAAGAACTAAGAACTATTCATTTTCCATGGTTTTCTTGATAATAACCAAAATTACTTAAATTCTTACATCAATAGCTATGGCATTGTACCGCCAAAAACACTACTTTTAAGCATTCCATGTTTTCTTTTCTGTTTGCTTTAAACACATGATACACACAAGAGTTAATACTTGATTGCATAACCATTGTTTTTGATGACTGCAGCCATGCGTCTTGGCATGCTCTCCACCAGCTTCTGACATTGTTCTGCTGTCACAGCAGCCCATTCCTGTTGGACAAATTCAAACAAATTTTCTTTGTTTTTGGGCTTGTGGTTCTCCATTTTGAGTTTGATGATTTTCCACAGGTTTTCAATTGGATTAAGATCTGGTGATTGAGCAGGCCAAGGCATGGTGCGAATGTTGTGGTTCTCCATCCAGGCTTTAACTGACCTTGCCGTGTGGCAAGGGGCATTGTCTTGTTGGAAAATCCAGTCATTGGAGGCAGGAAAGAGTTTTCCAGCTGATGGAAGAAGACTGTTTTCAAGGGTAGTCCTGTACATGACCTGGTTCATTCGGCCTTCACACAATTGCATTTGCCCTGTTCCACTCAGACTGAAACAACCCCAGATCATGACTGATCCACCCCCATGTTTTACTGTAGGGGCAAGACAGTCTGGGTTGTAAGCTTCTCCAGGCTTCCTCCTAATCAGTAAGTTGGCTGGAGTGGGCATCAATTCAAAATTGGATTCATCCCTGAAGAGAACCTTAGCCCAATCATCAACAGTCCGATCCTTGTGGTCTCGAGCAAAGAGTAACCGGGCCTTCCTCTGCCTTTCATTGATGAAGGGCTTCTTGCGTGCTCTGTGTGACTTCAAACCAGCTTCAACCAGCCTCGTTCCTCCCAATCACCGTCGTTGCAATCAAGCACTGCCATCCCAGCCCAATGCCTCTCACCATCGGCAACTCCAAAGTGGGATAGAGTCAAAAAAAACCCTCTCAAGAGGTCTGGTTTAAGAGCCTGTGCTTTGTGTCTAGATGAGTTTGTTTATGTCTAATCAGAACCACTCAACCTCTCACTCCAGCACAGGCTCCTTCTCCACCAGACAGGTGATGTTCCACATCCCTATAGAGGCAGCTTCTGCAGCCAGAGATTGAACCCCCTCCTTCAGTTGCCCCAAACTCACAATGCACCCAACCACTTTGGCCCCTTCCATGGGTGGTGAGCCCATGAAGGAGGGTCCCACACTGTTTTTTCCAGTCTGTGCCCGGTCAAGGGAGTGCCAGTGAGGCAAGGGAAACTGGAAGCCATTAATTTTACACTCCAAGTGAGCTTCGAGCCACCCTTTTCCTGGCCTCTCCTCCAGGACCTGTTTGCCATGGGTGACTCTACCAGGAGCATAAAGCCCTGAATAACAAAGCTCCTGGGATCATTGGGACACACAAACCCCTCCACTGCGATAAGATGGCAGGTCAGGGGAGGGGTTGTGGAGAGTTTTGACCTTTAATTGGGTTAGTTATGAGGTTTTTGGTGGTACCCTGTACTAGGGCTGGACGATTATGGTAAAAATAAGAATCCCGATTATTTTAATTGATACTGAAATCACAATTAATATACACAATTATTCATTTATCTAAAAACTTCAGTATTGATTTAAACACAACTTTAAAGAACCAGCGAGTGGCACAAACAGTATTATTAATCCACATAAGTCAAACACACTCGCTGTGGCTGCACGTGGAACACAGAAGTGCTATGAAGCGCAGGAACTTGCATACACGGCACTCAACACTGTGTGGCATATTGATTGTTTTTCTTCGATTAGAATGTTTTTATAATTGTCAGATGGCAAAATTGAAATCACGATCGAAATCCGATTAATTGTCCAGCCCTACCCTGTACTGATATGTCCCAGCTGCCATCCACCCTGGATATGTGGAAAATACTGTTTTACACCAAATCCTGGTCACCCTAATGCTAATAAGGTGGCTCAGTAGAATTGAATAAAATTTAACTGAATTGAATTTAATTGAAATGAAAGTCTTTATTGTCATTGTACTTTACAATACAACACAATTCAGAGCTCTACTCCTTAGGTACACACATAATATAGATGAGATAAGTAAGTTAAATAAAATAATAAAATAAAATTAAACAAAATACAACAATTTTAGACAGTTTAAAGTGCAAACCATTCAGGTGGACATGTGCAAGAGGGCAGCAGATGGGTAGAGGTGGGCCCAAGCCTCCAAATACACAGTGACACAGAGCAGATGAAGTTGCATCAGCTGTTCCACTAATTAAACAAAACTTTTATCATTAATGAAATCAAACTAGACAAGTTCTAGGAAACATGAAGCCTGTAGAATGTGAGGACACTGATGGTGATTAACACCTGCAGCGCTGCTTTGATCGAATTCAGTTGATAAACTAGTCATTTGCATATTTCCAATCACTTGTCTCATTCTTACACAGTAGTATTTTTTAAGATGGAACCAGGTCAATACCCAAAAAAGGTCCTAGCTGCTCTCATGTCGTTATTTCCCAGCCAGCATTGTTCTGCTGTGTGCATTATGGGACATAAGCCTAGCAGGCTAAGCTGCCCACAAAATGTCTCACTGATAAATAACAGAGGTTAAATGTCTTATGTTTGAACAAACAGATAAACACATTAATCCATTTGCAACACACCTTTTGATGTAAGTGTTTCCAAACTCAGTGCACAAATGAAAAGAGAATTTTAACGCTTGTCAGTGTCTACAGAGGACACCAGATTGCATGGTGACTCATTAAAATTTAACACCTGTAGAAGTTTCCACAGATAAATGATTCAGAAAAGTAGAGAGCAGTTATGAAAAGGACAAATTCTCCTTTTTTTGTTTGTTGAGTCCTGTATTAATCTGTGCTCTATTCAAAGTCACTTTAAAGAGTTCAAGTCATCCCTCTTATGTGTTTTGTCTTTTCCGATTAATACTAACTGGTTGTTTCGCAGTTCTCCTTCAGTAATGTGGACTTTATATAAAATGTTGTTACAACTGTCCTTAAAGCATCCTTCTTTACCCTCTCTTTTCTATACACATTGCCAGAGTTAAATATTTTATGGGAATACAATGACATGTTTGTGAAAAATGATAACTCATAATTAACTCTTTTCGCACTCAGAACTGGAGCCTCAGCCTCCTTGGGGAAAGCCCTGCATTGTTTGACAGATCCATGCAGTCACAGCCGGAGAACTGAAATCAATCTTCCTGCTACCTCATATGAGCAGCTGGGGGAAATTTCTCTCTGCATGCATAACTTGGCAAAAAGGCACATATAAAGATATTGTACATATGGTTGAATTTAATGTGGAGCAAGTTGGACCAGAACCAACAGTATATAGTTTTCTACATTTACAAAGGTCAGAATCAACTTCAATCCCTCAGCATTAAATTAAGTTGAAATAGTGGGTTACTTGGAAAATAATCTTGACTGCAATAAATGTACCTGAGCCCACCATACAGTTAACAGAATAGTTTGAACAAGTTTTGATACAAAGTGGTAAGATTGCATGGTTATATCTGCAATCTACACAGCAAATTAGAGACTGGAGTTGACACGTTTGGTAGTTAGGACCCAAAAGCAAGCAGTAGGATGTGAACAATGAACAGTCTTTATTTGACAGTAGTTCAAAGCACAGTTCAAAGCGTGGTTTGAACCCGCACACTTGGAAATGACAGGTGAGTGTTCTTTCAGGTGAGCCACGGAGGAGATGTGCAGACCCAGGTTCACAAGGTATTTTACAGGAAAGATGCTGTGGCTTGAGCGGGGGTCGAACCCGCGACAGCAGGCTCTGTAAACGGCCGCTCTCTCGACTGAGCCACACAGGAGATGTACAGGCAGTGACTCACACAGTATTTTCAGGAGGAAGCTGCGGCTTGAGCAGGGGTTGAACCCGCGACAGTAGGCTTTGAAGACGAGCGCCTTTTCAACTGCGCCACACAGAGATGTTCCAAAAGAGAGATTCTCCCAGTTGAAGAGAAGAAAGGCTGTGGTTTGAGTGGGGATCGAACCCGCGACAGCTGGCTTCGTAGATGGGCGCTCTATTGACTGAGCCACACAGGGGATGTACAGGCAGAAGCTCACACAGTGTTTAAAGGAGAAGGCAATGGAGGCTTGACTCACTCACAGACGAGCAGAGGCGTTCAGGAACACTCAGAGAAGTGATTCAGGCCAACTCACGTAGTCGAGGACAGGCAGGGATCAGTTACCAGACGGATAGCACAGCATAGGACAGGCTGGAATCGGCGTCAGGAGACAGGCTGGGATCAGTTACCAGGCGGATAGCACAGCGTAGGACAGGCAGGACTCGGCGTCAGGAGACAGGAACAGGATCGATAGCCGGGGATTCAGACAGGTGGGTGAATGCAGGACAGAAGCTAGTCGATACCTTGAAGTCAAGCCGAGGGTCAGGCGTATGAGGCAAAGTCTGGGACGAAACTTGTCGGCAACGGGTGATCAATCCGGGAAATAAGTCTGGAGTGCTCAGCATGAGTGCGAAGACAGTCTGACAAGGACTGAGAGTGGAGCTGGGGCTTTTGTAGCTGGCTTGATTGCAGCAGACGAGGTGCAGCTGAGAGCAGGAACACAGGTGAGTTGAGTTCGGCTGATTAGAGTGCAGGAGGGAGTGACAGGCTGCGGATGAGACTGAGGCTGAAGCTGAGATTGTGACAGGTGTTTGAAATATTTTAGCAATGCAGAGTGAATGTAATTCTGAATGAAGTCAAATCTTTGATAGTTAATCTTCGTTAAAAAAAAAAGAGTTGGTGTCAAAAACAAGTGCAAAAATTATGTTTGAGTAAATCAACATCCATGGGTGTCGCTGGAGGATCTTTAAAGGTGTAGTCAGGGATGTGGGAGAAAACGAGTGGAGAGGTTGTTGAGAAATGAATTTAGACCTGCCTCTCCCTTCATACCTCACCCCTTGCTCCACCCCGAAAGCTGATGGACGTGCATCGTCATGGAAACGGCCATAGAAACTGCGCAGCTGACCAACATAGCTAAGGTAACCCTGACTCATCACAATAGTAGCCACAACTCGACTGCCATTATTGAAAACATCACGACAACAGTAAAATTTTGCAGATTAGACAATAAGATGAATGCCCGACGGCTGTTACTGTTATGTGAAGCACCACAAAGCTAATGTTGCTTACCTATCCAGCAGAAAGACGGCAACATCCGCGTCTGTTTTCAGGTCTTTCAATTAGCAGAGTTCCCTCCACCGTCAGAAAGCAGCACCAATGTTGACCCGGGTCTTCGCTCTTTCATGGCCATAGCCCTTCTTTTTCACTTTCTGCTCCTCTGACCTTTTTCTTTTGGGCTATTTTTCAGCCATTGCTATTGCACATATTGTATCTCTCTCTTGCACTATCTGCGCATGCTATGCAACCTACTACACCCCCTCCCCCCTCTGTCTGACCTGCGCATGAGGATGATCGCCCCCTGGATGTGAGGGGGTGTACCCTGTTTTGGTGGCTCGGCCCGAGCCACAGTATTTACCTACTGAAATTCAGAGCCAAGGCTGTGTATTAAAACCGGACTTTTTTTTCAACATGCTGTCAGTGGTGACATCTTGTGGATAGAGAGGAGAAATACGGTGATTTTGACAAATAGTGCATTAGATTAGAAAATTAGAAGATCGCTGACTACCTCTTTTAACTCGGAACTTTTCACTCTGAACCTGAAGGAGACTCTTGTAGCGTCAACTATCCTGCATGGAGCACATTAATGTATGTGCTCTAAGCAAGTTTATGTACCAATTCTTCAAAAAGAGTGAAAACACTTTGTGGTGTGGACCTAACAGGCACTTACAGAGAGTTACATTAACTTTGATGGTGTATTGTCAATGCAGATTTTTCCATGTAAGATACACAAAGATTGGCATATTTTAGCCAACAAATGAGGTTTCAACTCAGCACAGACTCCAACAACCAAATGTTAAGGAGCTACAGTTAGAAAATTTAAACGTATACTACTTGTTATGACAGTTTACAAAAATGGACCCAAGAGCAAGAATAAGAAACTAAAGATTTTTATTAACAAGAAGATATTTTAACAAAAAGGTAGGACCAAATAACAAAACTACTACTTGACAGTACTTTTTACAATGTTAAAGCCTAAAGAAACTTATTAAAGGACACTGGAGAACACGAGAAGTGAACAAGGAGGATTTTCAATGGAGAGCCAGAGGGAAACAGGCAGCGATGGGAAACATTGCAGTAAGACGAAGGATACAAAAAAGAAAGAACTGACCAAGGGCAACAAGCACACAGGGCCCTAATTTCCTGGCGCAGCACCAGGGTGGCGGAGCCTGGCACAGTCACAATATTAGTAATTTCCTCATAGGCTGTTTTTGTACCATAAGCCCACTGAGCACAAAATCATTCATGGGAAAAATAGATTTTATCTAAACGTGTCTCCCTCCTCTTCCTCCTCATGGACTGCTGGTTGGAGAAGGAAAGAGGAAGGCTGAGGAGAGCCCTTCCTCCTCTGGTCCTGGGATTCAGACCAGGGGAGGATGGCTACATCCATCAGGCTACCGAGGCTGGAGTCAACGGAGGAGAGATTGAAATTGTCACTGGGCCTCGCCCGCAGCACATTTAAAGCAAGGAGAGGCGTTTATTTGATTGGTGAAGACATCACTCTGCATTTAATCCACTCACGCCTTATTTCCCCCCTTGTGCCTGTGGGAGGGACAAATGCATGGATGTGTCTCGGTGCACCCTGCAGGAAATCTGCAAAGTGCGCTGGACACAGGCAGGTGTGCCACGCCTGTGCCTGGTCTACAAATTAGAGCCCACAGAGACTTTATATATAGAGGAGTAATCAAACACAGGTGACACTGACAAGAGACATCAGCGAGACAACACAAGAAAAAAGAGGTTTAAAACATGCAAGAAAAAACAAAACTACAGCAACCATGACACTATTCTTAAATATTCCTGATAAACAGCACAATCGTCTTCTTCTATTGTTGCCTTGGCTACACAATTATTCACCCCCTTGTCTTATTTAGTTGGGGGGCAAACCATCCCCTCTCCCTTTAAAAGAAGCCCCATCACAGTGCCTTTACAACAAAAAGCCGAAACAAATCTCAATCATCTTTACACCTCAATACCTTCACATTAATTCTGTGGGGGCATAATATCTATCAGTGTGCGACACGCAACACGACCCATGCTCCCTATACCCACACAGGAAGATAAAATCACCAACAATGCTCCTCCCTCTTGCTGAGTGTGTTTCCCTCTTTCCATTATTACAAGAAAAGCAACCCACTTGACACCCACCATTACTAAACACGTATATAGCCAGTTATTGTGATCACTTTTTGAAGTGGCTAGCAAGATTTCAAACCCCCTTGGGCAATTTTTATCACCACTTGCTGTCAAGTCAGGATGAAAATGGCACTCAGACAGAGAGGGAGTCATTGACGGCTCAGCTTCATATTAGCACATAAAACATGAGAAAACCATACCGAAACTCTGTTTTCTGAAAGCTGTCATTGTCTGAAGATACATTTGATAAAATTATAAGTGAGTCAGACTTTGAGACAGTAAGACAGCACAGCAAATCAGCTCAGATTGCTCTCATTTTAGCAGCTTTATTCCATTTGTCTCCATGCAAGCACAAGTTTCATGTTTAAATGTGGGCCACAGTTTATTTCTCTTTCACTTTTGCACAAGGCCAACTGAAAGAGGGCCAATGGGCGCTCCTATCTGTGTTCACACTAGTGCACGAGTCAGTGGTTATTTCCTTTCATTCTTGTCAGTATACGCTAAAATATTCTCGATAAACCATCCTCCTGTTACAAATTTGTTAAAAGGAATAGTTTGGATTTGTTGAAGTGGGGTTGCTAGAGGCCTATGGCATTAGTAAACATAATTGACAATTAATGCCTGTTTACATGGTGCAGAAAATGAAAAGGGAGAGTTTTGGTTGCATTTATGCCTCTCGTTTAAATGATAATGGAGCCTGGAGTGCCTGGATCAGCAAACTTTTTTTTAAATGTATTTTTTGGGCATTTATTGATAGGAGAGAATGACAGTGGATAGGCTTGTGAAAGGGGGCGAGAGAGCAGGGGAAGACACTCTGCAAACTAGTCACAGGCTGGATTCAAACCCTGGCCAGCAGAAGCACGTACATGGGACGCGCCTAGTTGCTAACCACTCCGCCCGACCAGCACCTCATCTGCAACCTTTTGAAACCAAGCTCCAGAGTGCAAGGCTTTGAAAATTGATCCCTATCTGGCTTTATGTAGATGGGATTCAGCATTTCAGGGTGAAGCGTTGACTTCACTGACTACTCTTTCACATGAAGGCTGGGTGTGCATGCCAGGAACTACAACACCAACAGCTTCAGCCGTTCTCTACAAACCTACATCATCTGGCATGCATGCTATAGTGTTTTCAGTTGTTCTCGTCACGTCTGACCGACTGAACATGGATCATTTTTGAAAAAATCTTTCCATTTTTGGTGAAAACGTCCTAGTGTAGAAAGACCTTAAGCTATTTCCAACTTTGTCCCTGGGGGGAGATATTTGGGGAATGACAGTACCTGGTAAATAGCACCTTTAAAAGCCTCATGTTTAACTCACTTATAGGTTAAAGCTACTCAAAAAAACTACATTGGCTCGAGAATACGCTATGATCTTTACAGTGTTTAACTTTTCCTCCACAAAGCCTCTGAACTTCATTATGTTGGGACGTAAGGTTTATGTTTCTCTCCACCATCAGCTCGTCAGGTTGATAGAGAAAACAGCAAACACTAACTTCACTAAAACTGAACTAAGAGTGAGAGATTTTGACTCGAGGAACAATAACATGCTGTTAGTTGTGAGCACAAGAAGATATCTTTATGAACCTAAGTACTCAAAGGAAGAACTTTTGTAGATGGAGTCACAGGTAGAAAGTGGGATGGAGAACAGGGGAGTAGGACAGATCAACAGTTACCTGGTGGGGCAGATGCATGAAATGAGAGCTCATGTCTGCAAACTCATGCGTCGTAGTCTTGATCGGTAAAATGGTCACTGCAAACACAAAGCTCTTTTTCTGCAGAGAGGTGAGTCCTGATGTCCGAATTTAAAACGAGACAAATTTAACGCTGTATATCTTTTTTTTGCTCCAGAGACCATTACCTGACCTAAACTAATAAGAGGGAAGTAATGGGGGAAGTATATTTAGTTTTAAACACAGGGGTTTTGTTGGGGAAAAGTTAAACATTGTAAATAATTTTTCTGTATCAACACAGTTTTTTTTATAGTTTTAATCTATAAGGTTGCTGTAGGTTCACCACCTGATATCACCCCCCAGGGATAATGCTCCCTCTTCTTTTTTTGGCACCCAGATTTCCGAGTACCATGGGCCTCTTGCAACCCCACTTCAAAAAACTTGAACTAACCCTTTCAGGAGATTTGTCAATTTTGTATGAATTACTATTTCCCATGTTGTTTCTGATGACTCTTATAATCAAACAATTTATTGAGCTAAAGGATCTGACGTTAGCCCTTGTAATCATAACCTTTCAAAGACCTCCCACCAGCATTAGCAGTTTCAGGAAATTGTGCAGTGCATCACTTCACAGCTGTAGTTCGAGAAGTGAATTTAACAAATGTCACCAGACAAAACAAAACCCTTACTTTCAATGTGGCAGACTGTTGTCACAGACCACACTAGCCAAACCAAACTCCTGGGTAAGCTTGTGACACATTTGTACCCCCCTCCCTCTTTTTCTCTGACGATGAGGATGTGGTCAGAAGGCTTCCTCCCAAAAGGTGTCATTACAAGATGGAAAGAATGTCACATGCATTTTGGCATTTTTTAACTAACATTTCTAACAAATATTTCCAAAAGTATACCCTGATGATGACCAGCTGTAACAACAAAGAGAACTTCCTGGGTTTTAAAATTACAGACCAGGTTTAAGACCCATGGAAGATGACAAAATACTGAGACTCCAGCCAGCAGAACTTTGAACTTGTTGTGAGCTAACACAAAGGCCAGCAGGACACAAGCTGAAGATATTTCAGTGTCTGGTTATCTGGTGTGTAAGGACCAAGATGAACCCAGATTTGCCAATATTTATTGATATAGTATTTTGAAAACTCATCCATCAATCAGTCTTTATATATGTAGAGTCAAATCATAGCAATTAATAAGCTGAAGCCATACTAAAAAAGGAGACTAGGAAGCAATATTAGAGCACAACCCAAGGTAACCCACATATTGCTGTTACATCTACAAGCATTTGTTCCATGATAAAGTCACCATCACAAAATGATTCCTTGACCGTGAAAACCCACACCAAGCACTCAGAATTATGTTGGAATCGTTATGAGTTAGACAATTATTGAGCAAAAATGATGGTTCGCTAATGGCAGTTATCTGGATCACCACTATAATCTTATAATTTTTAGGGGCTTAAATAAAGAGTTTTTTAACCTGTCCTCATTATATTTGTCTCTATTAAATTGAAATGTATTTGAGGTTAATCGCTTGAGGTCTGACATCTCATTTTCAAGAGGGTCCTCATGCTATGTGGTTGTAAAGGTATTTTTTATGGCAGTATAATCATTAATTAATTTAGGTAGGTTAAAGGCCACAGTTTTGTCACACTATAATTAACAAGTCTTCATTGATAATGTTGAATTCCCAAAGCCATGCAAACATGATGAATTTTTCTAATATACATTTTTACCTCCACCAAGAAGGATTTGCTTTTACTAGTGTATGTTTGTTTGTTTGTTAGCATGATTATGCAAAAACTACTGGATGGATTCTGCTAAAAGTTTCAGGAGATGTCAGTAAAAACCAAACATAAAAATGAAAAAATTTGGTCCACCAAAGATAAGATTTGATAACCACCATTAGCGAAAAATCATTTTTCTCAAAAACTGTCTAGCTAATGATATCAATGAGTTTTCAGGGTCGAAGAATCATATTATGAAGGGAACTTTATCATAGAACTATTTCTTTGAGATGTAGCAGCAATACTGACCTGATCAAAATCTTAAGACCAGTTGAAAAACATTTGGACCTTAATGAGGTTTTAAATAGAGCTACAATATGCAAAAGCCAGAAGGGGGAGTGCGACAAAAAGGACTTTGAAAAAGTAATTTATTTAAAACAACAAGTAAACTGAAATAGGCTGTTTATCAGCTGATCAAAAGTTTAAGACCATCGCTCAAAAAATTACAAAAAACTCTCCAAACCAGAACAAAAATGTTTCTCAGTAGGACTCAGTAATGAGTAGCTCCGCCGTTCTTGTTCATCACTTCACAAACTTGTTTGGGCATGCTTGATGCAAGTGTTTCCAGGAAGCTTTTGGGAACATTGCTCCAAGTGGTGAAGATGGCTTCACGAAAGGGCATCAACTGTCTGGAACTGATGGCCTTTTTTATAAACTTCCCTTGCCATACATCCCCAAATGTTCTCCATGGGATTTAAATCAGGGGAACATGTGGGATGGTCCAAAAGAGTGATGTTATTCTCCCTGAAGAAGTCCTTGGTCAAGCGAGCATTGTGAACTGCAGCGTTGTCCTGTTGAAAAACCCAGCTGTTACCACACAGACGAGGGCCCTCAGTCATGAGGGATGCCCGCTGCAACATCTGCACGTAACCAGCCGCCGTTTGACGACCCTGCACCACCTGAAGCTCCAGTGTTCCACTGAATGAAAAAGCAGCCCAGATCATGATGGACCCCCCTCCACTGTGCCGGGTAGAAAACATCTCAGGTGGGATCTCCTTGTCATGCCAGTAACGTTGGAAGCCATCTGGACCATCAAGGTTACATTTTTTCTCATCAGAGAATAAAACTTTTTCCACCTTTCAATGTCCCATGTTTGATGCTCACTGGCAAAGTCTAAACGGGCAGTTTTGTGGAGTTGAAGGAGACGAGGTCTTTGAATTTGTTTTTTGTTTTTAAAACCCTTTTCCTGCAGATGCCATCTAAAGGTTTTTGCACTGCAGTCGGCGCCAGTAAGGGCCTTCATTTGGGTCGAGGACCACTCTGTGTCTTGACGGACAGCCAATCGGATCCTCCGGCTCAGCACAGGTGTAATTTTTTTGGGTCTATCACTTGACTTTTTTGTTTCATAATGCTCAGAATCTTTCAAAAAGATTTAGAATGACTGTCTTACTGCATTCAACCTCAGCAGCAATGGCACGCTGCGAGAGGCCTTGCTTATGCAGCTTGACAATCCAACCACGTTCAAGAAGAGAAAACTTCTTCGCTTTTGCCATCAGGAGGGCATGACGGTGTGAATGCCTGACAGGAAATGAACATTTTGAGCAGATTTTGGCTTTATTAGCCTGTGGTCTTACCAGCCTATTTCAGTTTCAGTTTACTTGTTGTTTTCAATAAAATACTTTTTCAAAGGGCTTTTTGTCGCACTCCCTCTTTTTGCTTTTGCATATTGTAGCTCCATTTAAAACCTCATTAAAGGTCCAAATGTACAAAATGCATATTCTAGCAATTTTTCAACTGGTCTTAAGATTTCGATCAGGTCTGTATGTGATCTACCTTGGCAGAGGTTTGCACTCTCTGAGTCTAGATTTTCCATATATATTGGTATATTTCTATCTTTGTCTTTTTAATGTTTTTTTTTCTTGTCAATCTGTTGACCGTTCTGTCCATCTGTCATCATCTGCTTTACCTCATCTATTCAGCATTACTGTTTATTTATCTGCTGCACAGCACTTTAATTACTGAATGCACTTTGTAGGTTTTGTCTGATTCTTTAGCTTTCGGCATTTTGTGGTTTAAGTGCTATCCTTTTTCACTGAAGCTCAGGATTTTCCCTGATTTTTCCTGATTTTCCTAACGCCTGTATGTTTTATGTTTTATCATGTACAGGTATACTGATGCCTGCTGCTGAAAAACAAATTTCCCTGGGGATACTAATGAACTTGAACTTGAAGCCTGCCTGTGATGAGCAGGAAGCACATCTGTGGATGGAGGCTGTATAGCTGTTACATCATAAACCCCAAAGTGTTTTAAAGCAGCAGAATCCAAGGTTACAGTTTTTCAGTTTTTTTACTGGCCTCTTAAGAAAAACAGAGCCCCTAGCACCAACGTGCATTTGTTGACATACAGAGGGAGGGGAAAGGTCAAATAAACCAAGGAGGTCTGAGCAGAAGTTAGAGGATCCGGAAAGTGGTGGAGGTCTGAGGAGAAGAATCAGGGGAGGAGATGTAAGCTCTGGAGGATTGGCAGTATTTATTTTTTTTTCAGAAAAAGCGATCCAACTGACCAGAGAAGACTTTTTTGTTGTTGTTGTTGTTGGTATGCTGTACAATACTCGCAGATTTAGTATTGTGCAACTCCTTTATTTATATTTTAAAGTAACTTTCACATATTTCAAGGATTAAGTGTCTGTTATTGTGAAGAAAAAACTGCAAACCACTTAAATAAAAAAAAACTTGGTGAACAAGAGGCAAATCGAATCTAGAGCAAGTTGACTCTGGAGAATTCAAGCTATGTTACAAATATAAGCATGAAGAAATATTTTCATTTAGTTTAAATATTCGGGATATTTACTGACATGATACAAAAGCAACATTTTTCAACCGTATGTGTTCGCTATTGTGCAAAATAAAACTACTTGCAATTGTACAATGATTTAGTGGTAAATAAATTTAGTGGTAGATATAGATCAATCAAATTGGCAAAAATGCCTGAAAGGAAATAGAGAAAAGAACATGTGGGCATTCAGTAAAAAGTTAGAGGAGCAAGTAGAATTGTTTTCATTTAGAGCAAATATTCAGAATATCAAACATGGTTGAAGAATATTCTCATTCGTCAACACTAATGTGCAAAATAAATTGCCAAGAGTCTTCCTCTAAATTAATGTAACATAGAGAGAGCAGAAATGAGAGAACTGGCAGCAGGTTTCTTGGATCATTGAACAGCCTGGTCTTTAACTAGAATCTTCACCAGAACATCAGCTTCCTGGAGTTCTTAGATTTATTTATTCTTTTGTCTCTTTCAAAGTCAAACTCCAGCTCTGGGATTTTTTTCTAATATACAGTATAATGCCTTGACAGAGAAAAACAATTTACACAGTCGTGAATTTTACATTTGTTTAGTTTGTAGCTGTGGAAATCTGTTTCCTTGCAGGGCGGCTAATGAAGCAAATACTAAAATATTGTGAATAGTACAGAAACGGCAATCATGTCCTCAACAAAATGTAGCTTTGTATGATTAACTCAGTAAGACTAGTACGTTTTCCAAATAAAATGTTGAAGTATTTTGAGTACACTTTGTGGTGTACAAAGATTAGACCTAGTGAACCTGCTTTGTTTTTTCACCACAGAAGAATAAAATAAATAATAAATCCACCCAAACAAGAGAATTGAGGGGCAATTTGTTCCTATAAATATGAGGTATAGTAAAGATATCAGTAAAAATTTACTTTGTTCACTGTTTTATTTATAATTTTGCATGAGCACACTGCAATGTACCAAATTATCATTGAATACAAAATATATACTTTTTCCAAGAATAACAAGAGTAAGAGTAACAGAGTAACAGATAGAACAAGCAAACAAAGGCTACTTAATGACAATAATCAGTGAAACTATAATCAAAAACTCTCAGCCCTGCAGACATTTCAGGAAACAAACCTGCCATTGTCTGACTCCTGTAGTGCTGTTGGGCTTGTCTCCTGTCAAAGAGTTGATGCCGATCAACTCGGCTGATACCTGAAAAAGAATGTCTGTGCTGCAGTGAACTGTGTAGCATATATAATCATCAGATTTACCAGGGCTCTAAATTTTGTGGTATCAGCTCCAGTATTACAGATTGATATGACATAAGCTAACTTAAGACCATCTGATAGTTAGTCGACAGCCTATGAAGTGTTTAACAGTCTGCATTACTGCTATACTAATCCAAACTAGAAAAGCAATGCAGACCTCTACCAAGATACAATTCTGGATCACCACACACTCCGATACGAAGGCCGAGTTTCCTCTCGTGTCTATCCATGTGGAAAACTGTTCCGCTGGCAGTGCAAGGGAAGCTGGGTAATGACATAGGTGACATAGGCTTGAAAAATGTCAATGTGAGTTTGCAAATAAACTACAATTCCCCTAATGCAGCAGCCGAGGAGAAATGAATTGGATTTGCCACTATAAACTTAAATTTTTTGTGACGCCAGTCTGGATCGGTTCCAGATGAAATTGATCATGATGATTATATATTATACTATAAATTTTGAAGCGAATCCATCGAGTGATGTCAGAGATGTTCATTCAATCATTCATTTTCTATACCCCTTGATCCCTTTTGGGGGGGGGGGGGGGCTATCCCAACTGTCATTAGGCGAGAGGCGGGTACACCCTGAACCGGTCGCCATTATGTCAGAGATATGTTTTTTTTAAATACAGCACAATGTTGTGGTGCTGGTTTGGCAGAGTGGTTAGCAACTAGGCACCCCATGTACTTGCTTCTGTCGGTCCAGGTTCGAGTCCCGCCTGTGATCAGTTTGCAGAGTGTCTTCCCCAATTCTCTCATCCCCTTTCACAAGCCCATACACTGTCTCTCTCCAATCAATAAAGGCACCAAATGTCCCAAAAATACATTTAAAAAAAAGAAAATACAGTCCAATGTTAAGTTAATGGATTTTTCGCAAATTTTGACATTTATTTTTGCATCCAGACAAATATGTGGATCAGCACCAAAACGAATGGCTTCTTCCTTGGACCAGGCCACACCTCCATTTAAATTTTCATGTAAATCCATCCTGTAGTTTTTATGTAATCATGCCAACAGACAAACAAACAGACAAACAGACAGACCCTGGTGAAAACATAACCCCACTGACGGAGGTAATGATATCATTACACACTAAATATAATTGATTTTTTTAATCATGACATTAGCATATGTGGCTAACACACATCAAATCAAATCAAATCAAATCAAACTTTATAAAGCACTTTTCATACATTAAAATGCAACACAAAGTGCTATACATGCTAAAAAAAAGCCCCCACCCCCCGATTCAAACTCCACCCCAGCACATACACACACTCATACACACACACGTAGACACAAACAGAGGGGCCAGGTCACATGCTGACAGTAACTATGTTTGTCTAATGTTCAGCTGCGTCAGTGTTGATGTCATATCACCGTTGAGAGGCTGAATTGATTTTTGATCAAAAGTAAAATGATGGGATAAAATCTCAGCAGCTCAAATGAAATAAAAAGTTTATAAACTTCTTCACTCACTTTTTGAGAGCAGCATCACCAGGTCAGAGGTTGACTTCAGCCTGTTGTTCCCCGAAGGTCTTGCATACACTAACAGCCCATCCAATTTTCACTCTTGCTAAGCTTCTTGCTCAGTTTTTTCCTCCTCTTTCTTTTCCAATCCTCATCCATCAAAGTCCTCGTTCGTATCACAGCCTCAGTTTTCATGAAACTGGTAACAAGCGCAGGTGAACATCCATTGATGGCCAGTATTTGTTTACCTTAAGTCCATAAAGCAGAACACACGTCGCGATATGGCCACGAGCCACAGTCAGGAGTCACATAGTGTAAGTAAAGAATTCAGGGGTGCACAGAGGGAGAGGGATAAACAACATTCAGTCTCTTTTACAAACCACCACTATGAGACAGACTTTAAAACAGTTATCTTAAAGGGGCAAAAGCTACATATTTTTACTTTAAGGAGCAAATTATTTGTAGAGACAGAGAGCAATTTTCAGTAGACTGCAAGTTTAACCAATTTCGTAGACCAGACGAAGGTGCAGTGCACCTGCCCAGCGCTGCACAAACGGGGTGTGTCCGGGGCTTTTTGCAATTTTCATGCACGGCACAGTCCGGCGCATTGAAGCACAGAGAGGTGCACCCAAGTCTCCACCCCTTCAGTCTCCAGTCTTCAGTCTACCCCCCACTGGCGCAAGTTGCCAAGAGGGAGGAGAGCGAGAGAGGGCAGGAGTGGGTTAAACACAGTCGAGTGTTGTCTTCACCGATTAAATGAATGCCTCTCCTTGCCTTTAAAGAGGCCCAGTGACAGTTTCAATCTCTCCTCCATTGACTCCAGCCTCAGTAGGCTGGCAGATGCAGCCATACTCCCCTGGTCTGAATCCCAGAAGCACGACTCTCCTCAGGCTCCCTCCTTCCTTCTCCAACCAGCAGTCCAAGCGCATGAGGAGGAAGAGGAAGGAGACTCGGTAAGATCAAATTTGTTTTTCCATTGAATGATTTTGTGTATATTTAATGTGACCGAGTAAATTGTGGCCAAAACATGTTTAAATTGTAGGCATATCAGCACATTTAAGGACAGAGCTGTGAAGCCAGGTGGTCTCTCTTCTCCTGTGCTCTCTGCTGTCCCTGCTGATACAACACATGTAGCTCCGCCCCTCTCTTAAGTCCTGTAATGTCTCCTCCGTGAGATCAAAGTGGCATCCATGGTGTAAGGCTACATTGTGTATTATGCAACATGCGACAAAGAATGCACTAGCGCTCTGGACACCTGCCTGTGAGGTTTTGGTGACGTGTGGGCATGTCTGTCAGCCAAATTACCACTGCACTGATACCTCTTTTCCACCAAGCCGGTTCCAGGGCTGGTGCTGGTGCTGGTGCTAGAGCCGGTTCACAATTGGTTCAACAGCGAACCGGTTAAGAACCGTTTGCTTTTCCACAAACAGGTGCCGGCCAGAGAGCTACGTCAGTACGTCAACATACGTCTGTATACGTCTCGCCAGTTTCCCATAACAAGTAGTGAACAACAATAAGCAAAACAATAAACTTATCAGGCTCTGTGGAGGTTTGCTCCAGGGTTGTGTCCTCCTGCATAGACTCCAGCATGGCTGTGGCTGAATTCAATGCCCCGGTAGCGCTGCACGCCGGTCGGTCCCCGAGAACAGCATCGAGCATTTTGTAATGCGGGCTGTTAAAACGTGGCCGACTATTGCCACTACAGCCAAGCTCGGTCTTCTGGTCCCTATATTCTTTCTTTAAAATTCTTTATAGATATATATTCTTTTCAATCTGCTTTTCGCTTACTCCAACCTCATCTTTTTAAAAATGGCTCTCTTCTGTGTTTTGACTCTACTAATCCCGCCCCCACCCCCTGACGTAAGCGCGTAGCCCCCGACGTAACCTGGTTCTTTCTGCTGGCCCAGCAAAGAGTTGGTGCTTGCTAAGCACCGGTTTTGAGAGCCAGCAACCGGTGCTTAGTCTGTGGAAAACCAAAAAACGGGTGCTAAGTCTGGCTCTAGCTCCAAACCAGCCCTGGAACCAGCTTGGTGGAAAAGACCTGTGAGTGCACTTCACCTGCGCCGATAATAGTGCTGGGAAGCTTTCAGCACACCTTCTGTGCAGTGTTATGGCACGAATTGTCACTGTATCAGGCTGAACCTGTCCACACATGAATCTGAAGACAAAATCCTCACAAACAACATTGGCGAGTGGGCGGTTAAAGACACAGAAGTTTGTCTGGATAACAAACTGAGTACATTAAGCAGCACACATGTTGCTCGGTAGATGGTCGTAACTGTTGATTTTGATCCTAGGTGGGCACACAACCTTCATCTAAAACCCCAGTCACGGAGTCCCATTTCTCATGGAGATCGTGCATGATTATAATCCTGCTTTGAACTGTTCAGAACTGTCATGGAGAATTGCCGCTCTCAGTATAGTGGGGTGGAAGCCTATTGCAGTCTTAAGGCGAACAATATTAGCATGGCATGTACAGGGCTCAATTGGGCTGATTGTGGCTCAATCCTGGAAGTTTTCTGAGGGCAATTGACAAGGGCATATCCGTTTGTGCCCTGTATGTGCCCCGTTCAAGGCAACGCAAGTAACAGGGCTCAGTTGGGGCTTACGTGAAGCAAACTGGGCTCGGATGGGGCTGATGTCATATCAGTGGGATGGAAATGCATCGAATCCTTGTCATATCATTGTAATGACCTAATTGAAGCAGGACAAATGAACCTGAAGTGCTGTAGGAGTGCTGTAGAAGCGCTGTAGAAGTGTTACTAACGGTGTATTTTTACGGGGCTTGTCCTGGAGAGAGACAGTCATTTCTCCCTGTATCATGCTGATCTAACCAGCCTTGCCAATCGTTTACAGTCATGCACAATTACCATGAGAAACGGGAAAGTGTGACTGGGGCATAAAAGAGTACTGTGCGTGCACCACATGACATCATTTTCCCTGAAAATGCTGATTCCTTTGTATTCGGAGAAGGATACCAAAACATTATCAAAACTTTCCACGCTGGACTCTGGTTTCAAGTTTGTGGATTCAGGTACTCCAGGCACTGTTCTTGAGGAAACAGGAGTCACAAATGCAATGGAAACTCTCCATTTTCTGCCATTTTTGTTGTGTAAATGGGGCCTGTATGTGGCAGCAGAAATAAAGACAAATCAAGGATTTCAAGGATCTGTACACATTTTGGTTCAAGTGCGCTGTGGAGCTAAATCCAGGTCAAAAGTGTTGTGATTTGAAAACGCAAAAAGAAGAGAAGATCGTTTTTATTTTCAAATCCATAGTGTGAAGAACAGCAGCACAAAGCATCTCAGGAACACAAAATTCTTGCAAGAAGCCCAAACTATCCAGTAGGATTCCCGCAGTCCTGTAGTTTTTGAGTTCCTTCTTGACAGTTTTTTCTAAAGCAACAGAGTGTAAGTCTTACACATTCAGATTGTTGTTTGAACAGCAATCTTGTCAGAGCTACTTTCAACAGGGACATCTGCACCCTTTGTATTTTCAGGGAGTGCTTTGTTTTTAGCACTCATTCCCAACAGTGTTGCTGTGCAGTGCTAGATCACAAATCCATCATCTCAAAAGAGGAAACCAGGTAGCCCATCATGCCGCAGATAAATACAACAAGCTAAGGTCACTGGGCCAAAGATAGCAGTGAAGCCAAGAAGCATGACAAAAAGCAACAATCAGCTGACAGTGTACATCAAAAAAAGAATTATTCATGATGGATCATCACCATGGTGCAGTGTTGGGGTTTCTGTTGCATTAAAAATCTAAAGGTTCAAACAAGTATATTTAGAAAACCACCTTTTTAATTAATAAGCAAGTTTTCATCAGGTTCAGAATTTAAATAGTATATAATAATGCAAGGCTGCATGGTGTTGCAGCAAGTGGTGTGTTAGCCTCACAGCAAGAAGGTTGCTGGTTCGATTCCCTTGTCATGCAGTGCTTTCTGTGTGAAGTTTGCATGGTCTTCCTGTGCGTGGGTTCTCTCCAGACACTCCAGCTTCCTCCAACCAAAAACATGCTCATCAGATTAAATGGTCACTCTAAATTGTCCTGGGGGCGGGGGGGGCACTAGAGAGCCACAATGGAGTACGCAGCCCTTTTCAGAGCTCCTGCAGAAATCTCTCAAATTTCATGATTTAACGACGATTTCACAGCTGTCCCCTCAGAACGGGCTTAAAAACTGCTAATATAATTAGATTCTGGCCAAAAGACAAGAAAATCCAGGGTCAATGGCTTCAAATCTCCGCAAATACAAATATGACGGCCCATCCAACTCCAGGCCTACCAACTCCTCGGCACAGCGTGCAGATCCCCCGGATCAAGCCCCACCCATACCTGCAGACAAGAGCGCCAGGGACATGGCTTCCGTCAAAGCAGATATCCTATCCTCCATGAGAAAAGACATTTCCGCTATCATACGCGAAGAGCTGAAGAGTGCCCTTGCAGACGATTTCAAGCGCCTTACGAAGGAAATTAAAGACGTTAAAGTTGAAATCATCAACCACACCTCTGAAATCCGAGCAGAGATGGAACAGGTAATAGCACGGATTCACTCGGCAGAGACTGGTCTGTCAGCATGGTCGGATGAGATGGTGTTGAACCAAACCACAGTAACAGACCTCCAAAAACAAGTGAAAGAGCTACGAGACAAATGTGAGGACATGGAGGGCAGGATGAGGAGAAGGAATATGCAGATTGCAGGGGTACCTGAGCAGACGAGGCTAAGCTCCCCCACAGCGGTCACCAAACTTCTACAGGAGGTGCAGGTCGACGATCCCATCGGAGCCTGATGCAGCCAGAACCAGGGGGTAAACTGCGTGTGATCATCACAAGACTGCACGAGGGAGACCCCATGGCCATCCTAAGAAAAGCCCGGGATCGAGCAGGACAACTCAATTTAAAGGGCACTCCATTGCTGTATTTCCAGACTACACTGCTGATGTTGCTAAGGCCAGAGCAGCATTCACAGACGTGAGGAAGATGCTCCGAGGAAAACAAGGGATCCGGTACGGTGTTTTCTTCCCTGCAAAACTTTGCATCTCGTACAACAACGAGGAGGCAGAGTTCACCGACGCTACCACAGCAATGAACTATGTCAGGAAAAAAATCGTTTCAACAGAGACATGAACAGAACGGAGGTAACTTAGGTTAAAGAAATCTGTTGTCTATTCAGAAAGGGCTTTCTAGTCCTTAAAAAGACTATGTTTCTATTTATTTTGTTTCTCTCTTAAAAGTTAAATAACTTAACTACAACAGGCTTGAGAACAGGTTCAAAAGTATTATTATTATTATTTCTTATGAATATATGTTTTTGATTGTGTGGAAGGAATAGCTTAGCTCCTAAATAATAGGCGAGATAATTCAGAGAAATGTATAGAATATTACATGGCATGCATGCTCCTCCCTCTGTATTCTGATACATCTCTCAGCATATCTACTACATGTCTTATTTTCATTACCTGAGTACCATAACTTTCCTTAATCTCATTCATATATCCCTATTAAGATTATATGTCTTTGATTTCAAATTGACATCTACTTTATCATTAATACTGAGACTGATGCTATTATTATTTCAGTTAACATTATTTGTTTGGTCCACTTAATTCCTTACAATAGATAAAGATATGATTAGTAATCCACGATTACACCCATGAGTGGTAACATACAACCAACTTTATTTGGATTTAAAATGACTAAGTCGTTATTACTTTTTTCATTATCCTTTTCTTAAACTTAGAGGTTTTGCGGGAGCCTGAACTGCTTGTTAAAAGCACATTTTCTGTTTGGTCTTCTTCCAAGCTAAGACAAGCAAATAATTGTTCAGCTTGCACAGCTGCATCTTCCATACTGCAGCTAAGGACTATGTTCCAAAGGACTGATTTAACACTAATATATAGTTTGTTGATCATTTCGTGGTCATTAAATTCAGTTCTCTCTGTTGAGATCCCATGTTCCCCCGGGGATCTTGTTGTGAAAATGGTAAAGACACAGATGCACTTCCAGAAGTGGAACTACTTATGTATACAGATAGTGTTTGCACACAGCTTTCCCCTTCTTAACTGTGATCTTGTTTATTCGAATATTTTATTTTTTATTTCCTCTCCCATTCCTAGACTCTTCCTACTCTCCCTACTACATACAGTCCCCATATATTACCGTCTCCATCAACAATTACCTCATACACTTCCCCCTTACATCCCCTTCCCCTCATGTCAAGCCACTCTCCCTATCTTTGCCACCCCTTAAGAGTATCATTTTCTTAGTCTTTAATTTATGCTATGGATCTACTTACGGTCATAAGCTATAATGTAAGAGGCCTCCATAGTCCCATTAAGAGGAAGAACATTCTTAACCAGTTGAGGAAAGCTCACTGTCATACATCATTTCTGCAAGAGACCCATCTTTCCATCTTTCAGAAATAGAACATGAGAAATTAAAAAAATCTTGGGCAGATAAAGCATTTTCCTCATCATCGATCTGGCAGAAAGAAGGGGGTATGTATTCTAGACTCGTCTAGACAATGTATAGACAAGTTAACTTTTTTTAAACTAAGACACACAAAGATTCAAAGGGCAAATTTATTTTAGCTAATGGATTTATTGACGGTATACAAATATCCCTAATGAATATATATGCACCAAACGAGGATGAACCTTGTTTCATTAATACAATATTTAATGTAATATGACAACACAGCACAGGCATCCTCCTGCTTGGAGGAGACTTTAATTGTGTGTTGTCTCAGTTTCTAGACAAACAACCCCCTTCAAAAACCCCTGCTACCAATATGAATTAAAGGCTGAAAAACATATTGCTGGAATTAGGCATGGTTGATATTTGGAGAAATAAATACCCCAAACACCGAGACTTTACATTCTACTCACATAGACATTCCTCTTACTCAAGGATGGATTTTTTTTTCACAACAAAATCAGAATTACAAAGAATAGACAATATTAAAATTCTATCAATCACGCTGTCTGATCATGCACCTCTTCTCTTACAATGAAATATAGGCCATCGACCTAAGACCAAACAGTGGAGACTAAATACATCACTCCTAAATGATAAAGACTTCTACATATTGGTAACAACAGAACTCAAGAAATATCTAGAAGTAAATACTTCACCATAAATATCACCCCTCATCTTATGGGATTGTGCAAAGGCATTTCTTAGAGGCCACATTATTGCATTCTCAAGTGCAAAAAAGAAAAAGAGTGAAGCCAAACAAGCTGATCTCAAAAACAAACTATGTCAGCTTGAGAAACAACACAAGAGAAATGCAACTCCTGCCTTGCTTGATGACCTCAAAAAAGTACAAAAGGATCTAAATATCTAACTACTGGAAAAATTGAAGGAAATTTAAGGTTTGCTAATCAGAGATACAATGAAAATGGCAACAGGGCGAGTAGACTTCTAGCACTAAGATTAAAAAAGCAACAATCTTTAAATGTACATAAAATAAAGCATAATGGGTCAGCCTTCTCTAAGCCAGATGAAATCTCCAGATCATTTGCTGAATTTTGCAAAACTCTTTATAGTAATACTGATACCTGTACGAATGATAATGAGATAGCCACTTTCCTGAAAGATATTAAAGTAAAGGAACTGCCAGAGTGTATGGCAAAAGAATTGGATGAACCAATAACCTAATTAGAAATACAACATATAATCCACACTCTAAAAAATAATAAGAGTCCTGGCCCAGACGGGTACATAAATGAATTCTATTGTGTGCAGTTCCTTGGACTCTTGAATATTGTATACATTGTATACCATGTCTTTGCCTGTATTGTTCTTTGTTGTGTTCTTCTTTCAGAAAAAAATTATAATGGAATTATGTATATCATTATTGTATATGATGTTTCTTCAATAAAAATTAAGTTTTAAAAAAATCAATTGTCCTTGGGTATGAGTATGAGTGTGAATAGTTGTCTGTCTCTTTATGTGGCCCTGCAATTGACTGGAGTGGTGACTGATTCAGAGTGTACCCCACCTCTTGCCCAAAGTCCGCTGGGATAGGCTCCAGTCCCTTGTCATCCCAAATGAAATAATAATGGATAACAGTGCAGTGATGTCTGTGATATTGATTTTGAATTGATTGACTTGGGTTTTGTTGTACCAACACTGAGTCAGAGAGACGAGCCCTGATACAGTCTCTACTTGTGTAATGTGCTCAAACGGGAATGCTGTGGGACGACATTCTTATTTCACTGTTGTGCAGAGTGGAGGCACAGAGAACTCATCCTGATACTGTCTAGGGCTGGATAGACAAACTTCACAGAACAGTGTTTGGTTTTTTGTGGTGAAGGCTTCAGTATCATTCTCTCTGTTTGCCGTATCCAGTACAATAGTCATACCAAACATTCTGAGACTTTCACACAGCCAAAGTTTTACTTCCATAAGCATTCCTGAAGAAACTGGATACCCATAAATCCATCTTCATCACATCAGAACAAGCATGAAGCAGGAAACATGATGTCAACTAAAACTGCAACATGGAATAATTACTAGTGATCCATCATCTTCTTATCACACGTATTTTACTCTTTCTAGCACATCTTTTAAAATATTTTTTTATTATGAGGATCTGGAGCATGAATTCAAACACATTAACCCATCAAGTTTCACACCTGCAGTTGACCTGTTGCCTAATAATGTGTCAGACTCACACTCTGCAACAACCCTCACCAACCAAACAATTTAAGGTGGAGCCCATCAAGTTCTTATCCTAAAATAACTCAGCAGCTCCATCCTAAAACATCAAAGTTAAAATGCTTTGGCTGGTGTTAAGAGCTTTGACTGCAGCTTTTACAAAAAAGGGTTGGATCTCGAGAGCTTGATTTTGAGTTCTGATGGCATCCCACATTGTTTTATGCTGGTTGGCTAGTTGACTAAACGAATTTGCTGTTGTGTGAAGACTCTTTTTTGTAAAGGGATACACCATTTGTTTTTTTTAATGTCTTGTTTCACTTCTGAGTCGATGACAAGCAGACACCTTTCTTTTGACTATGTGTGCAGTAACAAGACAGAGCTCACCCATTGCTATTAGCTTAGCTCATACACTGGGAGTCAGTGGGTAGTTTTAGCCTGCCTCTGCCTACAGTCATTAGATCAACTCTTCAGCAACTTTTAGAGTCCCTGTGTGATGTCATTTTTTAACTGCAATATGTCACATTATCTTTTAGTCTAAAATTACCACTTTATGAATTTGCATTTTGCACTGTTGGATCTTTAGAAGGTTCTAAGCAGAGCTTCAAAATGCAAAAAGAAGAAATGGAAGTAGGTGTCCAAAGTGATGGCTCTTAAGGGCTGTATAAGTGAGGAGGACTGTAACTTAAATGGAAAATGTGACCGGGGGCCAGTGGAGATTTTGTAGGATTTGGGTTAAAGGTTTGTGTGATTACGTGAGGGTGAGAAAACAGTCGACAAAATTTTGTTTATTAAAGTTTAGTGAGTACTTTCAATAGCACATGAATTAACTCACAGTTTTGTATGATTTTGGTAAGTTTCAAGCCTATTTGTGACTTTAAACAAAAGATCTTGGCTTTAATTATTAGACTTTTTTTTTTTTAAATCTAAGTATGTAGCAGAGCTGCCCTGAGGTTTGGCCCAGTGATACCTTTGATGGAGTCCAGAATTTTTGTCAGCTCCCCCCTGACTACACTCACACCTTATTGGCACAATTATTGTTAAAGGTAAGTTAGATCCTGTTGTTCTTGTTGCTGTTAATGAAAATTAGCGTAAAATGTCTGCTGCCGGCACTATGTGCTCACTTAACGCACCAGATGGACTGTTAAATATACTGTAGTTAAAAAGTCCATGGGAAAGAGCCCATGGAAGTGTTTGGGAATGGGCAAAACCCTTCAAAAGAATATCTGGCAGGTGATTGGACGAGCATTCTGTCAATTAAATTCATCAATCCGATAATGCTGTAGGTGGGCCCTAATGCAACAGCGTAAAGGATAGTGGGTCAAAGCGAGAGACTTTGAAAAAACAAAAGAAGTAGAGATAAAACATCCATTCTAGCGAGAAGTTTGTGTGTTAGTATTTGGTTTTCATTAAAAGAAAAAACACAATCCAGATCTGATAAAACTGCAACTGAAGCTGTTAGCATCAATGCTAATCTCTTTCAGAGCAGTCATTTTGTGCTGTCATCTAGTTCGTACCTCCCACCTTCCTGCTTTTAAAGGACAGTGGTTGGGCTTTGCTGCTTTGGGCCACTCAAAATTGGAACTTGGATTCCTCTCTGATATTGAATCAGGCTGATCCAACAGCATTGCAATGTTTACTATATGCACCATGTTCTGCAAAAGCATATTGTTGCTTTATTCATGACATCATCAGTGGCACATTGAAGTTGACTTGACTTTCATAATACAAAATTTGTCTTTGGAAACTATAAAGACATGCAGCCCCTACCACAGACATATTCCTTTTAAAGGCACCATGGTTAACACCTCACTGTGAAGGACATGCTTCAGGAAGATGGAAACTGGGATTTCAAGCATGCTGCCATTGTCTCTCACCCTGTCCTTACTTAGCAAGATGTCGCAGATTTTGTCTCAACTGAGAAGCGTGTCAAGTTTAAGGCAGCATTGGGCCTTGTGCAATAAATCAGGCCAGAAGTAATAGCGACTGAAGCATGTCAGGAATCCGGATTAGCTCAGGTATTCAGCCCCACAGCAACACCATGAAATGACTAATGTAATAAAATCACTTTACAGACATCCATCTTCTTTAACAGACCATCACAACCATGACTGGATCAACAGGAACCAAAGCTCATACATGACAGATAACTGGCTCTCATCCTAGGGTCTTGGGTACCAAAGAAGTGGGACTCTGTCTGTTGTGTGGCTGTCAAATAAATCAACAAAAGTCAGGGGTTCTTCTAAAGTTGTAACATCAAAATCAATACTTTTAATAACTCTTTTGAAAAACACCAAGTGAGAAAATTTGTTTAAGTTTTACAGTTTAGAACAAATGTCATTCAACACAGCTGTTATATTTTATTTCACGTATAATTGCTTAACAGGTTCAATAAAGATGGTCTCCATAAGAATAAAGAGAGTGCGTAAGAAAGTAGAAGACACATCTCTTCTGAACAGCTCTTTTAAGTGAAGGGGCGGGGGGCGGCAGAACATGGCAACAATCATAAGCGATGGATGTCAGTGATCATAATATGATAGCAGACGAACAATTCATATCCTAACTTCCTATCAAGCCTATCAACTGCATCAACGGATAAACCAGAGACAGAAAGCTGCAGTGTTTCAGCTCTTTATCCAACAGCAGCACAGGAGACCTGCTGGTGATCTTTTTAGAGCAGATCTTCTTCAGAACTTTGACATGCAGAGGAAACAACACTTATGATACCCATTCAGTTTGTTATCCCCTTACAATCAGATAAACATCTCCAACAACAGACTGCTTTTATCCATCCTGTCAAGTCTCCTTTTTCCAGTTTCATGCTGGTGACACAGGATGTAATCAGCCCTCCCCACTCACCTCAACTACTCTGATAATTCACTCCAGTGTTCACACATCAACTCACTCAGATGTTATGCAGCAAAAAATACTAGGGAACCATGAGGAAATTACTCAGGTAACATGCAAACTCAGCCATTTGCATTTACACATACTGCTTGCCCAGATAAGTCCACATCATTTCAGGGTTTCTTGCAGTTGTGAGGTTATATAGATATAAAGTTTTTGTGCCACATACATTTATTTCAGAGTATTTAAGTAATAGCCCACCTGGCGCTGCTGCAGCTGTGACCCATACCCACATACAGTAAGATCAGCCTCAAGCCCCCTTCCCCTAGTGGGGGGCCTGGTCCCAGGGGGATTTGGCCCATTTGGGGCTGGGGGCCTCTGGCCACTTACCTTGTCACCTAACTTGAAATCCACTGTACACACACTCTGTCCTGTAAAGAGACTTTACTGTTTTGTGTCATAACTGTATAACTAATTGCTATATTTAAGTATGTGTGTTATCTGTTCTCCTTAAAATCTGTATTATCGTCTGCGGGCTCTTTTTCTGCTGTAACACTTGAATTTCCCCTCTGAAGATCAATGAAGTTTTCTTATTTTCAAATTTTCCTCTAATTATCTGCAACCATTCACATTCCAATAATCAAAGATAATCATGAAAGTAGTTATTTTTATGTTTTCATGACCAAGTTTGTCATGTTCTCTTTATGTTTATAATGAAGAGAGATGGCCGCAGACAGCAGAGGAGCGGGACAAAGAAGCCACAGTAACACCAACATCATTCAAATTCAGCATACATATTGTATGACTCTTTAGTTGTCTTTTTAAAATTTGATTCAAGATTGTGTTGGAACAAAATATCTACATGTAACCTTGTAGTGCAGCTCGATCTGCCTGATTCAGTGTCTGCAGCCAAGCAGATCCATCTTAAGCTCTAACCTACAATTGTGAGCAGCCAAAAGCGGGGTGGCCCAGTCAGTGTCCTACACACCAAACGCGACTTTGCGATCTCAGCCACCAATCTCCATGTAAAGTCAATGTACAGCTGCAATGGGGCGGGGTTAACCCTCTCGCGATGCAACAGCCGCGATCAAGACGACCACATCGCTCATTGCTCTGTTGAAAAAACTCTTTTCAGGCGATGTCGCATGTGGCTGCGAGCCAACAGCCAGTCAGCTTTGTGTGAGTGTGTAACAGTACCCATGGCACAAATTTTATTCTGTTTAATAGAGTAAAGGTGCTTACACACCAGACGCTATTTGTACTAGCAGGAAACTCACAGATAATGCTGCTGCAGGACATCAGCTGCAGAGTTTTGTGTTTGATAAGTGAGTGAAAAGGATACAGTTGGAATAATGTCAGCTTATACATCCTATTATATGACATATGATCAGTTCAGTTCAGTAACGTTTTTATTTCAAACCTGCACAATACAACACAACATTGGTTTGAAAAGGGAACGGATGAAGACAACGCTTTTACATTTCCGATCCCTCACTCCCCATCACAAAACAAACATAGAGCTACACTCCCAATAACACTCATCCAGACAAAACAAAACCCCAGCACTCTCTGACCCCACACCCATCTCCCCCTAATTTACATCCTCAACAGAATGCTTCAGTCTGTCTTCTCCATATATTTGGACATCACATTTTTAACAAACAATCGTTTAAACTGAACAATATTTGTACTTGCCTTTAACTCTTTTGCTAAACTGTTCCATAAAATGACTCCCTGTATGGAAATGCACTTTGATTTTAGAGTTGTTCTTGTTTTTGGCTGGTAAAGTCTATTACTCCCTCTCAAACTGTATAAGTGATGCACGTTTCTGTCATGAAACATATTCTGAATATTTGTAGGTAGAGTTTTTTTTGATGCCTTAAACATTATTTGAGCTGTTTTGTACCTGACCAAATCATGGAATTTTAAGTTTGATGATCTTAAGAAAAGTGGGTTAGTATGCTCCCTAAATTTTACTCTATGAACAATCCTTATGGCCTTTTTTTGAAGTGTCACAAGTGGTAATAAATTTGACTTATAGGAGTTTCCCCAAATTTCAATACAATAAGTCAAATATGACATTACAAATGAGTTATATAATATAAGTAGTGCATTCTGGTTTAGAGCATGACTTGCTCTTTGCATAACACCAACACATTTTGCAACTTTCTTTCTTAAATAATTAATGTGAGGTTTCCATGATAACTTATCATCAATTACAACACCTAGAAATACATTTTGTTGAACTCTCTCAATTGTTATATCATCAACCCTGATTTGCACTGCAACATCAGTTTTCCGTTACCAAATAACATAAATTTAGTCTTATTTAAATTTAATGATAATTTATTGACATTAAACCAACGTTTTAGTTTATTCATTTCATTAGTTATTTGTTTCAAAAGTTGCTCTAGATTTTGTCCTGAGATAATTATGTTTGTGTCATCTGCAAAAGGACAAACTTCATAATTTTGGATGACTTCACAATATCATTAATATACATAATGAACAAAGTAGGTCCTAGTATTGATCCTTGAGGAACTCCACATGTTATAGGGCTAAATTCTGATCTGCTTCTTCCAATTTGCACACACTGCATTCTCCCAGTTAGATAGCTCCGTAACCACTGTTTAGTTATTCCTCTAATGCCATAGTTTTCCAGCTTATCAAGTAAGATATTATGATCAATTGTATCAAAAGCTTTTTGTAAGTCAATGAAAATTCCTACCACAAATTTCTTATTTTCGATACAATTTGAAATTTCTTCTATCAAATCAATTAAAGCAAGAGATGTTGATCGATTCTGTCTAAATCCATATTGACTATCAGACAGTAAATTATATTTTTCAATGAATTTACGAATTCTTTTATCAAATAATTTTTCTAATATTTTGGAAAACTGTGGCAATAGTGACACTGGGCGATAATTGTTATAACAGTGTTTGTCACCTGATTTGTATAATGGGATAATTTTTGCCAACTTCATTCTAGAGGGAAATTGACCATACTGAAAAGACAAATTACATATATGAGTAAATGGTTTCACAATTTCCCTTGCAACACACCTAATAGTTTTCATATCAATGTCATCTACGTCACATGATGTCTTATTATTACATTTGTTTATAACACCCCAAACTTCCTCCTCACAAACAGGAGTAAGAAAAAATGACTTGGAATTCACATCTACTAACTTCTCCATAGGTTCAATGTCTCTTGGAATTTTTTTAGCTAGCTCAGGTCCAATATTTGCAAAAAAGTTATTAAAACCCTTTGCAATTTCCTCTTTGTCACTAATAATTTTATCACTATCCACAATATGCTCAGGATAACAAGAGCTATTAGAGGCACGCCCAATGACCATATTCAAAACGTTCCACATTCCTTTAATGTCATTTCTTTTACTGTTTAGTAATTTTGTGTAGTATTCTTTCTTATTTTCTCTCAAAATACTTGTTAACTTATTTTTATATTTTTTATACTTTAATTCGGCCTCATTAGTTCTATACTTAAGAAAGTGTTTATACAGATTATTTTTCTTTCTGCATGCATTCAACAGCCCCTTAGTCATCCATGGAGTTTTTGCCCCATCATTTTTCTTGTATTTTATAATAGGACAGTTATTGTTATATAGCATAATGAATGTTTCCACAAAAGAGTTGTAAGCTGTGTTCACATCCTGCTCATTGCAAACATTTTGCCAAGTCTGAGAAGCTAAATCATTCCTCAATGCTACTTTTGATTTTTCAGTTATGACCCTCTTATAGCTAAAACTGTCTCTGTTTTTATTTTTATGACAGTTGGTTTCATACACCATGAAAACTGGTAAGTGGTCACTAGTGTCATTTAATAACAAACCACTTATTGTACTATTATCCAGAATATTTGTAAATATATTATCAATCAATGTAGCACTATAAGCTGTAATTCTTGTAGGTTTTGTGATAAGGGGATACATATTCATACTAAACATGGTATCAATAAATTCGGCAGTTAGTTTATGTTTTTTGACCTTCAATAAATCAATATTATAGTCCCCACAAATTATAACATTCCTTTTTGCATTGTTAGCAAAGAGTCTTTCCATCCATTCTTTAAATAAATTCATATCAGACCCTGGAGTCCTGTAAACACAGCTTACAATAACATTTTTCTTCGGTTGTTGTACAATTTCTATTGTAACACATTCAAAAACTTCTCCTACAGCTAATGACATGTTTTCTATAAGTCTACAATCAATATTTTTATCAACATATAAAGCAACCCCTCCCCCTTTCTTGCTTTCTCTATTTGTATGAAACATGTCATAGCCAGGCAAATTAAACTGTGCACCTTTATCCAACTTTATCCATGTCTCTGAGATAGCTATTATGTTAAAGTGTGATTTAAATTGATTCAGATAGTCTTTAATACTCTCAAAGTTAGAATATAAACTTGACCATTGAAGTGAATTAATGATAATTTTTTGTCCATTGTGATTGAGTCATTAAATGTATTTTCTGTATGATAAACACAATCTCTACTAATGGCTTTCAATATGTTGCTATCTGGATCAATTTCATCCATAACCTTTTGGGATTTGTAATCAATAAACTCCGAGAGTTTGAATTCTGAATTATAAAAATCTATATTTGTGAAACTATCATCCTCAGAGATCGAGGAATTACTACTACTAGAACTGTACATTGTAACTTATCTCAAAAACATGTGACTCTGGAGATAACGTTATTAGGTCAGATCCATTCACATATACTCCCACACACCCACACACACATCCACACATCCAACGCACACACACCCCACACACGCACATTGCAGGTAAATAGATAATAGCAAATAAACAATAAGAAAATATAAATAAATAAGATATGATCGCGGTGAAACTCTAGCGGACGCGACTTCACCGAGCGACGGCCAATGGTGACCAAAATGAGGTATTTATGGACACGGGACATGACTTCAGTGGGTGACGCTATTTTGATCGCAGAGTCGCTTGCGGTGTGAATGCATCATAACAATCCATGTCTGTGTAGGAAACATTAGTTTCTGAGGCCATTAGTTCTGCCTAGATGGACCACAGAGAACTCGCAGACGATGCTGCTGCATGGCCATCAGCTGCAGTGTTTTGTAGTTGGTCGGTTAGTGAAAAGGGTGCAGTTGGAATAAAGTCGGCTTTTACATCCTATTATATGATATATGAGATGATGACTTCAGTGGGCGACGCAATAACGGTCACAAAGTCGTGTTCGGTGTGAACGCAGCTTTAGAGCAGGAGGTGGGAGATATGAAAAAAATTCATTAAATGAAAAAATCTTCTCCATAGTAAGAATATTTTGCTCCACTATCATGTTTTGCAAAGACTTTAATTAATGAAGTGGATAATGTTCTTTAGTGCCTGCCTACATTTTATGATTGGCAAGTAACGAATGGGACAGGGTGATCATCCTGCAGGATTTGCTTCAATAAGTTTCTGCCTTCCCTAAACACTTTCTATGAGCTCTTTCCCAGATGAGCAGTGATATATATTGAACGGTCCATCTAGTTTATCAGGTAAGTCTGTATGAGCTGGGCTGGAGAAATTAATAAGTGAAACATTACTTTAAATACTTCATTTAAGCCTGTGTGCCGACAACTTTTAAACGGTGAATCAAGAAGTCAACCTTGAATTTGACGACCATTTGTCGACTTGAACAAGTCAAGTCGACAAATGGATTACCTCCCGAAGGATCTAAGTGAAATTATCCAGAGCGGAAACCCTGGCTTACAAGGTCCTGGACTGAGCTGACCAGCATTAAGTAATGTTTTTAGGCACAAGGACACATATTTAT
The DNA here is from genome assembly GCA_036419115.1 of Scarus forsteni. Classification (NCBI taxonomy): domain Eukaryota; kingdom Metazoa; phylum Chordata; class Actinopteri; order Labriformes; family Labridae; genus Scarus; species Scarus forsteni. The sequence goes on along the minus strand of JAZDUH010000347.1, from coordinate 5,383,207 downwards.
TGATTTCTGATAGGTAAGTGTTTTCCCCCTCCCCCATTTTTTATTATTATAGTTTACTTTACTTTCTTACATTGTTTTATTCTTTCCTTTTATTTTCTACTTTATTTGAATTGATATGTTAATTGATTGAAATGTAAATGCAGAAAAAAATCTATTAATGAAAGAGTCAAGTAGGTCACAGGCCAGGTCAGGACTATTTACAGGATTGGAGAAGGAAGCAGAGTAAGGTTTACTTTGTAGGCTGATGTAGGTCAAGATAACTACAAACTAACCTGAATAAACAGACTGCAGATGACAGAAGTGACTCTTTAGATTAGCATAACATCGTAATGCAAAGCTAAAATTAAGAAGCTGTCCTGCCTGAGCACCTGAGGATTTAAGGCGTCTCTCTCAGGTCAACAGGTGTAAATTCTAAGCTCTGTTCTGTAGACACTGGAAGCCGGCAGTCTTATCGCCACATTCCTTTGCATGCAAGCTGGTTAGGAATTTTCAGTAAACACTCAAGTATGTACTGTGCATTTTTACAAGGTGACACATTCTTGAACCGCCGTGTTGAAACTACAGATAAAAAGGAGGTGTAATACAAAATCACTTCAAATAACTCCTGATAACAACATGGGTGAACAACACAGAGTTTCACTTCAATCAGAGGACACTTTATTCAAAAAGCACAAAGAAATACATACAGCTTAACAGGACTTCATGGACATACACAGTATGTTTAAAAGCTTCAGTCCCACACAGAGCATGCTCAGTACTGTGAAACATTCAAAACATCATTAGAAGCTGGTGATTAAGTTCATGTCTGTTGGCAGGTTGTCTTTGACGGGAGACATGGGCTTTCCTTTTGACAAGGGCATCATCTTTTGGGTTTCTCTGAGGAACAAAAAACAGAGATGGTTTAACAGATGCTGCATTAAAATGGAGCTTGCCAGGATCACTGCTCTCCCTGCTTTGACGATGTTTCGAACAATGTGAACAATCCTGTTTCTGCCTCAGCTGAGCTTTGAATTCTTTTACTCTGATTAATAGGTTGAATAAGGTGAGATTAAGTCTATCTATTAGATATGAGAAATAGACCAAACTTGATATTTTGACAGTCTTTAAGAAGTGGATTTTGTTTATAGTGATTATTTGAACTCTGTCAGGTCAGGGTTAAACATTTGACTTGTCCAGCTCATCCTGTAGATTAAAGATGTAAAAATAAAACTAGAAAAATGTCAGTAGCTTAAAATGATATTAAAAACTGCCACAGATGCAGAGACAAGAGGCTTCTGAATTCAAAGTTGACTTTACTTTGGCTGAAACATTTGGAAAAAATCTGGAATTATTATTTGGCCTTCTTGCAATTTCATTGTGACCCGATGAAGCAGTTGACAGGTCTTAGCCTTAAGCTCTTTTCACACATGCAACCCTGATATTATCAGGACAATGTCCTGGTAGTCTGCTCGAGTAATTCACCGACATGGCGGTTCACAGCTGCTCCTCTCAGCTGGGAGTGTGCCTTACTGCACAGGGTACAAGTGGAAGAGGGGGCAGGGGGGTCGCCGGCAAGCAGGACGCAACAACATACATGCAGTTGAAGTCAGTGTTAATAATACAGCGGCATTTAGGCTCTGGAAGAGTAAAGGGATCACTGCTTTCTGTAAAATAATGGAAGGGAAAACATTATAAAGCTCTAGAATATACAAGATGATTACGATTAAGAAAAACGGGTCTTTTATAGGTATTATTATTAAAAAAAAAAAAAAAAGAGATCCATACTGTTAAGATTTCAGACCCCAACAAAATAATTCAGTTATTGGTTCAAGTTTGTGCTAGAAGCACAAAATCAGGAGTTTAATCTTTATCAGGGTACTGTTTAAACCAGAGAATACCACAGACTGTAATAAAGAAAGGTGGGAGAAGGATCTGAAAGAGTATAACTCGTCAACACCGGGGAAACATGTGAGACTGCTTCTTCTACCACATGCTCTTTGTACTGGCACAAATTCAGGTGGAACAATCTTGTGCTATTTCAGTAAAAATATTAGTTTATTTTGGAGAAATGTCTGAACAAGTACTTAGACAGCAGGTCCCACTATCATGTTTGGTTCTCTGAGTGATATTCCAGGAGGGATGATACAGTGACAAATGCCTTCTGAAAATTCTGACTGTCCCTGTTGTCTCTCTTTATCAAAATAACGAAATATATTTATTCAACCATTAAATTAAAAGGAATAAAATATGTATGAATAAAATGTATTTAAAAGTGAAAGTTGGGTATATCCATTTACTTTTTGAAGCCAAAGTTCTTCCACAGGCTGCTGATGGTGGCCTGGACTCCAGGGTTATTTTCATTATTGGAGTTTTTCTTTGCAGAGCCGATGGACTTCTTCCTCAGTCCGCTGACCCTTGCAGGTCCCAGAGCTCCAACTTTGGCTGCTGATGGATCCTGGCTGCTGGACTTTGGCTTTGAAAGACCTGAAACCTGGAGGGAGAAATATTATGTATGCAGATTTAAACAGGGAAGAATTTATCTGAAATCAAACAAGCTGACCTACAAATGTCATAAAAACTACCTGCAGTAACAGGACATGTTAAAGGAGGAGCAGAGGTTCGAGTTTCAGTTTAATGTATTTACCCACGCTGTCAGAAAACACTGCAAAGTAACCCAGCGCTACATTAGAGGAAGGTGTTACTGCATGTTCTGACTAAACTGCTGTGATGCTGATGTTACTGTGCTGTCACCTGCTGTATTCTTCCCCATATTGTCGTGGGGCTGGTTTGCTTTTTCAGAGTCCTGACAAACTCACAGAATCTTATTCTCCTGTATTTGTAATAAAAACAGCCTCTCAAATATGGAGTGATTCTGGACTTGATGGAGCGATGCATGTTAATCATAATATTCTAAGTCGTCAATAAAAAGGCTACTTTATTTTCTCTCACAGGCGACTTCAACAATGACAAAAACTATCAGTCCAAATATGAAAGTGCTGGAAATCTGTCGGCAACAAAGAACTGTAATCCCTGTTCACTTCCAGCGGGGTATGATGCAGCAAATGTTGACTTTACGCTTGATATAACTGCATGAATTCCCGGTCACCACTCTGCCAACACAAACACCTTTCGCTTTTTATTTATTTATTGATCCATTCAACTTTGTGCATACTTTATTACATTATTTTACTTTCCTTAACCCATCTGTACCTTTTCTCCTCTAAAGGATCAAATTAGTTTATCTTTCTTTTTCTCACCCATCATTTTCTCCACCTGCCCTATTTATGCACTTGCAGCAGTTCTAAGCAGGTCATTCTCAGTATTTTGTTGATTGTTAATTCAAGTTGCTTTAATTGCTCACTATTCCTTTCACTTTCACCGCTGTCTTTTCAATTCATCAATAAGTTCTCTGAGAAAATTAAAGAAAGGAAACTGGTGCCTTCAGGTTTGATTTTATTCCATGAAAGAGGCCATTTTTTACTTGATGATCTGAACATTTTGGGAGTATGGTTTCCAACAAATTCACTACTTTTGTTACTTCTCTGAGTTTCATTTCTTTTTAATTTATGACTCACAGTTGATCATTTTTCCTCATATTTTACATATCTTTTTTATCTTTAATCTTTTACGATGCTCCTAAAATAGTTTCATGATAACAAGTTTCTTGGAAAAACCAGATTTCCTCCAAAGAGATGTTCTGATTTTAGTATCTGGATCCTGTTCCTACAGCATAATAAATATGCATTGATATATTTATAAGATATTAAAAAAATCTGAATTATTGATACTGTGACTGATGTTAAACCAACACTGGACTTATAAAATACCTTATACCTACCTAAACATCTTGTAGGACTGAATTAATACTGAGTCATTTACTCAAGTCAAACCAACTCAACTAAGTTAACCCAAACTATCCCTTTAAGCAAGAAGTGTGAGTGCAGTCTGACATTAACTGATCAATCTAATTTTATTTATAATCAACCGGATGTTGATGTCTTTTTCTGCTTCAGTGTTTAGATATTAAACAGCCAGTGGTTTTGGAAGTTTTTATTCATTGATTGAGTCTTTTGTCCCTGTGTGGCCCTCTTGTTTCTGGAGTTAAAGAATTTGACTGACTCAAACAAATGAAGCTGCTGTTAAAGCGCCTCACCTTTGGTCTCATCATGTTTGTTTTTCTGTCTGTTTCCGGTGAGTGCGTAGGGCTCTGCTCCGTCTCTGAATCTTTGCTTGAATTCATGTCCTGTGGCAACACATGAAACAAATGTCAGAAGACACATTTAAATAATCAAAAATAACTTTCTTCACACCTCCTTGTGAGTCAGGAAACTCCGATGATGGTGCATATGGGACGGATAACAAAACCACAAGACGTGCCGACATTTAGAGAGGCGGTAGAGAGTAAAAGAGAACCTACACATGCAGCACCCTCCTGGTGGGAGGGGGGCGAGCTGTAGGAGGAAGAGTCCTCTGTGCTGCAGGAAGTGATGCAAGGCTGGGACTGGGAGAAGTAGGCGCTGTCCTGGGAAGGAGGGGAATCTGGGGGCTCCTCCTTGCTCTGTTGGTTTCCCCCAGGGGATGACAGACGTGACGGTGACGTGTCTCCAGGTGGTCTGTGTGCCTTTGTGAATGAAGACAGACTCTCCTTTTTATACTGAAACTGCTGCAGGGCGCTCATCCCTGAGGCAGATTTGGGTGTTTTTAATCCTTCAGCAGAGGGGGAGCTGCCCGACCACCGGAACAGCCTGACACCCTGACAGACTGAGCTGGGAGACGTGATGGTTGGTGTCTGAGGAGGACTGGGTGTGTCCACAGAAGGAGCATCAGGGGAACTATCACTGTGGCTGGTTCTGGTGCTGGGAGGGGGGTCCTTTGCAGGACTCAGAGCTCTGGGCTCCACAGAGACGGGTGACTCCTGCTGAGATGCCTCCTTAGTGCTCCAACTGGCTGCTGATGTAGAGCTGCTGAAGAATCTGAATGTTGAAATAAACAAAATCAAATCCTAATTAGAAACCATCAGTCCTGCTGCATTGTTCTAACATAACTGGTAAAAGCAAAATGAAACTAGTAAGAGCTCCTTCACAGAGTTCTTAAACTAAATAAAAATCATGTGAGACGCTCTGTCATCAGAACACATCAAGACTTTCACTTTGATTACTGCAGGATGTGAAACGTGTGTCAATTTACAGTGTGATTATATTAAAGAGCACCTGAAGGCATACACCTCAACTCTTTGGTCATGGCTTTGTTTCAGTTTGGATCTGACAGCTGTGGTTTTGGGCAAGTTTATTCTAATCGAAGGTGCTTTTCGGAGTTTCACAAGAAAAGAGAAGAGTTCTTTAAAAGAAACCCCTTTTCTTTTCTGAATCATTTTTTAGTTTTAAGACCAAAAATATTTCCTTGAACAATTTTGATAATGTTTATAATATGAAATGGAAGAAATAAACACATTACAAAAATGAAAGTCATTTTTATTTTACCCCAATCAAAAATCTATTTTATAATTCTGGAAAAGAGACAAATTTAATCTCCCATGGCCTATGATTATTAAAGCATTTAAACAAAAACACAATTTCTGTTTTTCCAGATTTTAATTGAACATATCATCATGACCTATCTAAATAATTTGTCCATAACTGTCATTTTTCTGTGCTGTGATTGAACCATTGACCTCTGCTGTTAAAGGGTAACCTCCAATTTCCTCAACTCGATCTGCACTGCGTTCCATATGTATGTCACACTCCGCAGCAAATCCATGGTCCACGGCGAGAAAAAGCAGCGTCCTGCCATGCCAGATTACTTGAAACACGCAGCAAGTCTATTTTCAGCACAAGCTGCTTCAATCACTGCTAAGCAGATCGATCCAAAACAGGAAAACAATCGCTCAGAGCTCCAGAACATTTGAGATATATTTAGGACTATAAGATCATGTTATAGGAATTGAAGAGACAGCACTAGAATTGATCACAGTCAATGAGCAAATCTGTTTTCTCCCTTGTCTATGGATAAAAAGTTAAGATAATAAAACAAAATACCAGGTATTTGAGGTATTAATAAGGTAAGTATATATAGTGGCTAAAAAAGGTTAAAAGGCTCAAAAATCAGTAAGTCAGTGGAAAAGTCTTTTCAAAGGCAAGCTGGCTACAAAACCAGTTGTTTACAACGTTCTGTTAAGGCGCAACATCATTTCTTTCTCGTGATTTATGATGTTGCATGCAGATTTTAAGAATGGCTTGCCAACGAACAGCTAATTTGTTTTCATTGTTCACTTTAAAGAGTTGTTAAAAGACTTGACTTGTTCACAATCATCACATCACCAGCGCAAACCACCACGAAAGTAGGTCAACGAAACAAAGCCTCTGTTTATGAGTAGAAAAAGATAATATAATGATAGTCAAAGACAAGATTGCTACTGGACGCACAGACAAAAGAATGGTGTCTATCTGCTTGTCATGGACTCAGGAGTGAGGCAAGAGATGAAAACAAAAAAAATGTTGGCTTATCTTTTCAAATATGATGTGTTAACACATGAGCTAAACCTTTCTGGGGTTTAAAGTATCTCTTGTTTATGTGTCTGTACTACTGGTGCAGACTCTGTGTTTTTCTCTGATGGAGCAGTAGTGAAGCTAACGCATCGTAGCCCGTCCTTGGCTGATGGTGGCAAACAAAGCTGAAGCCCTCTGTGTCACTTTGTTTACAGTTTTTGTAGGTTGCACAGAGCCAGAAACAGGTTCTAAATGTTTGCTTTGTTTTGTTTAAAACAGATGGTTTCAATTAAGCTAGATTTATAAAATAATTTTAACCACAACCCAGTGTAACCTTCCCAACTCCAGTTGCGGCTGCAGCAGTGCTAGTGCAGATCAGCACCAGGACAATCGTACAGAAGGATGGTTTGAGGAAACAGAACCTCGTTCGAAAGCACTGCAGGAAACTCCCTGTAATTTTTTTTCATTAAATAAACTACAAAATATTGTGTATTAAAGAATCATAATTGTGATGCTAACTTGCTGCTGTATCAAACTGATATCAGCATCACAAAAAACTAAACTTAGAATTCTATATTCTATATATAAATTAAAAAGAAAGTGATCAATCAGGCTAAACATTCCACATGGATTATCTTGTGGTCACTTAGCACACAGCTGTTAGGGTTCTAACTGTAAAAATGTTTTAATTGAAAACAAGGTCAAAACAGTGTAACCCTGCCTCTTGTTTAGAAATATATATACAGTGCTTAACAAATTTAGAGACCACCACCACCCAATGTACGGTTTGTGTCACAGCTGCCATAAATATACTGTAAAAATGTATAAAATATATTACTGAATCCTGTTCAGTGCCTGTGCCACTTTATCTAATTTGCCTGTAAGCATGCGTAAGCATTTGTCTCTGGATTAGGCAGAATACTGTCAGGAGCAGATAACCAGAAGAAGAGAAGGTGTTTGCAATGTCACCTGCTGGATGTTCCTTCACCGTCCTCCTCAGCTTCCTGGTTTCTCCTCTGCAGCAGGGTGGCAAAGCGGTTGCGGGATGGGGGCTGGGGGCTGGTTAACGTCGGCTTGTCTGGCTGCTTGTCTGGCCTGGCTCGCTTGGGACTGAAGGTAGAGTACTGCTGCAACACATCCTGGTCTGATATACCAGAGTCTATGGATAGTAAACAAACAAAACAAACTCAGGGGATTAAAGGCTGTTCTCTCTGCTTTTTAGTGTGTTTCATTGTGGCTTCATGATATCCTACGGCAGGGGAGGCCCACAGAGACATTCTGTTAACTGCACAGGTTACCAACACAAAGCTTGAAGTAAATGGCCATTTTTTTAATCTTTAGGTTTTGTAAATGTTTTACATTTGAATCAATATATAAAACAAGTAGCCCTACACAATACAGTACTTCTCATCTTTTGGGTAGCTCTCAAGCTAACAAGGTTGGTGACTCCTGTCCTGTGGGATATATGTAAATGATAGTATATCTAATCACAGCCATCAAGTTTTAATGTTTTCATGTATTATTTTCAACATTAAATAGAACTTCTACAGCAATAAAAAAATTACTCTTTAAGTCCACACGAGGTTGCTGCTGATCTCCTTACAGATGAAGTCAGCAGTAACATTCACTGTGCAGTAAAGCGTTAGTAAACACACATGGCAGCTTAAGAGAGAGACAAAAGAAATGGACCAGTAGCATTAAATACATTGTGTGGGATTCCTTTGGACTTCTTAAGGGACATCATAGATGCTAACATTTGACATGCTAGCTAGCTCATCAAAGCGGCCTACCGGTTTTAAATAAGTTAAGGAAATAGCTCAATTCATGACTAACTAAAGATTTAAGGACTCGCCTGTTGTGGAAAACAGGGGCTTTTGGTACATGCTGCTTGGGGCCTAGGTATATGCCTCCATCTCTGCATTATTTCACTGACACAGCAGCACTGAAGCTCCACTGAGCAGTGAAGCAAATAGCTGAAGAGAGGCAGAGCAGGGTGCATTAGGTGGCTACATGTGGATATCATCTGTGACCTTTACTCCTGTTTTGATAAAAGAGACTAAAGTGACATGAATACTGATGTTTCATATTACATTTCACAGAATTTGTTCATTTATTTTCTTATTGGATGTAATAACAGTAAATAAAAAGTTATAAATCGCAACCAAGCTCTCCCCAATAGAAAACAAATTTAAAAAACAAAGCTCTCTTGCAAAATACAACACGGACAAAGTTTTTTTTTTTTTTTTTCAAATATAGTCTTGTTGAAAAAGAGTTACATAAAAAACTAAAAACTTTTTTCCTGGCCAATTCTAATGCTGATTCTTTTTTGTCATCAATCTGAAGCAGTGGTTTGGTATAAGTTCATGTTTGTGATAAAAATTTTCTCCTACAAGGATAGGTGCACTTCTAGCATCTTAGTTAGGTATTAACTATATCATTGGGACAATATTGGCAGATAACATCCTTTAATGTTAATATTTGGTATCAGTGGATACAAAAATGTTGCCAATATTTACAGTTGATATTTTAGCCGTGATTCACATCTGTTCTAACACACAAATGGACTGTTACCATGGAAGAAGGTCAATTTAAATGAAGGTTTTGTGCTCTTGACAAAAACAACACTGTTGGTATCAGTGATAATGAGTTTAGAAATATAGCTACTTATTGATTATTGGTGAAAACACAGTATCCTGCATACCTAATTTTAGATTTCCCAGGACAGATATGCTTTGGTACCAAACACAGCATATCTGAAGCAATTTAAAAAAACTCAAAGTTGAATCAGAATAAGTAAAAGTTATGAACTGAAATACTGAAGGAACACTTAGAGTACCCCTAAAGATTTAAATGTGGATGTTAAAGTGTTGTCAAAATTACTTGCTACTCGTTTGGAAAAGGTTCTCCCAAATATAATATCAGGGAAAAGAATGGAGTTATAAAAGGAAGGCACCCCTTCTTCAACACTCGTACTCTTTTTGACTTAATTTACTCAAAAAATCATGTTGAACTCCCTGAGATTGCTCTCTCTCTTGACGCTGAGAAAGCGTTTGACAGGGTGGAATGGGATTATCTTTTTGCCGTATTAGGAAAATTTGGGTTTGGAAATAATTTGTCTCTTGGATTCGCCTTTTATATACATCCCCACAAGCCAGCGTACACACAAACGATAAACGATCAGATTACTTTCCTTTAGCGCGTGGAAGTCGCCAAGGATGTCCACTTTCTCCCTTATTGTTTGCCCTGGCGATGGAACCACTTTCTATTAAGTTAAGGTCTTCCCCTTTGTTCACCTTTCTTTGTTGAACACAGACTTCTTTTGTATGCGGATGACATGCTACTGTATATAACTGACCCCACATCTAGCATGCAACCTGTCTTATCTGTTTTAGATAATTTTAGTTCTTTCTCACGCTACAAATTAAATCTTCAAAAAAGTATCTGCTATCCAATCAATACTCCTGCTCTCCACCTCAGATACACAGATATGCCCTTTGCATTTAATAAAGATGGCTTCAAATATCTTGGCATTAACGTTACCCGCAAATTACCTAGTTTGTATACAGATCATTTTGATCCCCTCATCTCCAACACCAAGACTAATTTTGATAGATGGAGCAGCTTGCCACATTCACTAATTGGTAGAGTAAATGCAGTAAAAATGAATGTCCTGCCAAAATTCCCCTTTTTGTTTCAAAATATTCCTCTTTTACTCCCTCAAAAGTTTTTTTAAAGTGCTTGACCAGTTAATAAACTCCTTTATATGGGGAGGTAAAGTTCCAAGAAACTCTAAAAACCAGGGGCGCAAAATTAGTGGAGGTATAGTGTAGCCCAATTTTCGTCTTTACTACTGGGCTGCTCATATTCATAAGGCTCTTTACTGGCTCCAATCACCAAATGCTCCCTGGTGTAAATTGGAGGCGCTCTCTTGTACCTCATCTTCCCTGTCTGCTCTGTTGTTATCCTCAACGCCATTAAAAAGTAGCTATTACACAAACAATTCTGTTGTTTTTAACACTTTGAAAATTTGGCAGCAGTTTAGATGTCACTTTAAGTTTTTATCTGCATCAATATTGGCTCCAATATATAATAATCACTTATTACCCCTTCATTGTTAGACTAGACTTTTTCCCAGTGGAACAGGAAAGGTATAAAGAAGTTTCAAGATTTATATATAGATGGAGTATTTTCTACTTTTTCCTCTTTGTCCTCTTCATATGGCCTACCCCAATCACATCTCTTCAGATATTTTCAAATCAGGCATTTTAATTCTACCACCTTTCCTAGTTTCCCTTCACTTCCTTCTAAACCTCCATGGACTAGGGCTGGGTATTTCCAGCAACTTCACGATACGTATCCCGATACTAAGGCCACGATACGATACGTATCCTGATACACGTAAATTGTGAACATTGACTACGCTTTAAGCAAAATTCTTGACAAGCTCAGTTTTTTCTTCTAAGAAGAAAAAGAACAAGGATGAGTTTTAAGTGGTTCTACAACTTGAGAGACATAAATTCAGATCCTCAAAGATGGTAGACCTAAGTTCAAATTTAGAACATATGCTTCATTATGTAGCTCGTCTTCTACCTTGAACTGTGCCACTGTTAACATTACTCAAAGTGTATTTACAACAACTGTCAAAATATTTAGGCCGTATCGCTTCTGTAGAATCCGTATCGATACACGTATCCCAAAGGAGTGCGATATGATATTTTGCCGTATCGATATTTTGAGCACAGGCCTACCATGGACTGATATGCTTTCTTTGAATCTGTGTCAAAAGGCATTGATTTCCAAAATTCATAATTTACTTGTCTCATTGAGAAAAAGGGAAACCTTCAAAGCTAAAGCTAAGTGGGAACAGGAGCTGGGAACTGAAATAAGTGCAGGATGCTGGGAGGCAGCCATTGACAGAGTCCAAGATGCCATAATACTCCCTGCAACCTCTGTCACATGTTCTTTTTATGTCCAAAGCTACAAGACTTTTGGAATAGATATCTTAAAATTATGTCCACAGTGCTTGAGTTTAATCTGCATTCATGTCCTCATGTAGCCATCTTTGGCATCCCAACTGAAGCTGTTCTGAATGCTTTAAATGCTAAACAGAAACAAATACTTGCATTCACATCACTTATAGCTCGACGCACAATATTGTTACATTGGAACTCTCCCAAGAGTCCGTGCTTTTCCCAATGGCTAAGGGAGGTCATGTACTTCCTTAAATTGGAAAATAAAGTACACTCTCAGGGGCTCCAGGGCAGAATTTTTTCTAATGTGGCAACCCTTTATTTCTCATTTCAATGCTATGCACCACTTACCTTCTGATTAGTAAGAGTACTACCAGAGCGGGAGGAAAAGATTTTATCCTGTACTCAATAGCATCTATCCCTTCACAGTGAGGCACAGTGTGTGTGTGTGTGTGTGTGTGTGTGTGTGTGTGTGTGTGTGTGTGTGTGTGTGTGTGTGTTTGTTCAAGTTCTGAGTTCAGGTGGGTGGTAACTGAGTCCATACTGTACCTTCCTAAGGTCAGGGATTATAAGGTACTTTTTATTTATGATTTGTAAAACAGTCTGTTACTACAGTTAAAAATGTGTTTAGAGCAATCTCCACGGAAGATAATTGAATGTGTATTTGTGTAGTATTATTGTACTATTATTATTGAACTAAACTCACTCACTCTGAAAAAAAAAAAAGACTACCCCTACAGAGATGAACAATTAGTATTGTAAAGAGGAAATTATTATGCAGCTTAAACCTTAAAAATCATCAGTTTTCCTTCAGAAGTGTTTATGTCTATTGTAAAGATGAATCTGATTAATCTGTGTTAAAACTCAAGACCTAATCAAAACACTGGATGCGAAAGGCTCACCTTCTCGTGGCCTCTTCAGCTGCAGCTCCCTGCATGGCAGCCTCAGACCGTCCAGACTGATGACTCTCTCCTTCCCCCTGGTGGACGGAGGCTTCTCTGGGGCGGCGGCAGACTGTGGTGGGGCAGCAGATTCTGGCTTGAAGCCTTTGCTCCAGATACTGGGCCCTGTGGAGGCTGGTGAATTGTCCCAACTCTGACTGCGAGGTTTGGAGGCCTGAGAAAACATTCATAAGAGCTTTTGAGATCCAGAATTAAACTATTTAATTTAACCATGATAAATCTGTCAATATTTTGATGTATCACCTGTTGAGTAGGTCTGTCTGGGTCGAAGTCATCGATCTTCTCCATTGTGTTGATGTCATAGTTTCCTATAGCCATCTGCAAGCCTTTGTCATCTCCAAGGTTACTGGAGTCAGTCAAGTTAAGGATAAACTAGAATGCAAGTTATAAAAGATAGTTTTTCAACATGGGTGAAGATTATTTTCATGCTTACAAAGATTACACTGTTTTTGGACCAGAGGATACATCCCAGCATAGCTTAGGGTTGCTGGATCAATGTGCTCCGGGTATGGGTTCAGGGGTACAACTTTCCTCCTGATTGGATCAAACACCAGCTGGTAAAGGAAAGTGTTGTTGGCTCTGGTGAATCCCTCGATGTACTCATCAGGGACGACAAGATTCATCTTTAGGTACTGACCCATCTTTCTGATCACCTGTGGAACCAGCACCCGAGTTTACAGTCAAAAAGTTTGATGCTTATGTGAGAGCTAAAATGCTCTGAAACAAGTATTACATCGGAAAAAAAATCAGTTTTTGTTTAACCTGCAAACCATCCGATCAGAAAGTACCAGTGACTGTTCAAAAACTGTTTCATTATTCACAACTGAATCTAAAATTGCATCTCTCTAATCCAACACTTATCAGTATATAATGGTATATTTCTAATTTTTTCACACACAAACAAAGACATTCATCTTTTTGATATATATTTCTTTAACTGATGCTCGCAAAATATCTAATTTTTACTGACATCTGATTTGCTGAAAATTAAAAATCATTTGGAACAATTTCTATCCCAATATATGAACAACTTTTGGCACCAGGTCTCTCCTGGACAAGAATGTTTCTTTTTTGCTTATACTCATTGCTTCATTGTAAAAGAAATAAACAAACAATATGACAAACATTTGATTCTGAATAATGAACGACAGCTGTTTTATTTCTACTATGTCTTCAAATAACGACATCGAGTAATGAAGACCAGAAATCAATGTCTTTGGAATAAAAAAAATAGGTGCAAATTACGTATCATATTGTATTCATTTTTTTTAGAATTTATACTTTTCAACAGGGGTGCACAAGATTACCACGACAATATCGGCATCCACAGATAATTGCCTAAAAAGATACTATTTGCAGATAATGTTTTTGCAGATGTATAGTCATAGATATCCCATTTATTAGGCTAAAGACTAGTAGAATTTAAGCATGTATCATACTGGTTCACTAAATGTCCGCTTTTATAAATTAAATTAAAGTGCAATTTATTGAATAATAATTGTTGTCTTGCTTCACACCCATTTCAAACACAAGCAGAATCATACCGTTAGAGAAGCAAGTTAATTTATGCTGAGCAAAGGCTACATGCCTTTGACAAAAGTTATGGTATATAAGCAATGAGTAAGAAAATACAGCACATCGAATACCTGAAAAATTCCGATACTATGCATGACTAGTTTCAAATTAAAATTTGTTTCATATAAAAGTTTTGTAGTATGATTCCTTGGACCGATCCTGAAAATGTGCTTGAAACAACATTAAAACTGAAAAAGATAAGAACCCGAGTTCAGATCTAGAACATGTAAAACCATTTAAGTATCAGTGGACAACAGAAAACTGAACATAAAGTCATAGATAGAAGTGATGACAGAGTATTTGAGTTTAATACACATCCTGCTCCTTACATTCATGGTGCGTGTGCAGGGTCAAAAGGTCATGTTACAAAAGCTCCTCATTGGCACTTGATCTCTGTAGTTGAATTAACATGTTCATCTACACTTCTGTACTAATTCATTGATTAAACTCATTTAGACCATCTACTTAAGATGATTTGTTTTTGATATAGACCAAAAACAAAAGTTTCAAGTTTGAGATGCATTAGTTTGAGTTAAAATTCTTAACTAGATAAAACATTTAAAGCTGGGGTTGGCGATCTGATTTAGATACACTTTTGGTAATACTGGTTAAAATGGTCTTTATGACCCGATGGTAATCAGCTCATAATGTGTTCTTAAAACAGAGAGAAAAATATCCACTATCTACAGCAGGAGTAAAACAGGGAAAACCCCAACCAATAATCATGCCAGGATACCTGTTTTTAAACCAGGTATCCTGTAGGCGGAGCCCTGAGGAGATGCTACTTTCAAATTCATGGTAGTTTTTAAAAATCGCCAACCCCAGCTTTAAGCAAGAAGCATCATTAAAACAAGTGGGTGTAATAATTTCCACAGTTTGAAATCTACTGATTATGTAAAAGTTAACTGATTTTGTACCTATTTAATGACAACCTGATCATTTGTTTTATTTCTTTTGAAGCTATTGACCTGCTACTGCTGCTGTATCCCAGTTGTGATCATTAAACGAGTAACAAGAAGCATGCAGAGTTGTATCCAGCGGTCTTTGTTGAGCTCCAGGCCTCGAGCGAGGTACTGATGCCAAAAACTCAGACCTTAACTTTAACTCAAAACTAATTCTGAAAATGAAGATACTGACTTCAGGTAGAAACTCACCAAAGGTACACATCATTCTTACTTCCCAGCCATCAGGTCTCACCTTGAGGATGTCAGGGTCTTTGGCCAAACGCAGCAGCTTGCAAGCCTTTCCAAGTCCAATACCGTGCATGGAGGCCAGGTAGTCGCAGCCAGAGAGGATGCACATGTAACGAAACTTCTCCTCTGTGAAAACGTTCCCCAGGGAGCGACAGCGCCCCAGGTTGCACTGGTCTATCTCCAGGCCATTTCCCTGCTTGTCCATTTTTAGGATCACCTTGGCGATAGTTGCAAAAGATTGATTCATGAGCTTGTGGGAAATATGAGCATCAGTGCAAGTAACTATTTGAAGGAAAAAACAGTTTATCTCAACACAGCAAACACTGCAAAGAACAAAAAAAGAAATCCAAGGCGGGAGGAAATCATGCCAGTCATCTTCATACAATGATCAAGATTCTTCCTCGTTCTTTAACATGTTGTTCAATGAAACAGGAAATTATTTATTTGATACCTTTTTGCAGCCAAAAGCCAGCAGGTCAGAGTCTTCTGTGATCACAGCCTGGGCTAGACCAGATTTAGTGAGGTAAGCTAACTGAGCATCTGCCTCATATGGAGCCACAATACAGTCCACCCCTCTCGCTCTTGCAACCTGGTTCAACAGAAATTAGGATGAGCACATGCAAGACCATGTCTGCTATACTTTGTGCTAAATTAAAACTAAGAGTCACCAAAGGAGAATAAGAAAACTCAGTTGTTTTTCTTCTATCAGATAAGATCTATAACAAAAAGATGGCAAAAACAGGATCCTAAGCCTACTTTTTTAAGCATGCAGAGAACAACAAGCACCTTTTCAAAGTATTAAAGTATTAATGTTTCTCATGAGAATATGATAAACTGCTGTTTTTTTCTAAAATAACATTATACTCACAAAATTACAAAATAGGTTCTTCTGAACAAGTTGTTTCCAAAGTTTGCTCTTTATTTTATTTAATGACAATTACAGCAGAATCATTTATTCCGTTTAAATGAAAATCTTCAGTTAAAGAAGTAAATAATCCCCTTAGAATCCAGCAAAGTGCTCATGCAGGTCATTGGAGGAACTGTTCAGTGTGATTCAGATTTATTTTTGTTTGGCTGTAACACATTATAAAATTACTTCTGTATTCAAGTACCTCACAGTACTGTTATCAGTTTGTCCTCCTGGGGGAGCCAAAACACTACAGCTGTTCAGATAAAAACTTGTTTCAATTTGCTGAAGATTGCAGTGTTAGCCAGGATCAGAAGACACATAAGGATTTATAAAATTTGCTTTAAATGTTATTCAGTGTTCTGAGATTATAATTCCATTAATATACATAAAAAAGGGTAGATTTCTACCTACGCCAAAGAAGGTTATGTTATTGCCGCCATTTGTTTGTTTCTCTGTTAGCAACATAACTCAAAAATGTAGGGACAGATTTCAATGAAATTTTCAGGAAATGTCCTGATAGGAACAAGGAACAAATGAATAGATTTTGGGAGTGATCTGGATCCAGGAATTTTTTAAAGGATTCTTTAACATTGTGAGATAGGACCATTTTTGGCATTTGTGCATATCTGCCTGTTTTCATGGTCATGGCAATCTAAATATTTTGATGAAATAAAGGTAGGACTAATATTTATGGTGAAAATCACAATTTGGGTAAGAACAGGGCCGCTGGCGGAGGTCTGCACTCTCCAAGTGCTGTTCTAGTTACTTCATGTGAATGCATTACACTTAAAACACAAAGTACGTGCGACTTAAAAAAAGGCTTATCTTCCTAGAATGAATAGGACTGTATATGAATATTAAACAAATGAAAGTCGGTTTAATCATAACTATCTACATGACAAGCTGAATAATATTTACATAAATGAAGATATAATTCAGCAGAAAAGCAGAGAAACACAAGTCTGGATTTTACAATGGCCAACAAAAACATTTTTGTGTTCATTGGGTCCAAGTTGGACCTTTGTTATTGTTGTGTTTCAGTCCATAACTGATCAAACAAAAAAATAAATCTTTACCTTTATGAGGTTATGAGCCATGGCTGGTGTGATGTTAACACAGCGGGTAAAACAGTCTCTGGCCTCAGATAGTTTTCCTTCACGCAGCAGCTGGCGGCCCCTTTGAAGGTTTGCCTCTCTCCGTCTAAAGGGAACAGAAGTGAAGCCATTCATCAGATTCACAGCATGAGAGTCACATGCAAGCTCTCCCCTCCCTTTGTGTGGCTTACATGCCAATTTCAATGATTTTAAATCGTAAACATCGTGAAGCAATAAAACAAGCAATAAAAGCTGGCATTAAAGGTTTGATGCTGAGAAGCCTGGTGGAAAAATATGAAAACAAAAAATTTCTATCACTGTATTATTTTTCTGTTGGAGGCATTACGGAGAAATCCAGTCAAAGATTGTTTAGGGGAGCTGTTCTGAAACAAGCTGGTGCTCGGTGTTGGACAAGTTTGTTTGTGTTTATACGAACATGGCAATGGGTTTCAATACAAAGAACTGCACTGAGCTCACCCAAAGTAGGTGGTCTTGTCTTGCTTCCAATTGAGCCACAACATGTTTTTTTTTTGCAATGAGAACACAATAAACTCAGGAACCAGGACAAACAGTTCGTTTAATCTTTTAAAGGACTTCAAACCTCAGCTACTAATCAGCGAGACTTTTGGTGGCATCTTAGCCTGCTAACTTTCTCTTCTGGTCAAAGTTATTCTAAAACATATTTTACCCACCTGTATTCAAAATCCCTGGGGCTAACCTTCAGTGTTGTAGTTTCTAGGTTTATTCCATTAGAGTTTAATTAATTCTCATGAAAAAAGTCCAACTTAAAATATTCAAAGAATTCCCAACCCTATTGACAAATAGGGATGGGAATTGAAAACCAATTCCAGTTGAGAATCGTTAACAGCTCCATCAAAGAATCAATATCATTAATCTTTTTGCTAACCAATTCCCTTATCAATTCCTTCCACTGACAGGGTTTAGAAGCATCAGAATTGTAGCATTTGCACAGAATTGCACCTACTACACAACCTTAAGTGAGTGGAAACACCAGCAACTTGCAGAAGCAGATAGCTATGCTGTGACATGTGTTTGACATTGTTGCCTCTGAAAGTCAGACCAACATTTGCCCACATGCAAAATCTGCAGAAATCGATAAGGGAATCGTTAAAGAATTGGATCGATTAGCAGGATAGTTAACAGCATTGGTATCGATAAAATCTTATCAATTCCCATCCCTATTGACAAACAGTTTAGATATGAGTCAATTCCATAGATCTTACCATAAATTCATTAAATATTTAAACTAATGTGACTTCCATTTGGCCACTTGCTGATGTGATTTTCAAATTTTTTTTATGAAATTACGGTTTTCCACCTGCTCAGATGTCACCATAAGAATGAATGTGAGGTAATGACGGATAAACAAATGCTCGAGCTGTGTACGGAGAAAGCCTGGGTGAACACAATCAAACTGGAATCTAAATTTTCCATAGTCACATGATCAAAAACGATTGGACCAACTCAAAATAACTACAAACACAGCACTCCCCAGGTTCCCTGATTATTCTCACTACTTTGACATTGTTTTCTTTCACTCAGCAGGTGAAACTGCCAGTCTGGCACACTCTAGAAGTAAGGGTGGCTTGAGAAGTGTTGTCTTCTTTTGGTCAGCCTGGCCCTCACTGTGTGAACAATACATTATTCCTAATGCCATGTGCAAAGCAGAAGCTCTCAACTGGTAGGTCAGGACCCTGAATGTGTTACAAAAAGTTTTCTGCCTGGAAAAAGAACAATCCATGGAGAAGGTCCAGGATGCATGGGGGCTTTAAGAGAACGTAGAACAAGTACATTTTGTGTTAGCTGGAGATTTTGTCATCCACTTCAGTGGTCCCCAAACTTGTGGTACACACAGCCCTGTTTAATAAATGCACTGTTGTCGTGGAGCGATTTTCACAGAGGAGCAGGGAAGTGTTGGCAACAAGGACGGTGACAAACAAACACATTGTCAAGAGTGTAACTCACCATAATGCAGGATCAGAGTGAGTCCCTGATTTGTTTCTAAATCCCAATAAAGAGATACTCATGAGCACTCACTCTGTTTTAATCGGCTGATTTAGTCGGCAGGGAGTCACCTGTTGACACAGTAACTAATTAAACCAGTACATCTTCTGAGGAAAAGGCTGTGAAGGCCATTCAGAAAGTGTGTTTTATCTATTATTCATGAGTCCGAGCTGATCTGAGGTTTGCATTGATTACTGATGGGTATTCAATCATCTCTTACCTCTGAACTGAGTCCTTACAGTCCGGAAGTTGAGGGCTCTTGTGTGTCTTGGCTGTCCTTAAGTTTCATACATTGTGCAGAGCCAAATGTTTAAATATCTTCTTCCAGAGCACAGGTAAAAGGGTGCGTGAGCACAAGGTTTAACCAAAAGTTTACATGGAGTTTGATTTTTCTGCTCAACATCAAGTATGTTTGTGTGCTGAATGCACATATAGGTCAAAGACTTCACTTTACAAAAACTGACTTGTTGCTGCAAATGTGCCGTTTTTTTTGTTTAAGGAATGAAAAACAACCATTTCCATCTTTAAACAAAATGTACACACGTGGACAAAATTGTTGGTACCCTTCATTTAATGAAAGAAAAACCCACATGGTCACTGAAATAACTTGAAAAAAACAAAAGTAATAATAAATACAAATTTACTGAAAATCAGCTAATGAAAATCAGACATTGATTTTAAATTTTGGTTCAGGAGAAATATTTTAAAAAACAAAATAATGAAACTGGCTTGGACAAAAATGATGGTACCCCTACAAAGGATTGAAAATGGTGTGACCATAGGGACATGTTAAACTAAGGTGTGCCCCGTAATTATCATCACAGGTTTCTCCAAGCTTGTAATCAGTCAGTCTGCCTATTTAAAGGCTGAAAAGAGGTCACGGTGCTGTTTGGTATCATGGTATGTACCACACTGAACATGGACCACAGAAAGCTAAGGAGAGAGCTGTCTCAGGAGAGTAGAAAGACAATTATAGACAAGCATGTTAAAGGTAAAGGCTATAAGACCATCTCCAAGCAGTTTGATGTTCCTGTGACTACAGCTGCACAGATTATTCAGAAGTTTAAGGTCCACAGGACTGTAGCCAACCTCCCTGGACGTGGCTGCAGGAGGAAAACCGATGACAAACTGAAGAGACGGATAATACAAATGGAAACCAAAGAGCCCAGAATAACTTCAAAGAGATTAGAGGTGAACTCCCAGGTCAAGGTACATCAGAGTCAGATCACACCATCTGTCACTGTTTGAGCCAAAGTGGACTGAATGGAGGACATCACTGTTGAAAGCATATCATAACAAAGTTAGACTGGAATTTGCCAAAATGCATATTGACAAGCCACAAAGCTTCTGGGAGAATGTCCTTTGGACAGATGAGACAAAACTGGAGCTTTTTGGCAAGTCACATCAGCTCTATGTTCACAGACACAACAATTTAGCATACAAAGAAAAAAACATGGTACCTACTTTGACCAGTGTCAGAAAGCTTGGTCTCAGTAACAGGTCATGGATCCTCCAACAGGATAATGAGCCAAAACACACAGCTAAAAACACCCAAGAATGGCTCAGAACAAAACACTGGACTATTCTGAAGTGGCCTTCTATGATCCCTGATCTAAATCCTGTTGAACATTTGTGGAAGGAGCTGAAACATGCAGCCTGGAGAAGACAGCCTTCAAATCTGAGAAAGCTGGAGCAGTTTGCTCATGAGGAACTGGCCAAATACTTGTCGACAGGTGCAGAAGCCTCATTGTGAGTCACAGAAATTGCCTCTTGCAGAGACTGCCTCAAAAGGTTGTGCAACACCACATTGAGTTAAGGGTACCATCATTTTTGTCCAGGCCAGTTTCATTAGTTTGTTTTTTAAAATAATTCTCTCGGACTACAATTCAAAAGCAATGTCTGATTTTCATTAGTTGATTTTCAGTAAATTTTTATTTATTATTACTTTTGTCAGTTTCAGCTTATTTCAGTGACCAAGTGGGTTTTTCCCTGTTCAATGCAGTCCTTCTCAAATAGTGGGGCGGGCCCCCTGGGGGGGCGCGGTGAGATGCCAGGGGGGGCGCATGTTACACTGGGAAACATGGTTTTTGGGCCATACTAGAATAAAGTGTAATTGTACATCCACTTCAGTAGATGGCAGTGTCGCTGTCATTGTCAGAGCGTGTGCAGGAAGTATCATCTCTACGGTGGATGTTGGGTTTTTTTGCACCGAGCATGCTCAAACACAGCACAGAGCAGGAAATACGAAGAGCAGTAAA
This sequence comes from Scarus forsteni, assembly GCA_036419115.1. Lineage (NCBI taxonomy): Eukaryota > Metazoa > Chordata > Actinopteri > Labriformes > Labridae > Scarus > Scarus forsteni. The sequence goes on along the minus strand of JAZDUH010000347.1, from coordinate 5,361,756 downwards.
CAAACCCTCGAGAGACAGCATGGAAAAATCTGTTACAGGAATGAAAAGAAAGGCAGAGCGAGGCAGAGATAATGATACGAACGAAAGTCTCCTGAAAGCCAAGACGAGGAAAATGACGAAGTGTACGTAGCGCTTGGCTTCATTGTGACTATGGTGGGAAATGAGGAAAGACCAGTGTGTTTACTCAGTAAAGACACTATGCATTGCTTAACAGTTAAGCAATATTCGGCATGTTTTCGCTGAAAAAACTCCAGCAATTTATCAGCGTGACTGGGGTGTAATGTCTCTAAGTGCCATTAGTAATAAGTAATTTTTTGGCTTTATGCTGTCCGCTGCCAACATTTTTAGACACAATAAACACACCGGTCTTTCTTCGTCTCCCACCGTGGTCACAGTGAAGCCAAACGCTACGAACACTTAGTCATATTACCTTGTCTTGGCTTTCAGGAGACTTTGGTTTAGTTCAGCCAAAAATGCTTAGAATTTAAATAAAGGTTTAATTATTTTTTCGAATTTCAGGCAAATGATGTACTTTAAATCTTTTCTGTTACAGACTAAAAACACTGTTCATAAAGGTATTCTATGTCGTAAGTTGATCTATATTTCTCCCTTTTTTGTTTTTTGTATTATTTAGTGTTAATAAATATACTATGTTATGCAGAGGTGTGCTTATAACATTTATTTTAGACAAATGATACTATTTATAGGCGCGGTGGAGATTGGGGGAGCACGAAATGTTTTCTTCTTCCTAGGGGGGGGCTTAATAGAAAACAATTGAGAAGCACTGGTTTAATGGAAGGGTACCAACAATTTTGTCCACGTCTGTAACTCTTGATTATTAAAATGTCCCCATGCAGTGATGGTAAGGTGAACAAATTTCGTTATTTTGTGTATTTTGCCGATATAACTGCCAATATGTTGGATATTTATGGCCAGTATATGTGGCCGATAGATCAGCAGCAAACATCGGCAAAAACTTCAGTATTGGCCGATAAAGTATTCAACATAGGCCAATACCGATATCAGATGGCATCGTTGGTGTGTAACATTAAAAAAAAGCTCAATACTCACTCTCTGCGAGCTTTTTCAACTTCACGTTTTGAAGGCAAATTACGTCCATCGAACACCAAAATCGGTTTGATACTGAAGGTCAACAGCATGTCCACGAATTTCATGCAGTACCACACATACCTAAGAGAAGACAAATAAAAAGCACCAATTCTGAACTTTAAATCCTTCTCAAAAAAAGAGAAAAGGTAACAGCCATAAATCTAACACCTCTTTTATATCTAATTATTGATTATATGCGTGCTTACTGATCAGTTGGTTCTCCTTTAGCGAGCTTCTCCGCACACGAAAATGCTCCTTTATGCAGCCAGCAGTACGTATCCACAGCCACCGTCTGCCCTTTGTATTTTTTCACATTGATGGGCTCTCCAGCATCTTTGATGAACTGCAGCAGTCCACTGATTCCCATTTTCAGCAGCTGATGCCAGTCACACAGATTCTGTTCCTGGAAGAATCAGAAAAACACTTATTTAAAACAAGATGGACAATAAAGGGCATCGGTGGTGCAGTCTGATAGTGCGCTTGGTTAGGCATCAGAAGGTTGCAGGATAAAGTCCAGCTCCAGCTGATGATGATGTGTGAATGTGTTTGCTGATACTGATAACTGAAATTGATAACATCATCAATGAGGCCAGATACACCTAGCACCAGTCAATCACAGGGCCAAACATAACGCTTACACACAAAA